>CM034157.1:31410233-32623090 GCA_019776745.2 Taxus chinensis
AATTCATGGCAACCCCTTTTTATGCATGTAAGTGTGAACAGGATTGCTACAAGTGATGTCACAAAACCCTTGGGCATCTATGTTATTAGATGAAGCCCATTTATGATATTGATATACCAGATAACTGTGTTAGCATATGGATTTGCACGCATGCAAATGACATGCAACAGTGTGGGAATGAAGTCCCTCCTCAATGAAGGTGAGGTTGCCTTTATTGAAAACCAAAACTGTATTTACATCTGTACATTCAAAATTGTATGTGGGGGGTGTTTTGGAACATCAATGGAAGAAAAGTGAATGAAGGAGATGGAATAAAATGAAGGAAAGGAGTGGAATGGAATGGACTGAAAGAACATGCAAGAGTTAGGTAAAAACAGAGCCTAATATTACATGAAGAGGAAAGATGAATAACCAACACAAATAAAACGGAGTTTGAGTTAGCCAAACAAGAACATGTAAAAGGGAACGCACATGAGCAAGTAGATAATCAGAGCTTGATCACTGTGAACTAGAACAACTGATTACTAATGTTGACAATAAGATCAAAGATAATATTTGCATGCAAGATTCAAACACCTAACATCTAATGAACATAAGAACACCAAATGTTACAAGAGACAATGAATGAGACACAAAGTTCTTATTCTATTAACTCCAAAATGTTTTTCACAAAGAACACAAAGTTTCTTCTTGAAACAAAGCTTGCACAAAAGTATTTTCTTCTCCTCTCTCAAAGTCACCTTTACAAATGAGCCCCTGACTTCCTTTTATAACCCAAAAGTTGGTTACAAAGTAGTTAGGGTTTTACATGATCATTAAATAAGGCACTTAAGTGACCTTTGACTTTTTCTAACCAACTTTATTAAATACAACCCAAAAATAGAAATTACTTAAAATATCCAATGTTTCCCAAATAACAAACAACCTTTTAAAATATACAATAATAACCAGTGCCTTATCCATTGAAACGGGGTCCGCCTATCTCAAACGTATGAGAAATGGACTCTCCCGATTCGCTAGATATCAAGAAAATCAACTCCCTATACCACCGGTGAAATTAGGATCTGCTACTTTTGCCAATTGAAAGGATCTAAACCTTCCCAAAGTTTCAAACATCTTTTCTTCTTCTGGAGGTTCACTTGGCCGAAGAATAGCCTCACAAAATACCTACAATTCAAGAATTCTACTTGGCATATCATTAAAATTAACAATTTTAGACTGAGCATTCTCAAACAAGTTCTTCAATTTGATACACCGTTCCATGGAAACTGATGAGAAATTGTTGGCAGGAGTGTACATGTCTTTGAACAATCATGAAAATTGTTCTTCCACCTACTCCGATGAACACCTTTGATTATGCTCATTTACTAGGTTGCAAGGAATCTCAGCTATGAAATCCTGGATCAAGGAAAGTGAAGTGAAAACTTCATTGCACATGCTGTCATAATGGATCATAGAATCCTCAAGAAGCGTCTTTCTTGATTTGAGATGTAGACACCAAAGAAAACGTGTCCCTCGATGTTCAAATTTGAGAATCCCTTCAATAGCCAAAACTGAAGATTCCATACTTGTCATCTCCTGCAGACTGGGCAATATCTCATCCAAATTTGATATAGTTAGAAATAAAAGTTTCTTTGAAAGAAAGAATTAGATCCATATATACACTGATATCTTCATTAAGCTTAGCTGCAGTCTTGATCACTCCCTAGCCCAAAATGAGAATCTCTGAAAGCCAAGTTTTAGTGACATGGCCCAATGTGTTTATTTCCTTTGACAAATTGAGAGTCTCTTCATCTGGGGCAGCCACCGCATCAGGTACTAGGAAGGTGGATGATATGGGATTTATCAAATGCTGAACATACTCCACCAATTGATTCTTTTTCAGCCTTGAGCCTGAGAATTTTGGGACTTGTATTTCTCCAAGTCTTTTTAGCACGATATCAATTGAATCTCGAGCCATCGCCATGTCACTTTCTAACGTGGATCTCCCAAGTCCTAGTCTGGAAACTTCATAGTCAGCTGGTGTCATAGCATCACGCTCTTTATCCACTTGTGGAATGGCAAGGTCTGCAAACTTGTTTCCATCATTATCCACCATTATTCGAGAAAGTACCTTAGGCTTCTTAGGAATGGCGTCATTCAAAAGTTTGAAAAGGGCATCAAAATCAATGTCGATTGGCTTGACAACTCTCTTCCTTTTCTTCACTTCAGAATCAACCCAAGAAGGAGTTTCATTTACTATCTCAGCATATAGAATCCTGGAGCTCGAATCAATATTCTCATTATCCCTGACATCATGAGATCCTTCAAGAATCCTATCTACGACCTCGATTTGAGGAGAAACAACCTCAATATCCACTTCTTTATCAATTGGGAGATTTTTGGAAATCCTTTCATGAACTACATGCTCTGAAGTGTTTGATATTTGAATTACTTGCACTTGAGTGGGTGTTTGTTCGAAGCATGGCTGAGGATCATTTGCTATCAACTTCTGAGTGCTATTAATGATGTGAGTGGAAGAATCTCTACTCGAGGTAGAAAATCCAGACACACGCTCCTTTCCTTCTTCAGGGTTTAGATCTTTGGATCTCTCTCCTCGTGACACGTTGCTTGGCGAAGTGGATTTTGGCAACCATTCTTTTCTTGTATGTCGTGTATGATTGGATGGTAACGAAGTTGATCGAGAAGAAACCTTGGTCGAATGGAGGTGTCCTGATATAGGCAATTTTTGTGATCCTGAAACATGATCTGAAATTGATTGAAATTTGGAAAGTTCCCTATCATACCAAGATATGCTTCTTTCGATAATTGGTTGGTTCTTGCCATCAAGAGAAAATTCATCTCTTTTGGTCCAGTCGATTCGAGGCAACGGTGTGAAGGCAATGGCATCATACGAGGGATCGACGACATCCTCATCATCGGTTATGAATGAATACGGAGGACTCCGGATGTGGAAGGCCTTGATCTTAGCAAGTGTTAGGCGAGAGTACTCCTCATCTCCTTACCTCATGTTCATCCGAGCAAGCAGCCCAGAAATCCTCCATGGTAGGATTATGTTGATACTTCTCTCCCATAATCGTTTGCATATAACCATTGATATCGAATTGGGCTGTCTTCACATATGGATGGATGGTTATGAGAGAAAACTCATTTTCCATTAGTTGTGCACTGAATAAATTTGGGCATTGGTATTCCCCGATTTGGATCGGGAAATGAATTCCTGGACGGTGTTTGTCACTAAGTAAGCAGTGAACTTGGAACAATTGTCGTGCCAGCTCCATTAATGCCCACTTATCACTGACGTACTTGGGAAGTTTCCACGGGGTCCCAGCAAAGCCACTCACGCGAATGTAGGAAAAAGATGAAAATTGTATAAACCAGGTTCCCCATTGGGAAATGACACTCATGGCTTCTTTGGAAAACCTTTCCTCTGGTATTTCGATTCAAGTTCTGGATCACGCGTAGAAGGTGAATGCATCGTTGACTCTTCTAAAATGGTGAGAACTATTTTTGAAGCTGAGCTGAGGGTAATAGTGAAAAACGTTGTTTGATGACCCCAGGACTCCTCTCGTTTCAAGTCCCGAAAATAGCTTTCTTCGTGCTACTGCATAGGTTAGATATGAGGTCATGTAGAAGCATCCAGTCATTTTGACTTCTATCAATTGCTTGTGAATGGTGTTGCTGATGATGGTGGCCCAGTCCACAAACTCCTTCTTGGCTAGGATGATACAGATAAACTGGTACATCCATGGGTGGAAGACCCTTTGCAGAAGGTAAACCAAAAACTCGACTTAGGAGAGTGATCATGTCTCCAATCTCTTCCACGAACTCAACGCGGTACAGTTCTTTGGGGAGCCTGTCAATCGAGGTCTCTTGGTTACCAACCAATTGTTGTTAACCATTTTGCTCCATCTTAGGGGTTCTTCATCCCAGAAATTCTTGCGCAGACTGGCGAGTGATATCTGCATTCTCAGGAAAGTCAGGTATCCCGAGCAAAATCCTCAATGTGTTCAGGTGTGATTAAGAGGAAAGGCTCACAGTTGTCTTTATAAATTCCTTGTCTCTCAGGATCGTAATGCTCTGCATAAGCAATCACCAATTCCAGACACTACACCGAGACAAGGAATGCTATTGCTTGAGGTAGGCCACTGTGGTAAAGCCTATCAGAGAAAATGGTTTTACCTTCAGTTTTCACTCACTCGCAAAATTGTTGCACGTTGATGTGAACCAGATTTGTATTGGTGATGTTTTCATATGCCAACTTAATGGAGCTGGGAGGAATAATTCCTTGGAATTCATATTTCAGGGCAGATTTATTAGATTTTCCCACTGGCTTCCTCGATCTCCTTGCAGATTTGGATCTTTTGGCCATTATGAATTTAATCAAAAGGTGACTCAGGCACGCCAAACAACACAAACGGGGCTGGGTCTCAGTCTCCCACACCCCGTTGATGTAAAAAAAATATTCCCGTTATATATTATTATTATTATTAAAAAAATGATAATAATAATTGTCTCGAATTACAACTTTTAGTATGTTAATAAAAACAAATCGAGACCAAGCTCGAATTCTAACTCCGAAAATAACAATTAAAATCCCCCGATCTTAATATTTACGTGAATGGAGTTTCCTTTCTTCGGCGTTTCTTTTGGCTTTAGGCAAATAAAAAAAATTTATTCTCTGGTTGTCTATTACTGTCTTCCTTGGCTGGACGTCTCCTCCAAAAGAATGCGTGGTTTTCTTGTATTGTGTGGGCGCTTGATGTATTTTCTTGTCTTGTGTGTGGCAGTCCTCTTTCTTCACGCGTGGAAATGGGATTTTCTTTGTTTCTCTTTGGACTGTCATCTTTTTTCCTTCACCCAATATGCAGCTTGCTATGTATCAGAGTTCAGAATAAAGAAGAGCCTACAGCTGCATGACGTTTGCTATTTGTGACCTTCATTTGTTGCAGCTTTAGCAATTAATCTGTACTTTTTCTCAGATTAATCCATATGCATCACGCATTCTTCCTGAAGGCCGATGAAAATGCATAATATAACAAGTCACAAAAACAATTCAGTTTTTTAAACATTCTTTCCCATCGCCATGCTTTCCCTACGGCTCGCTTCTTTTTTATTTATTTATCTTTTAAAAAAAAAACTACAGGCAATCCTATAATAATGCAAACAGTATTGACAGTATTGGCGCAGGATCAATCGATGATGTTCTCCAGTGTATGGATCGCGCACTGTTCCGTATGCTTCCTAAACTTCATTGTCGCACACTGTTCCGTATGCTTCCAAGGCCATCGCGCACTGTTCCGTATGCTTCCAAGGCCGTCGCGCACTGTCACGAATGCTTCCAAGGCCATCGCGCACTGTCACGAATGCTTATTTGCACTCCATCAAATGCTGTAACAGATGTATGGCAAGCGTATGTTTTTGTTTGCTGGCTGGAACATAGGTTAAAACAAATGCGTGGGTTTCTCCAATGCTGGGAGGCTGAAAACAAAGATTCTTTTTATTAAAAACTATCCACATATATCAGGCGCCCCCTCAAAAATGTTTGGACTGTATTTATTTCCTGTGTTTTAAAAACTGTTCCTTTCTCATTGCCAGGCGTGGCCTTTTAAAACTGTTCTTTATCTCTTCCTGTCTTTTCCTTCAACCAATGCGCATGTATTTGCCTTTAGTCTTTTTGCTGTGATTAATTTCTTTTGCTCATAATGGCGTGGGTTTCTCTTGCATAATGTTAACAAAATATTATGTCTTCCTGAAGAAAAAGAAGCTTCCGACTTTTTCCACCAGGTTTGATGGAGGAAGTTACAAGGATTAATTCAACTTCCTCTCATCCCGGGTAGTGGCTTAAGTGCCAGGGGGAAATGGGAAAAGTAACGGGCAATTGCCAACGGGAATGGCAAAATGGGTTGGCAATCCCCGTCCAATTTCCCCATGTGGGAAATTGGGGAATTTTATGCCCGTTTTCCAATCCATGATTTGGCAATTGGCAGAGGAAAACCCACGTGTGGGAAATTTGAAGGAAATTGCCAGGAAAGTGGAAATCCGGGTTCGGGAAGCCAACCCGGCAGTTGGAAACAAAAGCTTACTTCCCCGGCACTAAAACTTGTCGGATGAACTTTAATTTATATTTATTTAATTAAATACTCCTTAAGTGATTTTTTAAAAATTAATTTAATCAAACAAGGAGCAATTAATTAATTAAATATTAATTAATTATTTTAATGTATTTTAATGCGTTTTATAGCCTGGCGGGAAGAGTTCTTGCCCGAAAATCACGAAACGAAGACCGAAACGATCACAAAAATAAGACGATCACAAGGAGTCCAATGAACCACGCAAAGTAATACTTTTCAAAATTTTCTAATTTTTAATTATTTAATTATTTTTTGACAATTTTGCGTAGTCAAAATTGGCTGATAACAACACCCCCATTAATCATGACACATCGTACACATATATCATCAATGTGGACATAGATGAAGGGAGCTGGGTCTGGGTCATCTATTTGGTGTGGTGCGATCTCTTCATCTGAGAAGCTAAGGGAGGCTACTTGGTGAGTAGGTTGAGGTGTGGATAAAGGTGACAATTTGGTGAGGGAGGCTACATGATGGTGTGTGATAATGGAGGCTACGAGTGTAGGGTCATTGGGTAAAACCTCAATAGATTGCAAGACCTCTAGGAGAACTTGACGATGGGATTTTAAGGTTTGGATGAGGTCATATAAGGACATTTTGAGAGGGGATTGGTGTAGTTGTTTGAGCATCATGTAATGTGTGACCCCATTAGAAATAGGATATGTGGGGCTGTGGATAGTGATTTTAGGTGTGGGCGCAGATGGTATGTTGGGTATAGGATTAGTTAGTGGGTCAGTTTCCTTTTCCTTGCCTTTTTCCTTTTGAGCACGGGTAGCAACATGGATCATGTTGATTTGAGGTGGGGAGGTAGGTGATCCATGAAAGGTATAATGACATGAAGGGAAAACACCCAGTGGTGAAAAGGAACTTTGTGAGATGAGCTGGCCATATCGATATTTAGGTGGAGGTTTGGCAAGGTCGTTGATGCAAACCATGTTAATTTCAAATCTCAGAGGTGGTTCTAGGAGCTGTGAGGGTAAAGGTCTGGGTCGTTGAGTAGGCAGTGAGGGAAGAGCTATGGGAATGGGTGTTGGTGAAATGGGGTCCTCATCAAGAAGGTCATCATTGTCAAAGTTGTCTTCGAGAGGACATAATTAGATAAGAATGGTTTTTAAAGCTTTGTAGTTCTCTACATCATGCCCTGGCACATGATGGCAGGCAAAATTTTTGGTGTTGTCAAACCCCATTGGATTCGGTTTGATTGGGTCATAAGGTCTAAGAGGTGGTAATGTGATGATAGAAATTTCAAGGAGGTTGGTTAAGATTTTGGCATAGGATCCTACTAGTGGATCACAATGGGAAGTGAAAGTGGGTTTGGGTCTAGGTGCGGCTGATTATAGAGGAACAGTCCTTGCACGAGGGGGAGTAGGTCAAGCTATGGTTTTAGGTTTTTGTGTGATCTTAGGCCTTGGTCATGTTTGTTTGGGTAGGGGTATGTTAGATGAATTGGTAGGAGAGTGTGTGGTTGTCTCGACTACCTTATTAGAGGGTAGTAGATTTTTGTCTTTAGGTTGCAATTTCTTGGGTAAAGGTGATATAGGCACACAAGATCTAGAGGTAAAGGTGGATGGTGGAAGAGGGCACGTTACCCATGGGGATAACATTGGTGCTATGAAGGTAGATGGTGTAGGTCGTGCCGAAGGTGTGAGGGAAAGAGATTGAAGTGTCATGGGTAGTGAAGGGGTGATCGATGGTATTAGAGGTATGGGTGGTAAAGATGTTGCAGATGTGGGCAGATGTCATTGTGGGTGCTTGGGTATGCTTGAGGTTTGCAATGGTGGAATGGGCTGCTGTTTTTTTAGTTTACCAGTGGGTGGAGGTTTCTTAACTGTGTTAAAAGGGAGAGGTCCTAAGAAGGAGGAAAACGGTGAAGGTGATGAAGGTGTGAGTGGTGAGGTTGGAGTATGAGATTTATGGGGTTGGATCTTCTGTTTGGGTGTTAGAGTAGGTTTGGTATTGTCCTTGGAGGATGTAGCTAAATATAATTTGATGGGTGGATGAGTAAGGCTGGTGGTTGGGATGACCCCTAAGGTAGTGCTAAGTTTAGGTGAAGAAGATGTTGTGAGTGTAGGCTTGGGTGTAGATGTGCATTGGGTTATGGGTAGGGGTGTGGTTTGAGCCATGAGAGGTATCATGGAATAAGTTGTGATAGAGGTGGTTGTGCTTGGTTCAATTGGCTGAAATATTTTTGGGTAGATAGTGGAAGTGGTAGTAAGAGACATTTGCATTTGCGTTGAGACAGGAAGCAGAAGATGCCCCCAATGTAAGGCTCTCTCCACATAATCTAAGCAATCAGATAAGCGTGAGAGTGAAACGTCTGTAGGTGAGGTTGATGAGGACCTAATGGAAATTCCCATAAAATTTGTCTTAGAGATGGGGAATTTTCTAGCTTCAGCTTTTGTGGGTAAGAGAGCCAAAAGTAAGTCTGTACAATAGATTAGGTAGCTGATGGAGAATGATCACCTAGAGGCAAATGTATCTCTACCGGATCCTTGATAGGTGGAGGAGAAAAGGGGTGCTCCTCTATAGGTGGGGGAGATGATGGGTGCTCCTCTGTGGGTGGAGGATATAAACAAGTATCCTTTATGGCTTGAAGAAGTACTGTGGGTGACGGTTCCCTAGGTGGAGAAGCCAAAGGTGAAATAGTTTTGATATTAATGGAAGTATCCTCCACGGGTGAGGAAGGAGGTGAAAGGTGTTACTCTATGGGTGGAGGAATAAGTGAGGTGGATTTAAGTGCAGGTGAGAGGAATTCAAGGTAGGATTTCCTCGATGGAAGGAATATGAGGTAATTGGGTAGCATCAGGTGTATCGCTGAAAATAGCATGGACATCGTGGGTATGCCTATCATAAGTTGAGGTCTCTCCTATTTGATCAGAAGAAGGGGCATGATTAGGAAAAGGTTTCTTGAAAATATTTAGGTTTTGATTAGCAGGTGCATTGAGGATTATCCTAGGTTAGCTCACCTTTCTCGAGCATTTCTTGGATAATATTTTTGAAAGCAAATGAAATTGCCATCACTATGACCCTTTACTTGATGATAATTGCAGAAATCGTGCTCTTTGTACCATGTAGGTGTGAGGCAAGTAGGGTCAAAACTAGTGTGTGGTTTCATGGGAGGAAGGGTGATGGCCCCAAATTTGATAAGCTTCTTTAAGACAGAAGAATAAGATTCCCCAATTGGGGTATAATTCCATTGTTCCCATATGAATTGAAAAGTCTGAAATGGGTGAGAGATTAGATGAGGGGCTAGCCTGATTTGACGGATGAGTTGGGCCAGCTTTGAGTACCACTGCATTAGTGGTCCCCTTAGCCTTTGAATAACTGTTCTATGGTTTTGAAGAAGAAGAGGTATCATTTAACTTGAATGCCAAGTTCTTATTATGTAATTGGATTTTATTCTCTTCAATGGCCCGAATCTCAAGCTTTCGTGCCATGGTGAATGCTTCATCAAAGGTTCAGAAGGTTTGGACCTATAGAGTTAGTGAGATATGCCTAGCACAAGCCCATGTGAAGAGTTTGATGAGTTCAGTTTGTGGTAGTTGGAATGTGAGTTGATTGATTAGGCTACGCCAACAATTAACAAAATATGTGATAGATTCATTGTCATACTGACGCGTAGAGTATAGGTCAGTCATGGTAACCTTCTTAACGATATTAATGGAGAAGTGATCCAAGAAGGCTTGGGATACCTGATTAAATGAGAATATAGAGTGTCTAGGTAACCCACTATACCAATCTAACGCGGGGTCCAGTCAGAGACATGGGAAAGGTCCTCAGGAGTAAAGCATCATCATGGGTGATCAGATAACACCCATGTTTGAAATATTGCAAATGTTGTTAGGGGTCTTATTTACTATTGAAACTATTGAATTTAGGCATTTCCCAATATAAGGGATATGGACGGATAGGAATGGATGGGTGTATAGGCTCATTACAAATCTCATCATAGGTGAGAGTGTTACGGGAGACAGAAACCGATGCCTCCAATGTCTACATCTTGTCCATCATTAAATTAATTAGGATGTTGGTAGGTTGTGATGGATGGGTGCCTCCTGTAGCATAAGAGGGTTGGTGTTGGGCATATAACGGGGGTGGAATTCTAGTATATGGTGTTGTTGTATAGGTAGATTGAGAAGAAGGCAACGAAATAGGGGGTATGTACCCAAAGTGAATAATAGATGAAACATGAGGCTGCTAATAGTATGTATATGGAGGTGGAAGGGTCGTGGTGACCCTATTGGTAATAGGGGCTAAAGATTATGGAATAGAAAGGATGATGTTTGAAAAGGGGTAGGGGTCACCTAAAACCAGGGGTGGTAGTGTAGCTACGGGTATATGCGAGATAATAGGCATAGATGAGGTTGTGTTCTGGGTGGTTGGCGAAGGTATAGTGGATGTGGCGGGTGCAACGGATGTAGCAGACATGGCAGTCATAGTGGGTATAGGGCCTAACTATGAAACAACTGGGGCTAAAGTAGATGTGGGTAGCGTGGAGCCAGATGGGGCTGACACAGGAGTGGGAATGAGAGTCCGGGGGATAGATATAGGCATGTCCATATATCAACTGACCTGAGGCATCTCGAGTGGACGAGTGGGAAAGGTAAAACTATAAGGCGACAGGATTTTGGTCAAGGAGTCATGTGAACTCCTCATCTCCAGTAGAGATAGAGATAGGTTGGATAGGTTCCATGGCTGGTGATAAAATGGAAGGTGGTGAAGGGCTAGGTGGGAGTGGTTGACAACTGGCATGGAATACGAGGGCATTGCTTGTTGACAAGTCAGTACCATGTGAACAGGTACTAACATGGTAAGACTAATTTCTGTAAATGACACATAAATATAACACAGATAGGATAAATAGGTGGTGGTAGGTGAATTGGGGTTAAAATTTCAGCTAGAAAATGACACAGGCTAACCGATGCCGGTTAGGTTAAACTGACGCCGGTCACAGGTAACCATTTCTGATCACTGTGGAAAGTGGACAGTTGGTCAAAAACAAGGTATAAGGCCAAATTTTCTAGGTATGCAAAATGCTAATGGGACTTACCAGGTCAATGGATACGATAAGAATGATAGAGACTCTGAAGAGTCAAAAAAGGTGAATAGGTGTCCTTTTGGGTAGGTTAACAAAAATAACAGTGAACTAAATCCGGTTGGGTAAAACCGATGATGATAAGAGGGTAACCGACAATGGTTGCTAGACCAACACCGGTTATTGTGAAATTGAAACTACAATGAAGAAAATGTGGTTGTGAGTTAAAATTAAATGTGGAATCAAACCCAGAATTCTGAAAATGATGAGAATAAGGTCTAGGCACACTTAGATGAAGCTGGAATACACCAACTGTGATGAGGAGCGTGCAAGGGGAAATAAGAAAAATGAAGAATGTGACCTCTCACCTCAAAATGCAAGCCAAGCAGAAACACTAAGAAAAATACGATCCTAAGAGTGCTTTTTCTATTATGTTTGTTTAGCTTATGCTATTTAAGGACTGACTCATGAACTGTAAAATAGAGTTTTTTGGTGAGGATGGCTTCCTATGAAGAAGGAGATCTACAAGGAGAGGTTTCAGGTATGTTATGGTGGGGGCGGGCCGTCCTCTGATGGGGTACTAGATAGAGATAACCAAGCGGGGTGCCCACTGTGTCGTGATCATGTGATCACCTATAACTTCTTCTGGGTGAGATGTTGTTTAAGAATGTGTATATATTTTAAATTTGTGATGTTTGGGTAAGAATTAGAGAGAGAAAAAGAAAGGAATTTCTTTTCTATGATTCATTTGTCAACCATCAGCTAGGAATGACTTCCAGAGTATAGGTTTCCCTCAATTAATGTGAGCTAATGCAGAAAAGCAGAATGAAATGAAATGATTTTTAAACCCAAATTGAAATGTAGAATTCGATGCCACAAATAGATGAACAGGAGAAGGGATGCTCTTTCACTAATGCGATACTAATGAAAGGGAAGAAATGTTCATTTTAAGCACCAAAATAAGATTGCTTTTAGACAATAGAAGAGAAGAAGGTTCCAGGGGAGAAAGTTTTAATGTAAGAACTTTTTAGAAAAGAAACAAACATACAACATTTTCACCTAGAAATGAAAGAATGCAAAGAACCCCGAATGGGTCCACCAGGATGTGCCAAAATGTCTCACTTGATTCTCGATGTGTTTCTTTGAATGTTGACGAAACAGATAAGGGTAAAGGGCTAGGAGGAATACCTGTTGAAATGTTGGTTATAGGTTGTTACACGCGTATGAATTCTGGATCCATAGCTGACCGCGAGAGCTTCCTTTTTTCTTGGAGGAACTACCTGAAATAGAAAAAAAGAACACCAAATAAAAGTTAAACAATATATGCAGTGGACTGCCTAGCTGTGTGCTAGATTCGAGAAGCGTGATACTTCCTAGATGGCTGTCAACCCACTGTTTAAAATAAATTAATGCTTATATTAAGGAAAATCCTACTGTAGTTAAAATGATTTAGGTATCTCATTCATCTACAATAAGTAAAATTCATTCACAACAGGCTAAGCTATGACTGAATCTGAAGGTCAAAGTCTTGGTCAAGGTACTAATATGGGTCAGGGTGAGATTTTACGGGTTTTGGGTATTTGGTGGAGGTTTAGAAGCTCTGTTCTTGGTTTCTGGTAAAAGACATAGAGACTGACATTGGTCTAGTATGACTGGTGTCGGTTTATGTTAACTGGCGACGGTTTCGGGTAACTGGTGTCGGTATGGTCGGGGTACAAAAAACTCAATAAAACTTGGCAAGGTGATAGATTTGGTGCTAGATGAGAATGATAGGGCAATGACAAGGCTCGTGGGGGTCTTAGGTATGCACAGGAATGATGAAAGTCCAGATGTGGGTAGTTCAATGGTGTGGGTAAAGGGATGGTCAAGTTTGCATGGAGGTAAAATGGTGGGGAATGGGAATGGGAGCAGAAACTAATAACATAAGTAATAAGATCTTCTCAAATGATAATGGACCAGTGCTGGTTACCAAAAGCACTTACCGCTTGTACGAGCTTGATGTCTGGTTGGTAATGGTAGGTGATCAAATGAAATGAACCTGATATGGTGTTGGCACTTCCCCGAATGCTCCTGTGAAGGTAGATGGTTGTGTGATTACTTCTGGTGCTGGCTATGGATGCTCTGATGTGTGTACTAACATTTGTTCTACTTGCATGCAGCTCTAGTTTTTTGTCACTTGCTCTCAAAAGATGTGTTAATCTCTTTGAAATGTGCCAACCTCAAAATAAGGTTGTTTTGGGGGTTAAATGGTAACCGACGGTGGTTTTGGCTTAACCGGCAGTGGTTTAGGGTAACCAGCGTCGGTTAGGGCGGGATTTCCTAGGTTTACTAAACTAGGTAGATCCCCTTGATTTTCTGGGATCTCGTTTCGTTTACCCCATGGATTAGCATGGAAGCTTCCTTCTAACATGTTGGAATGTGGTTAGAGGGAATTTAGGCATTGATTTTTAGGGTTTGGTAGGTCTTAGTTAGTTATGACAACTTACTAAGAATAGGTCTTAGGGTGAGGTGGCTATATGAGGTGGGTATGTGGGCATTATCCCAATTAGGATATTTAAATAATAAATATTGTGAGGATAATGAATTAATTTAATTAAATTAATATTAGAGTGGGATGAAAGGGGCCATGGTTAGGTGAATGTGTTCAAGGTGTTTATTTGATGGGGGACCAAGGGGAGTATGACCTAATTTTAGTGTCTACACATATCTTCTAGCCTGTTGACCCAATTGGTGAACCGTTGGATCCATTAGAAATACAAGAGAGTTAACTTGAAAATATAATTTATGAAAATAAACTATGGTATTATCATATAATTTGAATCCCATGAATTATTTGAAGACCCTTAAAAAATGCAAAATGTAAAATCTTTCAAAACTTGCTAAAATAGATTTTAGGGCTTTCTAAAAATAAACTTTTTTATAAACCTATCTATGACTATTGACATGGAATATTATTTCTCTGAGAGATCATCTGGATCATTCATCCTTCCTTGAGAAGAAATGGGCCCCATTACTTTTAGGATTGACCTCTAATGTACATAAGATGTTTTGAGTGTTGAAGTGTTCCCCTTCCACTTTAGTGGGGTGGACCACCCAAAATTACTATTTATTATTTTGAGAGGCCTATGTGTAGTAATATCAGTAAACCAACATGTAGAACTATCATGGTTGCACTTCCCACAAATATCACAAGGATGGAGATTCCAACAACGAGTAAAATAATGACTTGTTCTACCACAATGACTACAAATGATGTGATGAATCAAATACCTTCCATATGCATGAATACGAGGTTCACACCAATTTTGAGAAGAAAATTATGGATGCATGCTTTCTTTGATGAATGTGGGACCCATGGTGGGTTGAGTTGATTCCCTAATGTACCTGAGACCAAAATTCTTGGGTCTCTTTTCTACTTTGAGAGGTTCTTGGATTCCTTTTCCATATTTTCCAAGGCCATGTCCATCATACCCCATTTTATTTAACAACTTGAAACCAATACCTTTTGTGTGTTTTTCAAAACTACCAATCACATATGGAGAATTATCAGGATGTTTTGAACAAGAAAAACATACCATGCTTTCATTTATCTTTGGATGTGTATCTACAACACTTTTCTTCTTTTCTTTCAACTCTTAAAATTCACCTTGCAGGATGGTAAGGTCTTGTTGAATTTCTTCACAAAATAATTCTTTTTCTCTAAGTTGATTATGCAAATTATGTATAACTTCATTATATCTTTTCTTTTCTTGGATAAATCCTTCCACAATGGGGCTTCCAAAATGGGAAATACTTTTCTAAATTTTCATCATCTTCTCCATGATCATGCTTAAATTATTTTGCAACCATTGGTTCTCTTCCCTCAAAAATTTGTTTTCTACAAGAATTGACTCATGCTCATTCTGTTGTGCTAGAAATGGACCCACATCTTGAATTATTCCCTCTTCTTGTATTTTCTCATTGGATTTTCCCATCATTTTAAAAGCATGGAAATTTTTGAAAAGTTTGTTTCCACCCTCTGATACCACTAATCCAAATTATTTTTGGAATTCAGTGGACAACACATTAATGGTGGCATTTAATGTGTTATGGCATTACATTCATAATAAAATAGCTGAAATTGTAAAAGAAATGAAATGTATTATAGAAATAAAATTGTAACTATAAAAGTAAAATAAATTTATTAAATATGTATACAAAGCTTTAAAACTTTATAGGAGAGACGTGTGTTGAATCTCTTTGCAAACGAGAATGGATATGGAATGGGAAAACTCTATAGGAGAGATGTATGCCTTGCAATTCTCTACAAATGAAGATGTATACAAATGGGAAAACTCTGTATATGAGAGATGTATGCCTCCAAACTTGAAAACCTGTAACCTACAACTTTTGTATATAAAATATTTCCACTTTCAAACTTGTGTCTTCATTCGAAAACCATCTTATTTATAGTGAAACAATGTCGAAGATGAAGGGTTCCAAATGGAAGTCGAAAGGTCATCAAATGAAGGGTTCAAATGAAGGGTTCAAAATGGAATATGGAAGGTCATCCTTTATGGATATGTCATCCATCCACATTTGGATTGAATTTTAATGGGAAAAATATGACATAATCCAAATATCATATTATTATTTGAAAGTGTTCCTTGTTGGGGTCATATCTTCTAGCCCTTTAACCTGATTGGAAAACCATTAGATCTATTAGAAAGATAAGAGAGTTAATTGAAAATGTAATCTATGAAAATATAGTATGGTATCATCATGCAATATGAATCCCATGAATTATTTAAAGACCCCTAAAAATGAAAAATGCCAAAATTTTCAAAACTTGCTAAAATAGATTTAAGGAATTTCTAAAAATAAATTATTTATAAACCTTTCTCCAACTGTTGACATGAATTACTATTTCTTTAAGATATCTTCTGGATCATCCCTAGTCAACCAAAAATGTCAAAAAAGTAAAAAAATAATGAAATAAATAAATAAAGTGTCTTCTGGTGAAAACCTCCTTGAGACTCTTTTAGACAAGAAAAATAAAAAAAGGACGTGTATGTTGGTGAAAACCTATTCGAGGTACCAACGAATGAGTAAATCCGTATTTCCTCTAAATATAACACTAAATAATATCAAATCCATAACAATATGGAATAGGAAGTATCTTCTATTATGCCCTTAGTCCTATAACATATATTGGATATGTAGTGCTGACTTGTGGATTACATAATCTCTCTTCTTGTCGTATGTTATTCATTTATATTTTCATATGTTTAGTAGTTAGGCCTTGGTATTGTTCATAACATAGGATTGGTATATATAGGTGGTAGTGAGGAGTAGTTAATCATCACATTGAGCATTTGAGTCTTATTATAAGGTTTGGAGGTTGCCCACTTGAAGTGGCTAAGCTATTATACTTGCATATTTTGGTCATTTATCTACAATATTGTGTTATTTGGTGTTCTAATGCTTTTGATATTCATAGTTTTACAAGTAATTTCATTATAAGTGGTATCAGAGCCTGATCTCAGCCAGAGCTACGTCAAAACCCTAATTGTGAAGGTTTAGCCATATCTCAAATTGATAATGATTTTTTGTAATTTTATTTTGGTGTGGAAAAATCAATCAAGAAAGCTCCTCTCCAAATTTCAAACATTTTGGACTTGTCTTGAAAATTTAATAGTAATTTTATGTTTTTTCATAAATTAGCCACCTAGGCTGCAATTTTTGGAATTTTTCTAAGTTTATTATAGTTTTTGGAAATATTTCCAAAAATTAGCTAAGGTTTCTTCTTTATGATTTCCTCTATTAAGCCAATAAGTTTACAAAACCCCAAACCCTAAATTTTTACCCTATTCCTTCTACCTCAAGTCCTAAACCCTACATCATGATTGATAGGTCAACTCGAGGCCAAGGGAAAGGTTAAGAATCTCCTGGAATGACCCCAAATAAAAAATATATTGATTTATAATATTTGGGAGTATCTGAGGTAGTCAACCAACTTTAGGAAAGGGTAAATAATATGGTGATCAAGGATAACCTCAACAATGATCTTTTTCATTTGAAAGGTAGACTTAGGGGTAAACTGCAAATGGATTTTGAATTAATGAAGCAGGATTTGTTTCTCGCTCTTAAAAAAAAATGATTCCAGTCATATGGGTTCCTATAGTAATACACACACAAGTCCAAATCACTCCAATCAAGTAGGATCCATTACACATTCAAGTGGATGTCCTCACCTATAGTGTGACATTATTCCAAAAGTAGAAATGTGTAAATTCGATGGAAAATATCTGCTCAATTGCATTACCCAAATGGATAATATTCTTTGATCTCCATCAAATCCTATCGCGATAAAAATGTGACCATGGCATCCTTATATCTAGAACCTTACCAATTTGTCTGGTATCGTTGGTTATGTGCTCAAAGGCAGAAAAATGGTCCAAGTTGTCACATGGGATAGTTTTCACATGAAGATACCTCAATTACACTATAGTTCTAGCATGTCATAGAATTACTTCAACCAATTAGAAAATTTACGACAATCAGGTTCATTAATAGAGCATGTCCATTAAATCCAAAATATTTCCTTGTGTGTGGAGGATATTATAGAAGAGTATCGAAATGACCCATTTCTTGGGGTGGGTATTAAGGACCACATTGAAGCATGAGGTGTGCATGTTTAATCCACTCAAGGTTTCTGATTCTATTATCATGGTAGCTAAGGGCAGAGGAAAATTTTCTTTCTAGTAGAAGGAAGACCTTCACTAACATAAAAGATCATAGCACCTTGCCACCATCGTAACCTCGACCAGTTCAACTGACACCTCAAAAAATTGAAGAAAAAAGAGATTTTTTTATGTTTTATCTGTGACAACAAATATAGACTAGGTCATAAATTTGCTGAGAAGAAATTTTTTTACATTGAAGAGATCGGTGATGAGGAAGAATATGAGTAACTTCAAGCTAGAAAGTGGAAAAATTAGGGGAAGACTCTAGAGAGCCTCAGTCCACTATCTCATGCCATGCCCTATCAGGTATTAACACTCCACAAACCCTTCAGGTCATGGGTTATCTTAAGAAGTAGAAGGTGACAATATTGATTGATTTAGGGAGCACACATAATTTCATCAATCATAAGCTCATAGAAAGGATAAATTGTTTCATCTAGCCAGTACCTGAATTTCAAGGAATGATTACATATGGTGGCACAATATAATGTTCAAGGAAATGCCATAAAATCATATGTATGATGAGCAACTATATAATGGAATCTATGATGTTTTTTATTCCCATGGGTGGAGTTGATATTGTCTTAGGTATTCAGTGGATCATAACTTTGGGCACCATAGAGATAAATTTCTAGGAATTATTCATGTGATTTCATTATGAGGCTAGATAGTTTAAACTTGTAGGACTATAGGAAAAAATCCTCATGTGGTTAGTTCTCACCAAATGCAGAAGATTATTAAAAGGGGGGATGAAGGATTTGTAACATGATTTTTCTCCATGGAAGTTTCAACCACCAACAGATCAATAGTGCATCTTGATCTTCTAAAGGCTATTGATTAACATGCAGTTGTCTTCGAGGATCCTAAAGGATTGCCTCCTGAAAGAGATCATGATCATTTCATTCATATAATTCAAGGAAGCCAACCCCCCAACATCATG
The DNA here is from genome assembly GCA_019776745.2 of Taxus chinensis. Taxonomy (NCBI): domain Eukaryota; kingdom Viridiplantae; phylum Streptophyta; class Pinopsida; order Cupressales; family Taxaceae; genus Taxus; species Taxus chinensis. The sequence goes on from CM034157.1 coordinate 31,429,068, forward strand.
ACCTTCTAAATACCCATATGTGTAAAAGAGCAAGATCAAGAAAATGGCGGAGGAAATTTTAGAAATGAGTATTATTCTTCATAGTCAGAGTGTTTATTCTGCTCCAATGGTGATGGTGCACCACAAGGATGGAATGTGGTGCATGTGTCAAGACTACAGAGAACTTAACAATTACAATATCAAAGATAAAGTTTCCTATTCCTATCATTGATGATTTTTTAGATGATTTTCGTGGTGAAATTTATTTTTACAAAACTATATCTGTGTCTTGGGTATCACCAAATTAGAGTAAAGACAGAAGATATTCATAAGACAAACTTCAAAATTCATCAAGGGTGTGATTACTTTCTAGTGATGCATTTTTGTCTTACTAATGCACCATCCACATTTCAAAGTTTCATGAATTTAGTATTTTGACCATTCCTATAGAAGTTTGTCTTTGTATTTTTTAATAATATCCTCATCTACATCAAATCCTAGGAGATACATTTACATCATGTCAATATAGTATGTGAATGCCAAGATAAACATCAACTATATGCCAATCCTTCAAAGAGTTATTTTGGGGTATAGGAAGTGGAATAATTTGGCCATATTGTCTCTCATGAAGGTGTTAAGGAGGACCCTTGCAATATCCAGGACGTGGTGGAATGCGAAGTCCCAAGAACCCTCAAACATTTATGAGGTTTTTTAGGTATCACTAGTTACTATCACATAGTTGTAAAAAAACTATGGAAGTATAGCAAAACCACTCACAAAATAATTGAATAAAGACTCCTTTAATTTGAATGAGGAAGCTTCTAGGGAATTTTAAAATTTAAAGATGGAAATGTGCACGACTTCAATATTGACATTACCAAATTTCTCCAAGACCTTCATAGTTGAATGCAATGCTGCAAGAAATGCAATCGGGGAGGTACTCATGTAAGAAGGAAATATCATAGAATTTGAGAGTCGAAAACTAAAAGGAAATAATTTGTTGAATCCCACCTATGAGAAGGAAATGATGGCAATATTACATGTAGTCAAATAATGGAGACCATACTTGATGGGTAGACACTTCAAGGTAAAAACTGATCATGATAGTTTCAAATACTTCTTGGAGAAATGAATGTATTTAGAAGATAAAAAAATGGGTCACAAAGATGTTGGGTTATGACCTTAAGATTATTTATAAGAAAGGGAAGGAAAATATGGTTGTTGATGCTTTATCTAGGAGGGATTGATGTGGGAGCATCCTTGAAGAACCCTTCCATTGCACAATTCCTACTTCTTGCAGTCTATTTGAGTTTTGAGAGATATTTAGGAGTTCTTCTAGGTCGTATGAAGTAATTCAAGAATCCAATGGAGTTGAAGAATTTAAAGTATCCTTCTTTTGTGTTTTCCCTCCAAAAAGGGAATTTAAATATTCAAATGATTGCAATAGATGTATGGTATTTTAAAATTTGTCTTAGGTGTGTTAGAATGTTTTATAAGGTTGGATAGTGTCTTGTTAAGTGATAGTAGGTATAATAAGTCATGTGTGTGTGGAATCATTAAGATGCTTTTAATGATGAATTTTGGGCAGTTACACATGTAGGAGGTAAGTGAAGGTGAAGAGTCACAAGGTAAGGGGAGTTACATTACTCATAGTGGTTGCATGCATGAGGAGGAATTCGAATTGAGAATGAGGGAGATGAGTTTTGGAAGGGATTCTTTGTAGAGAGGAAGGATGAAATGTTGAAGAAATATATTTTGTAAGGATATTTTAATATAATACATATATATTTCTGGTTATGTACAAACTATGTATGGATTTGTAGTTCCCATTATGCATAAGGAAGAGTCAAATGTGTGTAATAAGCTCTTGTTATTATGTTCAAGGATTATAAGTTGATGTATGGCTTTCAAATTTTTACATGAATACTTGGGAGAGCCATTGATACTAGTTTAGGAAAGCATTGTGAATTGAGATGGTAAATTCTTTATTGTTAACCTTGTTTTCTTGCAATAACTAAACCTAGAACTGTGACATCCTTTGAAGGTATTTTGAATTATTTTGGATTTATGGTTTTGTATTAAAAATAAATATTGTGGCATTAGAAATATCAGTTTGAACTAAGAGGTGAAATCTTTATAAACTTACATGTATGATTGAAAAGAGCAAACTGTGAAAACTGAACTGTGCAAAACAATCCTAGTACAAAGTTGATAACTTTTTAAAATTATTTCAAAACAAGTTGAAATTTGGACCCTAGTACTATAATTTAATTTTTCAGATGGGTTTTGAAGGGTTTTCTTTGATAACAATTTTTTTTGAGATATTATGTGTTTTACTAGTGGGTTTGAGGATGCATACTACTTGTTTGACAAAATGAATGTCATGTTCAAAGGAGTGTATATCATTTTTTTTAGGATTAAAGACCTAAAATTTTGAAGTAATGGTAGGGTAGTATATTAATCTATTAAAAAATAATTTTTTATTTTTCATGGTTATTTTTTGATATATTTATGTCAATCCAGAAAGATGTCCGTAAACACAGTTCAAAGGTAGTTTTGGTAAAGGAAGAGTAGCACGATGTTTTTGAGGTATTCAATGCATTTCATTATTTATTCTAACAATTATGTGAGTATGCAGATAGGGAGGAAATTTTTGGAAGAGTTGAGAAGAAATAGGACAAAATATTGCATGCTTAGGCCAAGGGATCAAGAACAAGGAAAGTAAGTATAGTGAAGGTAATTGAGTATTATGTCATCAAATGAATGATGATGTTGTGAATGGAGTTTTTCTATGTGAGATAAGAAAATGAATGCAGGGTATGGTGATTAAAGATCTTGGTGAAGATTAATTTTTGGGTTAAAAGACAAGATTGAGAAAATTAGACCAATTTTTAGCCTTATAGGCTTGTTAGTAAGATCCTCCATGCAGAGCCTGATGTGGTTAAGCTGGTTGAAACTTCTTGTTTACTTAGTACAAGCTTGATTTTAAATTTTTCTATGCATAATTTGGTATTAGAGCACAAAGAATCACTTATTGATGTGCACCTTTAAGATTGAATCCTTCTTAAATTTCAAGTGAAGAATTTCAATCTTTGAAGAATGAACCTTTCTTAAGTTTTTCATGCAACAATACTACAAAGCCTTGATTTTTGAATCATTATTTACATTTTAAGGAACTTTGATGCTTGAATGTTTCTAGAAAATTGTTTATTAATCAGTTTTTATGGAACTTTGAGACATATATGTACCTAATAGATGGTCAAGAGTTGAATGGGTGACAAGTTGAGAATATGAGAGAATAAATTATTTAAAGGAGACCAATAGAACAAGGTGAAAAATACTTGGGTGAAGATCACATGGAGATATTGAAAGAAGATATGGGTAAAAAATTCAAGGGATTGAAAGAACGAAGAAGCTATGAGAAAGAAAAGAGAAGTACAAAATTGAAAGAGTTGCTCTTAGAGAAAGAACAAAAGGAAACAAAGGATGAGTTTGAGAGGTTAGAGGAAATGATCAAGACCATGATAGGAATAGAAGACTGAATATTTTAGCTCTTAAGAAAGTGAATTTTCAAAATTTTGAGTTTAAGTGTCTTCTCTGTTGTACTGAAAATGTTAAAAGTCGAGAAATTGAGAAAATCTACGTTTTTGGGTCATTTTGTGTGTTTTTCGGGCCTGTCGGACATTTTTGTCCCGCGTGTCCCAAGTTCAAAAGTGCGCTCTGTTCCCCGATCGGCCGATTTCCCCGAAGTTTGTCTTTTTCGGGCCCGTCGGAACTTTTTGTCCCAAATGTCCCAAGTTCAATTGGGCAAGTTGTTCCATTTTCAGCTGAAACACCCGAACCGCGTACTTCGCGCTTTCTTACTTCGTTCAATCCAAGTTTTCCATTTTCGGCCGATTTGCCCGAACCGCGTTACTTCACGTCCCAAATGGTCCAAGTCAAATTGTGCAAGTTGTTCCATTTTCGGCCGATTCACCCGAATCGCGTACTTCACACACTTTTGTCCCGAATGTCCCATTTTCACCTTTTCCCAAATGTCCCAAACTCTTCCGGACCCATTGAACCTTTTCGGCCGATCCGACCAAGTCGCGTGTTTCGCGCACTTTTGTTCCGCATATCCCAAAAGGCATTTTTGCGTCTTTTCCCCGCTTCGCCCGAATCGGCCGAGCCGCGTGTTTCGCGCATTCGCGTCTCACATGTCCCAAATGAACCAAGTGCCATTCGTGCTTATTTTTCCCGCTCTACCCGAATATCATGCTTATTCAAATTGGTAGGTATGTATTAAATGCACATTCATTGTCTTTCTCTCTCCTAATCGGCTATATAATGAGTGAACCCCCTTTGCATTTTTCACACTGCTTCCATGCTATCCTTTGCTCGAACCCTTGCAATCTAAAAACCTGCGCGTGTATCCCTTTCCTCTGTAATTCCTTCCCGAGTCTAGTTTGCGTCTCTGTCCTCTGAGTTACTATCAATATGAAGATCAAATTTCAGGGACAGGAACAAATCTCGCCACTAGAATCTGCCGTTCCCAATATTGGGGACAGTGAAGCTCGTCATCTTGATTTCAGTGATTTTTGGGCAAGGATGGCAGATGCAAACCCTACACCAATGGCGCAGATGATTCACGATAGCGGTTTGGCTTTTGCTGGAGGTTTCCCAATCTCGGTGCAATGTGCTGATACAGTGCTTTCATGCGGAGCTCACTTCGACCCTGATTCGAGTGAATTAACCAATGTACACGGGGAACTCATCGCCAAGCTGGATGCTGCCACCATTAGCACTGCTCTGAGGATCCCAGAGATGGATAATGCCATAGTTGTTTCCCGGGATCAAGCACAGGCCCTGTTTAATCAAGACAGCGACAAATACAAGGCGCGGGTGGCGAAGTCATGGCTTAAAAACCCTAAGAAGGGAGCATCTCGTCTATCCAAGACTCTCTTCCGAGTAGATTTCAATGAAGAGTTGTCAGATTTCATAGTCCTACTGGCTCGGGTTATGGGCTTACCTTCTACTAACGAGTTCCATTTCTGGATGTGCCCGCTCATCAGCATGGTGTGCGAGGGAACTCAAAATATCAACTGGGCGGAAATCATCAGCATGAATTTGGCGGAGCAGCTATCCAATGTACAGCAAACGAAGAAGTTCTACATGACTTCGTACCTGATGTATACTCTGGCGGCATCAAGGCAATGGTTTGGTTTTTCTTACATTGATGCCCACAAGGATGATCCTGTATATGCCTACTGCCCGCAGTTCACCCTAGAGACCAGCAATCGCAATTTCAGAAGGGTAAATGATGCTTTCACCATGTACGTGGTCAGGCTGCTTGAAGGTGATACTGCTAGAAGGTTTTCTGATGAAGCCATGAATCTGATATCGCACTACGGTGCTTATTTTATCCAATTCAGAAAATTCTCTTATATCAGGCTTGCTGGCTATGAGAGCACCCCTTTGAGGCTTCCCATGTTCTGCAGTGATAAGATGGCCTTGATAGAAGTATGCAGGCAATTAGACAAATTGCACAGAACCTGCAGAGACAAGAAGATTTCTGGTTTGCACTTTCCCATCTCTTTGGGAAACTACACTTGTAAAACAGCCCTGGATGCACAGAACATAGAAAGAGCCCTGGTTCCTATCACTGTTCATTTCTTCAAGCCAAGAACTTGCTTCGACTTGAAGAAGTTCATTGAACAGAACATCAAGATAATCTATCATCATAGGGCAGATACAGAAGACTACTGGGCTGACTGTGCAGATGATTTTGAAGCTAGAAGGAGGCACTATGGTAGGTTCTCTCTGCAATTGATCCAAGAACTCGGCTTGTACCAAGTTCCTGAAGGACTCCAGGATGACAATTCTGATCTATACTCATATGAGTATGACAATGTGGTTAAGCACACTCCCTTGGAGGACTTGGATTGGAACAGGAAAGAGAAAGATGATCTGGCCGAGATCCTTGCTCCAGTCTTAGTCAGGACTAAGGTCTGGTTTGACAGGAAAGTTTGAGAGCTCAGAAGGCACTCAGGAGAATCCTCTTCTAAGGATGTTTCAACACCAAGGAGGGAAGCATCGACTCCCATATCAGACACACCTGTGCAAACCCCTCCTGCCTCATCAACGCAAGGACCTGCAGCTTCCACTCCTTCTTCATCCACTCAGGTGTACCAGAAGAAACTCAAAGAGGTTAAGAAGGAGCCTGTGGAAAAAGATCCTCAAAGAAAGCAGGTAGAAGTGCCTTTGGGACCAGAGAACATCATTGTTCTCAGTGAAAGTGAAGAGAGTGAAATGCCAACCCCTGCAAATGCTCCTGAAGATCCAACAGATAAAGATAAGGAAGTCCAGAGCACTGAACTTCCAAGTGCTATTGATTCTTCTGCCGCAATTGTCTCAAGCGCCCCACTCACATCTCAACTTGAGACCAACAGCTGTGCAAACCTTGAGCGTCATGAGCTCTCTGTCTCTTGGTCCTCTTGCCCCTCCTGCTGATTCCTCTTCCTCTTTTGCGTGGGTGCAACCTTTTGTTGACAGTAGGAAGAGGAAATCTTCCTCTCGGAGCTCAGGGCCAAATTTTGATGCTGTCGCAGCCTTGTTGGGCACTACTCCTTCTCGTGCCAAGAAAGCCAAAATCACCTCCAGAATAGTGTCTGATGCTCAAGGTCAGCAATTCCTGGAGATTGCTAAGCCTACAGTAGACAAATCAGAGCGAGACTTGTAGGCATCTGACTTAGAGCTCTCAAGAATTCCAATGGGAGAGTCTACTCCTGAAGGTGAGATCCACAACCTCCAGGAAACGGTCACAAGAGTCATTGGGAGGGTAGAGAAAGGGCAGCAAACTATTGAACAGTTGGAGGAACAGGCCCAGATTCTCACAGGTTTCATCAAATCTCTTTTGTCTAAGGACAAAGTTTTGGACCCTACCCCATTGACTACTCTTCCACCACCTGTAATTTTGAGCCAAGATGAAGTACAGAGTATCAAAGACATGCACAAGTATTCTGTCTATGGCAGAGCTATGGAGGCCATGGTGGAAGATATGCTTGTTGCAGGATTGAACTTCATCGATGAAGCTTTCAAACTCCATGGAAAGGTGAACAATTTGCAACAGAAGCTCTCCTCCACTATCGGGGTCATAGATAAAGAGCTCAAACTCTGGAGCAGTTGCATAGTAGACCTCCGTCTCATGGGACAGACAGATGAGAACATTTTATTGGCAAATAAGGTTTTTGATGATGCAAAGGATAATCTGTCAAAGTCCTGGGTTTACAGCATGGAGTGGAAGATCAAAGTCTTGGAGGAGGCTTTGGGAGAGCTGAAGAATAGCTGGCAGAAGGGTGAAGCTTTCAAGACACTGGTTGTATCTGCTTTCAAAGATATACATTGTCATCTTCAGGATGAAACTTCTGGTGTGCCCCTTTCCTTGCAAGAAATCAAAGCTCAATTCAGAGCTTTTGTCAAAGATAATCTATTCAAGGAAAGCTCCATCTCCAAAGAGAAAATGAAGGAGATCTGCTCTCTTCAATCTGCCATTGAAGAAGCAAATAAAGATTATCATACTCATGTCGAGTTTGATAAAGAAATGGAGAAGTGTCTCGGATTTTGGGGTCAGTCTACAGCCAACACGTCAGTCCCTCATGGCAGAGACATAGCCGAGGCATTGAAGAGATTCAGGCAGTGAATTTTGAAGTCAGTGGGTCCCTCCCAGTCATAACCACCTGTCTTCTTCTCCTTATTCTTCTCTTCTTTTCTAATTCTTTTTCTCGAATTCATTGTAATTAGTTGAGGTATTGCGATTGGCAATCCTTAACTAATCTTTAGTTAAAAGAAGTAGTTACAAAGAGTAACTGATTTGTAAGCTATATAATGGCCTCTCCACGCCATTTTGAAAGGAGGAAGAACTTGGTTTATTTTCTGAAAGTGTAAATAGATCATAAAGAAATCAATACAGAAGGGCTTTCCATTCTTTGTCTATCTGATCTCTGTTATCCCTAAGCTTTCATTTATTTTTTGTGAAGATCATTTGTCTCTAGTTTGTTAGTCTTGCCGATTGCATACTCTCCAACTTTGCAAGCATGGTGATCTTGTATAACCAAGAAGGAACTTTGTGTCCTTGATTTGAAACTTTGTGTTCTGGCAGATGTTATTTAGAACTTTGTGTCTTTAAATTCCATCTTATTTATATGATACAAATGATCTTGTTTCAATTCACTGTAACTTCGCATACATAAAGAATTACTCTGTTATCTATAATTCTGCATGTTGCCTTTCTGCTCATTCTCGTACTCTCATTCCTCAGTCCTTTTGTAATTGATGATCTTTATAGAAAACACTTTCGTAATATCCAAGTTTAACCAGAAAATCATGTTTTGTATATTTGTAAATAGGTTCGTTTCTGAATAAGGGAACCTCTCCCATTAAAGAGGAGGGACTTCTTGTCCCCTGACTGTTGCTCTTCGTAAAGTCCTATTTGATGACCAACACAAGTATGGAGATAAAAATGATGACAGTGAAATAAATGACTTAAGCTATGCTTATGGCATAATGTTCAAAGTGAAGCACATTGGAATGAAATCCTTTAAAATATTGTATAGGTATAGATTCTACACTTAGGGTTAGCCCTACACTTGTTGGGTTATTTTAAATCTTATCACTAGTTGTGTGGAAGACTATGAAGACCAAATAGCTATTCCATATCATTGGAAGCTTACTATTCTTAAAGAAGTTAACTCGTCAACTACCATAGTTAGAATTAGTGGAAGTTCTTCACCACTGATTTGAAATGTTGAGTTGCATGAATCTCCTCTATGTACATATTTCTTAGAGAGTAAGGAAAGCATTTTGAAGTTCAGTCTTAATGAATTCAAGAGGCAGAATTATGTATACTAAGGGAAAGCACCAATGGTTTCTCATTCTAGTTTTACAAATCATGTGGTGTGCTATAATGCCCATATGGATTTGGAAATGCCAAAAATAGTCTTATCATTCCTTTCAATCCAGTCTAAAGATACAATTTTACCTATGTGTGCCTCTAAATCACTATGAATATACTTTTCTATGTAGATGGTCACTTAATTTGGGACATCTTAGTCTCATCAGATGTTAAATGTATGTTACAGCTAGTCTTATCAAATATTAGAGATCATCCAATTACCTTCATCTCAATCTATCACCTCAAGAAACATAGTTACCTCTCATATCATATTCTACTATGAATGCACATCCATTCTAATGCATGAAGAAATGCACAAACCAAAGAACAAGATACATTCTCATCATAATCATTTCCAAGCCTAGAATCCAATGACATCTACATCTAAGAAAGTGGACAATCTTATACCCACTTCAACAACATCTACCCATTTTAGTATTATTATCCATTTGGTCCATGTACCCTAACTATGTTTCACTTAAATCACATGATATCAAGAAAATAGAATATGCATACCTTTTAGTGCATAGAGTAACCATATTGGGAGGTCTGGTGAATATTCTACATCAAATGAACGAACCACATGCATCAATTAGATCTATATATTGTGCTAACATTTTCATCGGATAAACATGAAAGCATCCATAGCATTTCCATTGAAATCCCTTGTATGAATCTAAATCCACTCATCATCTGATCAATAACCCATTTCATCATCATATCTAAACTCTTTAATTAAATCAAAAGAACATCATTAACAGCTTGGTGTGATACATCATATCAAAGGTGATCTACATCTCATTATAGATAATAGTTCACTCCATGGTCTTCACATCTAATCAGAGTGAAAGGAATAGCCATTAGAACTTTAAACTAATCTTCAATTGCCTGAGAAGCATTTAAAAAAGAAAATCTAAACCTGATTGTTTGTCAAAGTAATTTGAGAGGCCTGATAATCATCCTTTATCTAGAAGTAACTTAAATGAGCAACCCATTTATAGTGGATTAAATGGACATAGAACATAGAAGGATCAGCAATGACTAATGGAGAAACCAAATTTAAATTTCCCACCATAAAAAATGCAAAAAAGGAGCAATTACCATTCAGAACATTTACAAGTGTAAGAAAGATATGATTAAACAAGAAAACAGTATTGGAACCCATTCTACACGTACTCAAAGACATTAAGTAAGTGTGTACATTTTTCAAGATAAAAGGTAAATGAAAGAAAATGGTTTTATAAAGTTGTTGACATAACTAGTAGAGGTGAGTATAACATTAAAGGAAGTAAAAATATAGAAACATTTTCTATTCTTAATTTTTTTGAAGGAACATGAAACAAAACCAAGCTACATAAACAGTTTAGGAGTTTCTTTTTCTCCAATTGTGGAGTCATGATAGAAGCTTCATCACCTACTTGAATAACCCTTCCATCCTTGCACAATTCCTACTAGAAGCCTTGTATAGTCTTATTTAAGTTTTGAAATGCATACGGATTTAGGAGAAATCCTAGGTCAATGAAACATTTTTCCATGATGTAAATTTTAAAATACAAATATTACCGACATTTTGATGTTTTAATCTTAGGGAATTAAAATATTAAATAGTTTAATTTTAGGATGGTCTCAAAGCTATCATGTTTAGGTGTGTTCAAGAAGAACCTTCTAATTGGATAGTTTCACCATTTTCTTTACATTATTGGGATGAAACAGATAAGGGTAAGGGCCAAGGAGGAATACCTGTTGTGTTGGTTTGGAGGTTGATGCATGCATTTTGACTTCTCGATCCGATGCTGACTGTGAGAGCTTCCTTTTGGCTAGGAGGAACTACCTGAAATAGAAAACAAGACCACCAAAGAAGAGTTAAACAATATATGACAGTGGACTGCCTAGCGTATGCTAGATCTGGGAAGTGTGATACTCCCTAGAAGGCTGTCAATCCACTGTTTTTATAAAACAAATATGAAATAACTGAAATGCATACATAAACGAATCTAGTGCTAGTATTCTGATTTGGGTACCTCAGATCACTATCAGCGTCGATCCAATTAAATACTAAAACTATGTGGGTCAAGGTCTTCAGGTCAGGTTGCAGGTTGGTCAGGTGGTCTGCAGGTCATAGACAGGGTCTTAGCAGGGTTGGGTGAGGTGTTTGGGTTGTTTTTGATAAGTGGGTGGTTGCTGGTTTACACAGTATTGGAAAACGCAGAGACCGCTGTCGGTCGAGGTATGACCGATCACAGTTAGGTAGAACTGACAATGGTTATGGGTAACCGGCGTCGGTAGAGGTGGGCTAATAAGATTCACTAAGATTTTCTAATGGGGTTTGAGCTGAGGTTAGGTAGAGATGACAGAGGGCATAACGAGGTATATGGGGATCTTAGGAACACTCAAAAATATATAGAGGTCGGGTATGGGTGGTTTTATGGTGTGGGTGGAGGAATGGTTGGGTTTACAGGAAAGTAAATGGTAGGGGAATGAGGGTGCAAGTGGAAACTAATAACAACAATAGAAGAACCTAATAGACTGAAGTGGAAATAGATGATGCAGGTAAAAAGTGTACTTACTGGTGTTGCAGGTCCAATGGCTATGTGGTGGTGGTGATTGGTTGGTGGGATGGAGCTTGGTGCAGTAGTGATGCTTCCCAGAATGTCACCGTGAGTGCAATACTTTCTGATCTGTCCTAGTGCTGGCTATGGATGTCTGTAGGTATGAAAAGGCTCTGGTTCTACTTGCATGCAGTTCTCTCTCATCTCCTTGATCTCAGAATGTGCCAACCCAAAAACAAGGTTGCCAAGGTGAATAAATGGTAACCGATGATGGTTCCTAGTTGACCGGCGTCAGTTTTAGGATGACCGGCATCGGTTAAGGTGGGATTCCCTAGGTTTACTAAAAATGGCAGATCTCACATCATTTGGGTCAGGTTCGTTCCTTTATCTGCAGATCAAAATGGACGTTATGTTTTTATGAGTGGGAAGGTGGTTAGAGGAATAATAGGTCTTGATTTTTAGGGTTGGACCAAGTCTTATTCATTTATGGAAACATGCTATGAATAGGTCTATCTGATAGGTGAGGTGTCTAGGTGAGGTGTCATTCATTTAATTAAAGTAATTAAATTAATAATGGGGTGAGGATGGGTATTAATTTAATTATAAATAATTAAATTAATGTTAATGTAGGGTATAAGGTCATGGTTAGGTGAATGTGTTTAAGTTGGTTATTTGAAAGGGGACCAAGGGGAGTGTGACCCAATTTTGGTGTCTACATTTTTCCCCTTTTTTTCATGTGGCTTGTATTGGTAAGTGATGCTGACAAAAATAGGAAATGGTTGTGTTGAGTGTAAGTGAAGGTGGTGTTGCCCCAAGCGTGGGTGAAGGTAACCCCCCTCAAACTAGGAACCGATGAGGTGAGAGACGGAAGTGGTGAGTGGTTTGATAAAATGAGGAGGTGGGAAAATGAAGATCATTGGGCACATTGGGTAAAGATAAAAGGTCAAATAAGGTAAATAGGCCAAGGTCAAAGGTAGTGGTAGTTGAATGTACACACACATTGGAAACTATGGCAAGGTACCAGGTTGAGAAGCTTTCAAACTCTACGTTGTCTAAGGTTGATAGGTCTATCCAAACAGGGTTGAAGTGATTCTGGTATCCAAGGTATAGGATATGGTGTGGAAACACAACAGAGGTTAGGTGCAGGAATGTTTAGGTATGTTCCGGTACACCAAAGGTCAGGTCAGGATAAACAACATGACAATAGGCAAGGTAAGGTCGGTAGGCCAAACAACATGGGTAACCATGTCGTAAGGTACAATGAGCATGGAGGGTCAAAGGTCACAAAAAGTGGTTCAGGTCAAGGTATATAGGTAATGACATGGGTAAGGCCAAGGTATAGGTAAAATAACAACTCCTAAGATGCAGCAAAGGCAATGTAGGGGTAGGTTGGGTTTGTAGGTATGGTTCAATGGGTGTCTGGGATGATAAAAAGGGATGTGGGCACTAATGGTGGTAGGCAAAAGGTAGTTTAGCAAGACCAAACAGGTAGTAGGGTGGACCGATGCTGGTTAGAGGGTGACCAATGTTAGTTGGCTAGGGCATAAAGAGGACCGACGTTCGTCAGGTCGGGGTGGGTTTATAAAACCAAAAAGTTAGTATTTTTTGAAATCATTGTTGTATTGTACCATTGGAGAAAATGACAGAGTTGGTTGAATTTTTCAGCACTTTTCGAGAGGAAAGGACAGGGCATTGTACTCGGCTGAGGTGGAGAGATCTGATTGGTGAGAGGAGCTAGGTAGATGGGTCCACGAGATTGGGCAGACTGATTTGATTGGTGGAGAGATTCGAGGTAGATTTGGGCATGGCAGAGGTGGGAGAGGGTTTGGGTGGACCACCAGTGTAGTGGCCAGATGTGCCCCCATGGAGATGGACATCGTGATGAGGTAAGATTCAATCCCATTCCTCATTTGTTAGGTAGATTTGTTTATAGAAATCAGGTTAGGGTAAAATGGGTTTTGGGGGGGAAATTAATTTTGAATTTGGGAAGAAAATGGGTGAAATAGGAATGTAGGAAGGTGTAGTTAGGTGAATGAGGGTGGGGGAGGGGTTGAGGGGGGATTTGGGTAGGAATGGGTGGGTAGTTAGGGAGAAATGGGGAATTTTGAGAGAAATAGGGCAGGGTTTTCATGGATTTTCACCGTGACAGTGACCGACGTCGGTCAAGGGTTGGCTGACATTGGTGGGTGTTAGCCGACATTGGTCATGGATGGGGTGACTGATGCCAGTTTTGGGAGACTGGTGTCAGCTAAGACGAATCGATGTCAGTTGGCATTGAGAGAAAAATGGGCCAAGGGATGAGTAATGGTGATTGAGTGAGATAGGAAGGTATCATTAAATGAAAGTAGGCAGGGTAATAGTTATAGGGGGGGGTCAAGGGTGAATGTGGGTATGGTCAAGGTTTAATAATGTGATGGTTTGTTGGATGCAGGTGAGGGACCAGTTATGGATGTGTGATAGGGTACCTCCCCTATTAGTAGTAGTATGTGGGAGCACGACAGCGGAGGAGTGGAAGCATGTGGCTGAGGTAGGCCTGATTGGGGTTAGATGCTATCGGCACGTAGTCTAGGAGCTGAGTTTGATGGTCACCCTCATCGACAGATGGGATTCGGTGACCAACACATTCCACTTGCTGACAGGTGAGATGACCATCACCTTGGAGGATGTGTATAGGATCCTGTGGCTGCCGATAGTAGGGATGCAGGTGTATTTGATTTCTTTAGAGGCATCTGAGGAGATGATGCTGACAGTGTTTGGTGAGGGGCTAGCGGAGTTGAGGTTCCATAGTGCTAGCATGAGTTATGGAGATATGTACTGAGCCCATCTGGAGGAGATGAGGCTAGTAGTTCTGATGATGGAGGTAGTGTGTTGTTTTGCACTGCCAGATGCAGAGGGTGGGAGATTCCCATGATCATTGATGGGGGTTCTACATGATATGATGGAGGACAGGACCCAGTTTGTATGGGCACCAGCCTTCTTGGTGCAGCTGTACAGAGAGTTATGGGCCTATGGGTGATTGCGGTGGTTCAGCCTATGTTGCACCTTCCTACTACACTGTTGGGTGTATGAGCACATCATGTGTGTGTGTCCAGTGGGCATGCCCTGACTTGATGCATTCGAGCCAGGTTTTGTGTGGGTGGGCTACAGGTGATGGGTACCTATGATTGGAGAGCATCGAGATGCCAGGGCTACACATGATGTAGCCTATTACAGGCATTTACTAGAGGGGTTGTCTAGCATGGACATCATTTGGAGGCCATATGTTGGCTTCCCTTCATACAGGCAGATGGCCATGGAGCTGGATGGATTACAGCTGGTGAGATGGATAGAGGGATGTCATGCTAGTGAGCATGAGATGATCCCCATTGACAGGGTTAGGTGACAGTTGGGATTTCCCCAGGATATACTGCCACCATTTCCATAGTACAGGAGGGATGATGTGGAGAGGCCTATGCCTCTACCACAGCCGATGGTGCCTACAGGGTAGGAGGAGTAGGTGGTAGACCAGTGGATTGATGATGTTAGAGTTACAGATAGGTATAGATAGTGGTGGGTAGCACAGCTGTGAGTAGTACCACCGAGGCCAGGGTAGCCAGACTTGGCTACCATCACAGTTCAGAGAGATGCCCTACAGGGGCAGGTGGCGACTCTGGTCACACAGTTGGGGATAGTGCAGGGACAACTGACAGGGTCAGAGGCACAGGTTGCCACATTACAGGCACAGGTTTACAGCCACTGCACAGGCACCCAATTGTGGCACAGGCCCAGGTACCTAGGCACAGGCACCCCTACAGGCTTAGGACAGTACCCACATAGGCTCAGGGTAGGGTCCCATTTTATAGGTAGGGTGAGACATAGGCACCTCACATTACACAGGCTCAGGGAGAGGGTCCCATTTTACAGTACCAGGGGTAGGGTCCCTCAGATATAGGTACAGGGTCAGAGGCCGATGGCACCACCACAGACAGTACCTATGGCCAGGTTCAGGGATGCCTTAGGAGAGGCATGATATTATCAGGATCACTTGATGGCTTCAGGGATAGATGTCCCCTCCTATGCTGAGTATAGAGCACAACAGGCTTTGAGTGAGAGGACCAGGTCTGCACACTCATAGTGTGGAGAGTACAGGGGGCTGGTGAGCCTAGAGATAGGGTTAGGGTGAGGCTACCAGTGCATGGAGGCCAGCTCCAGGTGAGGTACCAGCAGAGGTTAGACCAAGGCCCATGGTGGGTGGTGAGATGCTAGCGGGATGCCGCACAGGAGCAGAGGAGGGGGCAGGTGAGACTAGCCCAGAGGATATCAGGTGGGGTGATGATTAGTCACTAGAGATGGGCATTATATTGATTTATATATATATACCGGCCTGCGTGCCGAAGAGAGCGAGGATGTACATGAGAGTTTTTGAGATTTTTGATCATATACTGGCCTGCGTGCTGAAGATGGTGAGGATGTATCTGAGTGACTTGAGATGTTTGTATTTATTTGTATCTATGTACATATGTATGTATACACAGACTTTATGATTTATAGATGATGATATTTATAGCATGGATGGTGTACTTGTTTTAATTTTCATTACATATGTGTGTGTGTGTGTGTAGGTGGAAATCAAGTGGATTAGGCATGATAGGTCGGTAGACATGATGGTCAGTGGGTCAGTTTAGGCATGATTTAGGCATGATGGCATGATTGAGTCATGGGTCATTGAGTTAGGTCAAGTTTAGGCATGATTGAGTCAGGTCGGTTTAGGCATGATGGAGTTAGGTTGATTTAGGCATGGTGGAGTCAGGTCGGTTTAGGCATGATGGAGTTAGGTCAGTTTAGGCATGATGGAGTTAGGTTGGTTTAGGCATGATGGAGTTAGGTTGGTTTAGGTATGATTTAATGTCCAAGTTGTAGGTAACATGGGGGACAAATGGTGATGTATATACAGGTTATGGTTTAAATTTCCAAATATGTGCTATAATGGAAATGTGAAAATGATAAATGAATGATTTGATGATGTGGTAAAAATGTGTATTAATTGATGCTTGTTTGCTTTAATTTCCAGTTATTCATATAAAATGGAAACTAACTAAGGTAGAATGTGAATAGGAAAGTGAAAGGGGGAATTGGTTAGGGTAAAGAGTGGCCGAGCTAACCTCCAAGGGCCCCATGCCCTCAAAGTGCTGCCTACATAGCCCCGATGAAAAGGGGCCTCAGGCCGATGTAGTTCTCCCATAAGCTAGGGAAGATTATGATGAATTAGAGGAATGGGTTGGTAGGTTTGAGGCATGGGTGAATGTAGGTCATAGGCATGGTTGAAGTTAGGTCATAGGCATGGTTGAGTTGTTTTAAATATAGGTGTCGATTATCTGGTCCGGTATAGGATAATCAATAAGTAATGAGGAAAATGAATGGTAAGAGGTGGCAAAAGAGCTATTTAATTGATAAGGACCCTAATGAGTCTACCATACCCAAGATGGGCTTATGAACATAAGACCCTAAAGGCGTTGCATAGTGGACTATTCTAAGGGTGAAGAAAGTCACATAATTACAAAATGTTACGGTTGCAGAAAGTCCCTTGAGTAGAGAGGAAATTAGTATGAAAAGGAAATGAGGTGAGAATGGGTGGTTTAGCATAACTTAGTGTATGACAACATGTTTTTCTTAGCAAGAAACCTAGGATCAAAAATAGGCAAGTCCATGACAAAAATTTCATCATTTTCTTCATTTTTAATTTTTTTTTGTATTTTTAATAGAATGATCAATGTGGGAAGTCTATATGGGATGAGTATATTATCTCCTTGAGGTCTTCGTGAAGCTAATTGATGCGGGAAGCTTTTGGATATTTTTATTGCATTTTTTTGTAATGACTTTATATAGTTGTCCTTCAAGGGAGAAGTCTATTTATAGCAGTGGAAATAGAGTGAAGAGATTTCCCTTTTGAGGGAGTCATCTTTTGCTAGAAGTTTGACTCAAGGAGTTGTATCCCTTTTTTTTTTGGATGTTTAAGTCATGGACAAGACTATATAGGAAGATTAGGTTCTTGTTTAGAAGACAAGACCATAGTACACATAGGTTAACTATGAAAGAGGTGGTTTCGAGTGATGAACGACCATGGGATTCCACCTTGGAGAAGATGAAAAGTATCCATGAGAATCATGCCAGGAGTAGAGTCGTGGTACTTGTTATCCTAAATTTTCCCCCAGAAAATTTGGTCAAAACAAGCCCCACACATAAAGGAAATATGAAGGGAATGATTCAAACCCACGGGATCACTTTCCAAAAGGACAAATATAGGGTTGCAAATAAGCTCGACTCAATGAGCACAGGGTAAAAAATGAAGTTTGAATGACACAAGATAAATCAAAGACCCAAAAGAGGAAAAAATTCAACCCTCCATAAGAAGAAGTTGACAGAAAATGGATTTGTCGAGATGAACCCGTGCTTCAAATCTAGCAAACAAATTATAGGTGGGCTTGGAGAATGGAGTAGCAGGGTCAGAGGAAGAGAAGAGAGTGTCAAAGAATCCAAAAGCTCAAAGGGAGAAGAAATGGGACGAATGCCTTGAAGTCTTCAAGCTTCTGCAAATGGTTCACGAATGAGCCCCAAAAATGGCTAACTATAATAGGTGGAGGCAGACAACAATGTTGCCAAGTGTCCAAGTGGTGCACCTCCAAAGGTTAAATCCAAAAGGGGAGACATCGAACCAAGCACTAAGCCCCCACATGTCCTAGGGTCCAAAACAGGAGGTAGAGTCAAAGCTAAAAGTAAAAAGGCAGACAGGGGGGCCTAAAAAAAAGGCTAAGTATGAAAGTGGACTAGTGGAAGCCGCCACGCGTTCAGCTTGTGCACATCTCTAAGGGGAAGTTAGTCCAAAGTGTGAGACCCAAATGAGCGTGGAACTCACCATGTAGTTTAAGGTCCTGAAAAAGGTAATGAGCCGGCTCATTGAAAAGTATGAAGATCCTGTAAGTTTTCACACGTGTTGCATTGACCCGATGTCTCAAGTTAGAGGCAAAGATCCTAGAGACGCACTTTTAAGCGTGAGTGTGTAGCCTCCACGCATCACATTTCAAAAAGGGACAGGGTCGGGGGGTTGAATATTCAAAGCCTAAGACAGGCCAGTCAGATGGTAGCCAAGTGTCAGCACGGTGCTAACTCTAGAGAAAAATAAAGTCTGGAGGTATTTTTTAGACAAGCGTCAGGACGTCCACATGTCCCCAGGATCAGATACTATGACCCTGCCGATGCAAAAGGACTTAGGCCAAAAAACATAAGGAAATCAAGCAGGTTGCAGAAGAAGCCACGTGTCATCCCCATGCCACTGTCAATTTCAAAAACTAGGGTAGAGGCTTCCCTCAGATATCAAGGACTAGCCCTGCCACGTGGACTCTAGTTTCAAAAGGGGGCCCATTTTCGAACAGGTTTTCCCGCTATTTTGTACAAACATGATCCTAAATTTCAAATGGGCATATCTTTTGACTCGAGGCTTGAAATCTCAGCAAATCCGGCACCGTTAGAAAACTTATCTCGAAAACGCCTTGACACCATCTACACCATGGAAGCATATGAATACTATTAAGTTTGGATAGGATTTAGGATGGAGAAAGAATAGGAGAAGACTCTCTTAGGGCCTTTAATGATAGGATCTATTTTCCCCAACAACCCGATCAGATTTGATCTAATCCACCATTTCCCCATCCTTCAAGGAACTGATACCAGTAATAGACATAGGGAACTAAAATCGACAGATTGTAGGAGGATTTGAGAAAGGAATTGATTAATGGTGGTTGAGGTTTCAAAGCAAGATTCAGTGTGTATCTCGAGGCGGTCTGAAGAAGCGATACAAATTTTGTCCCTCTTCTCTCTCTCATTCTTCCTATATATTGTAATGAAGGGGAATATTCAAAGGGTTGGTCATTGTGTTCTGCTCCTTCCCCCTCTCTCTTAACTTCCTTACAGGTAGCATGACGTCAGTGCTTCATGGCCTCCTCCCATGGCAGATCTAGATCTAATTTTGTGTTTCTTCTGCCTCTTGACCTCCACTGATGATGTCCCTTGTCCCTATTTCATTTTGGAGCAATAGAATTTGTTTCGTGACGCATATTTTCCATCTTATAGTGCTATCACCGCTTAGTGTAGTCTCTTCTTACCTCTCATCGTTGTAGGGTATACTATGCATATTTTGATATGGTTAGATTAGGATCCTAGGGAGACTATGGTCTACACTGGAGTTTCTAAGTGGTTTCAGTGTAAAATCTATCTCCAGGTCTGTGGTAAATTCTTTCCAGAGGGCCATCTCAGGTTTCTCACCTCTCAATCCAGCTTTAGAGATGGTCCCAAGGTCTATGCATTCACACCAACTGCCCCTTTTCACAATGTATCACATGCGGGGGTGCTCTCCTCTCTCTCTCTAACTCTACTCTCTCTCTCTCTCGTTTTTCCCCCAGAAAAATATTAGATCAGCCATGACCCTATAAAGAAGAAGCCAGAGAAATCACGTTTAAAGCCTGCAAACAAGTTGTAGAGGGACTTTATAATTGAGTGGCGGGTCCTACAAAAGATCAAAAGACCCTGTTCTTTAAAGAAATTTGAGAAATGACTCTGTCAAGCGAATCCATGCTTCAAATCTAGCAAAAAGACTTAGGAAGGCTCTAAAATGAAATAGCAGTAGTTGAATGCATGAGGCCAAATGGTGTCAAAGAGCCAGAGCTTGAAGAAAATAAATGGTGAAGGTTTAAAGCCATTGGGCTCTCAAATGACTCAGAACGAGCCTCAAAATGACAAAGTATGGAGGAGATAGTGGACAGTGCCAAGTGTCAAAGTGGTGCACCTCCAAAGATTAAATCCCAAGAGGTAGACTCAAACAAGTGCCAGACCCCCACGTGTCCCAGGTCCAAAGTGGGGGCAGAGTCAACAAAAGTCAAAAGGTGGATAGGGTGGGCCTCAAAAGAGACTAAGTATAGAAGACTCAGTGGAAGGTGCCAAGTGTCAGCTCGACACAATTCCAAGATGGGAGCCCAAGGTGGAGACTCAAACTTGTGCCATCCCTCCACGTGGCTAATGGTCAACAAAGGTCAAAAGGAGAGTGGGCCAAAAATTGGTTAAGTATAGAGAACTAGCGGAAGCCTCCACATGTCTCATTGGCACGTTTTCAAAAGGATAATCTGGAGGCAGTTCCCAAACGAGCGTGGGCTCACCACGTGTCCCAAATTTTAAAAAGGGACAGACTTGGGGTTTGGATATAGTCAAAGTAGAGGTAGGCTGGCGGAAGGTGCCAAGTGTCAGCACGACACCATTTCAAAGGTAAAATTGGGGGTAGGTTCTCAAACAAGTGCCAAGCCTCCACATGTCTAGGGTCATATTTTTGGCCCACCAAGCAAAAGACTCAGAAAAAATATAAGGGACCCCAAGGAGCTCGCAGAGGATGCCACATGTCATTCTGGCACTATTTCAAGAGCGAAGGGCAGGGGCCAAATCTCCAAGGTGCGCGAGGCTACCACGTGGACCCTACAGGGGCAGACTCTTTAAATATTGTGCCCTATAACCCTAATATTCAAACAACCATATCTTTCACTAGAGAATCAGATTTGGGTGGGAGAAGACTTTCTGGAAATGTCTCGACACCCTCTACACCTTGGGAACATAAAATATCATTTTGGGAAGGCTCTGGTAGGTGAAAATGGGAAAATGTCTTCCAAGCCATTAACACAGAATCTGATCTCTTCTACTACCAGATCTGATTCAATTTGACCTGCCAGGAACCAGAAGTGACATATTATGGGTGGATTTGTAGGAGGCATTGATATTCAGTAGTTGAGCTTTCAAAATGGGGTTCAATGCATGTCTCAGGGTGGTTGGAGCAGGATTCAAATTCTTCCCTCTTCTCTCTCCCATTCTTCCTATATATTGTAATAGAGGGGCACATTCAAATGGTTGGTCATTGTTTCTCTTCTACCCCCCTCTCTTTCTTCCTTAGGGTCGAATGTAGAGTCTAAGCCTCCTCTCATGGCTCTATAATGGTGTTTTCTTGCCTCTTTCCCACTAATGGTGCATTGTGTAACATTTTGGAGCAATAAAATCTGTTTTGTGATGCATCTATCCATCCTTGGCTTATTTTGTTGTCTCTCCTTACCTCTCATTGTTGCAGGGTATACTGTGCATACTTTTGATGTCTATTGTAGGTCTTGGGAGTTGCCTTTAATGGGTTTCGAAGTGGTGTTTTGTGTGAAATATATCTCTGGTATGTGGTGCATTCTGTCCACCCTCTCCTCTACTCACCTCTCTCCATTTCAGGTAGTTGGGTCTTTGATCATCCAGTTCCTCTTTCTGGTGTATCACCACTTAGTGTAGGTTCTTTCACCCTCCCTCCCTCTTTGTCCCCTTGGAATGGTTAGATTAGGATAGTTAGATTCTTCCTGCACTGGAGTAGCTTGTGGCAGGTAGATTAGGAAGCAAGAACTGACTTTCTCTGGAGGTCCATCTCAAGTTTTGTGAGTCCCATAGCTTGAGAGATGGTCCCATGTTGTGCAATCACACTGAATACCCCACTTCACATGCAGGCCATTCAGGGGTGCTATGATTTTACACTAATAGTTTTGACATGTCCAGTGGGACAAGTCTGAAGCACCTTACCACTTCATTTCAGGTTGGTGTGTTCCTGTTAAATTCAGCCTTTTGAGGCACATGCAAGCACATCTGGTGACTCCATCTGGTCAATAACCCATCCTCTGAGTTGCAGACCTTTTCCATCCATTTCCACTCATTTTCATCCATTTTATTCTTCCATCTCTTTCATTTTCTCCCATTCCATGAGGTTGTGCAATCATGACTTCATTCCCTTCATGGAACTCACACTTGTAGCAACAAAAGTGCAATCCACCTCCAATGCATTTCCCAACTCCTCCAAATCAGCATTATGATCAGATCCAGAACCATTATGCTTACCCATATGAGCAGGGTCAAATTCAGTTTGGCCATGGAGCTTATCAAGAACAAGGGGACGCATACAATGGTAACAACTACATAGAGGATGTTGGTCTACTGGAGAAGATTCAAAAAATGGAGGCTAGCATGGTGCAGTCCAGGGCCATAGCACAAATGAAGGCATTCAAGATTGGTTGTAGGGAACCTTGTCCATGGGGAGGCCCTTTTCCAAGACATTACAACCCTCAGGAGAAGCTAGACTTCATGGTTGAAATGTTGCCCCAACTTGCACAATGGACTGAGGAGATCGAGGCTTATGAGTTGGAGTCAAGACAACCTTGTCAATGGGTAAGTCCACCATCTCATAGATTTTCTTTTTATCTTTCTCAAGCAGCACCATCTCAACCCAAGCTCCAATTTCCAAGCTTCCCAGTTGCTGCCCCAAGTGTTGATTCCATTTCTCCATTCCCTAGTCTTCCACCTCATCTCAGTTCTTCTACCCTTTTCCCTTCCAAACAGTCATCCCCTCCAAACAAACAAGAAGTTCCACCTCCCTCCCCACCAAAAACAATTGCAAAGTTGGTTGAACCCCAACTTGCCACTCCTCTTGCTTTCCCAAGTCCATGTTGGGAAGATACTCAAGAATCTAGTCAAGGACAAACAAGAAGAGGAGCTCGATAGAGAAGAAATGAAGACAATATGAAGAGTTGGGATGCCAAATTTGAGTTTACAAAGACCCCCTTGATGGTCAAGCCAATAGAGGAGGTCAAGGTTGAAGATCTAGTAGTGGCTAAGGTTAAATTTTTATTAGAGGAAGAGGACCATATAGTTTCAGAGGCCCCAAGTGTGGAGTAGACTATAAAAGAACCTTAAGATCTTCCTCCCACTTCATCCCCTTCGGGCTCTAATGTTGAAGAAAATTTTAATCTTTCAAACTTCATGTTTGAGGAAGAGGGAAACCATGGTGAGAAAGTTTTAGATCAGGAAGGACACCATGGAGGAGGTTGAGCACATGCAATAGGACAACAATGAGGCAGATTATCTATCTGACTTGGAGGATTGCTTTGATGGAGAAAATCCCATGGAGATCACATCATTTTCTCTTCCATCATCCATCTTCCAAGCATATGAGCCTACTGCCATGAAGGAGGGCATTCAAGAGAAACAACCTATGTCTCACATAATGTATCTCTAGAACCAAGGTTGGAAGATATGAGTCTTCCATGTTCTTCACAAGAGAAGGAAGAAGAACAACTAACTCCAAGCCCAGTTAAAAAGGAGCATATGGAGGTGACCAAGACAAATTCAGAGGCACTGAATCATGAGCTGGTTGCATAAGAAAATACAACCCCCTCTCCCATTCAACCTCTCCAAAAGTCTGATCTTTTGGAGGATCCTGAACTCATTAGCTTCATGTTTGAAGATGAAGCTTCATATGGTGAAGATAACAAAGATTTTAAGATCACCATGCAAAGGGAGAGACCTTGTTATAGTAGGATAGTAAAGAGTTTGATTTCCTACCAGACTCAAAAGAATGTTTTGATAAGAGGGAGCCAATTGAAATTGCAATATTTTCTCCCCATCATTCATTCTTCAATCACAAGAACCTGCTGCCATGGAAGAGAGCATGTGCAAGCACAACCTGCAGTTTGCAACATGCCTCCTGAATCAAAGTTGGAAGATTTTGATCTTCCAAAAGTCACACCTACTGCAAAGGAAGAGAAAGAGTATGAGGCTATCATTCCTCCCACACCATCCATCCATAAGGGTCACAAGAAGGCTCCATTCTTGGAGTTAGAGTTTAGAACCATGGGCAGATTCAAAGGACCATACCTTTCCCAGTCAGATATTTGGCTTCACTGGAGCCAAGAGAGAATCCAAAACCAATCATGTCTACTTTAAGGCATGAGGATGAGTATGAAAGCACCAAGGGTCACCATAAACACCTCCAGGAGTCCAATGCAAATCATCTTGAAGAGGTATTTTCCATTAATGTTGATACCTTGATGATTTGGGTGGAGGACCGGCTTATTGTTAGTTTTTCACTCATACATACAACTATATTTAGTTTCAAATCATTTGTATGGCCGCCCCTTTTGAGAAAGGGAAGCTAATTCTCCCTACTTGTAGTAGGATTTATTTAACATTATTTCTCTTTGGTTAGATTAGGAGTAGGAGTAGATTTGCTTTTAACAGAAGAAGTGCTTATGCACACTCTGCATGTCTCATTAGAGGCAATATGATTTGGTCTTTGTATATAAGTTTTGTTCATTTTTATCCAAGGGTGCATAAGGCCGGGCTCTTCAATATTCAAGGTAGAAAGACTCATAGCTTTCTGTAATAGTTGTCAACTCCAAAAAAGAAGCAAATACAGAACAACTAAAGTCATTTTGAGACAGTCCATTTAGGGATAGATGAAAACCCCGGGTCAAAACAATTTTCTACTCTCAAAATCCTTATTTCAAGATTTCTTATGAAAATTGAGAGTGTAGAAACACGGGTAGGTTCAAGCTCAGGAAGAGGTAGAAAAGGCATGGGCATTCAGGGTCCATTTTACAAGAAGAATCAATATCAGGCCATCATTCTTGACTCCATGCCCAATGGATGCTTCAAGGCCACTGGTCCATTCATAGCAGGTACAGATGCCCCTGCGAGTCACCAAAACTATTATCCATATTTTTCCCCCATAAAAAATATTATATTAGCCACAATCCAAAATAGAAGAAGCCAGAGAAATCATGTTCAAATCCTGTAAACAAGTTACAGAGGGAATCTACAATGGAGTGGCAGGGCCTGCGAAAGATCAAATGACCTTGTGTAGTAAAGAAATTTGAGAAATGGCTCTGTCAAGTGAATCCATGCTTCAAATCCAGTAAACAGACTCGGGAAGGCTCTAAAATGAAATAACAGAGTTAGAGTGTGAGGCTGAGTGGTGTCAAAGGAGCTAGAGGCTCAAAGAAAAGAAACGACAAAGGTTCAAAGCTGTCGGGCTCTCAAACAACTCAGAACGAGCCTCAAAATGACAAAGTATGGAGGAGACAGCGGACGCTGCCAAGTGTCAAAGTGATGCACCTCGAAATATTAAATCCAAAGATGTAGACTCAAACAAGTGCCAGACCCCATGTGTCCCAGGTCTAAAGAGGGGGTAGAGTCAACAGAAGTCAAAAGCAGACAGGCACAGGCCTCAAAAGAGACTAAGTATAGAAGACTCGGCAGAAGGTGCCAAGTGTCAGCTCAACGCAATTCCAAGATGGGAGCCCAAGGCGGAGACTCAAACTTGTGCCAGCCCTCCACGTAGCTAATGGTCAACAAAGGTCAAAAGGAGAATGGGCCCAAAATTGGTTAAGTATAGAACTAGTGGAAGCCTCCACGTGTCTCAAACAATGCATGTTTTCAAAAGTGAAAATCTGGAGGCACTCTTTCTTTGTCAAATGAGCGCGGGCTCTTCCATGTGTCCCAGCTTTTTAAAAGGGATAGAGTCAGGGTTTGAATAGTCAAAGTAGAGGCAGGCTGGTGGAGGGTGCCAAGTGTTAGCACGATGCCATTTCAAAGGTAAACTTTGGGGCAGGTTCTTGAACAAGTGCCCAGCCTCCACGCATCCAGGGTCAGACTTTTGGCCCGCACCAAGTAAAAGACTCAGAAAAAATACAAAGGGAATCAAGGAGCTCTGCGGAGGCCACCACATGTCAGTTCGATGGTGCACTATTTTCAAGAGCGAAGGGTAAGGGCCAAATCTCCAAGGTGCATAGAGGTTGCCACGTGGACCCTACAGGGGAAAACTCTTTAAATATTGCGCCCACGTAACCCTAATATTCAAATGGCCATATCTTTTGACTGAGAATCAGATTTGGGCGGGAGAAGACTTTCTAGAAACGTCTCGACACCCTCTATGCTGCCTTGGGAACATAAAATATCATTTTGGGAAGGCTCTGGTAGGTGAAAACTGGGAAAAATTCTTCAGGCCATTAACGCATAATCTGATCTCTTCAACTACCAGATCTGATTCGATTTGACGTTGTTTCTTCCAATACGCCGGCCAGAGGGAACTAGAAGTGACATATTGTTAGCGGATTTATAGGAGGCATTAATATTTAGTCCAAAGTTGAGTTTCAAAATGGGGATTCAATGCATATCTCAGGGTAGTTGGAGGTTTAGGATTCAAATTCTTCCCTCTTCTCTCTCTTATTCTTCCTATATATTATAATAGAGGGGCACATTCAAATGGTTGAGAAAGAGAGTTTCTTGGGCATAGGGAAACTCTGTCAATCTTTCTTCCTGAGGGTCGAATGATCAGAGTTGAAAGCCTCCTCTCATGGCTCTATAATTGGCATTTTCTTGCCTCTTTCCCACTAATGTTGTACTGTGTAAAATTTTGGAGCAATAAAATGTGTTCTATGATGCATCTTTCCATCCTTTGCTTATTTTGTTTTCTCTCCTTACCTCTCATTATCAGCAAGTATATTGTGCATGCATTGTGTGATGTCACATTTGCAGGTCATGGAAGTTTATGTTTAATGGATTTTCGAATGGTGTTTCTGTGTGAAATCTTGTGTCACTAGTCTGTGGTGCATTCTTCCAACCTCTTCCTTTGCTCACCTCTCTCTGTTTCTAATTGGGTCATGATCATCCACTTCCTCTCTCTGGTGTATCACCGCTTAGTGTAGGTTTTTTCTTTCACCCTCTCTCTCTCTCTCTGTCCCCTTGGAATGGTTAGATTAGGATAGTTAGTTTTTTCCTACACTAGAGTAGCTTGTGGCAGGTAGTTTAGGAACAAGAACCAACTTTCTCTGGAGGTCCATCTCAAGTTTGCAAGTTCCATAGCTTGAGAGATGGTTCCCATGTTATGCAATCACACTGAATGCCCCATTTTAACCACTTCGCATCTTTTGGCCATTCGGGGGTGCTATGATTTTGCTCTAACAGTAACCATATTGAAGAACATCTGAAAGGTTCAGGGTAATCACCTTATTCTTGTTTAGTTGGATCCTCAAAACAAGTAATATGGAAGGTGGAAAGCATTCAAGGGAAAAGTGCTCAATTGACAAAAAGTGATATAGAAATTGATGTCAACAATAAAATGGTCGAAGATGTAAGGCATTGAGGGGCTCAAGGTTGGGTTTACCTTCGAGTGAAGAAAAACGATAAACACCTGATCCATAGGCATGGGTAATGATATAGGGTCCAAGCCAATGAGGAGAAAATTTTCCCCAGCCTTACTTTTCTCTTCTTTGGTTACATGTTGATTTTCTTTCAGGACGAGGTTGCTGACCTGAAAGGTGTTCATTCATGAACACATTTGTCATAGGCAATGTTTGATACGTTTTTGGTAGATTTGGAGATGGTCAAGAGCATTGAGACAATGTTCATCTAATAACTCAAGTTGCGCCAAATGATCTTGGTAAAAGTCATCATCGTTGAGCATGTCTTGTAGTGAGATGTGAAGAGATGGAATCTGGACTTCGAGAGGTAAGAAACCTTGGTACCATAGACTAGAGAAAAAGGTGTGGCATAGTCAAAGTCTATGAATACTAGTGTGATAAGCCCACAAGGTGAAAGGAATGTGTGTATGCCAATCCTTCCCAGTATCATTGACTACTTTCATAAGAATTTTGTTCAAGGTTTTATTGATTTGATTCAATCTTGGCCATTGGTTTGTGGGTAATAAGGTGATGAGAAACTGAGTTGGATGCCAAAAGTGAATGCATAGCTTGTATAGGGTTTTGTTTTTGAATTGCTTTCCATTATCAGTGATGAGGTAGTGAGGAACACCAAAGCAAAAAATGATGTGATGGTTGATGAATTCACATATTTTCTTGTATTTTGTACAAAATGAGGGGAATGGCCTCTACCCATTTAGTGTAATATTCAGTAGCGGTTATGATCCATTGGTGGCATTGTGAAGAATGGGGATTGATCTCACTGACAAGATCCAAACCCCATTGAGAGAAAGGCCAAAGATCTTTTGTGACCTGTAAGGCATGACTAGGTGTGTGATGAAGATTAGCATGTTGTTGGAATTTCACACAATGTTTGACATAATCACAACAATCATGGTTTAAGGTTGGCCAATAATAGCCAAGGTGAATAAAGAATTTTGCGACAAATAAACCACTAAAGTGACCTCCACAAATTCCATCATGGACTTCCTTAATGGTGTAGGGAATTTCAAAACTTGTAAGGCATCGTAAGAGAATACCATGTGAAGTCACACTTATAAAGGAGACCACCCATGATGACATAATGAGAGACACTTTTAAGAAAGGCCCATTGTCCATTACGAGTGAGATCAGTGGGTAGAATGGAAAGGGAAAGATAGTCTATAAATTGCTTATACCAAAGGTCATGTGGGTCAGGTGCAACGGTTCCGATGGAGTAGACCTCACAAGGTAAATAAGAGGGTGATTGTAACCTTTGTATTATGAAAAAGATTTTACAGTTAGTGGGCAAAGCAGGCATTTGAGAAGCTAAGCAGGCCATTGTATCCACAAATTTATTGTAGAATGTGGGGTGGTTTGAAGTTTGTAATGGTCAAATGTGGTCAAAAGTATATCTATGTGATGTTTATACTTTTGAAGTATCTCATTATGACACTGGTATATACCATTGACTTGGTTTATGACCAGCTAGGAATTGCTAAAGATATTGATGGACTTAACATCCAAGGCATAAGCATCTTGGAGGCCCAATATGAGTGCTTCGTATTTGGAAATATTGTTTGTATAATCAAAATCAAGTTTGAAAGACAAAGGCATAGGTTCACCATCAAGAGGAATGAGGATAACACCAGCCCCACCCCCATGCTGACACTTAGAGCCATCGAAGAAGAGTGTCATTTGGTAAGTGGGTTCATCTAAGGAGAGGGTAGTTATGGATTCGTCTAGGAAATTGAAGTTAGAAGGTTGATTCCCAGAAAGAGGTGTGTCGGCTAGTTGGTCAGCAATAGCTTGGCCCTTGATGGAATTTTGATGAATGAATTCAAGGTCGAGGTCGGAAAGAAGCATAAGCCAACGTGTGGCACGTTGATGTTGATAGGTTTTGGCATACATATAGTGTAGGGGGTTAGTATTAGTAATAACAAAGGTTTTGTGGTTGAGTAGGTAATGGCGGAGTTTGGTGGCAATGAAAAACTAAGGCTAAGCAGAGTTTTTTGGCGTGGGTATATCTAGTTTCGTAGTCTAGAATGGTATGACTTATGTAATAAACCACCTTCTCTCAGTGTTGGTCGTCACGATGAGTGAGCATGTCACCTAAAGAATGGTTAGTGGCATAAATATATAGAAAAAATGGTTGGTCATATTTAGGAGGAATGAGCACTAGTGGTTGAAGAAGGTATTGTTTTAAGGCTTCGAAGGCTTTATGGCATTCATCATCCCATTTGAATGACACATATTTGTTGAGAAGATGATGAAATGGTTGACAGTGGTCAGAGATATGCAAGATAAAATGAAGAATGGATTACAACTTGCCTTGTAGGCTTCGAAGTTGATGGAGATTAGTAGGCAGAGGCATTTCTAGAATAGCCTTGACTTTAGTAGGATCGACTTCTATGCCATGCAAAGAAATGATGAAACCCAAGAGTTTTCCTAAAAGTAGCGCAAAGACACACTTCTTTGGTTGAAGACAAACACAATACTTGATGAGGTGGTCAAAGATGACCTTAAGGATGGGTAGGTGTTCGAGTTTGATGTTTGGATTTGGAAAGAAGATCATCTATGTAATCTTCCAATATGTGATGCATGATGTCATGGAAGATGTAAGTCATGGCTCGTTGGTATGTAGTGCAGCGACATTTTTAAGGCCAAAAGGCATGACTCGATAGTAGAAGGTCCCCCAAGGGGTGATGAAGGTAGTCTTGTGTTGATCTTCTAGAGCTAGTAATATTTGATTGTAACCTGAGAAACCATCCATGAGTGATAGCATTTCATGGCCAAGTGGTGAGATCAACTAGTTGGTCAATGCCTGGTAGGGGAAAGTCATCTTTGGGACAAGCTAGGTTGAGGTCATGGAAGTCCATGCAAATGCAGAGTCCCCCTGTCACCTTTGTGATAGGGACGATGTTAGAAATCCATTGGGGATAGTCAATGGGTAGGATGAAGGAAACTGAGAGAAGGTGTTGAAGCTCTTCTTTGACTAGAAGGGCAATGTGAGGATGCATTTTCCAACTTTTGTTTGATGGGTTTGGCATCAGGAATGGTTATGATATTGTGGACCATGATTTTTGGGTCAATACTAGGCATATCAGCATAGGACCAGGTAAAAGCATTGCTATGGTCCTGAAGGAAAGAGGTAAAAGCTTCCTGTTCAGTAGCATCTAAAGATTGGCCTATCTTTAGAATGTGTGGGTCATCCTGAGTGTTAATGTTGATTTCAATGGTAGATTCATTTAACATGGTTTGTGTCTCAGAAGGTAACGACTGGTGAATATAAGAATCTTCCACACCCAGGTAGGTGAGGATGGACTCATCATCCTGACATTGAATGACATTAATAGAAGGTGTATCATCATCGATCATGTCAGGATACAGGAATGGGAGAGAAGAGGGAGCCTCGCCATCATGTTGATAGGTCAGAGGTCCCAAAGAAATTGTGTTTATGAAAAAAAAGTTAGGAGGAATAGATTCAAGATCTATGGACTCCGTGGGTGAAGATGGTGACATGGGTGAATGAGGTGGGGAAGGTTTTTCTTCCTGAATGAGGTCGACGTGAGCCTTCTTGGGAGGTGGTGCATCAAAACCAATGCCACTATGGTCATTGTGTTTATGGGTGGTACATGAGATGATAGTGTGGTGGCCCTGTTCGTAAAAGCCAAAGCCAAATCCTTTCCATGTGCACCGGTGAAGGAAAGTGTGAGCGAAGTAGTAGTTAGTGAGGGAGTGTAGGTCAGATGAAAATGGTTGTGTTTGGGATGGAGGTTTGGGTTTATAAGTGGCAATATCAAGTCCCCCATACATTAGATTAGTGCGAAGGTGGGGAGGACCATAAGGAAAAACCTCACCTACATGGTAGTCATAACCAGGGTGCTGATGTAGGTTTCCATACTCTTGTGGAGTGAGGAACGTGTCGATGTTGTATAGGTGGTACTCCCCCAGAGTGAGGCATTGAAAGACACCCTCTAAGGGATCAGTGGTCAATATGTGGGTAGCGGGGATAGACAACTCGCTAGATGATGGGGAAGCAGGTGAGTTAGTGGTAGAGGCTATGGCGGTGGTAGGGATAACAGGGTTAGATGTGTGAGAGGTGGTGGCAATCTTGGTGGAGGGGCTTGTGGATGAAGGTGAAGTAGGGGTAATGACAGATGCCTTGACTGGGACAAGTACATCATTGGGCTGGTATAACATGTTACAGGTCTTGAAAGGTGATGGGTTAGCCAGAATGGTGTAGTTATGTCCTTCGTGTTCAAATTTTAGGTAGTGGTGTAAAGTTGAAGGGACACAACCCATGGCACAGATCCAAGGTCGGCCAAGAAAAAGATTATACTGGAACTCCCCTTCTAGGACATAGAAGAGTTCTGGGATAGTGCGGGGACCCACGCAGACATGGAGAATGATGATACCCAGGGTAGAGGTCATGGCGTCATTGAAGGAGCACAACATAACGGGGTTACCATGCATGCAATTAGCAGGTATGCACATTTGGTTGTATGCATGGGAAGAGATGATGTTAATACTAGCACCACCATTGATCATAATGCATCGTATGTGTATATTATCGATAAAGATGGAGATGAAAAGAGTGGGATCGGGGTCCTCAGACTGGAAGGGAGTGATCTCTTCATCTGAAAAACTAAGGGCGGCTACTTGGTGAGTAGGTGGAGGTGTAGAGGAAGGTGAAAACTTAGTGAGAGAGGCTACGTGATGAGGGGTGATGATGGAGGCTACGGGTGTGGGGTCATTTGGTAAAACCTTGATAGATTGAAGGATCTCCATGAGGGCTTGACGATGTGACTCAGAGGTTTGGATGAGGTCATATAAAGACATTTTGAGGGAGGATTGGTGCAATTGTTTTAGCATTGTGTGATGTGTGACCCCATTGGAAATAGGATATGTAGGACCTCGAATGGTGACTTTGGGTGTGGGTGCAGATGGTATGTTGGGTACAGGGTTGGTTGATGGGCTAGTTGCCTTTTCTTTTCCTTTGTCTTTCTGAGCGCGGGTGGCAATGTTGATCATGTTGATTTCAAATTTTGGGGGTGGATAAAAGGGTTGTGGGGGTGAAGATACTGGTTATTGAGATCATTAAATGATGATGAGGTGTGGTGATGGGTGAAGGTGGAGCATGGTCCTCATCGAGAAGGTCGTCATCGTCGAAATTGTGCTCAGGAGGACAAAGTTGGATAAGGACGGTCTTCAAGGCCTTACAATTTTCAACATCATGTCCTGGCACATGATGATAGGCACAAATCTTGGTCTCATCAAACCCTTTTGGCTTGGGTTTGAGAGGATCGTAAGGTCAAAGTGGTGGTAATGTGATGACAGAAGTCTCTAAGAGATTGGTTAAGATCTTAGCGTAAGACCCCACTAATGGATCACAATGGGAGGTGAGTGTGGGTTTGGGTACAGGTGTGGCTGATTGTGGAGGAAGAGGCTTTACAGGAGGGGGAATGGGTTGGTCCACTAGTTTGGTATGTGGAGTGGTCTTAGGTCTTGGTGGCATCTGTTTGGGTATGGGCATGGTAGAAGAGCTGGCGATGGAAGATTTGGTTGGTTTGACTACCTTATTGGAGGGTAGTGGATTCTTAGCTTTGGGTTGTACCCTCTTGGGTAAAGGTGACATGGGAGTACGAGATGTAGAAGGAAAAGTAGATGGTGGAAGAGGGTGGGTTACCCACGGGGGCAACTAAATTACAATGGAGGTGGTTGGTAAAGGTTGGGTAGAAGGTGTGAGTGTAAGAGATGAGAGTGTTAAGGGTAGTGAAGAAGTTATGGAAGGTAGTGGTGGTAAAGGTGGCAAGAAGGTTACGGGTGATGGCAGGGGCTGTGTGGATCACTTGGGTATATTAGAGGCCATGATGAGGAGGTGAGATGCTGCATTCTTGGTTTACTAGTGGAAGAAGGTTGTTTGGCTAGGGTTGAGGGGTGAGGTCCTAGGATGGACGGAAGAGGTGAAGGTGACAATGGTGTGGTAGGTGAGGTTGGTGTATGAGGCCTAGAAGGTTGGGGCTTCCTTTTAGGGGTGGGAATAAGTTTAGTGTTGGTCTGGGAAGATGTGGCTAAATCTAATCTGATGGGTGGGTGAGTAAGGTTTGATGTCGGCACGACCCCTAAGGTAG
The DNA here is from genome assembly GCA_019776745.2 of Taxus chinensis. NCBI lineage: Eukaryota > Viridiplantae > Streptophyta > Pinopsida > Cupressales > Taxaceae > Taxus > Taxus chinensis. The sequence continues at coordinate 31,462,705 of CM034157.1, forward strand.
TGGTGGGTTTAGGTAAGGGAGATGATATAGGTGTGGGTAGGTGTTTGGGTATAGGTGTGTGTTGGGTTGTGGGTAGAAGTGTGTGTTGGGTTGTGGGAAAGGATATAGAAGGTGTTCCACTAGTCATGGTTGTGTTTGGTTTGACCACTTGAAACACTTTTGGATAGATTGTGGAGGTGTCGGTGAGTGACAACTACATTTGGGTTGAAGCAGGAAGTAGAAGACATCCCCAAAGTAAGGCTCTATCAACATAGTCTAGGTGATTGGCCAAGCATGAAAATGGTACTGCTGTAGGTGGGGCTGATGTGGATTGAGTAGCAATCCCTGTAAAATGTGTTTGAGAAATAGGGAAATGGCTAGCTTCAGACTCTGTGGGTAAGAGAGCTGAAAGTAGATCAACAGGATCTTGGAGGTCTGATGGAGAATGGTCATCTAAGGGAAATGGTGTTTCTACAGGATCCTTCATGGGTAGAGGAGATGATGGGCCAGATGAGGTGGACTCTCCTTGTGATGGTGTAGGGAGTGGACAAGTGTCCCCTATGAGTAGGAGAGGTGCTACTGATGACTGCTCGGTAATTTGAGGGGCCAGAGGGAGTGCTAATTATGGGCTCTTCTATGGGTGAAGGAGAAAATGAAGGGGGTTCCTATGTGGGTGGAGGAGTAGATGAAATAGGTTCCTGTGTAGGTAGGGGAGCTTGGGCTAAGATTTCATCTATGGAAGGAACATGGGGCAATTGGGAAGCAACTGGTATATCATCAAAAATAGCGTGGACCTCCCAGACATTGCTATCATTGGTTGAAGTGTCACCAGTTTGGTTGGAAGATGGGGCATGATTAGGGAATGGTTTTTTGAAGATATGTAGGTTTTGGTTAGCGGGTGCATTTGGGTTATCCAAGACTAGATCTCCATTGTCTAACATTTCTTGGATGATATTCTTGAAGGTGATGTAGTTACCATCGCTATGACCTTTTACACGATGATAGTTGCAAAATTCATGTTCTTTATACCATGTGGGCATTGGGTGATCAGGGTCAAAACCAGTGTGTGGTTTTATAGGTGGAAGGGTAATGGCACCAGCCTTAATAAGATTTTCCAAAATAGAAGAATAAGGTTCCCCTATTGGGGTATACTTTTGTTGTTCTCATCTGAACTGGAAAGCTTGGATGGGAGAGAGATTAGAAGAAGGTTTGGCTTGGTTTGATGGGTGAGAGGGTCCAGCCTTGAGAACTATGGCATTGGCAGATCCTTTGGGTTTTGAATAGTTGTTCTGGGGTTTGAAGATGAAGAAGCATCATTTGATTTGAACGTGATGTTCTTGTTACGTAGCTGAATTTTCTTTTCTTCGATAGCATGAATCTCCAATTTTCATGCCATGGTGAATGCCTCGTCAAAGGTGTGGAAGGTCTGCACCTGCAGGGTTGGTGAGATGTGTCTAGTGCAAGCCCGAGTAAACAACTCTATGAGCTCAGTTTGAGGTAATTGAAATGTGAGCTTGGTTAATTAGGTTGTGCCAATGAGTGACAAAGTCAGTGATAGACTCATCGTCATACTGTCGTGTGGAGTAAAGATCAGTCATGGTGACTTTCTTAACAATGTTGATTGAGAAGTGGTCTAAGAAGGCTTGGGCTACTTGATTAAATGAGTAGATGGAATGTCTGGGTAGCCCACTGTACCAGTCTAATGCAGGTCCTGTCAGGGACATCGGGAAGGTCCGTAGGAGTAAAGCGTCATCATGGGTGATCAGGTAACACCCATGTTTGAAAGACCACAAATGTTGTTGTGGGTCTTCTTTACTATTGAAGTGGTTGAATTTTGGCATTTCCCAATGTACAGGGTATGGGTGAATAGGAATGGATGGATGAATGGGCTCATTACAGATTTCATCATAGGTGAGAGAATTGTGTGAGCCAGAAACTGATGCTTCTAGTGTCTACATCCTTTCCATCATTAATTTGATGAGGTCATTGGTAGGTTGTGATGGAAGGGCACCTCCTGTGGCGTAAGAGGGCTGGTACTGAACATGTGATGTGGGTGGCATTCCAGTGTATGGTGGTGCTGAATAGGAAGGTTGAGAATAGGGGACTGACATAGAGGGCATATATCCAGAATGAATGACAGATGAGATAGGGGGTTGTTGATAATATGTATATGTAGGTGGGGCAGTCACAGTGACTCTAGTAGCGATTGGGGGCAGAGACTACGGGATGGAGAGGACAAGATTCTGGAATGGGGTAGGGGTCACCGACACCATGGGTGGTTGTGTTGCAATTGGTATCTGTGAGATAATGGGTGTGGATGGGGTTATGGTCTGGGTGGTCAATGAAGGAATAACAGATACTACAGGTGTGACTGATGTTGCAGATGCAGTGGTCATAGTGGGTATGGGGCCTAGCTGTGAAACCACTGGGGGTAAAGCAGGTGAAGGTAATGTTGCATTAGTAGGGGCTGATGCAGAAGTGGGGATAAGGGTAGGAGAGATGGATACGGGCATTCCATATATCAATTGACCTGAGGAATCCTAGGTGGAAGAGTGGGAAAGGTAGAATTGTAAGGCTGTGGGATTCTGATCGAGGAGTCGTGTGAACTCCTCGTCACCTGTGGCAATGGTGGTAGGCAGGGTTGGATCCATGGGTGACAGGACAGAGGGTGGTGAAGGACTAGGTGGGAGTGGTTGATGACTAGCGTGGAATATAAGAGTGTTAGCTTGGTTGTGAGTCAACACCATGTGAATGAATGTATATCAGGTGATGTTGTATCCTGCAGATGACACAGAAAGTAGTAGGAATGAGAAAAATAGGTGTTTGTAGGTGGATTTGGGTAATGTATCAGTTGAGAATCAGCACAGGGTAACCGATGCTGGTTAAGGATGAACGATGAAGGTTCAGGGGTAATCGAGGTTGGTTACTGTGAGAAAAGAATAGTTTTACCAAACGAGGCAAAAACTGATGAATGTCAGATAGGTAAGCTGTATGATGACTGTTTATCAGAATATAGAGAGTACAGAGACTCAAAAAAACTCTAAATAGTAAAGAAGATGAAATAGGTGTCCTTTGGGAAAGTTAACCAAAAGGAAAGAGAATTGATGGAGGTTAGGTGGAACCGATTATGGTGAGGTGTAAACCGATGCCGACAGATAAAACCGATGCCGGTTACTGTAAAAATTTGAGAAATGCAGGAAAATAGATTGTTGTGAACTGAGATCAGATGAATGATCAACCCAGAAGTCTGGAGATGATATGATGAGGTCCTGACACACTCAGAAGAAGTCAGAATACTCCAACTGTGATTGTGGAGTGTGCAAGGAAAAAGAAAGGAAAATGGAGAAATGTATCCTCACACCTCAAAACACATGTCAATCAAATGCTAAAAACATGTATCCAACAAGTGATTTTAATGTGTTGAGCTTATGCTATTTAGAAGACTGACTCATGAATTTAGAGTAGAGTTTTTGGTGAGGAAGGTTTCCTACGAAGAAGGAGATCTAAAAGGAGAGGTTTCAGGTTATGTTATGGTGGGGGTGGGCCATCCTCTGAGGTAATGACTGGACAGAAGTAACCAGCTGGGTGCCCACTGTCAATCCACTGATCGTGTGATCATTGACAACTTCTTCTGGGTGAGATGTTGTTTAAGAAGATGTGTATTTTTCAATTTTGTGTTAGTTTGGCTGGACAGAGAGAGAGAGAGAGAGAGAGAGAGAGAATGTGCTTTTCTATGATTCTTTGTGTCAACCATCAGCTGGGCATGACTTCCAGCATATAGGTTGCCCTCATTTTAATGTGAGCTAAATGCAACATACAAGGATGAAATGCAACTGATTTTAAACCCAAATTGACAAATTACGTTTGATGAAGCAAATGATGAACAGGTAGGAACATGCTCTTTCACTACTTATGTGAATGCAAGAAAGAAGAAATGGTTTGTTTTAAGCACCAGAAAATAGATGTTGTTTTAGACAATTAGAAGAAGAGAGTATTACCAGGGAAAGAGATTTAGTGTGAATACATTTAGAAAGTAAACAAACACACCATCTTTACCTAGGAATGAAGAAAAATGCAAGGAACCCCGGATGGGTCCCACCGGGCATGCCAAAATGTTTCACCATTTTCTTTATGTTATTGGAATGTGAAATAGATAAGGGTAAGGGCCAAGGAGGAATACCTGTTGTGTTGGTTTGGAGGTTGATGCACGTGTTCTAACTTCTTGATCCGATGCTGACTGTGAGAGCTTCCTTTTGGCTAGGAGGAACTACCTGAAATAGAAAACAAGACCACCAAAGAAGAGTTAAACAATATATGACAGTGGACTGCCAAGCGTATGCTAGATCCGGGAAGTGTGATACTCCCTAGAAGGTTGTCAATCCACTATTTTATAAAACAAATATGAAATAACTGAAATGCATACATAAATGAATCTAGTGCTAGTATTCTGATTTGGGTACCTCAGATCACTATCAGTGTTGATCCAATTAAATACTAAAACTATGCAGGTCAAGGTCTTCAGGTCAGGTTGCAGGTTGGTCAGGTGGTCTGCAGGTCACAGACAGGGTCTTAGCAGGGTTGGGTGAGGTGTTTGGGTTATTTTTGATAGGTGGGTGGTTGCTGGTTTACACAGTATTGGAAAACATAGAGACCGACATCGGTTGAGGTATGACCGATCATGGTTAGGTAGAACCGATGATGGTTATGGGTAAGCAGTGTCGGTAGAGGCGGGCTGATAAGATTCAATAAGATTTGCTAATGGGGTTTGAGCTGAGGTTAGGAAGAGATGACAGAGGGCATAATGAGGTATATGGGGATCTTAGGAACACTCAGAAATATGTAGAGGTTGGGTATGGGTGGTTTTATGGTGTGGGTGGAGGAATGGTTGGGTTTACAGGAAAGTAAATGGTAGGGGAATGAGGGTGCAAGTGGAAACTAATAACAACAATAGAAGAACCTAATAGACTGAAGTGGAAATAGATGATGTAGGTAAAAAGTGTACTTACTGGTGTTGCAGGTCCAATGGCTATGTGGTGGTGATGATTGGTTGGTGGGATGGAGCTTGGTGCAGTAGTGATGCTTCCTGGAATGTCACCATGAGTGCAATACTTCTGGATCTATCCTGGTGCTGGCTATGGATGTCTGTAGGTACGAAAAGGCTCTGGTTCTGCTTGCATGTAGTTCTCTCCTTGTCTCCTTGATCTCAGAATGTGCCAACCCAAAAACAAGGTTTCCAAGGTGAATAAATGGTAACCGACGATGGTTCCTGGTTGACCGCGTGGTTTTGGGATGACCGGTGTCGGTTAAGGTGGGATTCCCTAGGTTTACTAAAAATGGCAGATCTCACATCATTTGGGTCAGGTTCATTCCTTTATCTGTGGATCAGAATGGACGTTATGTTTTTATGAGTGGGAAGGTGGTTAGAGGAATAATAGGCCTTGATTTTTAGGGTTGGACCAAGTCTTATTCATTTATGGAAACATGCTATGAATAGGTCTATGGTGAGGTGTCTAGGTGAGGTGTCCATTCATTTAATTAAAGTAATTAAATTAATAATGGGGTGAGGATGGGTATTAAATTAATTATAAATAATTAAATTAATGTTAATGTAGGGTATAAGGGTCATGGTTAGGTGAATGTGTTTAAGTTGGTTATTCGAAAGGGGACCAAGGGGAGTGTGACCCAATTTTGTGCATTTCAAAAAAATCTGAAATTTTAATCCTAGGATTAAAATGTAATTTTTTGGATGGGTCTTGAAGGGTTTGCTTTAATAATTAGTATTTTTTGAGATATTTTGTGTTTTACAAGAAGATCCGAGGATGCATACTACTTGTTTGACAAAATTTCTGTCATGTTCAAAAAAGTGCATCTCTTGTGTTTTTAGGAGTCAAGAACTAAAATATGGAATTAATAATGGTAGGGTAGTATATTAAACTATGCAAAAAGAATTTTTTATTTTCCATGGTTAGTTTTTGAGATATTTATGACAGTCTGGAAGGAGGTCTGTAAACAAAGTTCAAAGCAAGTTTTGGTAAAGGAAGAGTAGCATGATGTTTTGAGGTCTTTGTGAACAAGGAAACAATTTGTAAAAGCTGTGAAATGGGGTAAGAAACACTCAAGAATCCCCAAATAATCATACAAATAGTTAAATGAACCATCATATAAGAGTTAAAAAAGGATTCATTACTTTTGTATGCATTAAGCTTGAAAGAAACAAGTAAATCTAACATATCTAGTTATCCTGTACTCTTGAAAGCTTTACAAATGAACCTAGATAGATTCTAAGGAATTAGTTTATGATTGTGATAATGTAAGTTGTCCATTAATGGCTAAAGATCCACATGATTTCTTCCATTTACTCAAACTTGAATGGAAAATAACAAAGCAAAGAAATATTATCTCAATATGACAAATGAAGAAAAGGTCTAATCCTAATAATAATACTATAGTTTAGCCTAGAAAGTGGGACTTAGTGTTCTTAGAAATGGTCTAAGGGGTAGTGGTATGTATTTATAGTTTTCCATTTGGGAAATTGAAGACTTTGGGTTCATGTGGGACAAATGAATAAGAGAAAAAGCATTTTAGTGATTTCAAAGTCTAACAGATTTCTATTAGGCTTTAGAGGTTCGTCATGAAGTTTGGATCAACTTAATCACAATTATGGAATCAAATTAGGGTTCTGAGAGTGTTGTGACAGGTTTAATCAATCCAATGAAGCAATTTGATTACATAGGAAGCTAGTAGAAGTGGTCTAGAATAGGATTAAGAGAGGTTTTATTCAAAATGAGAGTATAATAATCTGTTTAATTAGTTTGTAAGAGGAATACGACCAAAAGAGTGTCGTAAGAGGGGAGTTAGATAGGTCTAATAGATGGTGTGTCATCAATTTGAAAGAAGTGTGGGTACCTTAGTGTCTTCAATATTACAGACTAATATTGGTTCTATGATTCAAACGTTACATTGCTTGTCTATATTTACCCCTCTTTGGGGTGAAGTAAGCTACAACCACTGTCAAAGTAAGTATGACAAACATGCCAACTGAGTTTTTTCTTCAAAGGGGTTTAAGTAAAACTCTGTTTCGCTCGGAATGTTTCAGCTTTTTGGGAATAGAGTTGCTTCTATCCTTTCATTCCTTTTAGAAACAGATAAGGGTTAGGGCTAGGAGGAATACCTGTTGAATGTCGAGATGGTGTGCGCGTACCGTAGAGAGAGATCAGGTTGATTGCGAAGAACTCCTTTTTGTCTTGGAAGGACTACCTGCAAATAAGAATACAAGACCACAAGATTTTGATTAGACAATAAATGAGGGAACTAACTTGGGCCTAGGAAATATAAAACTTCCTTTTGAAGGTGGTCAGTTCCCCTGCTAATATGAATTAACACGAAAGATTGTAAAATAACAATTTAATTGCTTCATTGAAACAGGTAGGGGGAAAGGCTGGTTTTTGGTTTTGAGTCACAATAACCGATACCGGTTTCTGCTAACCGATATCGGTAGGGGCTATGTTTTAGGGACTTTTGGTGAGGGTCGGTTGTAGGGTGGTTGTGTTGTTTGTAAGGCTAGTAAATGAGTGGGATTAGGTAACGGGGTGATGAGAGGGTAGATGAATGATAGTTAGATGTAATGTGTTGCTGGGTAGTAGATCTAGGAATGGATTTATGACGGCTGTGATTCAAAAGTCTAAGAAATGTTATAAAGAGACACACAAGATACAACTTACTGGTTATTGACGAGGATGCAGGTCCAAGAACTGTGATGACAAAGGCAGAACTCAGGTAGGATGGCCTGACAATCAGAAGATGAGATATCTTCCCTCCCGATGATCAGATGAGTGTCACAGGGCTCTGGTTATTCAGTTGCAGTCTTGGGCTTGATGTCCTTCTCTGCAAACTCTTCTTGTTTCTTCACTTGTCTCTGCTCGGCCAAGTAAAATCCAGATTCTTTTCTTTTTTATCACTTCTGATGATCCTGATTGATCCAAAAATCCTTCGACCTTTGTTTCTGGTTAGGGGAGCCCATTTACAGGGAACCGATGGCGGTTACGTAACCGACGGCGGTCGAGTAGGAACCGGTATCGGTCAGGTCAAAGTGGGCTATTTTTAGTAAAATAGCCAACTTTCCCTCCTTTTCTCCCGAGGGATTAGTTGCGGGCTTGGTCAAGTGACTAGAAGGTCAGTTTTGGGTGCGAGAAAGGGGTCATTAGTCATGGGTGTGGATGTAGACCAAGTTATAGGTCTTAATTAGATTAGTTTAGGGTTAGGACTAGGTCATGATGAGGTGGCAAAATGAGGTGGCAGGTAAGGCGATGTGGATTTATTAATTATAAGGTAATTAATAAATAATTGTGTAAGGTTTAGGTGATGAGGTTAGGTTGCGAAATGAGATGCGGGTCACAAGGGGTCGTAAGACACAAATTTGGTGTCTACATTAGCCCCTTATTGTCGTGTAGTTTGTTTTGTAAAGCTGCACGGACAATAATATGAAGTGGTTTCCCCTGTTAAGGGTATAGGTAATCCCCCTCAAATCTATCACAGATTGAGATAGCGTGAAATCAGGGATAGGGTTGATAAAGGGTAAATGGTGTGGAGATGATGGTGAGATGGTGGGGTAGGTCCAAAGAAGCAGACGCACGTTGAAATGCAGTAGTGCGACTAGGGTACATGATTTGACGAGCAAACCAGCAATTCATAGGCAAAGGTCGATAGTTTATCCAAACAAGGGTGATATAATCCTGGTATCCAAGGCATAGGAAGTAGCTCCAGGGTATATAACGGGTAAGGTACAGGAACGTTTGGGCATGTTCGGCAGTACCAAATGGTTGGTTTGGTTGAGATAAACGTCACGGTCTAGGTCTAGGCAAAGTTGGTCGACAGATCAAGTCAAGGACCCTAATCATGCTAAAACATGAACAGGTGAGCTCGATTGAACAAAAGTTACATGATGGGTGGATAAAAGTGTATGTTGTTGATGTTGGGTGAGGTATTTAAGTGGTACGGCCTTGGGTCGGGCTGATTGATGAGTGAGGGCCGTGGGTCGGGCCAAGTTGTTGGGTTGTGGCCTTGGGTCGGGCCAAATGGTTGGGTTGCGGCCTTGGGTGGGCCAAATGGTTGGGGTGAGGCCTTGGGTCGGGCCAAATGGTTGGGTTGGGCCTTGTCGGGCCAAATAGGTTGGGTACGGCCTTGGGTCGGGCCAAATGGTTGGGGTGAGGCCTTGGGTCGGGCCAAATTGTTGGGTTGCGGCCTTGGGTCGGGCCAAATGGTTGGGGTGAGGCCTTGGGTCGGGCCAAATTGGTTGGTTACGGCCTTGGGTCGGGCCAAATGGGTTAACAAAGGGGTTGCAGCAAAGGTTGATATAGGCGATGTTTGTGAGAAAGGGCGATTAGTAAATAGGGGAAGAAATTGGGGAAGAGTTGGAATAAAACCGATGTCGATTATCTATGACCGATATCGGTTAGGGGACCGATACCGGTTCCTTAGGGCATAATAAAACCGATATCGGTTATAGGTCAAAAACCTATAAAAAGAAAAATACGGCCTGTCATTGTCACATTTGCAATTTGAAAACCAGATTTGAGTTGTCTGAGGTGGATTATTGAGATTGGAGCATTTGTTGGTTGAGGTGGCGCTATTTGAGTGGAGGAGTGAGTGAGTTAGTGGGCCCGAGTGAGTAGGAGGCAGCAGTTGATTGGTGGAGGACCCAGCAGAGGAGAGGTAGAGCCATGGCACAGCCAGGAGGAGCAGGAGGTGTTGGACCAGCTGGACCACCACCACCCATCCCACCACGACGACGTGTCGTCGTATGGTAGGTTCGAAACCCCTCATTGTGTGGATTTGAGTATATTATGTTGTATTTAGGTTTTGGGTAGGAATGTTAGATTTTGTTAAAATAATTAATAAATGGAAATGATTTGAAAAAGGAGAGGGTAGATAGGTTAATATAGGCCAAGGCGGCTATGTTTATAGAGGTGGGCCTAGATATTATGTATCATTTATTTTTTCATTTATTGTATATACCGGCCTGCGAGGTGAGTACGGGTGTACAGTTGATACCGGCCTGCGAGCCGAGTATGTTTTTGATATGAGAGACCGGCCTGCGAGCCGAGTCGAGATTATTGATAGTTATTGCGGCTGCGTGCCGGCTTTGTTGTATTATGAGATCACAGAGGCCCCGATGCAGGGCACATTGTATATTTGAAACTTTGATATATAGATATGATGATTTGACCCATTGTTGTGCGTTAAAATGTGTTAAGTGTTTTTGATGGTTTGTGATATTTAATGTATGATGAGTTTGATCCACATGGTGTTATATATTAATGGTGTTGATGTCTTTTGTTGATGGGATGTATGGATATATAAATGATGAGTTTAATTAATATGTTGGTTATGAAATGTTGTATGCTTTGTCGCTGGTTTGTGAAATTGAATGTATGTAGCTTGAATTGGATCCAAATGGTGTATAGATTGATGGTTTTTGATATTGTTTGTTGATGGCTTGTTTGTTTTTGTAATATAGATAGATGATGTTGATGAAATTGTAATGAGATGTGGATTTGATGAAAAATTATAGATAATGGTGTTGTTATGCAGGAAAAAGGGACGGGCGCCACAAAAATTTAGGTAGAAAATAAAGAAAAGAACTATAGGTTTAAAAACAAGGGATATGACCGATATCGGTTAGTGTAACCGATGTCGGTAGATGATATGACCGATATCGGTTACATAACCGATATCGGTTATTCAAGTATGAGCTTTTCTAAAAATAGAAAAGCTGGGTGGCAACTTAAGTTCTTATTTTGAGAGCCATGCAAGAAGTTAAATACGCGAATGCGACGCTTTTTGACGACTGAGACAGGTAATTGCATGAGAGAATTGAGTGATAAGGAGAAAAGAGACAGGGAAAGTGAATGTGAGCTGAGATTCAGAAGGCAGAAAGGAAAATTTGAAAAGGGTGGTGAACATGGCAGAACGAGGAGAAGCATCCAGCAGGCAGGGACAAGAGGGAAGACAAGTGCCACCTCAAGCTGCTGCAGCCCAAGAGGTAAACGTCTTGGTTGTAATTTGATTCTTGCATGTTTTGTGAATAGGATGAGGGAGATTAAGTAGATAGAGATGAGAAAGAAAAGGTGATAGGCAATGATTCGGGATAGGGTGAATGTGATGGGGTAGGTAGTCAGGGGTTTCGGGTATGTTTGTATGTACAGAGAGGGATAAACGATCAAATTATTGTCATAGGTGGTGTTTTTAGGCAGGGTGTGTAAAGTTGATATTGACCGATATCGGCTTAAGATAACCGGTATCGGTTATTGAACCGGTACCGGTTATATAAAACCGATGCCGGTTACTGTAGGAATTTCCAGAATGTGAGAAAAAACCCTTGGGGATTTGATTTATTGAATGGCTGTGTGTCGATTTTGATGTGTGCAGGCGGAGGCAGGGTTCAGGATGAACGATACTGTGCCAGTGCTGTTGTCACGAATCCGAGCGGATGTAACACCAGCTGAATGGACATTGATAAATCATTTGGGGTTAAGTGGAATCCGCTATTATTCACGAATCGCACGTAACCATGCTATGTTACAGGCGTTGATTGAGAGATGGAATCCAGATAGGAATACCTTCTATCTGCCAACAGGGGAGATGACAGTGACATTGGAAGATGTGTTCCGTATTTTGAGACTCCCAATTACAGGAAGACCAGTATATCAGGCATTACCTAGCGCAGCACGGGGAGCGATAACAGCAGTATTTGGTCCATACGCATGAGATTTGACACAGCGAGGTTTGACATTCACGTATGGTATAATGTATGCAGCGCACCCTGAGGAAACAAGGTTAGCAGTGATATTAATGATAGCGGTTGGATATTATGCGTTACCGAGGGCGGATGGGGGAAGATTTCCAAAAGCATTGATGTGTGTTATTTGGGAAATGATAGAAAGGAACGTGACTTTTGCATGGGCACCTGCATATTTGGCGGAGCTATACAGGGGTTTATGGGCGTGTAGACAAAATCACAGGACGACACTGGATTGTTCATTTTTATTACATTGTTGGGCCTATGAGCACATTGTTTGTGTGCGACCAATAGGCCGACCCATCCAGTCAGGAGAGACCGGAGTGCAGAGGTTGGGATTCAGACGATGGGTCCAGACAGAACAAGAGGCAAGATCCCAGGCCGTGACGGGTGACATTGAGTATTATAGGCAGGTATGGGAGATGGTGACGATGACGGATATCTGTTGGAGGCCTTACGGGAACTATATGGTAACAGAGAACATAGCTGAGGAGTTGAGGGGTGTAGAGCGATTGAGGTGGATCGCGGGGCACAGGCCAGGTGAGTATGAGAGGATTCCTCTAGATCGTGTGCGGTGACAATTTGGATTTGTGCAGGATATACCCCTGGCTTATAGACCATATATGAGGATCGACGCCGAGGCAGCATTCTCACCTCCCCGGCCAACACCTCCAGAAGGACCAGAGGAGATAGCAGCCGATCGCAGGGTAATGGATGCAGGAACGACAGAGGCCTATAGATTATGGTGGGTAACAGAGCTACGAGGGGTACGTGATCATCCTGACATAGCTGTGATTACAGCGGAGAGAGATCATCTGCAGAGTTTAGTTCATCAGCTCCAAACGCAGGTGAATGAGGCAAGAGGATTGTTAGTAGTTGCGGAGTCACGAGGCAGAGGGACTAGAGGCGAGATACCTCCATGCGAGGGAGCGTATTCATATGTTACAGGAGAGATTGGCAGATCAGTGGGCGGTACCAATAGCCGTGGTACCTTTGAGGACAGAGAGGCCCGGCGAGAGGCGTCGACGATCACGATCATCACCTGGTTCGGGATGAGGCGTGAGGGTCTAAGTAAATGTTATCGAGGTATAAGAATAAATAAGGATGCCGACCTGCGTGTCGATGATAGAGAAGATGTATTTGTTTAACATCTAAATAAAACTGAATATGTATGTTGATTTGAGTTACGATAATAATAAGAATGTTTGTGTTTTGACTTTCGGTGTTTTGAAAAAGGATAAAGAGGAATGTGATTAAAATAGAAATACACAAAAATATTTATATTTACCACACATGATAGGTTATGGTAGGAGATGGTCGAGCTAACCTTGGGAGACCCCATGTCTCTGAAGTGCTGCCTACATAGCCCATTGCACAAAGCAAGGAGGGGCCTCAGACCGATGTAGTTCTCCCTTAAGACCAGGGAGAGGTGAATTCAGGCAATTTAGGTATGGTTAGGCAATTTGTTGGTTGGTAAAAATATTGATATTGATATTGGTAGGGTAATGTTGTTGGTGTTGGTAATGAATTGGTGATTTTGGAATAGGTAGAAGTGAAGCGAAAGTTAGCCTACCCAAGTGGTAGGGAACCATGTCCTGATTAAGATCAACACATAATCCTAGATTCGAGTCAAAGAGGAAAAAGTTACTCCGTAGTTGAAAAGAGCTAAACAAACCACATATTAATGCAGGATGAGCTTGAACCCCTAGGTACCGTGCATAGACGAGAAGTCAATAGGTGAAAAGAGTTGTATGATCACAATATATCGGATATACGTCACGTCCCTTGAGTTTAAACAAATGGTGAGGTGAGGTGGATGGTATAGCTGAGGTACGGAGAACTTGTTACAAAGTGAGTGTTCTGACGAAAGAGAACCTACCCTAAATAGACAAGTCCATGACTCAAAAGTTCTTTTGAATGTGGCTTTTATTTTACTGAATATAGACTGATCGATGCGGGAAGTCTACAAGGGATATTGATTGTATTATTCTTGAGGTCTTCACGAAGCTGATCAATGCGAGAAGCTTCTGATAAAGGCTGACTGTGTATAGCTGTCCTTCAAGGGAGCAGTCTATTTATAGTAGCAGATGTGATTTTAGTGCATAGCTGTCCTTCGGGGGAGCAGTCTATATATAATAGCAGCAATAGTTTGGCATATAGCTGTCCTTCGAGGGAGCAGTCTATATATAATTTAGAGAGCCAGATGTCCTTTTGGCGTAAAGCATCTAGTTTGGTAGAAAGTTTGACTCAAGAAAATCCCATAAGCATATAATTAAGAATGTGTCATTTTAATACTTTGAAGTCATGGACTAGACTAAAAAGGGAAGGCATCGTTAAGGGGAGGTGGGAATCAAACTATGTGAGCTTGATTTGATTGTAAGATGTAGGAAACAAAGTGTATGTAACGGTAAATGAGCTCAAGGGACGAGCGGTAGGTAGATAAGAAGTGATATAACACTAAATTCAACAGTAGAATGGTCGAAGATGCAAGGCATTAAGGGGTTCAGGCTCAGGTTTACCATTAAGCGAAGCTAAACGATAAGTGCCTGATCCATAAGTGTGAGTGATTATGTAAGGCCCAATCCAATTGGGAGCAAATTTTCCACGTTTGCTCTTTTCTAGTTTGGTTACATGTTGATTCTCTTTGAGGACAAGATCACCAACCTTAAAGGTACGCTCATGAAGTCGCTTATCATAAGCACGCTTGATGCGTTTTTGATAGATTTGAAGGTGATCAAGAGCTGTAAGACGACGCTCGTCAAGAAGCTCCAATTGGGCTAACCGCTCTTGGCGGAAATCATCGTTGGTGAGAATATCCTGAAGAGATATTCTGAGGGAGGGTATTTGTATTTCGAGAGGCAAGACAGCCTCGGTACCATATACCAAAGAAAAAGGTGTGGCATTAGTGGAGGTACGAATGCTAGTACGATAAGCCCAGAGGGCAAAGGGGATGTGATCGTGCCAATTTCTTCCGGACTCATTGACAACTTTCATGAGAATTTTGGTTAGGGTTTTATTAGAAGATTCGGCTTGTCCATTCGCTTGTGGATAATAGGGTGATGAGAAACTAAGTTTGATACCAAAGTTGTCACAAAGGTCTTGCAACAACCTATTTTTGAAAGATTTTCCATTATCTGTTATCAGGCGATGAGGAACACCAAAACGACAGATAATGTGGTGGTTAATGAACTCTACAATTTTTTCTTTTTTAGTTGAAATGAGTGGAATAGCCTCCACCCATTTTGTGTAATATTCGGTTGCTGTGATTATCCATCGGTGACGTTGCGAAGAGGACGGATGAATCTCACCAATAAGGTCTAAACCCCATTGTGAGAAAGGCCAAAGATCTCGGGCGACCTGTAGCGGGTGGCTAGGAGTATGTTGAAGGTTGGCATGTTGTTGACACATAACACAACGCTTAACATATTCGTAGCAATCGTTATTGAGAGTAGGCCAATAATAACCTAGGCGAAGGATTCGCTTGGCCACGGCAAGGCCGCTAAAATGTCCACCACAAATACCGTCATGGACCTGTTGGATGGTATAGGTGACCTCCGCGCCGGTTAGACATCGAAGGAGGATGCCATCAAAACCACGTTTATAAAGGAGTCCCCCCAGAACGACATAACGAGAAACGCGTTTAAGAAAAGTGCGTTTGCCGGTACTAGTAAGGTCAGGTGGGAGAACAGAGGTTGTAAGGTAGTCGTGAAATTGGTGATACCAGGTATCCTGCGAATTAGCAGACACATTATTTATCATACAAACAACCGAGGTTGAGTAAGATGGGGCAAAGAGTTGTTGGACCAAGACGAAAATGTCAGAGTCAGTTGATGAAGCTGGAATTTGCGAGGCTAAGCAAGCCATAGTATCCGCAAATTTGTTAGTGGAGCGAGGAATGGTTTGGATAGAATAGTGAGTAAATAAGGCTAGAAGTGAATCCACGTAGTGTTTGTACTTTTGAAGTTCCTCATTTTTACATTGGTAGATGCCCATAACTTGATTGACTACCAATTGAGAGTCGCCGAAAATATTGATAGATTTGACACCTAAGTGTAACGCAACCTGGAGACCCAGAACAAGGGCCTCGTATTCCGCAGTATTATTAGTGCAGGGGAAATCGAGTCGGAAGGAAAGAGGCATAGGCTCAGCGTCGAGAGGAATGAGAACAACGCCGGCTCCTCCGCCGCGCTGGCATTTGGATCCATCGAAGAAGAGGGTCATTGGATACGACTCCTCCCTGAGGGAAAGAGTAGCGATGAGTTCGTCAGGGAAATTAAAATTAATAAATTGTGCCCCGGGTAGAGGGGCTTCCGCGAGTTGATCTGCGATGGTTTGTCCTTTGATTGATTTCTGGTGGACAAACTCAAGGTCGAGGTCGGCGAGGAGCATGAGCCATCGGGCGATGCGTTGGTTTAGATGGGGTTTGGCATACATATAATGGATGGGGTCCGTGTTGGTGATGACGAAAGTTTTGTGATTCAGGAGGTAGTGTCGGAGTTTGGTGGCCACGAATGATAGGGCTAGGCACAACTTTTCTACATGTGTATACCTAGTCTCATAGTCCACCAAAGTACGACTTATATAATAAACGGCTTGTTCGCGATTCTCGGAGTCACGATGTGCAAGCATGGCCCCTACAGCGTGGTCGGTGGCGGAAAGGTAAAGGTAGAAAGGGCGGTCATCCTGAGGTGGGATAAGCACGGGTGGCTGCAAGAGATAAGCTTTGAGAGCCTCAAAGGCTTGGTGGCACTCTTCGCTCCATTGAAAGTCAATGTCTTTTTTAAGGAGGTGATGAAAAGGTTGACATCGATCCGAGAGTTGGGAGATGAAACGCCGGATAGATTGGAGCTTACCTTGTAAACTACGCAATTGTTTGAGGTTAGTAGGTGGGGGCATTTCTAGGATAGCTTTGACTTTAGATGGGTCGACCTCAATGCCACGCAAAGAGACGATAAAGCCAAGAAGTTTTCCCGAAAGGACACCAAAGACACATTTCTTTGGTTGAAGACGGACAGAATATTGTAACAGGCGATCAAAAATAATGGTTAAAACATCGAGATGTTCACTACGATGTTTAGATTTGCCAAGAAGATCATCGACGTAATCTTCAAGGATAGTGTGCATAATGTCATGAAAAATGTAGGTCATAGCCCGCTGATAGGTTGCACCAGCATTCTTAAGGCCAAATGGCATTACACGATAACAGAAGGTTCCCCAAGGAGTTATGAAGGCAGTTTTATGTTGATCGGCAGGGGCAACCAAAATTTGGTTGTATCCTGAAAAGCCATCCATGAGAGAGAGCATCTCATGGCCCGCAGTGAGATCAACAAGTTGGTCAATACTAGGTAGGGGGAAGTCATCCTTAGGGCAAGCGAGGTTAAGATCCCAGAAATCCGTGCATATCCGAAGTCCCCCCGTCGCTTTAGTGACAGGTACGATGTTAGAAATCCATTGAGGATAGTCAATAGGCAGGATGAAGGAAACAGAAAGGAGTCGTTGAAGCTCCTCTTTGACCAAGAGGGCAATGCGTGGATGCATTTTTCTCAATTTCTGTTTAATTGGTTTGGAATCGGGTTTCAGGGTAATGTTATGGACAGCAATGTCAGGATCAATTCCTGGCATGTCAGCGTAGGACCAAGCGAAAGCTTGGTTGCGAGTACGGAGAAAGGTAGTAAAGGTGACCTGTTCTGATGCGCTAAGGGATTGTCCGATCTTCACAATGTGAGGATCCTCCTCCGTGTGGATGTTGATTTCTATAGTAGACTCGTTCAACATGGTTTGAGTTTCAGATGGTAAGGCGCGTTGAATATAAGAGTCGTCCGCACCAAGGTAAGTGAGGATGGAGTCATCATCCTGGCACTCAACAACGTTAATTGAAGGTGAGTCCTCTTCAATCATGTCTGGATACAGAAGGGGGATAGAAGAGGGGTCCTCATTATCGCGTTGATAAGTGAGAGGACCTAGGAAGATAGCATTTATGAAAAAAAAAAGTTAGGAGGGATAGATTCGGGATCTATCGACTCTGTGGGTGACGAAGGAAAAATGGGTGATGATGGTTCGGTAGGGGTGACGTCGTCATCTTCCAGAAGACAACTGACACGAGGTTCCTTCGGTGTAAGTGTTCCCGGAAATCCGAGACCACTACGATCATTGTGCTTGCGAGTAGTTACAGGAATGATTGTATGTCGGCCTTGTTCATAAAGACCAAAACCAAAGCCTTTCCAAGCACAGCGAGTCAAGAAGGTAAGGGCGAAACGACGATTTGTCAGGTATTGGAAATCGGATTGGAAGGGAACCACACCAAGAGGAGGCTCAGGGGCAACGGAAGATGCGTCGACACCCCCATATGTTAGGTTAGTGCGGCAGTGAGGTGGTCCGTAGGGGATTACTTCCCCCACACGACGGTCATAGGTAGGATGTGCATGTACCTGTCCGTACTCCTGTGGGGTATGGAAAGAACTAACGTTATATAGGCGATACTCCCCCAGCGTAAGGCGTTGAAAAACATCTACTAAGGGGTCTGCGGTTGGGATGTTAGCTGCGGGAAGGGAAGTGGTTTTTGCGACGGTGATTTCTTGGGTTGAAGGTGTAGGTGCTGTTGAAGTGAATGGTAGAGGTGTGGTTGAAGTGGATGGTTGGGTTGGATGAATGGGTGTCTTGATTGGTACAAGCACATCATTAGGGTGATATAACATATTGCAGGTTTTGAAGGGGGGAGGATCAGCTTTTACGGTGTAAGACTTCCCCTCGTACTCAAATTTTATGCATCTATGTAAGGTTGAGGGAACGCATCCCATAGCCCGGATCCAAGGGCGACCTAGCAATATATTGTATTGGAACTCTCCCTCAAGGACATAGAAGAGTTCGGGTAAAGTACGTGGTCCTACACGAATGTTAAGGATCACGGTGCCTAAGGTAGAGGTAATAGCATCATTGAATGACCGCAACATGATGGGGTTGGCACACATGTAGCTAGAAGGGATATTCATTTGTTGGAAGGCTTTTGAAGAGATGATGTTTAGGCTAGCGCCCCCGTCGATCATAACACGACGTACCCGAATGTCCCGGACGTAAGCTGAGATGAAAAGAGCAGGGTCAGGATCTTCTGTACCAAAGTCAACAATTTCGTCTTCGGAGAAACTGACTGCAGCAGCTTGTTGTACAGAGACAGAAGTGGTTGGGGTGGTAGGTTGTTTGGTGAGGGAAGCAACGTGATTGGGTGTTAGAATGGAGGTAACAGGCAGGGTTTCATTAGGTAAGACCTCGATCCCTTGAAGGATTTCAACGAGAGCTTGTCGATGAGATTCAGAAGTCTGAATGAGATCATACAGTGTCATTTTTACAGGTGATTGGTGAAGCTGTTTGATCATGGCTCGGTGGGCAACTCCATTAGAGACGGGGTAAGCGGGTCCACGAATAACCACTTTAGGTGGTGGTGCGATCGGGATGGTGGACGGAGAAAGAGAGGACGCAGGTGTGCTTTCTTTCGCTTTCTCGTTGTTTTTCTGCGCTCGAGTAGCAACACTAATCATATTAATCTCGTGGACCTGAGATGAAGATGGTCGGGATAAATCATGGTCTTCGAGAGGTGGGGTTGTAATAATGATAGATATTGGTGAGGCGGGGACAGGTGGTATAGGAGAGGGAATTGAAGCTAAAGGTCTCTCCCTTCGTAAGTTGTCTTTCTTAACCTTTCTATCTGAGAGAGGTGACTGACGAAGGATGGCTTTTAAAGCTTTGCATCCCTCCACATCATGTCCTGGTGTGCGGTGATAAGCGCAGATTTTAGACTCATCATAACCTATAGGTCGAGGTTTAGACGGGTCATAAGGTCTAAGTGGGGGTAGAGAAATGGTCGCATTCTCCACCAACATAGCAAGGATTTTGGCGTAAGATCCTTTGAGTGGGTCAAAATCGGAGGAGGATGAGGGTATTGATTGAGCAGGTTTCGGTAATGTTTGGGCATGGTTGGTTCGTACGGGTGGTGGTTTAGCCAAGGGGTGTTGACACGTGGTTTTAACTAAACGTGGTTTCTTTGGCGCAGGAGCTACGTTTAGCTGGTTAGATGATGAGGCTCCAGATAACGTGGTATCCAGAGACAATGGCGACAAAAGAGGAGTGACGGCAAACAAGTCCTTTGATGATGAAATTTGTTTAGGGTTGATGGGTGGACAGGATACGTGAGGTGACAATGTTGATATACCCTTAGATCTCTGTATGGGTGCAGAAGGCGTAGGTCGTTTTAAAGAAAACGCAGGAGGTATGATATATTGATGCAAGGTGGAGGGATGAGGTCCCAATATGGAAGGTAGGTGTGACGATGATGGTTTTAATTGTGATAGAGGCACGGATTGAGGTTGTCTCCTAAGTGGAGGGGCGGCTTTATTTTTGGATAAATCTAGTCGCTTAGGTGGGTGTGTTAGACTGGGTATTGGTGAGGTCCCAAGTGTAGGGGAAGATTTGGTTAGGCTGACAGAGGTGGATGAGATACTGGGTAGAGATGCGGGGGGTGAAGATGAGGACATAGGCATTTTGAGTTTCTGTAAACACTTCGGGTATATGGTAGAGGTGTCTGGATCGGTCATCTGCATTTGAGTAGAATAGGGGGTACTCAAACGTTCCCATAGGACTCGTCTATCTTCTGGAGAATGACAGTCTTCAGGTGTGAATTGGAATTTTTGTATGGAAGAAAGGTGGGTTGTGATTCCGGTCCACTGTGGGTGTGATACAGGGGGTAGATGAGGCACTGTATCAATAGGTGTTAAGAGGTCAACCGGTCGCTGAAAAGATTTAGGCGATGAAGAACTAATAGGTAGGAGGGCATGTTTGAGAGGATCCGTCATGGTTAAAGAAGTTGGTGATGTCGGTGCAAGAGGTTTCTCGTCTAAAGATGACAAAAGGAGTGGCGAGCCTTCCTCTTGTGCAGCAAGAGCGGTAAAAGGGGACGTTTGGGAAATAGATAGGTTAGATAACATCCGCTCGCAATCTTGTAGGGATGTGGTGTAAGAAGACTCATCTATTAGAAGAGAACTCTGGGCAGTTAACTCCTTTATGGGTAAAGGAATGATTTCGCTTTGGCTTGATGGTGGTGAAGGAGGTTCGGGCCCCTGGGTCAGTGAAGAGGCTTGATTCAAAATTTTCTCGATAGAGGCTTTTGGCTGGGAATCGAAGACTGCATGGATCTCATGAACACTCTCCTCGGCTAAAATATCTTGGTTTAGATTACTGTTAGAAGAATGATTCGGGAATGGTTTGTTGAATATTTTCAAATTTCGGTTAGCAGGGGCATTAGGATTATCGAGGGTTATATCCCCTGCATCAACCATTTCCTGCACTATGTTTTTCAACATCTTACAGTTTTCATGACTATGTCCCTTTACGCGGTGAAAGTTACAGAAGTCATTTTCTTTGTACCAAGAAGGTATGGCGCGAGTGGAATCAAACCCGGAGTGAGGTTTAACAGGAGGTAAGGTAATGGCTCCTGCTTTAAGCAATTTTTCCAATATTACACCATATGTTTCTCCCAAGGGAGTGTAGTTGATGGGCTCTGCTTTATACTTATAGGTGGTTTTTGGCGGGGTATTAGACGGTGGTTGGGATTTGACCATCACCGCGTGCACGGCTCCTTTTGATTTCGAAGCAGTCGATGGGTGAGGATTGGTGGTGTTAGGTTTGTTGGTGGAATCTGGAGTCCGGAAATTGGGGTTTTTGTTGCGCAACCGCAATTTCTCTTCTTCTAAGGCTCGAATTTCTAGTTTCCGAGCCATGGTAAAGGCCTCGTCAAATGTGCGGAAAGTTTGAATTTGAAGGGTAGGAGAAATGTGCTTAGCGCATGCCCGCGTAAAAAGTTCAATAAGTTCAGCATGAGGCAAGGCATATGTAAGTTGGTTGATAAGGCCCCGCCATTGTCCAATGAAATCTACGATAGATTCGTCTTCAAATTGTCGGATGGCATAGAGGTCGGTGATAGATACTTTCTTGGCAATGTTAATGGAGAAATGATCCAAGAAAGATTGGGCTAGTTGGTTAAAAGAGAAGATTGAGTGCTGGGTTAAAGCACTGTACCACTCCAAGGCGGGTCCTGATAAGGACATGGGAAAGGTGCGGAGTAACAAAGCATCATCATGAGCAATCAAATAACAAGCATGTCTAAATGATCGCAAGTGTTGTTGAGGATCCTCTTTACTATTAAAACGAGTAAATTTCGGCAATTCCCATTGAGGAGGATATGAATGAAGGGGGACAGAAGGGTGAATAGGCTCCCGAACAAACTTGCTCGTATGTCAAGGCGCTACGACTTCCCGAAACAGAAGCCTCCAGATTTTGCATTTTGTCCATCATTTGTTTGATGAAATCCGTGGTTGGATGAGATGATGGTGTGGTTGTGGTAAACGGAGGCAAATTGGGCCAAGGGCCTCCGCTAGACAATGGTGGGGTTAAGTGTTGATAAGGTATGGAGGATGAATATGTTGAGGCGACCGAATAGGGATGTCCCATATAAGATGTTGAGGTCACTGGATACGTGTATGGGAATGAAAAGGTAGGCGGAGCTTGAGAAGGAAAGCTCGTGTGGATAGGTGGCAGAGAGCAAGTCATGAACGGAGCAGTCTGCAAGAGAGATGAGGTAGGAGCAGTCGGCGGTAATGATATGTGGGGTCCAAGATTAACCAAAGGAAAGCCAATCTGTGTCGTATGAACCTCTGAAGCCGTCGGATTGGGAGACGGGGCTAAAGATGCAGGAAGCAAGGCGGTGTTATCAGGCGGAGTGGGAGCTAAATGAGCAGCTATACTAATAGGCATGCCAACAAGGAGTTGACCATCGGGCGTACGGTCAGGGGCATGAGACAAATAGTATTGTACAGCGCTAGGATTAGCATCCAGAAATTTGGCAAATTCCTTATCTCCTACAGGAATTTTGGGGATCTCACTGGTGTCCGTAGGGTTCCCTATAGAATGTGAAGGGGGTGATTCAGGCAAAGGCACAGAGCAGGCATGTGAAACCATGGCGGCGGCTTGCTTCTGAGTGATAACAACCATGGACAAGAGTACCCAGTAGGGTTTCAATCTATCAGGAACAGAAACAGACTCAGAATGGTGAAATTGGTAGGTTGTTGGTTTGTCAAAAACTGTAAAAGACAGTAACCGATATCAGTCTGATAACCGATGTCGGTTAGACTATAGCCGACGTCGGTCAGTTAACCGATATCGGTGTAATAAGACTAGTATAAGAAAATATAAGAAGCTACTGACTTGATTGTTAACAAAGCTTAGTACATTTATCAATTGTTCTGAGGTGATGACAGAAGACAGTGTATAACAGAGAAAACAGAACTGAAAACAAACAAGATGCACACGCAAATCCAGAGACTAACCCTAGGGTTAATTTAAATTATCGTGGGCTTATGCCTTTAGACGTAAAATGATGTCAGAATCCTAAAAGAAGACTTAGAGGAAATGTCAAGTTTGTTTTGGCTTATAAGGTTACCTCAATCGGGCGGAGGAATACCGCGGAAAAGGGGGGATGTTTTGAGCTGTTGTGTTAATTATGAAGTGATTCGGTATGTGTTGTGCAGTGAAAGTAAGATTAATTTCCTGTCAATACCATGGAAATCACCCCCACGTGTACGACCTGTTACTTAGTCTATGTTCACTAGAATTGAAAACAACAAGCAAGAATGTAATGCACGTGTTTTAAACCCAAATCGAAAATGATATTCGATGAAGCAAATAAGATGACTTTCACTAATGCAAAACTAGGAAAGCAAGACAAATTCCTTTACTAAATATAACAAAAACAGCAACAACAAGTATGCTCCCTAAATGAAAGCAAACAAGAGAAACAGAAACCCGAAATGGGTCCCACCGGGCGTGCCAAAATGTTTCGCGCGGAATGTTTCAGCTTTTTGGGAATAGAGTTGCTTCTATCCTTTCATTCCTTTTAGAAACAGATAAGGGTTAGGGCTAGGAGGAATACCTGTTGAATGTCGAGATGGTGTGCGCGTACCGTAGAGAGAGATCAGGTTGATTGCGAAGAACTCCTTTTTGTCTTGGAAGGACTACCTGCAAATAAGAATACAAGACCACAAGATTTTGATTAGACAATAAATGAGGGAACTGCCTTGGGCCCAGGAAATATAACACTTCCTTTCGAAGGTGGTCAGTTCCCCTGCTAATATGAATTAACACGAAATATTGTAAAATAACAATTTAATTGCTTCGTTGAAACAGGTAGGGGGAAAGGCTGGTTTCTGGTTTTGAGTCACAATAACCGATACCGGTTTCTGCTAACCGATATCGGTAGGGGGACTTTGGATGAGGGTCGGTTGTAGGGTGGTTGTGTTGTTTGTAAGGCTAGTAAATGAGTGGGATTAGGCAACGGGATGATGAGAGGGTAGATGAATGATAGTTAGATGTAATGTGTTGCTGGGTAGTGGATCTAGGAATGGATTTATGACAGTTGTGATTCAAAAGTCTAAGAAATGTTATTAAAGAGGACACACAAGATACAACTTACTGGTTATTGACGAGGATGCAGGTCCAAGAACTGTGATGACAAAGGTAGAACTCAGGTAGGATGGCCTGACACACAGAAGATGAGATATCTCCCTCCCGATGATCAGCTGAGTATCACAGGGCTCTGGTTATTCAGTTGCAGTCTTGGGCTTGATCTCCTTTGCTGCAAACTCTTCTTGTTTCTTCACTTGTCTCTGCTTGGCCAACAAATCTGGATTCTTTTTATCGCTTCTGATGATCCTGATTGATCCCAAAAATCCTTTGACCTTTGTTTCTGGTTAGGGGAGCCCATTTACAGGGAACCGATGGCGGTTACGTAACCGACGGCGGTCGAGTAGGAACCGGTATCGGTCAGGTCAAAGTGGGCTATTTTTAGTAAAATAGCCAACTTTCCCTCCTTTTCTCCCGAGGGATTAGTTGCGGGCTTGGTCAAGTGACTAGAAGGTCGGTTTTGGGTGCGAGAAAGGGGTCATTAGTCATGGGTGTGGATGTAGACCAAGTTATAGGTCTTAATTAGATTAGTTTAGGGTTAGGCCTAGGTCATGATGAGGTGGCAAAATGAGGTGGCAGGTAAGGCGATGTGGATTTATTAATTATAAGATAATTAATAAATAATTGTGTAAGGTTTAGGTGGTGAGGTTAGGTTGCGAAATGAATTAACAACTTTGTTGTGTACAAGATAATATCGATTACATCATATTGCTAAGAATCTTCATCATCGGTCCTTATTAAAATATAAGCATATGATAAAGGTATAGAATGACATGAAAATCCATAATACAAACAATTATCCATTGTTGAAACTACCAACTCAATGCAACATACAAAATGTAATGCAATACGAGAAGTAAACAAGTTGATCTAACAGGGAAATAAGTACAAACACACACACTCAAACCAACAACGTCCAAGAGAGTTGCACAAATATTTTGTTATCAAGCTTTAGTCCCAAATGTTTGTGATAAATGACAAGGGTAAAAATGATGCCCCAAGAAAATTGTACATGCAAGGGAAAGAACGGAGGGCACTTGGGCCCAATGAAAAAGTAGTGTGCACGATGAAACAGTACCAGGAAACTCATTGTGCCCCAGAGTACAGATGAAGTAAGCAGCGTAGCTCTTGTAAATGATTGTAGAGTCAGATGATTCGTAAGTCATTGTTTCAAAACATGTGAAAATTCCAGCAAGATATGAGATGAGTGTCATGCGAGAGACACAAATTTCAGCTATAAAATGAGCTTGTTACCAATTTTAGTCCATTTTCAAAGTTTTACGATTTTTTGGATTTTTTGAATGATTTTATAATTTTTAAATTTTTGATCGGTCAGAAGAATTTAAGAAATGGAAGATCACCTAAAAGCACGTGAAAATTCCCTAGGGTGAAGAAAAGGGTGTTAGATAGCAGTAAAATGCCTAAACGAGAAGAAGAATGAGCCAAAAATAATTATTTAATAAAAATAATTATCGCGATGGGTAAAATAGAAGAAAATAATGGAAAATAGTGCCTGGAATATTTGTAAACTACCCCAGGGTGAAGAAATGACCGCTAGGTAGCACTTAGTGCTCCAACGTAGTGAAAATTAGTAAAAATAATTATTAATAAAAAATATAAATAATTATTTTGGTGAGCAGAAGAAGTGTTAGAGTGATCACAATGGCCAAAACATGCCCCAGGGGCATCACAACAGCTTAATATACCCACTTGGGAGGGGGTAAACCATCATGGATAGTTCATTTGCTGTGGAGCTTTTGCCGATTATCACCGTGAGTGACTTTGTGAGCTGAGAGAGAGATGGCGAGGCTTCAGAGGAGGAGGAGACAAGAAGACCACATCCAGGAGTACCTACGGGAGGATAGCGATGGACCCTTCGTGAGTGCCCTATCCTTTCTTGTTAATTTTGTCATTTTTTGCTTAATTTATTGCTTTGTACGCTAGTTTAGGGAAAAATGCAACACATATGCATACGCGTATGCACCTGAAATGATGGGTATGTACCCGTATAGGTGTTAAAACCTGAATATGTGCACGCATGTCCATTGGTTGGGACATGTATGCATCCTATGGGAAAAAACACATAAACACACGTGCACGTACCGACTGGAATGTGTATGTGCTAGGATGGACATGTATGCATCATGTGGGAGGAAATGAATGTGCGCATGTGCATGTGCCGAAAGGCATGCGTATGTGCCTTACTAGACATGTATGTGTCCAACGAATGTCAAAATGGATGGGAGAGAAAATATGGGCATGTACATGTTGATTAGGGCACGTATGTGTCAAAGGGGAGGTATATATGTGTTGGATGTGTATGCATTCGAAAAAGGCATGTACTCATCGAATGGGGCACGTATGTGCTAGGAAGTAACACTTAAATAATTTTTGGAGAAAAATAAATCAAGCATAGATGAACGTAGGCTAGAAATTGGTAGAAGAAAGTAGAAATTAGTAAAAATAGAAGAATGTAGATAGAAATAGCTAGCCTAACAAGTGTATTGTTATTTTGTAGAGACGATTACCCATGCTTCATACGAGAGAGCGGTATGGTCGCTTAGTGGCTATAGAGGTAGATTTTGATGAGCAGGATAGGAAGATACTAGATATCCTCCTATACGTGACTGGTTTAGCTTACGTGGCTGATATGCCACAGATTACACTTGAACACAGCCTCCTCACAACCTTAGCTGAGAGGTGGCACAATGAGAGCCAGTGCTTCTAGCTCCTGACTGGTGAGATGACCATTACCCTAGAGGATGTATGGTGGATATACCGGGTCCCCATCCATGGAGAGATGATTCAGTATATGAGCCATCACCCTGACATTGATCGTTGCATTTTAGAGTTTTTTGGAGCTCCAGACATACCTCGCCGAGGTATGACAGTCAGATTATCCTGGTGCATAGCAGATCTTGAGCTAGACTGAGTTGTAGTATATTTGATGGCCTTTGTCAGTGGAGTTTTACTCCCTGACAAGACTGGAGCTACCTTCCCACTTGGTCTTATTGGAGTTATCCATGGACTTATTGATGGTCAGATATACTATTGGGGCTAGTGTATACTGGCACATTTATATTGGGACCTGTACTTGATTACCTACTACCATCAGAAGATGGTAGGTCCAGCCCATTTGTTACAGATTTGGGCATGGGACCACATTGCCATTGGTCCCCCCATAGGTGTTTTGAGAGTTTGTGCTCCAGAGGATCCTTCTACTATGGGTTGGGTTCCAGCTGGTGATGATGTGTGGCTGAACATGGGAGACACTTACCATTATCACTAAGAGTTTGATGAGTTACAACAGGTTGCGATAGTTATGGAGGCCATACAGACACTTTCAGTGGCCTGAGGATGGCTTAGAGCTCAGTACAATGACAATTGAGCACTTTATGTTTGGCAGCCACAGCTATATGCGAGAGTTGTACAGATTTTATCGGTGCTAGAGACAGCTAGGTATGACACAGGATGTGCCAGGGCCAGATATGTGGTATGCTCGTAGGGCCCGAGAGTATGTCGATATGGGGCCACAAATTACTATGGATAGAGCCATGGCTAGCTATTTTTAGGTGGTGCCAGTTCCATGGGTACCTTTGAGGTAGGTCAGAGATCCAGGGTGTACAATAGAGTATGGGCCTTGGTATCAGACAATATTACCTCATCGATTGATGATTCTGAGAGCAAGCTATGAGGCAGGAGTGAGAGCACCTCTAGTGGGACCTCCTAACAGTGGTGATGAGGGTGGTGAGGATGATGATGATGATGATGATGATGATGATGATCCTTTTGATGGTCAACATCATGATGGGGGTGGGGGACAGGGTCCTCCACCATAGCAGCCACATGGGCAGGGGCCTAGGCCTAGACAGAGACATGTGCCATTGGCACCTCATATGCAGTTTCCTCCAGTTGGGATTCCAGCTGGTATTCATGTTCCATTATAGTAGGTGTATTTGCAACAGGGTCCTCCACCTCATGCTCTAGGTGGTGGTGGAGATGATGGATAGTTAGTTAGCTGCTTTCAGTAAATTAAAGGTGGTGATATCCATTCAGTTATAGGTGGTGGCCGAGAGGGATCAGGCTAGGGCACAACTCCAGATTGTTACAGTGGAGAGAGACCAGGTGAGAGCTCAGGCTGGTTAGGGTGGAGATTGGGTTGCATGGTTGTAGTAGATACAATAGCTAGTAGCATAGGGCACGTAGATATTGAGCCTATTACATCAGGCACAGTCACAGACACAGGCTGTTATTACACAATGGGATCAGTCCCAGGCCCAGGTGCAGGGTATCACTACTCAGAGAGATCAGGCATAGGCTCAGGTCTAGACTATCACATCAGATAGAGATCGGTAGGTTGTCACACTGAGATAGGCTCAGTGGATATTGGTAGACTTACAGGTGAGTGGGATTCTGCTATTCAGGGAGCTACAACTTTTGGTGACACTGAGATGATACAGGACATTATGAGAGCTAGTGGTGAGGCCTTGTATTACAAGGCCACCTACTATTGAGCAGTGCCAGAGGGACAGAGAGTGACTGTTTGATCAGCTTGGTGTGAGCAGGACAAGATCTAGGTCACAGAGGTTGGGGTGGTTGGTACAACAGCCCACCATTCAGTAGGGTGGTACACCTAGAGCCAGACCATCCCATCAGCAACAACAACCTCCATTTCAGCACCCACATCCTGGCAGTCCAGGAGAGGGGGAGAGCCATGGATGATACTCTTTGTATATGACACACCTTTTATATGTATGTATGCCTCTTATGAAGGCTGATTTTGATGATGTATGTATGGATGTACCATTTTAATTGTATGCCTCTTATGAAGGCTTCAACATGATTCATGCCCTGTGATGGCTGATTTTGTATCGATGATGTATATTCATTTTTGAGACAGACATTTTTATATGTATATATGGACATTCGATGTTATATTTCATCATGTTTTTATATGTCTTTATGATGATGACTCATGTTTATGGATGTGTTACATATATCATGATGTTGTATGATTTTGATTTCACATGTATGTATCATGATAGATGTTGATGATGTACCACATGTTTTTAGATTGATGATATATCCTTAGATGATATCATATGTTTTGTACATGAGATACTTAGTAGATTAGTATATGGGATGATAGGGATGATATTGGTGCCGGGGGGGATAGATTTGTGATCATGCACAATCCCTCTTGCCCCATTGATGATACAGTATGTGATGATTAGCTTAGTATACATGCATGATGCAAAACTTAGCATTTTTGTACATATAATGTATTAGATGATGCTATATGTGATGAATGATAGATGATAGATGTGATAATAAATAGCTGTGCAAAACAAACACACAAGAAAAAGTTAACAAAACTAAACAAATATACACATACAAAACAACACAACAATATACAACTAGAAATGAACTCATGCAAACCTTAACAACAGATTAAATTGGTATCCAATCTAAGTAAGTAAAATGAATCCTAATAGATGCATACAACAGATGATGAAAACATATCAATATTTTACAAGTATGAAAGTTTAAAAATGAACTCAATGCAACACATAATTAAATCAAATGAGATTCAATCTAAGGTAAGAAAATGAACCATACTTTAAATCATACAACGTGAAAAGATACTACAACCAAAACTATACAAACTGACAACTAAAAGCAATCTAATCACTACCTTGTTTTTGTGGGACAACATTGATATATTTTCTAATGTTTTTGGTGTTATCTTGAAAGATAAGTTTTCAAGGCTACTGTTCACATTGTTTTTGGGGTTTCCTTAAGACAATGTTATGAAGTTGGTGTAGCTTCATTCCTAAAGGGGGTTTTTTGAATGTTTAGATTTTTGTGTATCCTTTTCTGAATGTTTTTGTATTTTCTAAGGTCTTGTTTTGAAAGCAATGTAAAGTGACGAAGAAGCGTGGATGCCCCCAGCGTGATGTGGGAATATACAAAAGGTAGAATGCCACACATGTATGTTCAAGAAGGTGAAATGTGAAGGTGCCCCCAATGTTAGATGGGAATATACAAAGGTGATTCCTTCATGTAGATATAAGAACAAATGAGCCAGATCACGGGCTTGGCAAGATAGACTCGGTAGGGTTCCTAGACCTAACAAGGGAAACCAATCCTAGATAGAGGTGAGAGTTACCCATCTAGATGTAAGAGTAGCTTGTGACCAATGAATCCTCCTTGAGCACTGGAAACTAGTTTTCACCCAAAGACCTGCCCAATGTGCCACAATTGTGTGGTTTTCACATGTGGATGACCTGTTTTCTTTTTACTATTTTCTTGATTTTTTTATTTTGTTGCTTGTTTCATATTTTCTCTTTTTCTACTTTTTAGGTATTTTCTGACATCTACCCCATGCTTAAGCATAGAACCACTTGAGGTGCATGGCATTCATGGGCTCTGGAAGTTCTTCACCATCGGAATGTGTAAGTTTATATGCTCCTGATCCATATTTAGCAATGACCACATAAGGTCCTAACCAGTTAGCCTCAAATTTTCCTTTCTTTTCTTTGTCCTTAACAATGTTTCTCTGATTTTATTTTAGAACAAGATCACCTATATCAAACTCATGATGAATGATCCATTTGTTATATCCTCTTGACACTCGGTTCTGATAAAATTTCAGGTGATTGAGCGCTCTCATACGCTTCTCATCCAACAACTCTAACTCTGTCAGTCGAGCAACTCTATAGTCTTCATCTTTATCAAGATAGTCCCAGAGAGATATTCTCAGGGAGGGAAGCTCCACTTCCAAGGGTATGATGGCTTTCAGTGCCATAGACTAAGGAATATGGGGTCACACCAGTAGGAGTGCAGATGGAGGTTTGATAGGCCCAGAGGGTGGGATGTATTTGTAAGTGCCAATTATGGCCAGTCTTACTAACCATTTTCTCCATGATTCGTACAAGATTTTTATTGGTGGCTTCATCTTGTCCATTACCTTGAGGGTAATAGGGGGTGGACCACTTGAGTTGGATCTAAAAGTGTTGACATAATGCTTTGACTAGTTTTTTCTGGAAAGAATTACCATTATTTGTGAAAATGGTGGAAGGGATGCCATAATGAAAAATGGGGTGATTCATGATGAATTTGGAGATTTGTGCACCAGTTATATAAGTGAGAGGCACAACCTCTACCCATTTAGTAAAATACTCGGTGGTGGTGATAATGTGGGTATGACCATCTGATGAAGTAGGATGGAGCTTCCCTATGAGATCCAGTCCCCATTTAGAAAATGGCCAAGGTGTTGCAATGGGTTGTAAAGCCTGTGCTGGTGCATGTATCAAGTTACCATATTTTTGAAAGAGTTCACACTTCTTGATGAAGTTAAAACAGTCTACTTCCATGGTGGGCCAATAATAGCCCACTCTCAAGAGTTTCTTAGCTAGAACCATGCCACTAGTGTGCGCTCCAAAAATGCCTCCATGTACTTCTTTAATAGTGTGGACTGACTCGGTAACATCCAAACAACGTAGCAGATTCCCATCATAGCCATGATGATAGAGGGTGCCTCCTAGGAGGGTGTAATGGGCTATACGGTGGATAAGGGATTTCTTCTCAGTATGGGTAATGTTTGGGGGAAATGTTCCATCTTGTAGGTAGTTAAATATGGGATCGTACCAAGGTGAGAAAGGACCAACAACTTCACATGCCAAACAAGACTCTGGCATGTCATAGGTGGGCACTCGTAAATGCTCTACAAAGAATGACATTTTACTTACCTGAGGAGGAATGTAACAGGGATCCGATAGTAGCCATAGCATCCATGGACCTGTTATGTGATCTTGGTCATTGTTCAAAAACAATCTGCACAAAATACTCCTTCAAGGTCTCGACCAATTTCTTATATGGAATGAGCTTCTCATCTTTGACCTTATACTCATCATTAACTTGTTTAATGATTAGTTGGGAGTCACCGATGACTCGTAGCTGTCAGATATTCCAAGTGATAGCTAACTTAAGGCTGGTGATAAGTGCCTCATATTCTACAATGTTATTAGTACATGGGAATCCCAAATGGAATGCTTGTGGAATAACCTCTCTTGTGGGAGTGATGAGCACCACTCCAGCTCCTGATCCATGAAATGTGAATGATCCATTAAAGTGGAATTGCCACACAATGGACTCTTCAATATACATCATGGATGCATCTGGCAGATCTAGACACAATGGTTCCATTCCTGGTAGGGGAGCTTCTGCCAACTGATCAACCAATACCTGTCCTTTCAATGATTTCTGATTAACAAACTCAATGTCAAATTCACTAAGGAGAATGATCCAATTAGCCATTCATCCTGTAAGGGTGGGTTTGGATAAAAGGTACTTGAGAGGGTCAACTTTGGATATCAACTTGGTTTTGTTATTAAGGAGGTAATGGTGAAGTTTCTGAAAGGTAAAGATGACTACCAGGTAGGCCTTTTCAATCTGTGGATAATTCAACTCATAGGTGATCAAGGTGTGACTGAGATAATAAACCACCCTTTCTCTGTGGTCAAGGTCATATTGGGAAAACAGTGCACCAATAACAAACTGGGTGGCTGAAATATATAGCAGGAGGGGTTCACCTGGGGTAGGTGGCATGAGAACAGGTGGGTTGATGAGGTATTGTTTAAGCAATGCAAATTCCTTTTGACAATCTGGTCCCCAATTGAAAGTAACATCTTTCTTCAGTAGATGTGTGAATGGATGGCACTTATCCACAAGCTGTGAAATAAAATGGTGGATTGCTTGAATTTTTCCTTGTAAACTTTGTAGTTGTTTGAGATTTGTAGGTGGAGGCATCTCTGTGATAGCTGCAACCTTTATGGGATCCACCTCTATTCCTCTCTGTGAAATGATGAAACCCAAGAGATTTGCTGATAGAATACCAAAGACACACTTTCTGGGATTCAAATGGACCTTATAATCTTGGAGATGCTGGAAAATATGTCTCAGCACTTCAGGGTGCTCTCCTCTAGTTTTGGATTTTGCTAAGATATCATCAATGTAATCCTCCATGATGTCATTCATCATGTCATGGAAGATGACCATCATTGCACGTTGATAGGTAGCCCCGACATTCTTGAGTCTGAAAGGCATGAATTTGTAGAAAAATGTCCCCCATGGGGTGATGAAAGTTGTCTTGTGTTGATCTTCCTCTGCAATCCTGATTTGGTTATAACCTAAAAATCCATCCATTAAGGATAACATCTCATAACCAGCAGTGGAGTCGACAATCATGTCGATATTAGGCAGTGGGAAGTCATCTTTAGGACATGCTTTGTTGATGTCTCGGAAGTTGGTGCAAATTCTAATACCAACCATCTTCTTTTGAACTATGACTATATTGGATATCCAATCTGAATAGTCGATGGGTTTAATGAATTCTTTTGCTAACAATTTTTCCAGTTCATCTTTAACAAGCAGTGCAACCTTTGGATGCATCTTTCTCAATTTCTGCTTGATGGGTTTAGCATCTGGGTGCACAACAAGGTTGTGCATGACCAATTCTGGGTCTAAACCTGGCATATCTGTGTATGACCACTCAAATATATCCACATATTCTCGTAACAATGCCACAAAAACCTTTTGTTCTTGGGCTGAGAGTGAAGCTCCCAACTTTATCATTTGAGGCTCTTCTTCTGAACCAATGTTAACACTAATCGTCTCTTCAACAAGCATCTTAGAAGCATCTTCCATCCATGTAGGATCAGGGGGAAGAGTAAGATCAACTTCCTTAGGTGGCTCATCATCATCTTTATAAGGATACTCCACTTTTTTTATGATTTCTTCATTTTGTTTGTCTACTAGTGCCTCAAATAGCTTTTCACTGGGAGACTTATGTTTGTTCTTTCTGCAAGGATTTTCTGAAGTATTCTTTCCCTTTCTTATGACCTTTTTGTTCAGGCATCCACACATCTCTACTTCTTCTCCAAAGTATGCACAAGCATCTAGTTTGATGAAAAACCCTTTCTTATGATCTCCATTTGGAATAGAATCCCTGAGCCCCATGAATTTTGCAAATGCCTCATCATTCTCAAAGAAATTGATTGGCACATGAAATTGTTGATCCCAATCTATAAGTTAGGGATATACAAGGGTAACTTGGTAATTGGATGGGGTATTGGATTCAGATAAGGTAAAAACAACTGAATTAGGAAATAGGTTAGTGGAGGTAAGATCCTTGTATAGGCTACATTGGGAATCTGCATCACTATCTGAATGAGATGAGCCATCCTCACATTTTGAAGAGGTGGCATCTATCTCAGAAGGTGGATCATCATGGGTCTTGATTCCAAGGTCATGTTTGTTTGATTTGAAATGAGGAATAGGAATAGGCTCTAGCCTTCCTTGTGCATTTATACCACATCCAAACCCATTATAGCCCATGACATACATCATGTGGTGGCCTTTAATATACTGCAGAGCTTGATGACATGATGCCATGGTACCTTCAGGTACCCTCCTGGTGGGATCTTCTAACATCTTCTCCTCAGATAGGAGACCACTAGGAATAAACTTCTCCAATGGTTCAGGGCATCTATCTCTAGTACTCTTGAATTGGAAGTATGGTTTTCCATGTGTCTTGGGTGACATTGAAAGGTCTGATATTAATAAGGCCTGTTGAAGAGTGAATTGATCATCTGGACCATACTTTGCAGATTTTTCTTCCCATGATGTGAAGGGATTAACCAATGATGGGAAATTTTGATTAGAAGGAGTGAGTGTATCTGGATCTACACGTTCCTTCATAGCCTCTGTTTGCAAGGGAACAACAATATCTACTGAAGGACATTCATATGTTGCACGTGAGAAGTTGTGCAGTTCTCTACAATGTGTGAATGGCTCTGGATCACCTAGATGGTGATTATCTAGTCCTCTATGGCACAACTTTATACACTGATGGAAAGTGGAGGGAATGGCCTGCATGGCATGGATCCATGGGCATCCCAAGGTAAGGAAGATCCAAGTCAAGGACATGAAATGTTGTATCATGATATGTTGGCCCTACTTCCATTGGAACCACTATAATACCTGTTGATTCTCACTCTTCATTATCATAGGTTGTGATTGTAATAGTTTAGTCACCCAAATATGTTTCTAAATGACCTAGTTGTTTTACCAGTTTCAATGTGCAGATATTTAGACTGGACCCACCATCCACAAGTTCTCTCTTGATCTTATGATGAGTAACAATGACCTCTATGTATAAGGGTAAGTTGTGCTCTGGGTTATTATGTGGGATTGTAGTGCGATCAAAAGTAATATGATCATTAGAATCAAGGTGTGTGACCATTGCTTGCAAGTGTGTGGGATCTACTTCTGTGGAGACTCCTGAACTCTGAAGTGTTTTATACAATATGTTCTTATGAGCAGTAGAGATCTTAAGGAGATCTAGGATCGAGATTCTAGTTGGTGTCTTCTCTAATTGTTCTATTAAATTATATTGGCCTTCCTGTGGAATGGGTAGGAGATCTGGTATTACCAAATGAGCCCATCGTGTACCTATATCATAACTCTTCTCTAAGATCCTAATGGTATTAACTTGTTCATCAGATGAATGGATACAACCTATAAGGGAGTCAAATGGTTTATTGTTTGTTGGATAAGTGTAGGTAGCTATCCGATAATCATTAGAGGCTTGTCTACGATCTGACTTCTTGTGTTTCTTATCTTCGTGATAGGGAAAAGGTTCTTTGAATATACCCATTTTTTCATTGGGTCCTTTCCCTAAGTCAGATGGTGAATCTACTGTGATCTTACCCTCTTTGATGAGGTCTTGTATATAATGCCACAATCTTAGGCATCTATCAGTTTTGTGTCCTTTGACATGGTGGAAATCACAATATTCATGCTCTTTGAACCAACCTGGTTTAGGTGCATCTTCTGGATATGGTACCATCGTGGTTGGGTATTGTACCATGTTCACTGTGTCTAGTTGTTTAAGTATAACAGATAGTGATTCAGTTAGAGGTGTAAATGTGTGCTTTGTAGGTGCCTTTGGGTGAGGTCCTTGTGAAAGCTTTAAAAGTGGACCAGTTTGTACAACTTGGACTCTCTTGGAGTCTGTGATGCCATCGCCAATGACATTTTTGTTTTTATTGAAGAACATTGGTTTATCATTGGATTTTGTCTCATGTTTTTCCTTTGTAAATGGGTTTGAGTGTCCCTTTTGCAATAAGAGCCTTTTTGATCTGGCTACCTTTCTCTATAACTTCTTTGAAGTTAGAGTCGTAGTGCATTTGTAAGTGAAAGGCTCTTTCTAGGTTTAAATTGGGGATGAATATGCTTACTAACTATTTTTCCGTAAGGACACAAGGGAAATGACTTGCAAATCCTGCCATCGCTGTAAGAATCCTGTGAAGGTCTCATTAGATTTTTGTTTTGTGTTGCAAAGGTCGTTCATGGTGATATCACTCTCCATGTTGAAAGAGAAATGTCACACAAACTTTTCAGCAAGTGTGGGCCATGTCGTGATCGATCCCTTAGGTATACTGAAGAACCATTCTAATGCCTCTGCTCCTAGGCTGTGAGGAAATAGACGTATCAAGTAGTTATCACTATAAGTGACTTCCTGGAAAGCCATATAGAAGTCTTTGACATGATTACGTGGATCACTTTTACTTTTATACTTGTCAAATTTGGGGATATCGAAATGTTTTGGAAATGGTTTGTGCAACATATCCTTATCAAAGGGGTAAGGACATAGTTCTTTGTATAAGTATTTTCTACTGTGTCCTACATTGCTCTCTTGTAGAGTAGTAAGTGTATTCTTCATTGATTGCAACTCTTGTTGAATGAGTTGTTCCTTTGTGGGTGATAGTGGTCTGTTCACTTTAGCAACCTTGAAAATTTGTCATCATATGGATCCATGTGAAACTCACCTGATTTTTTCTTAAGTCTATCCTTATGCACATTCTTACTCGAAGAGCCTAATTTTTCTAGCTTTTGACTGAGTTTTAGTATCTGTCATTGAATGATCTCTTCTTCGACTAAGGGATCATCTTCATCGTCAAACCTAGGAGGCGGTGAGTCCTTGTGCTCATGTTCAATTTTTACTTTGTGTGAAGCCTTAAAGTAAGGTCTTCGTGAATTTCCTGTTGGTTTTAGTGGGTCATCTTCGACATTGTTGTTACATTTTCCTGAAGTGGAAGCATACCCTATGTCAAAAGGGTTATCCATGTCTATGAGGGATGGTCATGGTTGTTCTTATATTTCACAGTTAATGGTTTTAATTACCGCTTCATGCTCTTGTGGAAGCCTGGCTCCTAATTCAAGAACTCTTGCAAGTACTTGGTCTTTTTTATAATAAAGGAGCTCGTCGAAGTGAACTAAGTCTAACTTGTGTTGGTCCTCTGATGTATCAGAATCTTCTCCACTATGATCAACTAGTGGTTCAGTGTCTTTTACTTGTGAAAAGAGAGGTGCTAAGTTATTACCAGTGAATGGGTATGATGTGAAAGGATTTTTGTGTAAATCACGCTCGTTTGGTTTAGCTTCCATTTTTGTGATTATAGACATCACTAGTCGAAGTTGTGCTAGGTTTTGTCCAAGTGTATTCAATTTTATATGAAACCTGGGTGTATGTGATATGAATTCATTTAAAGTCCCACTATCTCAAAAGATGTCCTAAGTACACAAAATATGCAAATGCTATTTATTTAGGAAAAAATATGCAAATTCTATGGTAATTATGTCAAACACTCAACTATTTTTAAAACACTCTATACCTTAAGCTATGGTTTCAATGATAAGTGCATAAATCAGATAGTGACAACACCCTATCAATACCTAGGTCGAGTTGAAACATCAACAAGATATAAGTACCAAAGTTGTATTGACGCGATCTCTCCATGAGGTATACTATGACTAGTTCAAATGCCAAAAAAATCTAAGTCTTTTGATAATGGAAGTTGCAAATGTGAGTAACGTAACAACACTACCCTGACACATTAACCAAGCCTAGAATAAGCAAGGTGTTAGTATCAAGATGATGTTATCGTGATACGAACAATGTAGTATCAACACTTTCAAAAGACCTTAGAAGTTGTTGGGATTGAAACTAAGTACAAGTACTAGATTTGGGAAGTGTGATACTCCCTAGACGGCTGTCAATCCACTGTTTAAAACAACTCAATGTTAAAAATAAAGGAAATCCTACTGTAGTTAAAATGATTTAGGTATCTCATTTGACTACAATAAGTAGACTCGTTCACAATAGGCTAGGCTATGATTAAATCTGAAGGTCAAGGTCACTATCAAAGTACCGGTACTGGTCAGGGTCTGGTTCTGGGTTGTTTTGGGTATTTGGTGGAGATTTTAAGCTCTGTTCTTGGTTTGAGGGTAAAAACACAAAGACCGACGTTGGTCTTGTATGACCGATGTCGGTTTAGGTGAACTGATGATGGTTGTGGGTAACTGGCGTTGGTATGGTCAGGGTACAGGAAACTTAATAAAAACTTGGTGTGGTGACAGATCTGAGGCTAAATAGAAATGGAAAGGGCAATGACAAGGTCTGTGTGAGTCTTAGGTATACTCAGGGATCTCTAAAAACTGGGTATGGGTAGTTCAATGGTGTGGGTGAAGGAATGGTCAAGTTTGCATGGAGGTAAATGGTGGGAGAATGGGAATGGGAGTAGAAACTGATAACAAAAGTAAAAGAGTCTACTCAAATGAAAATATATAAATGCTGGTTACCAAAACACTTATTGTTGTACAAGCTTGATGGCTCAATGGAAATGCTAGTTGATAAGATGTTTGTAGTTTGGTGTGGTTATGGGGTGTTTCCCAGGATGCTCCTATGAATGCAAGTGGCTCTGTGATTGCTTCTGATACTAGTTGTGGATGATCTGATGTGTGTACAAATGTTAGTTTTGCTTGCATGCAGCTATGGTTTCATCTCTTGCTCTTAGAAGATGTGCTAACCTCAAAATTAGGTTGTTTTGGGGAATAAATGGTAACTGGCGATGGTTCTAAGTTGATTGGTGGTAGTTTAGGGTAACCGACATTGGTTAGGGTGAGATTTCCTAGGTTTACTAAACTGGGAAAATCCTCTTGATTTTTTGGGATCTCGTTTGTTTTTCTCCATGGATTATAATGGAAGCCTCCTTTCTAATGGGAGGGAATGTGGTTAGAGGGAATGTAGGCTTTGATTTTTAGGTTTTAGGTAGGTCTTAGTTAGTTATGACAACATACTAAGAATAGGTCTTAGGGTGAGGTGGCTAGATGAGGTGTATAGGTGAGGTGGTGGTGTGGGCATTATCCAATTAGGATATTTAAATAATAGATATTATGAGATCATAAATTAATTAAATTAATATTAAAGTGGGGTGAAAGGGGCCATGGTTAGGTGAGTGTGTCTGAGTTGGTTATTTGTCGAGGGACCAAGGGGAGTGTGACCCAATTTTGGTGTCTAAATTTTGCCCCTTTTTGTTGCGTAGCTTGTATTGGTAAGCGACGCTGCCAAAAATAAGATGTGGTTGCCCCATGTGTGGGTGAAGGTGATCCCCCTCAAACTAGGAACCGATGAGGTAGAAGGTAGAATTGGTGAGTGGTTTGATAAAAGGTGAATGTGATGAAGAGGAAGGTGGGAAA
The DNA here is from genome assembly GCA_019776745.2 of Taxus chinensis. Lineage (NCBI taxonomy): Eukaryota > Viridiplantae > Streptophyta > Pinopsida > Cupressales > Taxaceae > Taxus > Taxus chinensis. The sequence continues at coordinate 31,502,588 of CM034157.1, forward strand.
TGGGGGTAAAAAAAGGGTAAAGGTCTAATCAGGTAATCCAGGTAATGGGTCAGGGTTAGAGGTAGTAACATTCAAATGCACGCACACATATAAACTACAACACGGTACCTGGTGGAAGAGCAGAAAAACTCTATGTTGTCTAAGGTTGATAGGTTTATCCAAAAAAGGTTGAGTTAATTCTGGTATCCAAGGTATAGGATATGGTTAGGAAACACATTACAGGTCAGGTGCAGGAACGTTTAGGTATGTTCCGGTACACCAAATGTTGGGTTAGGATAAATGGTCACAGAAAGAGGCAAGGTAAGGTCAGTATGTTAATCAACATGGATATCAGTACTGCAAGGTATAGCAAGCACATGAGGTCACATCTCACTAGCAATGTTCTGTGGCCAAGTAAATAGGTCACAACACGGGTAGGGACGAGGTATGGGTAAAATAATGAGTCCCCAAATGAGGATGAGGTGAGGTAGTAAATAATGAGGTCAGGAGGATAAAGTGAAGTGTCCAATTCAGGTGTGGGTGTGGTAAAAAGGAGGTAGGTCATCAAATTAGGGGTAGGGGAGGAAAAGGACTACGTAGGAACTGATGACGATTTGAAGGAACCGATGCTGGTCGCGATGGACCAACCACGGTAAGCTAGGGCATGGGACCGATGTCGGTCAAGGTAAAACTGTCGCCAGTCAAGTTGGGTAGGTTATAAAAAAATAAATTTCTACATTTTATGAAATCATTTGTCACTTGCCAAATAAGAGAAAACGATGAGTGAGAGAGAGAAAGGTGGAAAGCATTCGTACGGAACAAAGAGATGAGTTGACAAGTAGTGTAGTGGGTGATTGGTAGTTGATAAGTGGGTCCACGAGATTGGATTGACCGATTCGATTGGTTGGAGGTGAGACAATTGATTAGATAATGACAGAGGTAGGAGAGGGATCGGGTGGACCACCGGTACAATGGCTTGATGTGCCACCACGGTGATGGTAATGTGATGAGGTAAGAGTCAATCTCATTCTTTATTTTGTGTGTTAGATTGATATGTTGGGTGGGTAAAAATAGGTTTTGGGGGGGGGAAATGAATTTTGAATTAGTGGGAGGGAAAATCAGGTAAAATAGGCATGGGGGGGAGGTAATTGGTTGAAGGGGGGGTGGGGAAGGGTGGAGGGTGAGTTTGGGTAGGATTGGGTGGGTAGAAGGGAGAAAAAGGAACTTTGTAGGCTAAAGGGGGGTTTAGACGTCGCAGTTTTGGATGTGACAGTGACCGGTGTCGGTTGAGGGTTAACCTACGTCGGTGGTAGTGAATTGGTATCGGTCACGAAGAAGGTGACCGATGCCGGGTTATGGGGGACCGGGGTAGGTTAGGGGTAACCGTTATCGGTCATGATTTGGAGAGAAAGGGGCCAAAAGGTGTCCTAGGTTAGGTAGGTGAGGTAAGTAAGGGTAAGAAAAGATGGTTTTGTTTGGGTGGGGTATAGGCGATGGGTGCCTATGATGGGAGAGCGTCGAGCAGGTAGGGTTACACATGATGTAGCCTATTATAGGTGGTTACTAGAGGGATTCTCCAGCGTGGAAATTATTTGGAGACCGTATGTGGGCTATCCCTCATATAGATAGATGGCCGATGAGTTAGATGGCTTATAGCTACTCAGATGGATTGAGTGGTGTCATGGAGGGGAGCATGAGATGATCCATGTAGACAGGGTTAGACGTCATTTTGGGCTACCGAAGGATATACCACCACCTTTCCCATAGTATCGGAGAGATGATGTGGAGAGACCACTACCGCTACCACAATTGACAGTACCTACAGGGCAGGAGGAACAGGTGATAGACTGGTGGATTAATGATTCCAAAGTGACTGATAGGTATAAATAGTGGTGGGTGAATCATTTATGAGTAGTACCTCTTAGGCCAGGGCAACTAGATTTAACCACAATCATTGTGTAGAGAGACACCCTACATGGGCAGGTGGCGACCCTGATTACATAGTTGGGGATGGTACAAGGGCAGTTTACAGGTTCAGAGGCGGAGGTGACTGCGTTGCATACAAAGGTGGCCAGTCTACAGGCCCAAATGGCCCAGGGTGGAGATGGAGAGGGTGATGATGAGTAGGTGGCCGACCCATAGGTGTAGGTTACAGGTTTTTAGGGCCAGTTGGCCACTGTAGAGGCACAGATTGAGGCACTACAAGCTTAGGTACAGGTACAGGGTGCGAGGCCAATGACGTTACCACAGGCACTAGGACAGGGTCCTAATTCACAAGAAGGGTCAAGAAAGGGTCCCACATGATAGGCACATGGGTAGAGGCTGATGGGGCCACCACAGACATTACCCATATCCAAGTTGCGAGATGCTCTAGGTGAGGTAAGATATTATTAGGATCAGTTGATGGTAGCGGGGATGGATTTTCTATCCTATGGAGAGTACAGGGCACAACAGGCCTCGAGTGAGAGGACCAGATCCCGTACCCACAACGTGGAGAGCACAGGGGGCCATCAAGCATTAAGACAGGATCAAGGTGAGGCCACCAATTCATAGAGACTAGTCCTAGGTGATGTACTAGCTGGGACCCAACCACGACCCATGACGGGCGGTGAGATGTTATCAGGTCATCGGACAGGAGACGAGAGGGAGGAGGAGACGGGTGAGACAGATATGGAGGATGTCTGACAGGATGATGCATGATGTATGTCTCTCCTTTGTGATGTATGTATTCATTTTTGATGTATACCAGACTATGTACCGAAGAGAGTGAGGATGTATATTATAGTTTTGAGAGATTTTGTGATATGCACTGGCCTGCGTGCTAAAGATATTTGAGAGTTATGTATATGGATACACATATTTGGATATTTTTATTTATAGAGATGATGGTGATTTTGGCATGATGTATTTGTGTTGATAGAATTGGATTATTTTGCATAGATGGATTCATGATATGTGTGTTAGGCATGGTGGTGTCAGGTTATAGGCATGACTGAGTCAGGTTGTCGTTTAGGCATGGATTAACTAAGGTTTTTGGTTTAGGCATGGATGGAGTTAGGTTAGTTTAGGTATGGATGGAGTGAGGTTTTTGGTTTAGGCATGGATGGAGTTAGGTTTTGGTTTAGGTATGGATGGAGTTAGGTTGGTTTATAGATGCTTGAGTTGAAATGGGTTGAGTATGTAATTCATTAATTTGTGCAATGAATGATGATATGGGTCACGTTTGAGATGTTTTATGGTCACATGCACAATAATAGTAAAGAAATGGTAGACATAATGAATGTTTGAATGATGATGATAAAAATGTGAAGTGATTTTTTGTTTGTTTGGTTAAATTTCCAATTAGTGATATAAAATGTAAACTAACTAGGGTAGAATGTGATTTAGGAAAAGGAAAAGGGGAATTGGTTGGGGTAAAGAGTGGCCAAGTGTAGACACCTAAAATATTCTTACACTTGGCATTTCCTCCAATTCAACCAATTGACGACACTTCGTTAATCAACCCTTCTACGGTCCACTCTCAGATGCCCATTTACGACACCTTCTCGATCGTATTCCTCCTATAATCAAATTATTTGGCTTCTATCTCTCTTATTAGCTAAACATTCCTCCTTTCGACCATTCAGAACCTACCTAGTTCTCTCTAGACCACTTCTATTGGCTTCTTAAGCTATCTATCAGTCACAATTGGCTATCCAAACCCCTCCCAACTCTCAATGAGTCTCTAATCACTTGATAATCAAGTTTAACTATCCTAAAACCAATCTTAACTAAGCCTAAAGCATGTTTATCCTAATCTAATCCTAAAGTTCTTTTTGAGATTTAGTCCCAGTTGCACCCAAATTCCAAATTCTTCCAAACCAAAAACTATAAATAGAATGGTCACCTCTCCCTCTCAACCTTACACCTTGTTTTCATAATAAATCTCTCTCAAATTTGGAGATATTAGCTTTAGACCTCATTTGCATTAGCTAAGCTAATAGGCATTTGATCTTGGCTATCATCCATTAAAAGAGATTCATCTTGCACCCATGATAGGTTAGTAATGGAATAGTTAAATTTGGCCATGTAGCCATTTAGTGAGATTCATTCAACCTCATGGAGAAAACACAATTGATTGCTTAAGTCTTTAGTAGACATATTTTGTTAAGCTTTCAAGAATAGAGGTTAATGCTATTTGTTAGATTTCTTGTTTATTTCAAGTTTTAATACATGCAAATAGGATTCCTTGCTCATTTCTTATCATGTGGTCCATTGAGGGACTTTACACAAATATTTGGGGTCTTACTCCATTTCAATATCTTTTGCAAAACCTTTCATTGAACACACCGAGCTAACCTCCAAGGGCCCCATGCCCTCGGAGTTCTGCCTACATAGTCCCGGTGAAAAGAGACATCAGGCCGATGTAGTTCTCCCATAAGCTAGGGAATAATGTGAGGAGATATGAGAATGAGCTGGTAGGTTATAGGAATGATTGAGTTTAGGTCTTTTAGGTATGGGTGAATTGTGGGCACATTGGTGTGGGTGATTTTGAGTTAATTTTGGCGAAAGAGGAAAAATTACCCAAAGATAAGCGTTGAGGATCTAGGCTTGTATAAGGTAATCAATATGTAATGAAGAAGGTTAAAAGATAAGAGGAGGCAAGAAAGCCACTTGATTGGTAAGGATCATAATGGGTGGGTCATACCTTACATAGGCCGATGAACGGAAGACCCTAAAGACATTGCATGATTGATTATTCTAAAGGTGAAGAATAGTCACATGATCACTGAATGTGGTTTCAGTAGGTCCCTTGAGGCGGTAGGAAATGAGGGTGCAAAGGGTGAGAAGGTGAAAAAAAATGGTTTTGTTATATGATATGAGGTAGTATGCCTTTTGGCAAGAGATCCAAGATCACGATGAGCGAGTCCATGATGACAAAGTTTTCTATTTTGACTTATAGTTGAGATAGACTGATTGATGCAGGAAGTCTATATGGGATGAGAAAATTAACTCCTTGAGGTCTTCACGAAGCTGATCAATGAGGGAAGCTTTAGATTCTATTTTTTTTTTGAAAGAGCTTTACATAGCTGTCCTTCGAGGGAGCATTCTATTTATAACAGGGATTTAGAGAGAAAGATGTACTTTTGAGGGAGTCATCTTTTATTGGAAGTTTTACTCAAGGATTTAGATCCCATGTGAGGGATTTTTTAAGTCAAGGACAAGACTAAGGTGAAGAATAGGATTCTTGTTCAAAAAGTAGGGTGAAATAACCATGGGATCTCATCTAAAAAGAAGACGAAAAGTATCCATGAGAATCATGCCATGTGCAATGCCGTGGTACACATATTTAAGAGAAAATAAAAGAGTGACATGTATGCACATGATTCTTGTTTAATTGTTGGGGGAGATATAGTGAAATAAGGGAAGTAAAAAGTGCTCAAGGGATGAGCATGAAAAGAGGCAGAAGGTGAGGGGGGATTGAAATTCAATAGTAGAATGGTCAAAGATGCAAGGCATTAAGGGGCTTAGGTTCGGGTTTACCATCTAGTGAAGATAAACGATAAGCACTTGATCCATAAGTATGAGTCACGATGTATGGTCCAAGCCAATTAGGAGAAAATTTGGCCCGTTTACTTTTTTTGCTTTGGTTACATGTTGATTTTATTTCAGGACAAGGTCACTAACTTGGAAGGTTCGTTCATGAACAAATTTGTCATAGGCACATTTGATACGTTTTTAGCAAACTTGAAGATGGTCAAGAGCATTAAGATGGTGTTCATCTAATAACTCAAGTTGTGTTAGGCGGTCTTGGTGAAAGTCATCATCATTGAGCATGTCATGAAGAGAAATACGAAGTGAGGGAATCTGGACTTCGAGAGGCAGCATAGCATCTATACCATAGACTAGAGAAAAAGGTGTGGCAGCAATGGAAGTGCGACTACTAGTGCGGCATGTCCACATGGTGAAAGGAATGTGCATATGTCAGTCCTTCCCAGTATCATTAACCACTTTCATAAGAATTTTGTTCAAGGTTTTATTATTGGATTCAACCTGGCCGTTGGTTTGTGGGTAATATGGTGATGAGAAGCTTAGCTGAATACTGAAGGCGTCACAAATTTTCCGCAAGGTTTTATTTTTGAATTGTTTTCCATTATTAGTAATGAGTCGATGCGGGACACCAAAGCGATAAATGATGTGATGATTGATGAACTCACATATTTTCTCAGATTTTGTGGAGATGAGAGCTATGGCTTCAACCCATTTGGTGTAATATTTGGTAGCGGTGATTATCCATTAATGTCTCTGGAAAGAATGGGGATTGATCTCTCTGACAAGATCTAAACCCCATTGAGAGAAACGCCAAAGGTCACGGGTGACCTGTAAGGCATGACTGGGTTTATGATGAAGATTGGCATGTTGTTGGCATTTTACACAACACTTAATGTAGTCATAATAATCATGGTTAAGGGTAAGCCAGTAATAGCCTAGGTGAAGAAAATGCTTAGCAACAGCAAGGCCACTGTAGTGACCTCCACATATGCCATCGTGAACTTTCTTAATGGTATAAGGAATTTCAGAACTTGTAAGGCACCGTAAGAGAATACCATTAAAGACGTGCTTATAGAGGAGGACACCCAGGATGATGTAACGAGAGACCCTTTTAAAAAAGGCATGTTGTCCATTACGAGTGAGGTCAGGATGTAAGATAGAGAGGGAAAGATAGTCTGAGTATTTTTTATACCAAAGGTCACTCGGGTCAGGAGCAGCAGTTCCAATAGAGTAAACTACATGAGCTAAATAAGAGGGTGATTGGAGTATTTATACGGTGAGAAATATTTTAGAGTTGGCGAGTGAAGTGGGTATTTGAGAAGCCTAGCAAACCATGGTATCTACAAATTTGTTGGTAGAATTGGGAACGGTTTGAAGGGCATAATGGTCAAAGGTGGTCAAAATTATGTCAATGATGCTTATACTTTTGAAGTATCTCATTACGACACTAGTATATACCATTTACTTGGTTTAGGACCAGTTGAGAATCACCAAAGATGTTGATTGACTTAACATCTAAGGCATAGGCAGCCTAGAGACCCAATACGAGTGCTTCGTATTCAGAAATATTGTTTGTACAATCAAAATCGAGTTTAAAAGACAAAGGGATGGGTTCACCATCAAGTGGAATGAGGATAACACCAGCCCCACCCCCACACTAACACTTGGAACCATCGAAGAAGAGTGTCATTTGGTATGTGGGTTCGTCCAAGGAAAGGGTGGTAATAGACTCATCTAGAAATTCAAAGCTACAGAGTTGGTCAATGGAAATAGATGTGTCATTCAATGGGTCAGGGATAGCTTGGACCTTGATGGACCTTTGATGGGTGAATTCAAGGTTGAGGTTGGCTAGAAGCATAATCTAACGTGCAACTCATTGATTTTGGTAAGGTTTGGCATACATGAAGTGTAAGGGGTTGGTGTTGGTCACCACGTAGGTTTTGTGATTAAGTAGGTAATGGCGGAGTTTGGTGGTAATGAAAACTAATGCTAACAAGAGTTTTTTGACATGGGTATATCAGTTTTCGTACTCCAAAAGGGTACGACTTATGTAAAAAACTACCTGCTCTCTGTGTTTTTCATCACGATGAGCGAGCATGGCCCCTAAGGAGTGACTGGTGGCTGATATGTAAAGGTAGAAGGGTTGGTCCCTATGGAGTGATCAGTTTCTTTACCACCAATACCTCCAATACCCTCAGCTATTGCTTCACTACCCACTACACTTCAGTCATTTTCCCTCACACCCCAAGCATGATCCGCATCATCTACCTTCACAGCACCTCCGTTATCCCCGTGGGTAACTCACCCTCTTCCTCCATCTACTTTTCCTTCTAGACCTTGTACACCCACATCACCTTTACCCAAGAAGGTGCAACCCAAAAACAAAACTCCACTACCCCACAACAAGGTTGTCAAAACAACAACACACCCTCCTACCCGTCCATCTACTGTACCCCTACCCAAACAAACACAACCAATACCTAAAACCACATTGGCACCTAAAACTATAACTCGACCCATTCCTAATCTTCCAAAAATAGTTCCTTGACAATCAACCACACCTACACCCAAACCCACGTTCACTTCCCATTGTGATCCACTAGTAGGGTCCTATGCCAAAATTTTAACCAACCTCCTCGAGACTTCTGTTATCACATTACCGCCACTCTGACCTTACGAACCCCTCAAACCCAAGCCAAAAGGGTTTGATGATACTAAAATTTGTGCATACCATCATGTGCCAAGGCATGATGTGGAGAACTGCAAGGCCTTGAAAACCATCCTTATCCAATTGTGTCCACCAGAAACCAACTTTGATGACGATGACCTTCTTGACGAGGATCCTTCTTCACCAACACCCATTCCCACACTACCCACTCAACAACCACAACCTCCACCCTCACCACTCCTAGAGCCACCCTCAAGATTTGAAATTAACATGGTTCACATCAGAGAACTTGCCATGCCACCACCCAAATGTCATTGCGCCCAGCTGACCTCACAAGGTATTTTCTCCACCAGTAGGTTTTTACCCTTCATGTCATTATACCACTCATCCTACACCTTCTCCATTTTCCAACTCCCCTCAAATCAACATGATACACGTCACTACATGTGTGTAGAAGGGAAAAGAAAAGGCAACTGACCCACCAACCAATCCTATACCCAACATACCATCTGCACCCATACCTAAAATAACTATCCGCGGCCCCATGTACCCCATTTCTAATGGCATCACACATCACACCATGCTCAAACAATTACACCAATCTCCCCTCAAAATGTCCTTATATGACCTCATCTAAACCTTAGAATCCCATCGTCAAGCCCTCATGGAGGTTCTTCAATCTATTGAGGTTTTACCCAATGACCCTACACCCGTAGCCTCCATTATCACACCCATCATGTAGCCTCTCTCACCAAATTACCACCTTCATCTTCACCCCACCTTGTTCACCAAGTGGCCTCCCTTAGCTTCTTAGAGGAAGAGATCGTGCCACACCAAAATGATGACCCAGACCCAACCCTCTTCATCTTCGTCCACATTGATGACATACGGGTATGCCATGTGATGATTGATGGAGGCACTAGCATTAGCATCATTTCATCCCATACATTTACTCAAATGCACATACCTGACAATTACATGCATAAACATCCAGTCATGTTTCATTCATTCAACGAAATTATCACCTCCACACTAGGCACTGTCATCCTTCATGTTCGCATGGGCCCCCACACTGTTCCAGAATTGTTTTATGTTTTGGAGGGGGAATTCCAATATAATTTGTTGCTTGGTAGACCCTGGATCCATGTCATGGGTTGCGTTCCTTCCACTTTGCATCGTTGTGTAAAGTTTGAACATGAAGGACACACTTATACCATTCCAGCTGACCCATCACCTTTCAAAACATGCAACATGCTTTACCGACCCAATGATGTGCTCATACCTGTCAAGCCGTCTACCTCCACAACCAATACCACTTCACCTACACCTCCACCTACTAGTACAGCCGCTGCTTTCACCACACATACCTCCTCCATTCCTACTGCTGCTATAACCTCCACAGCTGACCCATTAGCTTCCCAATCCATTAACTCCACCTCTGCATCGACCTATGACACATCATCCATACCAGCTACCTACATACCAACCACTGATCCCTTGGAAGGTGTTTTTCAATGCCTCACTCTGGGGGAGTACCGCCTATATAGTGTCAACACATTCCTTACTCCACACGAGTATGGAAGCCTTCACCAACACCCTCGCTATGATCACCGTATAGGAGAATGCCTCCTTTATGGTCCTCCTCATCTTCATACTAGTCTCACCTATGGGGGACTTGATACTACCACTTACACACCTGAACCACCATCACAACCCCACCCATTTTCCGCTGACTTCCAATCACTTACCAATCACCGTTTCACCCACACCTTCCTACACCACTGTGCGTGGAAGGGTTTTGGTTTTGGCTTTTACGAGCAAGGCCGCCATACCATTATTCCATGTACCACCCGTAAACATAATGACCATAGTGGTATCGGCTTCCCCGAACCTCCTACCAAACAGGCCTGCATTGAACTCATTGAGGACCCTAGCCCTTCTCCACCTTCATCTTCATCACCACCTTCACCCACTCCACCTTCATCACCACCCTCACCGACGGAGTCGATGGATCCTGAATCTATCCCTCCTAATTTTTTTTTTTTCATAAACACCATTTCCTTGGGGCCTTTGACTTATCAACGCGAAGGTGAGGCCCCTTCCACTCTTCCATTCCTATATCCTGAAATGATTGATGATGACACACCTATAATTAATGATGTTCAATGTCAGGATGATGAATCCATACTCACCTACCTTGGTGCAGAAGACTCATATATTCATCAGTTGTTACCCTCTGAGACACAAACCATGTTGAATGAATCAACTATCGAGATCAACATTCATACTCAGGATGACCCGCACATCCTAAAGATCAGACAATCTTTAGATGCTGCTGAACAAGAAGCCATCACTTCTTTTCTCTGAGATCATAACCATGCTTTCACTTGGTCTTACACAGACATGCCTGGTATTGACCCCACCATAGTGGTCCACAATATATGTAACCGTTCCGATGCCAAACCTATCAAACAAAAGCTGAGGAAAATGAACCCTCGCATTGCTCTTCTCGTCAAAGAAGAACTTCAGCGCCTTCTTTCATTTCCTTCATCTTACCCATTGATTATCCTCGTTGGATTTCTAACATTGTCCCTGTTACTAAAGCAACAGGGGGACTCCGCATTTGCATGGACTTCCGTGACCTCAACCTAGCCTGCCCGAAAGATGACTTTCCCTTGCCCGGTATTGATCAACTGGTTGACCTCACTGCTGGTCATGAGATGCTCTCACTCATGGATGGCTTCTCGGGTTATAACCAAATTTTTCTTGCCCCAGAAGATCAACACAAGACCGCATTCATCACCCCTTGGGGAACCTTTTGCTATCGAGTCATGCCTTTTGGCCTTAAAAACGCTGGTGCTACATATCAGCGTGCTATGACTTACATCTTCCATGATATCATGCATCACATATTGGAAGATTACATGGATGATCTCTTGGCCAAATCTAAATGTCGCTCCGAGCACCTCGCCATCCTCAAAACCATCTTTGACCGCCTCATTAAATATTGTGTCCGCCTTCAGCCTAAAAAGTGTGTCTTCGCGGTTCTCTCAGGAAAGCTCCTGGGATTTATTGTTTCCCTCCATGGTATAGAAGTTGACCCTGCTAAAGTCAAGGCCATTCTGGAAATGCCTCCGCCCACTAACCTTAAACAACTCCGTAGCCTGCAAGGTAAATTACAGTCCATTCACCGTTTCATTTCACAATTATCTGATCGGTGTCAACCATTTCATCATCTGCTTAGGAAGGATGTCTCCTTTAAATGGGATGATGACTATCACAAAGCTTTTGAGGCCCTAAAACAATACCTTCTCCAACCACCCGTACTCATTCCACCTAAAGACGATCAACCTTTTTACCTATACATATCAGCTACCGATCATTCCTTGGGAGCCATGCTCGCTCATCGCGATGAACAACACAGGGAGCAAGTGGTTTATTACATAAGCCGTACTCTTTTGGACTATGAAACCTGATACAACCATCCAGAAAAACTTTTCTTAGCCTTAGTTTTCATTGCCACCAAACTCCGCCATTACCTACTCAACCACAAAACCTATGTTGTGACCAACACCGACCCCTTACACTTCATGTACGCCAAACCTTATCAAAATCAGTGTGTTGCATGATGGCTTATGCTTTTAGCTGATCTTGACCTTGAATTCATTCATCAAAAGTCCATCAAGGGCCAAGCTATCACCGACCAACTGGCTGACGCACCTATTTCTGGGGATCAACCCTCTAATTTTGAATTTCCCAATGAGTCAATTACCACTCTTTCCCTGGACGAACCCCCTTACCAAATGACACTTTCTTGACGGTTCCAAGTGTCAGCGTGGGGGCGGGGCTGGTATTATCCTCATTCCTCTAGATGGAGAACCCATGCCTTTGTCTTTCAAACTATACTTTGAATGCATCAACAATATTTCCGAATACGAAGCACTCGTACTAGGTCTCCAAGCCGCCTATGCCCTAGATGTCAAATTAGTCCACATCTTTGGTGATTCACAATTGGTCATAAACCAAGTCAATGGTATGTACCAATGTTGTAACGAGATACTTCAAAAGTATAAACATCATGTAGACATACTTTTGACCACCTTTGATCGTTACACCCTTCAAACCATCCCACGTTCAACCAAAAAATTTACAGATACCATGGCCTGCTTAGCTTCCCAAATACCCACTTCCCCTACCGATTCCAAAATATTTGTCACCGTACAATGCCTCCATTCACCTTCTTATTTACCTCATGATGTTTACTCAATCAGAACCGACACCCCTGACCCTGAGTGACCTTTGGTATAAACAATACTTCGACTACCTTTCCCTCTCCATCTTACCTCATGATCTCACCCGTAACGGACAACGTGCCTTCCTTAAAAAGGTCTCTCGTTTCGTCATTCTGGGGGGACTCCTCTATAAGCGTGGCTTTGATGGTATTCTCTTACGATGCCTCACAAGTTCTGAAATTCCTTATACCATTAAGGAGGTTCATGATGGCATATGTGGAGGTCACTTTAGTGGCCTTGTTGTTGCTAAGCGTATTCTTCACCTAGGCTATTACTGGCCGACCCTTAACCATGATTGTTGCGACTATGTCAAACATTGTGTGAAATGTCAACAACATTCCAACCTTCATCATACACCTAGTCATGCCTTACAGGTCACTCGTGACCTTTGGCCCTTCTCTCAATGGGGTTTGGATCTTGTCAGAGAAATCAATCCTCATTCTTCCCAATGCCATCAATGGATCATAACTACTACCGAATACTACACAAAATGGGTGGAAGCCATACCACTCATCTCCACAAAAGCTGAGAAAATATGTGAGTTCATTAACCATCACATCATTTGTCGCTTTGGTGTTCCTCATCACCTCATCACTGACAATGGAAAACAATTCAAAAACAAAACATTGCAAAAACTTTGCGACGCCTTCGGCATTCAGCTTAGTTTCTCATCACCTTATTACCCACAAACCAATGGCCAAGCCAAATCCACTAACAAAACCCTCAACAAAATTCTCATGAAAGTGGTTGATGATACTGGGAAGGATTGGCATATGCACATTCCTTTTGCCCTGTGGGCATACCGCACTAGTATTCACACTTCCACTGCGGCCACACCCTTTTCTCTGGTCTACGGTACAGAGGTTGTTCTACCTCTCGAAGTCCAGATCCCCTCACTCTGCATTTCTCTCCATGACATGCTCACTGATGATGACTTTCGTCAGGACCGCTTAGCACAACTAGAGTTATTAGATGAACGTTGTCTTAACGCTCTGGATCACCTTCAAGTTTACCAACAATGTATCAAACGTGCTTATGAAAAACATGTTCATGAACGAACCTTCCAAGTCGGTGACCTTGTCTTGAAAGAAAATCAACACGTAACCAAAGCAGAAAAAAGTAAACGGGGAAAATTTGCTCCTAATTGGCTTGGACCATACATCATAACTCATACCTATGGATCAGGTGCCTATCATTTATCTTCACTTGATGGTAAACCGAACCTGAGCCCCTTAACGCATTGCATCTTCGACCATTCTATTGTTGACTCGTTGTCCTACCTCACCCTTTTTCTTTTTACAAGTTCATCCCTTGAGCGATATCCACTCCATACACCTCCCTAATGATTAAAAAAGAATCATGTGAGTACCCGTCACTTGTTATCTTCTCTTGAATATGTGTACCACGGCACTGCACATAGCATGATTCTCATGGATACTTTTCATCTACCTTTAGATGAGATCCCATGGTCATTCCACCTTGCCTTTTGAACAAGAGTCCTATCTTTCACCTTGGTCTTTTCCATGACCTCCAATGGGACCAAACTCCTTGAATCAAAATTCTAATAAAAAATATGACTTCCTCAACAGGACATCTTTCTCTCGACAAAATTGCTGCTATAAATAGACTTCTCCCTCGAAGGACAGATATGTAAAGCTTCAAAAAAAAAAAAATGAGAGAAACCTGAAAGCTTCCCGCATCGATCAGCTTCACGAAGACCTCAAGGAGTACCATATTATTTATCCCATATAGACTTCCCACATCGATCAGTCTATCAAAACTTTAAAAAAAAACTTTTTAGTCATGGACTTGCCCATTGTGACCTAGGACCTCTTGCCCAAAAGCCCTGTCACTCAAAACATATAAAATTAACTACCTTTACCCACCTTACCATTTCCACTCTCATTTCCTCAATATGCCTCAAGGGACATCTTGGAATTTAGACATTTGGTGATCCTGTGACTACCTTCATCGTAGAACATGTCAATCATGCAATGCCTTTAGGGTCTTATGTTCATCACCCCCTTCAAGGTATGATCTACTGGTATGATCTTTCCCAATCAGGTGGCTTTATTACCCCCCCCTCTTATCCTTTAACCATCTTTGTTTATGTTTTGATTACCTTATACAGGACTTAGTCCTCGACGCTTACCTTTGAGGTAATCTCCTCCCCTTTCGCAACATAATCACCTTCACCTACATCATTTTTTACCTATAATCTACCCACACCTATTACTACCTAAACCCACAACATGCCCAAAACCTATCAACTCATTTTCATATTCTTCCCCTCATTGGGAGAACTACATCGGCCTAAGGTCCCTTTTCTACCCTCGGGACTATGTAGGCAGCACTCTCTAGGGCATGGGGCCCTTGGAGGTTAGCTCAACCCTCTACCCTAAAACCAATTCATCAACCATGCCTAACTCACCATTTACACCACATTTCACTTGAAGTTCCCCTTTTCTAACAAAATTGGGAAACAAGCCACATACATAACTGAAAGTTGCTCACCTCAGCCAGTAACATTTATTGGACACTACCACATCCTCCAATCATACCACTCATTCATGACTAAAACCATCTTTCACATACCTGACTCAACCTATAAATCACTTTTCTCAATTTGCAACCATAATACATGAATCAACCATGCCTACCAAACCTAACTTAACCATGCCTCAACCTAACCCTGACTCTAACCATGCCTATTAACCTGACTCGATCAACATGCCATCAACTAACCTAATCGATCCATGCTTAAACCGTAACCCTATCTCATCTACCATCATACCCTAACTCAGAGTTAATCAAACCACATTCAACAAGTAACAAAATCCATGTACTCATAAATCAAAAAATGTGTTTCAGACACCTACACATTTCCCTCAGAAACTGAAAATTATCCATGGAGGGGGGACTACCCCAAAAAATAATGCTCCTATACCCCATCCATACCTTTACCCAACCCATTTGCCTTACCTTTCCTGACCTCCTCATTTCCTACCTCCATTTTTCCTCCTTTGGGGACTCATTATTTTACCCCTACCTTGGCCTTACCCATGCCGTGACCTAGATATTTGGACCTGGACCATCGCTAGTGACCTTTGACCTCATGTGTTCGCTATACCTTGTGGCACTGTTACCTGTGTTGATTGACCTAATGACCTTACCTAGCCTATTGTCCGTGACCATTTATCCTGACCCTACCTTTGGTGTACCGGAACATACCTAAACATTCCTACACCTAACCTACGTTGTGTTTCCTGACCATATCCTATACCTTGGATACCAGATTCACTTCAACCTTGTTTGGATAAACCTATCGACCTTAGACGATGTAGAGTTCGCCTACTCTTCAACCTAGTAGTGTGCTGCAGTTTATACGTGTGCGTGTGTTTGACTGTTGCTACCTTTGACCCTGACCCATTACCTAGATTCACCCGAGTAGACCTTTCACCCTTTTTCCCTGTACCCACTGCCTTTTCCCCACCTTTACCTTTTATCAAACCACTCACCACTTAAGCCTGCTGCCTCGTCAGTTCCTGGTTTGAGGGGGATCACCTTCACCCACACATGGGGCAACCACATCTTATTTTTGTTAGTGTCACTTACCAATACAAGCTACGCAACAAAAAGGGGCAAAATGTAGACACTAAAATTAGGTCACACTCCCCTTTGGTCCCTTGACAAATAAGCACCCTTCATCACATTCACCTAGCCATGACCCCCTTCACCCCACTAATATTAATTTAATTAATTAATTAAATTAATTCATTATCCTCACTATATTTATTATTTAAATATCTTATTTAAATAATATCCACACATACAGTTCACTTAGACACCTCACCAAGCCAACTCAACCTAAGACCTATTCTTAGTAAGTTGCCATAACTAACTAAGACTTACCCAAACCCTAAAAATCAATGCCTACATTCCCTCTAACCACATTCCCACATGCTCACAAGAAGCTCCCAGTCTAATCCATGGGATAATGACATGAGATCCAAGGAAATCAAGAGGATCTCCCTAGTTTAGTAAACCTAGGAAATCCCGCCTTGACCGACGTCGGTTACCCCTAACCATCGCCGGTTAAGCCAGAACCACCGTCAGTTACCCTTTTAACCCCAAAACAACCTTATTCTCAAGGTTGGAAAACATTGGGAGAAGGTTGGTGAGCAAGAACACATCTCAGAGAGATAACACATCTTCAGAGAGTGAATTCCAGTGAAAACCACATGCAAGGAAGGAGATTGAGCATCTTCTCCTACACAGCCATCCCAGCCATGATCTGATCTATCCAAGCAAAGAGGAGTGTACATGCAGCCCATGCAGAAGCTTTTCTTCAGTTGGTGATCACTTGCAAGCCTTCAAACCCTCATCAGCACCTCCATCCCTCACTCACAGGCATTCAGGACTAGAATCCAAGTAAGTATAGCATCATACTTTCTGGTTTATTTCATTTCATCATCATTTTATCATCCATTGTTTACCTAGCCACCTATTGACCTTCTCCAACATTTCCACCTCCATATACCCATTAAAACCTCGCCAAAGCCTACTCCAGTCACCCAATACCTCATCCTGACCAACCAAAGTCCTTTGTGTAATCACAAAGGAGACCTAAAGCTTGTTCTGTGACATTTCCAGATCTCACAGTAACTGGCACCGGTTACACCTAACCACCGTCGGTCACCCTTAACCGACATTGGTCTCTGTATTTTCCCACACAACCCTAGAACAGAGACCTACCCACCTAATTTCATCTCACCCTCATTCACCTGTGATCTACCCGAGACCTCTGTCAAACCTACAGAACCCAGAACCAATCATTTGACCTTTGGATTCTATTCTAGCTTAGCCTGTTAGATTAGATCTATTTCTTATTGTGTTTTTAAGTGAGATACCTAAATCATTTTAAAATAACAATAGGATTTACTTTGTTTACAACATTAAATTGTTTAAAATAGTGGACTGACAGCCATCTAGGAAGTATCACACTTCTCGGATCTAGCATACGCTAGGCAGTTCACTGCCCATATTGTTTAATTCCTTCTGGTGGTCTTGTTTTCATTACAGGTAGTTCCTCCTAGCCAAAAGGAAGCTCTCATGATCAGCTGTGGATTCAGAAGTCATACACGCGCAACAACCCATCAACCAACATTTGAACAGGTATTCCTCCTACGCCCGTTACCCTATCTTGTTTCGTCAACACTTCAAAGAAACGATCTAAGAATCAGATGAAACAGGAAGCTTTTCCATGCTGATGAATTTAAGCAATTTTGAAATTAATTTGTGTCAATCTTGGAGAAATTAGTGTCTGCTTTGTTTCAGAATTTTTGAAAGTAGTTTTTCTTGTTCCTATTGCAATCTTACATTGAAATATTTGTGAAATCACAAAGGATTCCACAGTCATTTGTTGATAAATATTGTCTAGAAGTCTTTTGGTGTACCTTAGGCATGATTGATTAAAGATTTTGGTGTTTAATTGAGTATTTTAACTCAAGATTTCATGTTATATTATCAAAAATTGTGTGTAAATGTGTTGATCTGGGCCTCCATTGAAGTATGCCTTTTGGTTGAAGGAACATCTTCATTATAATGAAGATTTTTGTTGTTGAGTTGTCCATTGTTGTGAAATTTCTCAAAGATCTAGTATAATCAACTTTATCATGCTTAATCTCCCACCAAAATTATTCAAAACCATGAATCCATCCTGCATTACCCCTATTTCCTTGTATATCAACAAAGGAACAAAATCTATTTACTAAAATATGTAGAACAGTTAGGATCTCACAATGTCTTTAGTAACCTTATCCTTGTTTTGAAAGTATCTCCATATTTTAGAAGTGACAACTCTTAAGAGTTAAATTATGGAGTATTGACCATATTTTCCCAAGGTTTTCTTCATAAAATTTGTGCAAAATAAGGATATCTCCATCTCCTTCATCAAAAAGATGTTACATTATTGGTCCTCTCAGCCTAGTCGAAAGGCACAACCTAAAGTAGTGAGGATAGTTCAAATCCTCTTTAAGGTGTTATCCATATCTCCACAAATCTAAGTGATAAAGGTGCTGAAGTTAGATCTCATCCCCAGCTGACAGAAGGGTTGACATATAACAATGAGTTCAATTCAAGTCTTCTTGATAGCTCTGTGCAGTAAAGCCAATTTGACTGCAATCGTCATTATTGAAAGGTAGAGCATAGAATAATAGTGTGATGGCTTACTCGTACAAATTCTAAAACCAAGACCCTTTGTTGCAGCATAGCGTGTAGGACAGATCTGGGTGATTATATTAAGACCGATTGGTGAGCTTGACAATAAAATATGTAGCAAGTGGATGGATTTGTGGATGGTAGCCCAAATTTGATGAACCAAACTAAATATCAAGTCCTCTATTGTGTTGTGTTATTATTATTCTGCACTTTAGGTGGGGAGGATCTGTAATATTTAGGTGCTCTCTTATATAGTGATCATAGCTAGTGTGATTCTGTGTAGGGATTATTCCACATACTTTTATGGAGTAAGGAATTTCCTTGACACCTAGAATATGACGACACTCCCCCAAGAGTGAGGTGTCGAAAAATGCCTTCTACTGGATTGGTGGTTGATTTTTGTTCTCCAGCTGGAAGAATAGACGCCGTGTTAGAGGGATCACTCTTTTGGCTAGATTTTCTGCATAGCACAAAACCTACGCAAAGTCATGAGATAAATCTCTCTCATTTACCGGTGAGGCTCCTGTGTCAGATTTGTCATTTAAAGAATGCTAGTATCTATATGGGGTTTTACTTTAACTGTTCAGCTCGTGAACCATAGTTGTACAGTTCTGCAGCAAGTAAGCAGCTGTTTAAGAAAGGAAAAATTTATAGAATAAAGGAATTATATAAACACAGAGAAGAAATGGGGAAAAGATGTGCATCCCAATCAATAGATAATAGAGATGATTGCATGCACATAGAAGAAACCAATAGATATAAACACAGAATTATAAACAAAGGCAGCTCTAGATCTAGATCTGGATCTAAAATAACACAAAGTTTATTCAAAGATTTAAGATATAAAAGCTAGAAACACAATACACCGTGACACAAAGTTCTCCGGAAATTTTCCCTGTATATTCCTTTTCTTCAACTGGCTCTCAAGAGTTTCAACACAAAGTTTGGAACACAAGAATGCTGCTTACAAATTCTCCTCTTTAACTAGGAGGTTTTTCTTCTACGTATAGAAAGTAGAAGGGAAAGCACAAATCTAGGGAAACTCAACTGAAACATAAACAAGTAAAGATGTAGCATTTGACAATCTTCCTCCACTAACTTTCCTTAAGTGACACATGTATCACTTAACAAATAGAATTGTTCCACATAACTTTAAGTGAATGGTTTCAAAACCATAACTTGAAAAGTTTTACAATTAAGGAGATCCGGGAACGTGGAAAATAGAAGAAGTCTACACCAGCTGTAACATACATGTCTTCTTTTTGTTCTGATATTGTATATACTTGTCAAGACATGTCAGTTCAGCATCTTCCCATCTGTTTTAGCCGAAACTTCCTTTTCATGTCCTGAACTGCAGCTAATCCTTCGTTCAACACCTTGTAATGCACTCTTCCTACATTCTATAAGTAGAGGAAGAACCTCCAGGTTATAAGGCCACCGGAATTTGTAAGCAGCATTCTTGTGTTCTAGACTTTGTGTTGAACCCTTTTAAGAACAATGGAGCAAAGGAATACAAAGGAGTAGGTTTCTGGAGAACTTTGTGTCATGGTGTACTATGTTTATTGCTTTTAATCTTAGATCTCTTAATAAACTTTGTGTTATTTTAGATCTGGATCTAGATTTGCCTTTGTTTTATAATTATGTGTGTTCATATCTATTAAGTATCTTCTATGTGCATGCAATTAGCTCTGCTATCTACTAATTGGGATGCACATCTTCCCCATTTCTTCAACTGTATTTCCTTTACTTCCTTCTTCTATAAATTGCTTGAACAACTGCTTACTTGCTGCAGAACTTCTTAGTTATGGTTCATGAACTCAGTGGTTAAAGTAAAACCAAATAGATAATATTACACATTTTTATTGACAAAGTTGACATGGGAGCCTCACCGGTTAAATGAAGGAGATTTATCTCATGACTAACCTAGGTTTTGATGCTATGCAGAAAATCTAGCCAACAGTTTATAGACTCTTGACGAATAGGGATCAACTATCTTTATTCTTGAAAGCTTAGGTACCTGAAGATCTTGTGTTTTCCATACAAATCTCCTACCTGGATAAGATGATCCATTCAAATTGCTTTGAAAGGCAAAGGAAGGATTCATTTCTATGATCTGCAGGAGCAATTGAATTTCATGCTTCAAGCTCTTTAGACAGTCTTGATCTAGTCTTCAAGGAAAAGAGTGCATCAAATGTGTGATCCTGCTTCAATATTTAGCATGTTGGCTGACAGCTGGAATTATTACGGTTAAATTCTGTAAGTAATCATCTTCCTTCTTTCCATCTGCCGAACATTGACATCTCAGCGCAACTTCTGTTCCACGGGGTGATCAATCTTATCATTGGACCTCTGAATCTGACTCCTCCGGTTCTTCAAGTGAAAAGCCATGTAAAGGGCGAGAAAGAATTTTCCTGAAAATTTGGAGATACTAAAGACAAAAATTTTGGATGACCATTTTATGTTCACTTGCTCACCCTAGTTCCTTGTGGAGACACTTGCTGAACCTGCAATTACATGAATCTTCGTAGAGCTCTGATATCATCAAAGCCTTTACAAACTTTGATGAACTTGGTTCTCACAGCTTGTACAAAAACTCAGCTATGTTATTCAATGGAAATTCAATGTCCCTCCTGAAAAATAAAGATCGTAGGCAGTACTTGCTTCTTCCTTAGAGAAGAGCCTTTGATAGCTGCTGCAATGACTCATTGAAGAATGCAACCACATGAGAATGCTGAAAGGCTTCAAATTCCAAAGATTACTGTACAAAATTCCACTTCTGCTTCTCTAATGATGATGAGAATCAAAAGTGTTCTTCATCAATGCTTTACTTCCTGAAGTAAGCTATCAATGGAAGAGCACGTCCTGCTGACTTGTTGAAGCAGCTCAAAACATGTATGGTTGAAATTGAAGATGACCTCATCATGGCTGGAAAGATAAAGAGCAACACTTTAGAGTTGAAAGTTCATCCTTTACTACTACTTCCGATTCAAGATTGATAAAAGTTAGCAAATGAGATGATTGCAGATGAAGAAACAAATGGCTCAAATGGCTCAATGGAAACAATCACTGCCCATGCTCGGAATTTCAACAACAACTAAGGAATGCATTGCTGGTTCCCAAAGATTAGCAATTGAAAATGCTCCCAGAAATAATGTGGAGATGAATGAAGAAGACCTGGAAGCTGACCACTGATCAGCTCGAGGATGATGATTTTATAGGTCCTGCTGGCGACTCCAACATTAATTACCTGAACTAGCAAATCTGAACATGATGATGAGAAACTTCATGAAGATGATCATGGTCATACATATGCAGTCACTTACAAGATCACAAACTCACCAAGCTGAGGCATTATGGAAACTGCTGCAAAGAAGGGGCCCCTTTACCTTCTTCCTTAGCTCCATAGAGATAAGAATGTCAAGTTCTTCATCTCAACCATAGAAAGAGCTCAGGTATCTGAATCTATTTCTCCTTTTGACATTATTGATCACCCCAAGAAAACTAAAGTTCAAATGTCAGAAGCTGAATACCCTCTTTTCCTGAGTAGTTAAATAGGCTAGTCAAATATGTACAATCACCAGGACAATCCAATACATCAAAAGGCCTTTTTCCTAAGCCCAAAGATACATCCTCCACAAAACAACACTGCAGTTGTTAAACCCTCACCATCACCTTGATAGGGTGGAACCTTTCTATGTCTCCTTATTACTTAATGGTTTCAAGTTAAACAATTGCATTTTAGATTCGGGTGCTTCTGACAATGTCATGGCAGCTAAAGTTGTAGATGCTCTTGGGCTTACCCTTGACAAAGACCATAAAAAGGTGTTACTCCATGGAGATACAAGTCCCTTTAAGACAAATCAAAGATGCACAAGCTGTTCTTGTCAGCTTTATCCTGACAAGCTCTGAAGATTAAAGATGACATTCTAAGTACAGATATTCCATGTCTCCTATGGGATGTTGCTGAGTAGAAACTTCTGCAAAGAGCTAGGAGGAGAAGTAAAGATGGATTGGTCCTGTGCACATGATTTCCTATCAAAGGGCTTAACCATAAGCTGGAGCTGGAAAAGAAGTCCAGGTACACGGTTACAAAATCTGAAGATCCGCCTGTAGATCTCAGATAATTTTTCAGGGGTCTGACCATGGGTCTATTTCTTGGAAACGGATAAGGCATGTACCAGAGCCAAAATTTCAACCAGAGCCAGAGATAGCCAAAAGAAGAAGAAAAATTTTGGACTCTGGAGTTTAAAGGAACATGTTGTTCTTTTGGATCAGGAGTTGGTGCTCTACTAATATCTCTAAATCATGAGTATTTCCATACTCCCACAAGCTGATGTTTGAGAACACCAATCAATGGCAGAGTATGAAGCATTGCTTCTAGGAATGGATCAAGCTAAAAAGAAAGGAGTAAAACTCCTCAAAGCCCAAGGAGATGCTAAAATTCTAGTAAAGTACAGGGAAAAGTCAAGTCAAAAGAGATAAGCTGGAGCATTACAGAGATAACAGTGCTTTCTGCCACATTCGATTTTGCAGCCTTCTCTATTGACTTCATTCCAAAAATCAAAACTCTAAGGTAGATTCTTTAGCAGTCACACGATATACTATTGAATCCGGATAGACCACCGTCCATATTCAGACAAGGAAACTATAAAGTGGAGATGGTCTACCACCCAGAGTCCCTGAACAAACATCTACATGTCTGCATGTTGAAGGGAGTAAATCACCACCATGACAAAAATCACAGAAACGACTCATTGATTTTGATGAAGGAATAGTGGAATATCCAACCAAAAGGTAACAAAATACCCAAGGGTTTAGTTTCCTTAGTGGAGACTTTCAACAAGCATGATCAATACATGAAGAAGAACAAAGGATATGGTGATAGTTCTTCCTCAAAAATGTAGCAAATAAATTTGGGAATAGAGAAAATTGATGCAAACTTACCCACCACGGAGAGAAGAAAGGATGAGCCACCACCAGATGAAGTTGATAAGGACTTGCCCATAGTATTTGACAAGAAGGCCAAAGAAAGTAAGTTCAAGATCGGAGACTGGGTACTCTAGTGGGACAAGAGATATGAACCGAAGGGCATGCATGAAAATTTGACACTCTAGAAAGGGCCCTTCATGATCAAAAGAGCTGCAGGAATGGATACTTTCTTCCTTGCCTACCAGGCATGGAATTGAGTTACCATTGCCTTTCAACAGGCAACATCTGAAGCTATTCAGGAACTGAAAAAAGTAGGTTAAAACCTGTATGTATATAAATAAAACTTTGTTTGTTTTTCCTTGTTTTGTTTTTGTGTTGTATTGTTTTTGTTTGCCTAACCCCGTGCCCAAAAGACAAGATACGAAACCAGAGATGCTGGGATCTCATCTTTTCCCTTGTCATTCTGACAGAGAAAAAGATGTCCACAGATGGAGCCAACTGGTGTCACCCAGATTTCATCCTGAAATCTGTGACTACCCTATCCGAAAAAATTTCGTACTTTTAAAATAATGGGTCGTTTTGTGTTTTTATTGCCTGAAAGTTCTTGTATTGTGTCAAGATATTCCCAAAGAGCCATATTAGCCTTTTTCGCCAAATACCCAGATGCCCAAAATTGTTATATTCTGTCGTCGGGATTTGTCTGCGGGAAATTTGTATTTAATTATTTTGAGCCCCGTATGAGGCTATTTGCGCTCCGTTTTAACTCTGTTATGATTGAACATGTCATTATTCCTATGTACCAGAAGGGTTTTAACTTAGGAATAAGTTTTGGGCTTTATTTGTGACTTTTGGCAATTTTTCGTGTTTTTGTGTTGTCCCGTTTCGTTTTCTGTGAAATTTCTCTAGAACAATTCCTTTGCCGGGTAAGCCCGATTTTTGGCCTGGAGTAGCTGGAAAACATATACGCACGTTATGCCCGGAGGAAGTCACCATCGGAGGTCTAGATCACTGGGAAAAAGCGAAGTCGTGCACAGAAAAGCCCCTGCGGGGATGGGCGCATTTTTGGAAAACAAAGGATTTAAGCTGCAATGGGAAAAATGGGAAAAATAGAAGCAGCAGGGTGGGTGGGATTTTATTCCTGCCTTGCAGATTACTTTTTCCATGAGCACTTTTTCCCGTGATATAAAATTCACTTAAGCTGCAGTGGGAAAATTAGAGGCAGCACGTGGGAAGGCTTAGCAGGTATTTTTTCCTGGATATAAAATTCACTTAAGAATTTATTGCCTACCTTGCAAGGTAAAAATTCCCATGGTGAAATAAAAGAAAAGTGACTTAAGTGAAATCATGGGATTTTATTGCCTGCCTTGCAGGGTAAATAATCCCATTGTCAAAGTCAAATCACTTAAGTGGATCATGGGATTTCCGGGGCTGCCTTGCAGGGTAATGAATCCCATTAAAAATTCTTAAAAATAGAATTCTATTATGCAAAAAAGTGCGACCCACCTTGGGTGAATAATAATGCATTAAATAAATATTTGTTAATATTTATTCACCCAATTTTGGCACCCAGGCTTGTGGAAAAGTCAACAAAGGGAAGTGGACATAAAGGTCAATTTAAAAATAGAATTCCAAAATTAAATAAATTTAATTTATTTAATGCAGCCCCTTTTGAGAAGGAATTAATACTTTTTAAAGTATTAAATGATTATATTAATTCCTATTTTCAGTGGCTATGGTCAAAGCACACTGTGAAGCTTAAGTGAAGTGAAGTGTGAATGATTAAATTGAATTAATTTAATTTATTGGATGATTGTCCTTAAACATGCTATTTTTAAAAGAGAAGAGCATAAGTTTTAATTAATTAATTGCCTTTAATTGTTAGGGCAATTATTAATTATAGAATTGTGAAGGTTATATAAGCATGGGTAGCCATATGGGTGAATTATTTAATTCACAGGTAAAGAATTGCAGCCAAGAGGAAAAGTGCGCCCCATTTGAAGAAGGATTTTGCTCAGGCAAGGTGGAAACAAGGCTAAAAGCTTCCAAATTTGGCGCATGAAGGAGGTTGATCTTTGTCTGCTAATTGTTTGCATAGGTGTTACAGGTGCTCAGGTGTTGTTGAAAATTCATGCTCTCTTTTGTGGAAATTAAACACCAATTTTTGGGGCAGCAGGCTTGAAAAGTATTATTCATGCTCCGGTGGCCATTTTTGTCTGAATAAATTGCAGGAATTCATTACAGGTGCTTTACAAAGGAAAAGGAGCTTTTATCAATGTCCAATACATTGCATATATCCTCTGAATCTGAAGAATTGTCCAGATCTGCACCAGTATTGAAGAAATCCGGCCAAGTAAGAAGAAAAAGAATTATTCAGACAAAGATAGACAAAGCTATGGCGAAGAAAGATGAAAAAGAAAGCACAACGGAGTCATGCATCACTTCTAAATTTGCAGATACTGGAGACACAGATCTAGGCTCGGAACCTCTTGCTTAATTGATAGGCAGATCCGGAGCAGGAAAAACTTCACTCATGTGTGCAGGAGAAACTTCACTCATGCGTGCATATTAAAAGCAGTGGAATTATTCGAGTTGCAGCTTTTCCATCCATAACCCAGTTGCCAGAAGTTTGTTATGCAGGTGCAGATCCATATCCAGATGCAGATGCAGATGCAAGTCCATATGTAGATCCAGATCCAGATCTCATAGTTGCAAAAGCTTCTGGCACAAAGGCTTCATCCTCTTGTTTCGAATGCAGCCCATGAGAGAAGACAATGCGTGGGAAATTCCTTCCAAGACCTGTGCATTGCTCTCATTTCCAGTTGAAGTCTTCATTGCAATTTTCATTCACCCTGAGTGCTTTCCAGAAAATTCTCATATGCAATTAAAAATAAGATGACGAGTTATTACGGCCAACCTTCACTGCTGCATGTACAACAGAAGAATAGCTTCAAGGATAAAAGAGGACAATGCGGAGTCCAGCTTGCTTCCAATTCCAACTGCTTGCAATTCCAGCTTGTTTCCAGATCCAGCTGCTTCCAGATCCAGTTTGAATCCTGCAGACATGAAAAAGGATAAAGTCAGCTTTCCTCTTCCTTCTTCTTTCCTCCGACAAAGTAATTCAGCGATCAATTAAATTATACAACTTCCGTGATTGGTTTAAAAGCCATTACTTGAAGAAGTCAATTACTTGGAGATAGGTGGCAGGACGTACAAAATATAAGGTTCTATTTTCAGTTGCAAATCATACATGTCATGCAAAGAGAAATTCCAAGAAGGAAATTGCCAGTTGTTTCTTTTTCGACTTCCACATGTGCCAGTTCAACTAAAGCTTCCAGCTTGTAATTGCCCCTCTACATTCTATAAGTAGAGGAAGAACTTTCGGGTTAATAATCAATTAGAATTTGTAAGAAGCAATCTTGTGTTCTAGACTTTGTGCTGAACCCCTGAGAGCAACTTGTTGCAAAGGAATACAAAGAAGCAGGTTTCCGAAGAACTGTGTCACGGCGTACTTTGTTTCTTGCTTTTAAATCTTTAGATCTCTTAAGTAAACTTTGTGTTATTATAGATCTGGATCTAGAGCTGCCTTTGTTTTATAATTCTGTGTGTTCAAATCTATTAAGTTTCTTCTATGTGCATGCAATTAGCTCTGCTATCTACTAATTGGGATGCACATCTTCCTTACTTCTTCTCTGTAATACCTTTACTTTCTTCTTCTATAATTTTCCTTTCTTTAAACAGCTGCTTACTTGCTGCTGAACTTCTTAGTTATGGTTCATGAACTAAGTGGTTAAAGTAAAACCCCTGATAGATAATAACAAATTTATATTGACAAATCTGACACGGGAGCCTCACCGGTTAAATGAGGGAGATTTTTATCTCATGATTGCCTAGGTTTGATGCTATGCAGAAAATCTAGCCAATAATTAATATCCTCTTTCACCACTTCCAATCATTCCCCAAGAAAATATACATGATAATAAGCTTGAGATCGGTTAGAGACAATGAGGATTTCTTCTAAAAAGCATAGTTAAGATAACAAAAAATGGAATTTTTTATGTAACCTTTTTAAATTAATGAGATGTAAAAAAAAAATTTGCATGCATGAATAAATAAAATAATAAAGCTTTCAAATACATCCCCAACCTAGTCACTATAGATTCATATGGAAGGTTTATTCTAATTTTTCATGATTTTATCTCCTTGTAATGTTTGGTCCCTCTAATGTGTAGATTTCAATATGGTCTAGGTGGATAGGGATGGAAGAAGAAACAATGAAAATAAAGGATCTTCAAATATATAGCTAGTCATTGAATGAAAGCAAAATGTATATAATGTTTGATGCAAGATAGATTGTAAACAAAAAAATTCAATTTACGCTAAAAATATATGGTCTAAAAAATGACAACATGGGACCTAAATCATAAATAAATTATAGCACCCCCATCGAACAAACATAGAAGTACACGTATATCATTGATGACTGCTATGAAGATGAAAAAAGATGGGATTTAGACTCTAACCTTAGATATGGTTACGATGCGACCAGTCAGACATCACTGAGAAGCTAAATATAGAAAATTGGTGACTAGGTGGGAGGTGTAGGAGAAGAGGGGTGATTTGGTAATGGAGCCTAAAATTATTAAATTTGAAAAATGGAGTCAAACAGGTGTAAGTTAAATGGGTAATTTACCTAGGAAATAAAATGAAGAACGTCCTTTAGAATTTCATAAAAATGGTCATTAGAACCATTGGATGAGGTAAATAATGGTAGTTTGGGGGGGGGGACTAGTCATCCTTGACTGAGCAGTTTCACTATCATGTAGTAACACTTGAGTTTGAAATAGGATATGTGGGGCAAAAAATTGATGATTTTTAGAGAAATAAGGGATGTACTAGATGGTATGTTGGTTAAATAGATTGGTTGGTGGATCCATATCTAAATATTGTTCTAGCCTTGGAGGAATCTTTCTGATCACGTGCTAGCAGACTTGGATCTATGTTGATTTGTGTCATGTTAATTATTTGTGCATAGTAGTGTTGATCCCATTATTTCAAAACTAATAGTAATTTTTTATTCAAACGAAAATTAGCCATAGAGGTGTGAAGGATCTTTCTCAAAATGAGCAGGGCTCACTACCAAAATATGGGTTCATGATTATGGCGAGTTTTATGATCTCAGACCATGTTTATTTCAAATCTTGACGGGTGGATCTAACATCCTTTGTGGTGGTGGAGGTCTTAGTTGCTGAGTAGGCAATTACCTTTAATTACCCCTATGAAAATGGGGTGTCTGGAGAAATGGGGATCCTAATTGAGAAGGTACCATCACCTTCTACAGTATTCTTAAATATGGCCATCAAATTTTAGTTATATTGAACAGTTATTCTTAGCCTATAAAATGGTCTACAGTCATGCCATAACACATGATAGTGTGTACA
This sequence comes from Taxus chinensis, assembly GCA_019776745.2. Lineage (NCBI taxonomy): Eukaryota > Viridiplantae > Streptophyta > Pinopsida > Cupressales > Taxaceae > Taxus > Taxus chinensis. The sequence continues at coordinate 31,531,645 of CM034157.1, forward strand.
CGTTACCATTTTAGTACATTAGAACAATAATTTTTTTTTTCTTTGATAAAGTGCACCAATAATAGTTCTAAATACATAATTTAGAACTCACAAATCAAAACAACCATTCTCATAACAGATAACCATATGCAGCTGTAATGACTCGGTGTACCACCGATCTATTCATTCCATGACTCGGTGATCTACCGATCTATTCATGTGTTTCATAGAGTTGGCATTTTTACAAACTCTTCACTCTTGTGGTTCTCTTCCCTAATCTGGGATTTAGAATGCTCTGTCCAAGGAACCTATCTGAATAATTGTTACCATTATTCATCGGCATCTCGTCCCTTAGACTAGGTGACATAGGACAACGCAATCAGCAGCTTGCGATACTTTGGCCAAAGATTTGAAACATACTGCTTATGTCTCGTATTCCTTGACGGCATACTCGTCAATCTGGAATACGTCCTTCACCCCATTCCTATGTTATGTAGAATGTCTTATACTGACTTCTGTCAGTCTCCCTACCCCAAGTTCATTCACTCAGGAATGGATTAATAATATGACAACGTTATAAGGATGCTCTTGAGGACTAGGGATAAGCTGACATACTGGATCAACCCTAGTTAACCCTGTGTGTCAAGGTACCCCGAGTCTCCAGGGGCAGCCTCATAACATGACCATGTTCCTAACCAGATCCCAGAGTAAAAACTTGTTCGAGTTTAAGGTGTAAATCTTAACGATCAATGCAAAGGGTGTCGCCATAAGTCACCTGCATTGTTGTATCTTCGAGAAGATCCTAATCTTCTCGAAGGTACAACCCTGTAGTTGACTTGTGCCATCAACCTTCAAATCTACCTCGAAAAGATCTACTTAACTTTAAGGTGTTACATACGTTGAGTTAAAGTTATACTTTAAGACACTCCTTTTTAGGGTAGTCTTTTCCCAACCCCTGGGTTCCTCACCTTGAATTGCCTTTCTTAATTAAGACCCATTTCACAAAGAGAAGATTAATAAGATTTGAGGTCTCATCAAGGAGTTCATTGATTCACAATAATCTTAATCAACGAAATGGGCAGTAGCCCCAAGTCTTCTCATAAGGTTGCTAACTTAACCCTTTTAGGTTTATATCAGTTCTCAAAACTGAAATATATCTTTCTTATTAGTATTAAGATATAGTGTTTTAAAAACATTAATTACAGTGTCTTGACTTAGATCAAGGTTAGGGAGTAATAAATTACTCTTCCCGTTTAGCTTCCTGTTAAGGTTTATTTTAACCTTAGCTTCTCGAAAGACAGTGATCTAAATTCCAATTTAGCCTTAGATAGAACATAACAGAACTACTAACATTTACAAGTATTCAGTCACATAATCTTTGCAAGGCTTACTTAGAGAATCCCAAATATCTCCAAGGTATACAATATTAAAAATGCACTTAAAATCATTCGAACCGAAGAAGTTCAATCCATCAAGATACAAATGCAAACACATAAGTAACAATACCTCATTTCATTCATTTCTAAGCTAATCAATTACAATTTATGCATTCAGCATATTTGATACAATACTCAACAGCAAAAGAACAACTTTCTTCAAGTAGTACATTTAGAGAATCAAGTTGGAATTCATCATAAAACCAAATTAAACAATCTGAACATCATATCAGATCTACGTGCCTTTACCACTTACGACAACCATCTGCAAAAATTGTCAACACGGGTCAGTTCGGTGAACTGAGCATGATAAGCACTAATTCTTAAAACAATTGCAATCCACCAATTGTTCTCATTAAACAACCTGTTTAAATGAAATCATTTCTTCAAATTCTTAACATAAATCAGGCTATTCATCTTCATATATTTCTACATGACCTTAAACGCATGACTCATATTATAGATGTCAATTAATCCTTAATACCTTTCAGATAATTCATTTTATATATTAGAGACTAAGAACAAATGAATACTACCATTCTCAATACTCCAACAAGAATGTTTCTAACAATTACTCAAAGGCAGTTTATAACATTCAACAAGCTCAACTGTCTTAATTCTTTTATAATCATAACACATTTCAATGGTATTGACAAGTATACCTACTTATACAGCAACACACATTTTATACCAGTCTCTCCATACAATACCACGGTCTATTCTTGTTTTGCCCTTACCGTAGAGATCACATAAGGATTCAAGAAGAAAGCACACAAAGTTTCCAGACTAGGAGAGAGAGTATTTTCTTATTCCACTTATTATACATCAACATATAATTTACAGCTTAGGAGAAGGAAACAGAGTCAATCAGATTCTCATATCTATCATGTTCTGGACTGTACCGACTCCTCTAGAATAACGCAATTACATTTACGCATGCGATTAAAACAGTCGAGATCACAAGAAGAAACTACAGTTTCATCTAAATTCAATAATAAAAATCACCTGTAGCTATTAAGCAATACAAGAGCTCTCGCGACAAAGCAATAGTAAATAATCCAACCATAATAGACTCAACAAATATTTTCCATACATTCATCAACATGAAAATAACCAACGCCATCGCCTGACATGGCACAGCTAGGAGCTCTTTATCACAGTCAAACACGAGACTAGATAACACTATAAACAAATGACGTTTCCATATGCAATTACAGTGACATTCATACTGAGTCGAAACACAAACATGCACAGCTTCATTCAACTGAATCTAATCCCTATGATTATACAGCAAGGACTTATATCAGAAGCTGAATTCAAGAAAGAATAACCACAACAAGGACTTCACAGAAGTCGATTCCATATCAATAATTTCCTCAAAGTTTCATCCGAAGTCGAGCTATTACGAAATACAGCAGGGTCTCAAACAGAGTCGAGTTTGTAAAGAAAACCCATCCCTTAATTCCTCAGAATCGAACTGAACATAAACACAACAATATTAAGAAAGAGTCTATTCAATATGCATGCATAGCGAGGACTTAAATCACGAATCGAGCCAACACGCATCATATCAAGAACTTCATCAGGAGTCGTGTTTAAATGGAAATACCACAAGGACTCCAACAGTGTCAAATCCAACCAGTACTCACAACCAGGGTTTCGATTGAAGTCGAATTCATACGACAACAATTCAAGGACTCCAACAGAGTCAAAACCAATAAGTATTCACAACAAAGCTTCTACAGGAGTCGAAAACATACTATCCATTTCAAGGATTCCAACAGTATTCACAGCAAAACTTCTACAGAAGTTAAAAACATAAGTTACATTTCAAGAGCTCCAACGGAGTCAATACCATATAGTATTCTCAACTAAACTTCTACAGAAGTCATAAACATACTATCCATTTCAAGGATTCCAACTAGTATTCACAACAAAACTTCTACAGAAGTCGAAAACATAAGTTACATTTCAAGGACTCCAACATTTTCGATCCTAAAAACTTTCAACGGAGACTAACCCAAAATTGTATTCACAACTAGGACTTCTACCGAAGTCACATTCAAGTAGTATAATCACAGCAAGCATTCCAAATAGAAGAAACTTCAAGTATTCACAGCAAGATTCAACAGGATTCAACAACAATAAAAGCACAGCTGGGTCTTCAATCGAAATGAATCCAAAAGGAAGAATAAATACAGTAAACATTCCAACAAGGTCTTCGATTAACCTGAGATTCCTAATTCCACAGGAAAAGAAGAACCAATACATTGCTTCAAACCAACAGTACTAAAATCACCTGAACAGAGTTGTTTTAATGAAAGCATTTGGAGTAAAGCAAGATTTTTAAAAGTCAGGGCCTATCATGCCTGGTAATGTCGCTTAAAAATCCGAAGAAGACCTCTGAATGTGCTCGCACCTTCTCTTCTTCTTCCACGATAGATTAAACAACAATAAACTATTACCTTCATGCCTTATAAACTTTCCTCGACAGAGAAAAGAGCTAGATATTCTCATAGTTTCCATGCAACACAAAGTAGACTGGTTCGAAGAACCAGTGATCAAACAGAGAGAAAAACGGAGTGTATGGAAAACCAAACAACCAACTAATTTTCCATTTGCATACCTTCCCAAGTAATCCGCGCTCGGGAACTGAATTTCATCAATGACATTAACTCCAAGATTCCCACCTATTTTCCATTGCCACCGACCGCCAAAGTTGGCGATTGACAAATGAAAACAAACAACCATTCCCAAATTTGGCGATGCTGCCACGTCAGGTCCCAATAGCCGTTAGCAACCTCCGCCAAATCCCAAGTCCTTCATCCTTATCCACCTCATTTAATGCCATGGAAACCACCGCCCATGGCTCGCACCCCTTCATAGGTCCCCCTTCATCCATGATCATCCTTAGATAGGTTAGAAACATAGGTTAGATCATAAGGTAAGACATTAGTCTTACTTCCATAGTGCTAGGTAGTTAACCTTAGGAGCATCAAACCTATAGTTTAGGGCTTGGTTATATTAGCAATAATTCAACCCATAGGTTACAGTTTAGGTTAAGGTTATTAACCTTAACGAATCCATTCTAGGTCTCACAAGTAGGACCGATCAGTATAAGAACCAACATGGTATAACATTCCCGAAATGGATTCTATCCGGCATTGATAAAAAGCTTGCAGTATACACCAGAATTTATTACCTGGCTTAAGGTCTAGGCCTTCCTGATATTACGATATCGGGAACCAATTCATTTAACACGATCAGCCTGAGTTAGACTCCGGAATTGCTTATTCAACACATTCAGACCTTGCAACTTTCGTAAGGTCTATAATTTTTGTTCATCCAGAATAAACTTAAAACATCTCTTGGATCAATGCAACTGATCCAAGGCTGAGTCATAAAGACGGATAAATCCACAATTCCTCTCGAAATCTAATTGAACTCAGGTGCTAAAAATGAAAGAAATAAAAGAGTCCAAGCATATCCTGACTCAGTCAAAGATCTTCAAGAGAAAAGAAGATTCAATCCATATCAAGCATGACTTCACAATCAAAGGAACACATCCTTTTACAGAAGAAATCATATATCAACACTTGAATGCTCAAGAGGAAGTAACAATAGTTCAGGGTGTTACATAGTGGGCGTAAATTTTGGTGTTGTCAAACCCCTTTGGTTTGGGTTTTAGTGGGTCATAAGGTCTGAGAGGCATAAATGTGATGACAAAAGTTTTAAGGAGATTGGTTAAGATTTTGGCATAGGATCCCGCTAGTGGATCACAATGGGAAATGAAGGTGGGTTTGGGTGCAGGTGCGGTTGATTGTATAAGAAGGGTCTTGGTAAGAGGGGGAGTGGGTCGAGATATGGTTTTAGGTGCTAGTGTCATCTTAGGTGTTGGTCGTGTCTGCTTGGGTAGGGGTATGGCAGATGAACTGGAAATAGAGTGTGTGGTTGGCTTGACTACCTTATTGGAGGGTAGTAGATTTTTGTCTTTAGGTTACACCTTCTTGGGTAAAGGTGATATGGGAGCACGATATCTAGAGGGAAAAGTAGATGGTGGAAGAGGGCGTGTTACCCATGGGGATAACCGAGGTGCTGTGAAGGTAGATGGCGTGGGTGGTGCAGGAGGTGTGAGGGAAAGAGACTGAAGTGGCGTGGGTAGTGAAGAAGTTACCAATGGTATTGGAGGTATGGGTTTTAAAAATGTTGCAGGCGTGGGTGGAAGTTGTGTCGGGCACTTGGGTATGTTAGAGGTATGCAAGGGAGGAATGGGTTGTTGTGTTTTTATTTTACCAGGGAGTGGAGGTTTCTTAACCATGCTGGAAGGGGAAGGTCCTAAGACTGATGGAAGGGGTGAAGGTGTGATCGGTGAGGTTGGGGTATGAGATCTAGGGGATTGGGTCTTTTGTTTGGGGGCTGGATTAGGTTTGGTGTTAGTTTTGGAGGATGTGGCTAAGTCTAATTTGATGGGTGGAAGAGTAAGGCTGGCAGTTGGGATGACCCCTATGGTAGTAATAGGTTTAGGTAGGGAAGATGATGTATGTGTAGGTTTGGATGTAGAATCATGTTGAGTTATGGGTAGAGGGGTGAGTTGAGCCATGAGTGGCATCGTGGGAGAATTTGTGATAGTTGTGGTTGTGTTTGGTTTGAGTGGCCAAAATATTTTTGGATAGATAGTGGAAGTGTCAATGAGTGACATTTGCATTTGTGTTAAGACAAGAAGTAGAAGACACCCCCAAAGTAAGGCTCTATCCACATAATCTAGGTAGTCGGCTAAGTGTGAGAATGACACTGTTATAGGTGAGGTCAATGTGGATCCAATGGCAATTCCCATAAAATGTGTCTTAGAAATGGGGTATTCACTAGCTTCAGCCTCTGTGGGTAAGAGAGCCAAAATTAAGTCTGCATGATCTTGGGTAGCTGATGGAGAATGGTCACCTAGAGGAAACAACATTTCTACTAGATCTTTGACATGTGGAGGATATGATGGGTGATCCTCTGTGGGTGGAGTAGATAGACAAACATCTTCTGTGGGTGGAGTAGATAGACAAGCATCTTCTGTGGGTTGGAGAGGTACTGTGGGTGATAGCTCTCTAGGTGGAGAAGCCAAAGATGAAATGGTCTCGATGTTAACAGAAGGCTCCCTCACAGGTGAGGGAGGAGACAAAGGGTGCTCCTCTATGGGTGGAGGAATAGGTGAAGTGGGTTCATGTGTAGGTGGAGGACTTCAAGCTAGGATTTCCTCTATGTAAGGAATATGAGGTAATTGGGAAGTGACTGGTGCATCACTGAAAATAGCATGGACCTTGCGAGTATGGCTATCATTAGTTGTGGTCTCTCTAGTTTGATCAGAAGAAGGGGCGTGATTAGGAAATGGTTTCTTGAAGATGTGTAGGTTTTGATTGGCAGGTGCATTAGGATTATCGAAGGTTAAATCACCTTTCTCAAGCATTTCTTGGACAATTTTTTTGAAAGTGATGCAATTGTCGTCACTATGACATTTTACTCGATGATAGTTGCAGAATTCATGCTCTTTGTACCACGCGGGTGTGGGGCGAGCAGGATCAAAACTAGTATGTTGATTTACGGGAGGAAGGGTGATGGCCTTAGCCTTAATGAGATTTTATAAGATAGAAGAATAAGGCTTCCCAATTGGGGTATATTTCCATTGTTCCCGTTTGAATTGAAAGGTTTGGACATGAGAAAGATTAGATGAGGGGTTAGCTTGATTTGATGGATGAGTTGGGCTAGCCTTGAGTACCATTGCGTTAGCAGTTCCCTTGGATTTTGAATAATTTTTCTGTGGTTTTGAAGAAGAAGAGGTATCATTTGACTTAAATGTCATGTTCTTATTGTGTAGTTGAATTTTCTTTTCTTCGATGGCCCGAATATCTAGCTTTCGTGCCATGGTGAATGCCTCATTGAAGGTTCAGAAAGTCTGCACCTGCAGGGATGGTGAAATATGTCTAGCACAATCCCGCGTGAAGAACTCTATGAGTTTGGTTTGTGGTAGTTGGAATGTGAGTTGATTGATCAGGCTAGGCCAACAAGCGACAAAATATGTGATAGATTCATCGTCATATTGACGCGTAGAGTAGAAGTCAGTCATGGTAACCTTCTTAACAACATTGATGGAGAAGTGATCCAATAAGGCTTAGGTTACCTGATTGAATGAGAAGATAGAATGTCTAGGTAACACACTATACTAGTCCAATGTGGGCCCGGTCAGAGACATGGTAAAGGTCCTCAGGAGCAAAGCATCATCATGGGCGATCAGATAACACCCATGTTTGAAAGACCACAAATTCGGTTTTGGGTCCTCTTTGCTGTTGAAGTGGTTAAATTTAGGCATTTCCCAATGTACGGGAAATGGAAGAATAGGAATGGATGGGTGTATGGGCTCATTACAAATCTCATTGTAGGTGAGAGTGTTGCGGGTGTCAGAAACCAATGCTTCCCGTGTTTGCATCTTGTCCATCATTAACTTGATTACGTCGTTGGTAGGTTGTGATGGATGGGTGTCTCTTATAACATAAGAGGGTTGGTTTGGACATATGATGGGGGTGGCATTCCAGTATATGGCACTACCATATAGGTAGATTGAGAAGGAGGGAGTGAAATAGGAGGGGTACATACCTAGAATGAATGATAGATGAAACAAGAGGCTGCTGATAGTACGTATATGGAGGTGGAAGGGTAGTGGTGACCCTAGTAGCAATGGGGACTAAGGACTGTGGAATAGAAAGGATAATGTTTTGAAAAGGGGTAGAGGTCACTGACACCGGGGGTGGTTGCATAGCTATGGGTATGTGTGAGATAATAGGCGTAGATGAGGTTATGTTCTAGGTGGTTGGTGAAGGTATAGTGGATGTGGTGGGTGTAACAAATGTGGTAGACGCGGCGGTCATAGCAGGTATAGGGCCTAGCTGTGAAACGACTGGGGGAAAGGCAAGTGCGGGTAGTGTGGAGGTAGAGGGGGCTGACGTAGAAGTAGGAACAAGAGTCGGGGGGATAGATACAGGCATGTTGTATATCAACTGACCCGAGGCATCTCGAGTGGATGAGTGGGAAAGATAAAACTGCAAGGCGGCAGGGTTTTGGTCAAGGAGTCGTGTGAACTCCTCATCCCCTGTGGCGATAGTGATAGGTTGGGTAGGATCCATGGGTGATAAAATAGAAGGTGGTGAAGGACTAGGTAGGAGTGGTTAACAACTAGCATGGAATATGAGGGTGTTTTCTTGGCTACTCGTCAGCACCATGTGAACAAGTACTGACGTGGTAGGACTGCTTTCTATAAATGACACAGAAATACAACAGAGATAGAAGAAATAAGTGGTGGTAGGTGGATTCGGTACAACTCAAGATCATGATCATGTGGCTATCAAGGATATAAGAACGTATCCACACACTTTAGATGTTTAACAACTCCGCCGCAAACATGGATAAGCGTAAACCGATAAAAAATTAGTGAACACTATCCATGACAACACTCCTGAAAGATGCCTTCCCTTGTCCCAAATGGGCAACATGAATGCAAAGGTATAGATTAAAAGATGAAAATAAACTAAGTGTCACTTGGATAGAGTTTCACCTCATCTAAAGGAAAGAAAGAAACCAAGCTAAGTGATACGTCATTTAATTTTGTGATGAGAGAAACTTAGATATAATTTAAGTGGATTTGTTATTGTGTTTGAAAAATAAGGTTTTGAATCCAAGCAAGTTGTCACTTCATGATGGTTTGACAAGATGTGATAGTGGACTAGAAAAGTGGGCTCCTTGAAAAAATGGTTTTCCTAAATGGTTCACTTAACTAGATGTCATAAGTTTGTCTAATGCGAGCTTGATTTACCAAGGTTTCCCAAGGATTATCTCATCTTTACTTTACCCCCTTCTGATACAATGAGCAACTACTGTGTTCAATTGTATCGTCACTGGGGTCACGATACAGACAACTTTGACTCTAAACTCACAATGTATGACTAGTCAAGTGGGTAAGTGGAGTGCTTCCTGTTTCATCCACGAGGTTACTCAATAGTGGATTACTTTAGGGTTCCTAGAACCACCATCATTGTTGTAGCTTAAGGCATTATGCCAAAGGGGTTATGTTCTAGTTGAGCGGATAGGGAAGTACCCTTTTCTGAAACCTGGAATACAGTATGATGTTTGTGGTGTGTTTTTTATCTTTCTTAAATTAATGTGGTTTTAAGTAGGACACCATTGGAAACCTGTATGAAAATATGTATTAGTGGGTTTGTGTTTTGCAACTTCTTTCTTAGACAAACAAATTTGTTCCTATACTCACAAAGGTTAGTAATTTTCCAAAAGGATCACAATATCAAAAGAGAGTTTACGTGTTGTTTTTGATTCCCAAGGTTTCCAAAAAAGTGCGAGGGAAGAGCATACACAACGCAAAAAACTCAACTATAAATAAGTAATGGAAAATACTTGAAATAATTTTGCGAAAAGGAATTCGTTTTAACCAACTTTGAAATTAATCCATTTATGAAGCTCAAATTAAGTGTTTGGAAAGTAAGAAGAATGTTTTGGAAGTGTTTTTGTTCCCAAGATCACCTATAAGGCACGAGGGAAGAGCATATGCGCTTTGAAAACCTATATCAACTAAGAAATGAAACACGTATTTAAGTTAATCAAAACAAGACTAAAGAACCCTGTAAAAAACTGTTAAGAACCTGTAAACAAGTTAGCAAAAACCATAAACTTTGATCTTACATCTTGTGAAAAATTTCAACTTTTAACACTGACACTTGCATCCCCAATCCAACGCATATGTGCCCCAACCGACAAATATGCACCCTAATCGATAGGTACACGTGCAGACAGAATGTGACTGTGGGGTTTGACACCTATGCATCCAAAAAGATGCATACGCTAGGATTTTGATGGATATGCACCCTAGAAAATGGATATGCGGCCAATATAAAATGTAAGTTCAACACAGTCTTCAACAGAAGCCTACGCATCCAAAGGAGTGGGTACGCCTACATTTTGACACATACGCATGGGACAGAACGGATACGCATCCCTTTGTAAAAATTATAATAGCTCAAAGTATGGCTTGACAGATACGTGGCCATCTCGACGCATACGCCCCTGTTTTGACAGAGACGCGTCCTTCCAAGACACCTATGCACACACCCTATAAAAACTTCAAAATTCATGGAAACGAAAAAAGTTAAAAGATCAAATAGTTTATTTTTCAACAATGGAAGTCTATTTCTAGCTTAGACCCATTAAATGCCTTAGTAAAAGGAAGAAAAAACCCTTTTAAAATGTGAAATATGTTAAAAGACAAGCTTTTAAACCCTAGAAAGCATAAAAATGGTTAGAAATGGACATGTAAAGCCTAGAAAAGACTTGAAAAAGGACTATGGAGTAAGTCCCATTGGGTGTACTAAATGTGAACAAGGAAACAATTTGTAAAAGCTATGAAATGGGGTAAGAAACACTCAAGAATCCCAAAAGCTTCAAACAAATAGTTCAATGGACCATCAGATAAGAGATAAACAAGGATTCATTACTTTTGCATGCATTAATCTTGAAAGAAACAAGTAAATCTAACATATCTAGTTATCCTCTACTCTTGAAAGCTTTACAAATGAACCTAGATAGATTATAAGCAATTAGTTTATGATTGTGAGAATGGAAGCTCTCCATTAATGGCTAAAGAGCCACATGGTTTCTTCCATTTACTCAAACTTGAATGGAAATAACAAAGCAAAGCAATATTAGCTCAATATGACAAATGAAGAAAATCTCTAATCCTAGCAATAATACTATAGTTTAGCCTAGAAAGGGGAAGTGTTCTTAGAAATTGTCTAATGGGTAGTGGGGTATTTATAGTTTTCTATTTGGGAAAGTGGAAGACTTTAGGTTCGTGTGGGACAAATGAATAAGCCAAAAATCACTTTAGTGAGTCAAAGTAAGAGTTGACTAGGCTTAGGAGAGGTTAATCATGGTTTAGGCTAATTAATCACAATTAGTGAAAAGTTAGGGTTCTGAGCGTGTTGATCAATCCAATGAAATGGATTGATTAACCTAGGAAGCTAGTAGAAGTTGTCTAGAATAGGATTAGAAGAGGGTTTAGTCAAAATGAGGCTATAATAGTCTGCTTAATTGGTTTCTAAGAGGAATATGACCAAAAGAGTGTCGTAAGAGGGGAGTTAGATAGGTCTAATTGACGGTGTGTCGTCAATTTGCAAGGAGTAGAATAGTTAGTGCAATATTAAGAATAATATTGGTTTGATTAAACTACATGTGTCTATAGTCTTGAATGCATTTCATTATTGATTATAACAATGATGTGAGTATGTGGACAGGGAGGAAAGGTTTGAAAGATTTGAGAAGCAAGAGGACCAAAGATTGCATGCTTAGGCCAAGGAATCAAGAACAAGGAAAGTGAGTATAGTGAAGGTAACCGAGTACTATGTCATTGGATGAATGAAAAGGATGTGAATGGAGTTTTGCTAGGTGAGATAAGAAAATTCAGGCAAGTTATGGTGATTACTTATTGGGTTAAAAGACAAGATTAAACGAATTAGACCAATTTTTAGCCTTATAGGCTTATTAGTAAGATCCTCCATTCAGAGCCTGTTGTGGTTAAGTTGGTTGAAACTTCTTGTTTACTCAGTACATGCTTGATTTTAAATTTTTATTTGCATCAAGGATGAGTCCATAGAAGCATTGTTATGTTTCATCTCTATACTAAAGGCAGATTGGGTAGATCAAGCAAGGGAAGAATGACAAAAAGATGCAACAACCCGTACTCTCATTCAGAATCTCCAGAAAGATCCAACCATATCTGAATAATTTATATGGAAGCGGAATACATTGTGGTACAAAGACAAGTTATATTTTTGTAAGAACTCTACACTTAAACACCATGTTCTTTCAGAGCTACATTCTTCTCCACTAGGTGGCCATTCTGGGTTCTTAAAAACTCATCATATAGTTAAGCAAGATTTATTTTGGGAGGAGTTGAAAGGAGATGTTAAAAAAAATGGCAAAATATTTGGTGTGCCAATGTAATAAGGGCGAGACCATTAAAACTCTAGGTCTCGTCCAACCCTTGTCTATTCCTAACGAGAGATGGGAAGAGGTGTCGATGTATTTCATCACAAGATTGCCTAAATCAGAATGGAAAAGCGTCATCATGGTCATGGTGGATAGACTTACCAAGTATCCTCATTTTTTTTGCCCTAGTTCATCCTTTCATAGCTAGTACAGTTTCCATCTCATTTATGGACACCATTCAAAAACTCCATGGCACGCCCAAAATTATAGCAAGTGATCGCGATCCAATATTTACAAGCAATTTTTGGATTGATTTGTTCTCTTGTTTGGGTACCCTATTGGCCCATAGTTCATATTATTATCCTCAATTAGATGGACAACTATTTGGAGGGATATCTTCAATGTTTTATTTCAGATAAAAAAGAACGTTGGGTGCAATGGTTGCCTCTAGCAGAATGGTGGTATAATAATTCATTTCATACCTCCTCCAAAATGTCTCCATTTCTGGCATTTTACGGGTACCATCCTCCATCATTCATCTCTAGCTTGAAGGTCAAACTGAAGGTGAGATCAATTGAAGATCACATTCAGCACCAACACGAGGTACTCTCTAGTCTTAGAGAGAATTTGGCAAGGGCACAAAACCACATGAAGCAACAAGTTAATCAACATCGCAATGAGAGACACTTTAAAGAGGGTGACTTTGTTTTCCCCAATGTTGGGCTTGAAGGGGAGGGGCATGCTACACCCTTAGTCCTATAGCTTATATTGGATATGTAGTGCTAACTTGTGGCTTACATAATCTCTCTTCTTGTCATATGTTATTCATTTATGCTTTCATATGTTTAGTAGGTCGGCCTTGGAGTTGGACATAGCATAGGATTGATGTGTGTGTGTCTGTGTGTGGTAGTGAGGAGTAGTTAATCATCATATTGAGCATTTGAGTCTTATTGTATGGTTTGGAGGTTGCCCCCTCGAAGTGGCTAAGATATTCTACTTGCATATTGTGATCATTTATCTACAATATTGTGTTCTTTGGTGTTCTATTGCTATTGATATTCATATTTATACAAGTATTTTCATTACAATATTTCATAGATCGCTGACTGGGGCACATCCGGGGTGGTAACATCATCAAACTTTCTCCCTTGCATATGTCATTCCTTCGGGCATTATCAATCTATCCACTTCAATATTTTAATCAATCGCTCATTGCTCAATACAGGAAAGCCTAAAAATCATACAGTATCCTATCCCATTCTCATCACATTTCGTCTAATCTACTAACTTGTTATCTTCTGTTTCGAGCAATCACTTGTCTTGTTCCTCCTTGCATGATCCCTCGAGGGGGCATCCCTTTGCCCAACTTTGTCTTTTATACTCTTTGAAATTTATTACTTCGTATGGGTGCAATAACCTTTCAAAGAGGGGAAAAATGTATACACATAAAATTGACCACTCCATCATCACCACTACTAACACTAATCTAATTTCCCTTACATTCATCCAACATTAATTAACCTTACCCCTCATTCCATTTTCCTTTCATCCCAACTAATTACTTCATTAATTCCTACTTAATACAAACTACATGCACACACGTTTTTAGAAATTATATATTCCTTGCTACCTACCCTCACTTACTAACATAGCCTCTACTACAAATCATCTCGTTAATCCCTCATTAACTTCCCTAATCACCCTACTAATCTAATTCTAGAGCTTGTCACCACCTTTTGTAGAAATCTCTATTTCTAGAACCTTTATCTTCCACCACCTTCCATGAATTTAAAATTCGTAATATCCCCCCCATCTTTAGAACCTTCCTCTTTCTCAATCATCCTCCACCATTGTTTTAATGTTTCATCTCCACCATCAATTCCTCCATGTGGCTTCTATAAATTGATGTCACCTCCTCCATGCAAACCATTTTAGAAGAAGCATACCAACATCTTGCCACCTTTAAGATCAAAAAAGCAAATCATACCAAAGTGCTGCCAAAATATAGAGCCAACAAGCAAAAAATCACACAAGCATTCATCTAGGATCAAACAATCAGTTGGGGCAGATCAACTTTAATCCAGGTAAAAGAAGGTATAATCTTTTTGATTCGGATTATCTTGAGTTTTCTTGATCCTTAGCCCAATCTAAGGTGTAGGCATTGGTTTGAGGAAGAGAGATTTGATTGTGCATTCATGGTTTTCTATGTGTATGCTTCAAACTAAAACTTGACACACATTGTGTGCTTATCTCATCTTATGTTGGTGCCATCAAGTTCATGAAGTTAAAAAAAAAAAGCCTGAGCATTGAAGCATTCATGCAACAAAGAATGGATGTGGCCTTGAGAATACTTGAGCAACAATACTAAACTCCGCTTTCTAGCAGTCATTTTATGTGGAAATGTACTAAATGCTAGGACCTTGCTTATGTGGTTGCATGGCCTGTTACATCATGGACTATTTGATCACTGTTAGAGGTTGGTAAGGAATGTGAAGAGTCTAACTTTCCAGATGTGTGCTCTTTGAATGAACGAATGAATGATTTTAATAAGGTCCATGAGACCGAGCAGTCTATGGGACTGAGAGCAGTAGCCATAGAGTTCCTTGCTTTCCATTTGTGCACCCTTTGAAAAGGGACTTAATTTACTCATCTCTTGGTTTCATTGGTTGTATACGATTTGAATAACAGTAACATGTGTTCTACAACGGAATCAAGGACTAGTCAGGCAAAACCCAAAAGCTTGTCAGTGTGCAATGACATGGATGTAAAGAGAATTCAAATCAGTTTGGAAATAGTCCTGTAAAATATTGTGAAAGTTCTTGTTTCCAATCATGTATATTAAATAGAATTTGGTAATGCATTTGCAGATGAAATTTTATGTGTTTAGTAAGATGTTCAGTTTTGCTTTCAATTCTTGGATTTCTTTTTCCTAAACAGACAGTCTATTAATAACAAAACTGCATGCTCAAAACTAAGCACCTCATTTACAAACTTATAATAACAGGTGCAAAGCTGGCAGGAAGAAGTTTAAACAGAAATTTGAGCTGCCTTATTTCTGACATTGGAGATTATTTCTTACATTAAAACACCATTCAATCACCAGGCACGGTACAGTGTTACACTCGGCTCTCCTTTCGAAATGAAGAAGCTTTTAATTCAAAACCTTGATTGCCTTGAACCACTACCAATTAAACCCTAATTTGGCACACTCTTCAGGTGATCGGAATTCATTCAAATGGTAGTGTGAAGAATTCCTTGCATGACTTATATTTTCATACAACTGGATGCATCAGATAGATTGACTGTCATTCTCTTGATCGCAGAGAGGAAATCGGGATTTTCTTTCAGATTTGACCCTGTTAAGGGATAAGAAAGGCATACATCTGTTTGACTGTCCTTCAGGGTACCTGCATATGGATTCTTTTCCATCAATATGCAATAATGATTGAGGAAATTGTAATCTACAAAATGAGCTGAAAACATTTCAAAACCGTTCATACCTTCCAGCATGAAACTGACCCTTGCAATGATTGTGAAATTTTTTTCCTTCTCTATTTTCAATTGACACTTTGACACAATTTTTACAGAAGGACCTTCTACATTCCTGCATCCATAAACTACTCAATGTTACATCATCGGACTATCTTCTTAAGCAATTAATTATCTTGAAGCATAGACAGAGTTCACAGGGAGATCTTTCTTTGTGATGCTTCTCTAATTAACAAGCTTACGAGAACAACATTAACAGGGCAATTTCAGCACTTCTGTGTTACTTCACAATTAGATAACACCAATATGCCCAAGTTATGAACAGTAAACTTTCAATGCATAACGGCACGGATTAGATCAAACTATGACACAATTTTCTAAAAGCATCTTTGTCAAGATTTCAAAAAAAAACTAAACAGACTCTGGTGTGTTACTAATGCAGCTCATCATAGAACATAGTAGGCATGTAAAATGAAAACAATGGAACATGCTAAGCTATATGTTTCCCTCTGATATAATTTATCCATGTGCCACAAGTAAGCTAAATAGATTGGAAATTGTTGTTTCTTTTTTTGAAAAAACCCTATATAAGACACGTCGAAAAACCCTATATACACTTATCCAAATCTTTACAAATATATCACTCCATAACCTTACAATATGATATCCAGAGCAGTGATATAGGTATCAAGGACATATAATGATAATTTTGCAAGGTTCTTGTTTAGACTCCCCAAATGACAAATTAAAGGAACTTGAAAGAATTTTTTTCCATTGAAGACTCTTCCTGCTAATCAAATCAATATTGCCAACCAACATTTTTCAAGTGTGCACTATCACAGTCTTAAGTATTCCAACAAACGGAATGGTTTATTGCTAGTCAACACCAATAACGTTTCAAATCCCTGATGAGAAAATCCTAGATCCCATCTAATTTTCTATAAGCTTTGTTATGATTTTGAAAGCATAAGTGATTGCTGTAGTTTACTCTTCGATGGTGAACCAGATTTTGGATGCTGATTATGCGATTCAGAACATACTCTGGATTCATGAATTCACTAAAACCATTGGTAAATAGATGAATTTAACCATTTCCTAATCAAGCTGAGGATTTCAAAGAAGAATATACTTATCCTCAAATGTATGCCAGCCTGCACTCAGTGCCCCAATCCTAAAGGAATAAATGTTCAATATACATACCCTTGAAGAAGCATTCTTGGAAAGCAAGATTGATAAGCATAAGGTGTTTGTTTGCTACAAAATTCTACATTGCACTGGAGAACCTTTGCCTTCTTTCATGGTGTCTAGCTTAGTTCTTCCATTTGAAGCATGTCTCTTTTAAGAGCTTGCAATGATCTTGGTCCACTGTCATCACCAGACACACACATCATCTTCTCTCTTCTTTCTCAAGCACGAGGATGTCTTGTTTTCACTCTCAATATCCATCACTCTGTTATATGCACATTTTTGTAAGACAGAGGTGGAATCACCTTTATACTCCTCTGCAACGAGGTTGTAGGTCCCTTGATGAACCACTCGCTTCATCATACTGTCAGCTGGTTCATTCTCAAGTTTTCCCAACAATTATTCAAGTCTTCTAAATGCAGGCATGTACACATTCATGTTTTCCTTGCCGGGTGATATAAATATCGGCGACAATTGCATTGTCATCTCGAAGGAGCTTTTAACTCTTTTCATTAGCACTGCAAATTGTAATCATGCTCTAAAATGTATTATGTCGCATGAGGTCTTCAATTCCATTGCCAATATATATTCTGGCAGCGTCTGCCTCTCAGAATTTGGACTTAGTGGAGTGCCCATGACCTTGATGATTGTTGACATCATTTGACTTTGACATGGATTTTCTAGTACAAGCTTCCTCCTTGGGAAGGTATGTACTAGAAGTTCCTCAGTCATGTCAAACATGTCATGATTTTCAACCCTTCCTTTGGCCTTGGGGATTCATTCACTGTTTCTCTCCTGTAAGGTACCTCTCTTCCGTTGCTCACTCTATTTCTTCTTATTATCTTCCTTGGTGTGCTTGGCTCGACCTCGTTAATCAATAAATCCCTAATGTAGTAAATGTTTTTTTCACAGGCCTCTCTTTTCTTCTGAGAAAGAGTAAATAAATTACATTTCAGGATAAAGGCTTTCCTCCGAGGGAGGGCCTTCTTAGACTCTTCACTTGATTCTTTTGCAGCACCCTCCAACCCAGCCTGGTCAGCAACGTCTGCACTTCCTTTCTCTGGAATGGGTAAGTCTTGCAATCTAGAACCCCTCACTTGTGAGTGGCATAGGGTACTTTGGTTCCGTATGGATCCTTCCCTTCTTTTGGCTGTAGCTCCAGCTCTGGATTCTACTCACACTTTGGCCTTGGATTTTGATTAAGTTTCTTCTTCTACTCTAAACCTCGCTTGATGGATTTTAGAATTGGTTGTCTCTTACAGCATTTGTCTTCTTTCTTCTTGTTTCACCAATCTAGTAGACTATCTATTTTATTTGTCCAATCCCTGATTGTGTTGTCTTCTGCATTCGTTCGGGCTCAATGGCATTAATTATGTCTCATACAGTGTGATCTTCAAATTGTTCCTCTTCTTCCAAATGACACCTTCCTCTTGCTGTTGTAAAATATTTTTTTGTTGTGCTTCAAAGTTACCTTAAGCACGAAGGTCGTGAAAGATAATGTAGTGCCCCATTGTTAATGGGTATTGTTGATCAAATTTTGCCTTTCCCCAACTTCATAAAACAAATGGTGCTAGTGATGTTTTCTACAAAAATCTACACTACCCAAGAACACTATTTGCAGAAATATGAATGCATAACATGGACATAACAAAGCAGAATAGGAGAGAACAAAATATTTATTGCATAGGTAATGTGAAGTACAATGCTTGGAAGAAGTATTCATTTTCCAAATCTGTAGCAAACAAAAACTCATCTTCCCATAGGAGTCGAGGAAAATATCCTTGTCCAGGTCATTTTATATCCCGCACTTGGATAATTTATATTGATTTTCAAGATTTCAGGAAGGAACATATGTAAATAACAGGTTCATGTTATAAGCATTCAAGAAGAAACTCAGAAAAAATATTTTTAAGTGTTATTTTAGAATCATGTAGTTGATCTACCTTGGCTATAAAGTGGGTGGGATTCATCTTGAATTTGAATAAATAAGAACTCATTTTGAACTGGCCTTATGTGACATCTCTACAAGGACTCGACTGTTCATGGAACTAGCTTATTTTCTGCGTGACCAATACTCCAAGACCAATGTCAAGTCTTTGAAGAAGTGAAGCAGAAGATTTGCAGCAAACTACTCTAACCACCTATCTAAAAGTAGACTCGCCTTTAAAATCAAGAATGAAGCCTTCAAGCTTGCTTTGGAAACAGCCTTTTTTCAACAAGGCAAAGCTAAATAGGCTTACCATTATGGGATGTTCTCAGCTATGATGCAAAAAAAATGGACACATAAAAATGATGGTTATGCCTACGTGCAAGTAGTGAAAAGTTGGAAAGGCTACTTATTTGGCAAGAAGATAGTCATAGAAATATTCGCTAGAATAGATTACGCTACGGGATGGTTGTCATTGTAAGTAGATAGCCTATCTACTATAATTCAACAATATATGAAAGGAAGGGATTGATAACAAAGTCAACATCTTCCTTTCCACACGATCCTCCAACATGTTATGATTTGTCAGATCACAACAAACTAGAAGCCAACATCATTCATTTGGACTCTTCCAACATGTGTTGAACCTTTTCTCTGAGCCTAAGGTTCTGTAAAACAGCAATTAATTTAATTTTACTAGTTTAAAAGGAATTAGAGATATGATTTGTCGTTTGTAATGAAGAAACCAAATCCAATTGAGAAAGAGAAAGTAAGGAATTTCCATTCACGGGAGCAAATCATGTTTAAACTTAACTCAGGAGTGTACCACAAAGCAGCCATCGACTCCACCTGACCTGAGAAACACGCCACTCTACTGTGTAGAAGAAGACTTGAAGGGGTTCTTTTATTGGCCAAAATGGCTTGATATATGACCAAGTTCATCCAGGCACCACCTTTTGTTGAATTTGTGAACTAGCTAATAGAAAACTATGCCATTATTTGTTTCAACCAATCCCATGAACTTTCATGGTGGAGCAACTTGTTA
This sequence comes from Taxus chinensis, assembly GCA_019776745.2. Taxonomy (NCBI): domain Eukaryota; kingdom Viridiplantae; phylum Streptophyta; class Pinopsida; order Cupressales; family Taxaceae; genus Taxus; species Taxus chinensis. The sequence continues at coordinate 31,551,737 of CM034157.1, forward strand.
ACCATCCAAAGAGGAAGTGGTTATTCGATTGTGGTCAATAAAGGATTTAGAAAGAGTGACAGATTTGATTCTGCACAAGGAGAACATCATGAGAGAATAGGCAATAAAGTTCTCTCAATCACTACAGGGGATGTATTCCCCTTCTAATATTCAGATCCAAGGAGCTAGAATGTTATGCAACCCCAAAATGAGCTGGAGTAATGAAAAGAACTTCAAGTTAGACATAGACAACAAACACAAACATTAGAAATAGAATACCATAAGAAAGCGTGTTTGACAGTGAGATTTCTGGAAATTTTCATTAGCACAAAAGTTTTTTATAAATTTCATTGTTCTTCATTAAGTAAACACACATGGTTGTGCCACTTGGGCCCCTGCTCCGAAATTCACTTCAAATTATGATAGGACTAGAACAATAAAAAAAAGACTTCTAATCAAACCAGTGTTCCCAGTCAAGGTTTTCTGAGTGCATACCATCCAAAGTTAACAACATGAGATACCGATGTACTGAGTAGCAGCTGATAAATTGATAGTCTGAAACAATGCAACAAACAAAAGAATGTACTGGATTTTGGATGCTGACTATGCGAATTTGAATGTACTTTATTTCATTTCAAAAGAATTCACAGCTTCAGACAAACAACAAATTAGAGTGGAGATAATTATAATTTATGAAGATGAGCAATACCTGGCAATCAACCTTGGAAAAGAAAGTATACCCACAACACAATGAGCATCGATTGAACCTGGCAACTTTCCAAATCCTGGGACGATAACATTCCTCCATGGAAGTGGCTGGAAGAGTCTGATATGCCTTTTCGTCCTTTGCAGGTTTAGGGGAGACCTTAGAAAAACCAATTGAAGATCCAATCTTCAACAGATTTAGAATATACGAGAAATTATGTTTATTCCCTGATCCTTTTTCAGAGTCTTCACTCTTTGAAGAACAAGTTCTAGGCATCGACCTATGAGAACGGGATGTCAAACTGGTAGGAACAAATATGTTGAGAAGGAATCGCTTACTACTGTCTTCTCCAATTTTCTTAGTTGATCCACTACTATAGCTTCCTCTTGTCTTCCTCTTCGTCTCCTTTTCTATACTCCTTTCCTCTGATTCCTCTGTTTCTGTAGTTGTTTGCTCACCGCATTTATTCTGCATGGCATCCTTCTGCTCCACCAGATCACTCAGAGACAGTTCATAGCTTGATTCAGGCATTCCTTCAAACATTTTTATGAGCTCCTGTCTCCCTTTGGCAATCTCCTCTGCCCTTGCAGACATGGGATACACAGTGGGTAAGGCCATGGGATAGGAAGTTGAACCAGGACGCCACAGATGAGGGGACCCAGATTCCAATTCATCTTGTTCCTCCACAGTGGCCTTCATTCTTTCCCATGAAAATATCAGGGCCGAAGAGCTTGTTTCATTACTATCCATCAGTCACAAACTTAGCTCATCTCCTTTGGGTTCTCCTAAAACATCACAAATCGTTTTAGACAATTCTCAAACATCACAATTCATAATTGGGCAATACTCGAGCACCAAAATTCACTCTTAAGTTCAATCATCAAAATTCATCAGTGGACAACCCTCAAACACCAAGATTTCTCTTTGAACAATCTTCAAACACCAAAATTCAATAGTTCAACTCTTCGAACATTAAAATTCACCTGTGGGCAATCTTCAAACATCAAAATCCATAATGGATTTATCCAACAATCAGAAAAATGAGGATAAAGATCATATCCAAGTATCGAAAATTCATCTCAAACTTCAAAGATGATGACAATTGAACTTGGAGATCTCTAGTGCCAACCTGAACCCAATGTTAAAATCAGCTCATGTCCGTTCCATGCAAATGAGCAATGGCAAGGATTAATGAACAAGGAACACCCAACAAACAACATCTTACTGCTGATGCAGGCTCCCTTGTTTAGAAAGCAGAGTCGGTCCCACTAACAATTCTACCCTCCCTTAGGGAGGCTTTTCCATTTCAGGTCCACATCTAGATGTCAATGTCCCCATTGCAATTGTAGCTGGGCAATTGAATGTTTCCATTAAATCTGCTCTACCAGTGTGCACATTTTCCCTATGAATTTACTGCAAAGTTGACTTGTTCTCTTCTTCTTGTCTCGCTCCAAGAACATGTCTCTCCCTTGTCCTCTACCAATTGGACGGATGTGGCATGAAATTCTTTTAGATAAACACAGAAGAAAAGCTGTAAAAATCCGGCTCCATAAAGGTCCCATGGCTTTTGGACTATTAAAAGGACACAGTGGGTGCTGTAATTTTGGCTGTGTTATGCGTATGTAATGGCACATTAGTAACGTAGAACTTGAATCAGTACACGTATTTAAAATCTATTTTTAGTAGCTGACCAGGGTGGTTTTCAGTTTTGGCTTTGTCATGAGCAAAGATGCTGCTATTTTACTACTTACACGAATAATTTGTACATTTTGAATGAATGAGCATTTTAAAGTCGTGTAAACAATTTAATGATGTGTATATTTTTAGTGAATAACAATATCAAAGTCGTATAAGCAATTTGAAGATCCACTTAAGTATTCGAATGGTTTTTTTTTTGGGATTACGATTTTTTATTGGGACAGAGGGGAAGAGGGTCATTTTGGTTGTTGAATCTGTCATTATTTTTATGTGGGTAATATGATACAATGAAAGTGGCCTTCTTCCTAATATAATGATTGATTGTTGTTGTGGGATGAAATGTTTCTTAATTTAACTTTGCCCTCTCATCAATAAATATAAAATTATTTTAAGATTTTTAAAAAATTATTCATTCAAAATAATAGTCTCATATTAATTAATAGATTTAATCTGCAATAACATATAAATCCTAATATACAAAGATATTTATATCAATAAAAACAACACAACAATACATCTTGTTATCATATTCTTATTCAACACAACAAAAATTACTTGAAGATGGTATTGGGAGAAGCTTAAAATAATGGAGTAGCACATCATGGTAACATTTGTATTGGTAGGGAACATATCACATCGATAGTGAATGTCTCTTCAACTTCAGGGCATGAAGTAGATTAAACAATGATGAAGGGCTAAATCTTGTATACATTTCATTACACCAAAATATTATTTTGGTACCCACTCTAATGTTTGGTAAAAATGCAGTTTCAAACTAGTTTTAAAGCAATTTTCTTAGTTAATAGATTTTGCTTTTATAAAAATGTTCAACTCCGAGTCATGGCGAGAGAGCAAAGTGGGTCACTTTTGCTTGTAAATGAGTTATACAAAGGTTTACTCGTAGATGGTTTCTATGCCCACTTCTTCTACTTGGCTCGTTCACAGGGTTGTGCATTCCAATATAACTTTATTAAGTGGTTGTATAAACTTGGTTTTTCTCCCCTCTAAAAGAATGATGAACAATTCATCAAAAGATTTTAGATATATATGGTAAAAAAATTGTCTTCTTCTAATATTTTATTATTATGTGATATTTATTAATTATTATCATATTTATTGATGGAGTATAATGTTTTTTTTTTTTTGTTTTTTGTTGGGCCCCTAAAATATTGGCTAAGTACAAGAAGGCGCATGGGTGCACAAGGCCTAGTTGGAGAAGGGCGCACAAGGTGAAGGCACGTGGAACAAGGTTTTAGAAGGGTTTTAGGAGAACCCATGGCGCGTGCACAAGGCAGAGCAAGGGTTTTGGGACTTAGCCGCATTTGACATACTTGGCAGCACGCGGGAAAAGCATGACCCGACTGCGCATGCGGAGTGGATAAGGTGCCAGCATGGCAACTTGGTGCCCACGAAAGGAATATTCCTTGTGTTAGAAGGATCCGGAAAGACATCATTGCGAAGAGTGGAGAGCTCGAATCTGAAAGAGGCATGCTTCCTTGGAGGACCACCTTGGACACTTGGCAACTTATCCATAACTTCATAAAGGCATGGCGGTGGTTGCTGAGGCTATATATTCAAGCACCCAATAGAAGAAAAGGGGCGTTGGTGAGAAAGAAGTAGAGTAGAGGACGAAGATGAGAGGCGAAGCTTTGCAGAAATATCGTGGACTGTTCTATGGGTTGGGTTTAGAAGATCGGTAAGAGTAATGGAATATTAAGGGGATGGGCCTGTGTTTTTCTTTGTAATATGAGGGACCTAAGTCTAGTTCTGATGCATGACTTTGGTTTGCACCATTATATTGATCTATGATGGCCTCAATGAATGCAATGTGATTATCAAACATGCTGAATATGAATATATGTGGTTCCTAGTTTATATTTATATCTATATGGATTTGTTATGTGTAAATTCTTTGTGAATGGATGTAAACCCTGTGCATTTCCTTTCTATTATAGTCTAGATATGTATTATGTTAATGCTTTCCTTGTCTAAATGGATGTATTAGCTTAGATACTCGTCATAAGCTCTCAAGATGAATGCATGGTTCTTTTCCATTCTTCTACATTTAAGTATCTGTCATAGATGATGCATTCTCACACAACTCACACAAATGAGGGACTCAGTGCCCGTGCGTGCCTCAGGTGAATGCCTAGCGCCCGCTGGGTGATAGGTCGGCACGCATGGGATTTTCTTGTTCTTAGAAGGGTACAAAAATGACTACAAGAAGGACAACTTTAGCCAGCGCTAACCATTTGAAAAATGGGCAATTGACTTTGTAGGGCTAATTACGCTAGCCATGTGAAGGACTAGTTCGCAGTATATCATCACTTACATTGATTACTTGACACGATGGGTAGAAGCAGCACCTACGAAGGATTGCACCACCACGACAACTGCTAGATTTTTATGAGAGAACATAATCAACAGGTATGGTTGCCCTTTAAGTTTAAGGAGGACATTGCCGAATAGTATCTTCTCGCCCTCCTATGCATTGTTAATGATCTCATCCGCGATGAAGGCGAACAAGTTATAGATGGTTCCCTCTGATATCTTTTGGCATACATTCAACCATGCCTTGTTCACTTGTGTCCAATGTTCCTGGTCATTAAGCTTAGTTACCAAGCGCGCGACCATCCTCATAACAGGGTTTGGAATCTCTGTGATGTCAAAGTATCGTGAACCCTTCTTGTAGTCATATATTGCTACTGTCTTCTTGATAGCCTCCTTGTCGCTTAGATCGTCATCAATGTTATCTCCTTCATAATTGTGGCCCGTGAACTTGGATATCAACTGCGGTGTGATGCACATCTTGTGCCCCGCGAAGTAAAAGTGATATTCATGAACGCGCGACATCAACCATTGACACAATCACTTAGGCTTGCCAAAGTAAGGTAACTCATAAAGATGTAACAACCCTACCTTCTCCAATTTGACCTATACTTTGTCAGTGTATATTGGCATGCCCTGTTGTGGCAAATCAGCAGCACCCCCTGGATGTTGATCAGATTTCTAGTTTGATCATACTAGCATCCAGTGTGATTGCACAACATTGAATCCTCTTCCCAAGTGTGGGACTTGCAAAAATGGAAGAGGAATCTCCAGATTAGAGGCTGGTTCCTCAACTCCTCTGATCAACTATTTTACTTGCACAATTGCAGAGGTTTAAACTCCTAAATCTACTCTAAATTCCAAGGAGACAGAGATAGAGAATGCAAAAAGAAAGAACTAATGCTAATAGGTGATGCACCAAAGGAGTTGTAGACACCTGATGCTGCATGAAATACACAATCCACAAGGAAACACAACACAAAACATGCACAAATGCTCAAAATGTAATGAAAGATCAAGAAAGCAATGATAGATATATGAAAGGATTGAGGGATTTTAATCACAGAACATATATCAACATCTCAGATCCAATACAGTACATTACAGTGATCCAGAGGCAAGAAAAGGTGTTGCATTACATGGAAAGGTAAAATTTCTTCACAAATTCTGCCAAGGAGGAAGAAAAAGGAAGTTGCAGAGCACAAAAAGTGTCTCTCCTTTTGCAAAAAATGAACTCATTCTGGCTTTTACAGTGCAAACCACGACCCCAGGAGAGAGAAACATGGGAAAAAGTGCAAGGGGTTCAACCATTGACCAAAATGCCATCAAAACAGCATGGGCATCCCTGACAGACCCATTCCCTGACATTTTTAACCATGCTGAGAGAGAATGCGAGCCATTCTTCATTAAAAATGGTGGTTGAAACGTCATTTCTGTCCATGACCACGTGCCAGAGGTTTTTTAATTTTCTCTCTCCAAACTCCACCAAAATGCAAAAATGACCCTGGAATCTTGTAGAGAATTTCACCATCTTTCCATTGATATAAAGAACGTGAAAAACCGAGCTCTGGATCGAAAGATATGGCGATTTGAAGTTTTAGGGCAAAACAGGGCCAAATCGGGTCGGTGGGAAAAAATTTGAATTTTTGCACCTTTTTGGTCATTTGGAAAATTTTCCAAAATTTCCCCATGCTCCACCACTCTAGGTGCCACGTGGTGGCATCTCATTGGCCGCGGGCCTTTCAGGGGAAATTTTCCCAAAAAACTCCGCCGAGCCATAACTTCAAAAATACATGGAGTTAGGAGGAAAACTTTACCTTTCTGGAAAGCTGAGAAAGAGCTCTATCCAATGGTGCCATTTCCAGAAGGTTTTGAGTGCCTGAAAAGCAAAATTTTGTGACTGAGGCACAAGAGAGGGAAGAATGAGAGGAGTTAGCCACAAAATGAGCAGGGGGCACATTTTGGATAACAATTTTGGCGACTCAGAGGGGTCATCTGCCTGCTGGATGAAGTTACCAGTTGCCTGAAGCATCCATTGGGCATGGAGTCATGAGTTGTAGCCTGCAAACTGATCTAAACTTTGAAAACCTCCTCTCTGAGCCACTTGGAAACCCACTGAAATGGACTGTGCAAGAGCAAAACCAGCACCACAAAAACTATGTACAAAACTAAAGGTCATACATGCTCCAAATGGAACATGCAGAGTGTGTACAAGTACTTCTTTTACTTAAAGCAATCCTACCTACTTTACTCTAATTGGAAGCAAAAGTGGGCTAAACAAACCCTGCAACTGGTTGTGAGAAATAGCTTCCCTTTCTCAAAAGTTACAACCATGCAACTGATTTGGCACTGAACATGGCTGATTGGATGAGTGGAAAATCAACAAGAAGCTGGTCTTCTACCCAAATCATCAAGGTGTCAACTGAAAACAAATCCAATACCTCTTTTAGTTGCTCTGCATTTGGATTGAAGAGGTATGACAGCTGATCCTTGGTACTTTGTAGCTCACCCTCATGCTTAGAAGCAAGCATGACTGGTTGTGACTTCTCCTTTGACTCCAATGAAGTCAAATACCTTATTGGGCAAGGTATGATCCGTTTGATATGCCCATAGCTCTGATTTTCAACTCCAAAAATGGAGTCTTCTTGTAGACCTTCTTGGGTGGGTGATGTGGAAGCAATGGTAGGAATTTTCTGCCCTTTCTCTTCCTCCAATGAAACATGGAACATGAATAGATGTAAATTGATGCAACATCCAATGAAGTTGCTTTTGCATTGTTGTTAGCTGCAATACAGTTGGCTTTGGGCTCCTCCATTGTAGGAAGATCAAATTCTTCCAGCTTTGATTCAAGAGGCTGCAAACTGTAGGCTGTTGTCCTTGAACTCTTTTGTCCATGGCAGCAAGTTCTTGTTGTTGGAGAAGAATGGTGAAGAAGGAACATGGTAATTTCAGTTCTCTTCATCTAAACATTCTTCTAAGTCTGATGGATAAATCAAACTCTTGAATGTCTTGCTGCACAAAGTCTCTCAACCTCTTGTATGGTGGCCTCCAAATCTGTATTTTCTTCACCCTGTATAACTTCATTTTCAAACATGAAACTTGTCAATCAAACTCATCCCAAAAATAGATTGTTGGAGAGATGAAGTGGGAGAGAAGCATGAGGTTTCTTGTGCCCTTTTGCTCACAAGCCCTTGGATCTGTTTTGTTCACCTCCATAATGTGCTTCATCAATCAAATCAGCCCCTTCAAATGAAAGCAATCTTGTATCAATAATGCTTCCTTCTTCTACTGTTGTAAAAATTAACTTGACCTCATCCATTTGCTGCTCTCAAAGTTGGGACTTTTGAGATGGTTTTCCTTCCTTCTCGATGGCTGATTTTGCAGTGCAAACTGGATCAGCATTTTCTTTGGGCAAAGTGCCAACATGGACACCCAACTCATCACCAACAAACTGCTCTTCTTTTTCGCTTCACTGCTGTTAGCAAAATCAGCCTTGTTTTCCACTTGTTCTCCAACTTCAACATCCTCTATTGGTTTCACCATCAAGGGGATTTTTGTAATCCCAAATTTAAGAGCCCAACTCTTCAGACTTTGAATTTCTTCATCCTTGTTTGGCTTCTTCTTTTTGCTGTTGTTTTCCTTGATTGGCATTCTGATTTTTATCCTCCCAACATGGATTTGGGAATGCAAGAGGAGAAGTGGATTGTAACTCAATTGATTTTGCAATTTTTTGTGGTGGTGGAGGAGGTAGGAACTCTTGTTTCTTTGGAGGGAATTGGCTGTTGTGGAAGTTTGGAAAAGGGGACAGAAGAATTGAGATGTGGTGGAAGACTAGGGAATGGAGAAATGGATTCAACACTTGGGACAGCAGATGGAGAGTTTAAAACTTGACACAACTGAGATAATGTAGATTGGGAAAGGGAGAGAAAAATGATGATGGTGTGCTTACCCATTGACAAGGTTGTTGAATACTCCTCTCATACACCTTTATTCCTTCAGTCCACTTTGCAAGCAATGGTAGTGTTGTAATCATGAAGTCTAGCTTCTCTTGAGGGCTGTAAGTGCCTTGGAAAAGGTCCCACCCATGGACAAGGAGTCTCTACAACTAATTCTGAAATGCTTTCATTTGTGCTTGAGCCCTGGATTGCACCATTTTTACCTCCATCTTTTGGATTTGTTCCAGCAGATCTGCATTTTCTTTTTGACTGCCCTCACAACCAGCATACCCTTGTGCTTGACATGCTTCATATCCAAACTGACTTTGGCACTGCTGCTCATATGGGTAGACATGCTGATTTTGAATTTGATCAAAATGCTGATTTGGAGGATTTGTAAAACATGTTGGAGGTGTGATATACTGCTGTTGTAAATGTGAATTCCATGATGGAAATGAAGTCATGATTGCACAACTTCATGGAATGGAAAAGAATGAAAATGATGGAAAGAAGAATGGATGGAAATGAATGGAAAACAGGTCTGCAACTTAGAGAATGAGTTGTTTACCAGATGGAGTCACCAGATGTGCTTTTGAAAGTGCCTCCAAAAGGCTGAATCTTTAACAGGAACACACCAACCTATCAAAGATAAAGTGGAAGACCTCTAAGGTCCCACCGGGCGTGCCAAAACTGTTGTTGCAAATCAGCAGCACCCCCTGGATGTTGATCAGATTTCTAGTTTGATCATACTAGCATCCAGTGTGATTGCACAACATTGAATCCTCTTCCCAAGTGTGGGACTTGCAAAAATGGAAGAGGAATCTCCAGATTAGAGGCTGGTTCCTCAACTCCTCTGATCAGCTATTTTACTTGCACAATTGCAGAGGTTTAAACTCCTAAATCTACTCTAAATTCCAAGGAGACAGAGATAGAGAATGCAAAAAGAAAGAACTAATGCTAATAGGTGATGCACCAAAGGAGTTGTAGACACCTGATGCTGCATGAAATACACAATCCACAAGGAAACACAGCACAAAACATGCACAAATGCTCAAAATGTAATGAAAGATCAAGAAAGCAATGATAGATATATGAAAGGATTGAAGGGATTTTAATCACAGAACATATATCAACATCTCAGATCCAATACAGTACATTACAGTGATCCAGAGGCAAGAAAAGGTGTTGCATTACATGGAAAGGTAAAATTTCTTCACAAATTCTGCCAAGGAGGAAGAAAAAGGAAGTTGCAGAGCTGAAAAAGTGTCTCTCCTTTTGCAAAATGAACTCATTCTGGCTTTTACAGTGCAAACCACGACCCCAGGAGAGAGAAACATGGGAAAAAGTGCAAGGGGTTCAACCATTGACCAAAATGCCATCAAAACAGCATGGGCGCCCTGACAGACCCATTCCCTGACATTTTTAACCATGCTGGGAGAGAATGCGAGCCATTCTTCATTAAAAACGGTGGTTGAAACGTCATTTCTGTCCATGACCACGTGCCAGAGGTGTTTTTTTATTTTATCTCTCCAAACTCCACCAAAATTCAAAAATAACCTTGGAATCTTGTAGATAATTTCACCAGCTTTCCATTGATATAAAGAACGTGAAAAACCGAGCTCTGGATCGAAAGATATGGCGATTTGAAGTTTTAGGGCAAAACAGGGCCAAATCGGGTCGGTGGGCAAAAATTTGAATTTTTGCACCTTTTTGGTCATTTGGAAAATTTTCCAAAATTTCCCCATGCTCCACCACTCTAGGTGCCACGTGGCGGCATCTCATTGGCCGTGGGCCTTTCAGGGGAAAATTTTCCCAAAAAACTCCGCCGAGCCATAACTTCAAAAATACATGGAGTTAGGAGGAAAACTTTACCTTTCTGGAAAGCTGAGAAAGAGCTCTATCCAATGGTGCCATTTCCAGAAGGTTTTGAGTGCCTGAAAAGAAAAAATATTATGACTGAGGCACAAGAGAGGGAAGAATGAGAGGAGTTAGCCACAAAATGAGCAGGGGGCACATTTTGGATAACAGGTAGTTTTCCACATACCATTCTTCATTGGTGCTCACTTGCATGCAATACCTGTTTCCCTGGGGTTTTCCCTTTCCCATTTTCTTGGGTGAGATGGTTGCTTTCTTTGGTGCCATTTTTCTTAGTCAGTGTTAACACTTAAAATCATCTTCCCCTTGCTCTACTCTACCACTCTTTCCAATCCCAAAGCTCAACCTTGTGAAGAAACCCTTTAACTTCATGCCCTAGCTGCCAAACCCTAACTAGAAAAATCCTTCCACAAGATGATCACTTCCTTCAACAAATTTTCCCATGCCCGTGTACTCCTTCCACACTAGTTTTCAGGTCTACCCTAGTCACACACTTTAGATTTCTCAAATTCATCTTCTTCACACAACTCTTTAGATTCCCTAGTTTGTAAGAGCTTCTTTCAATTCATAAATCACAAGGTAAAATAATGAAGTGCTCGACTTCTTATTTATAGTTTTTCCTTCTTCCTAGCATTAAATTTTATCCCGCCTACCACCGTACTTAACACTAAATGCATATTTTTCCACTAAGAGGCCTTAAGCACCCTTATTTTTCTGGCCCACGTGCCCAATCCTGCGTGAAAAACCCTTTACAACCTTTTGGCATGTAAATTAATCCAACCTGACCAGAAGACTCTTATGCATGCATGTGAATAGCATGCAAAGGCACTTCTTCTGTCCTTCACCTGATTTTTTCTCTCACCTACCTCATGTTGTTGTTCATTGTGCTTTTTCCTTCTTTGTATGTGGTTTTTCTGAAGCCTTATCTTGACACCAACCCTTCTCATCCACCTCTTTTCTACGTGCTTCCTTAACATCAACACTTTTTATCCTTCAACCGGGCCATTCAACACAACTTCTACTGCTAGCTCAAACTTTAGGCACTATTTTGCATTATTCCACCCCACACTAAAACCGATGTGTGGTCCTCTATGCATACACAACCTTTTAAAAGTAATGTGGTTACCAGCGCACAAAGGTGCAAAACAAAACAATGAAAAGGAACAAACAATGAGAAAGGGAAACACAAGAAAATAAAATGCATAAAAGGAAATTCTAAGCTAATTGAAATACTGCCTTATTTACAAACACCAAGAAGACTTATTTATAGTAGGGCTTTAGCCTACTCCCATTGAAGTGACCTGGTAACCTCATCCCATCCAGTCACTTTTAACTAGACAAGTGCCTGAATCAAGAATGTATGAGATGATGTAGGCCCCAACCAATGGAATTTTAATTTCCCAGGATGGCACAGAAACTTGGAATCATATAACATAACCCTGCCCAACCTCAAACTTCTTGTTCTTGATATGATGATCATGCCATGCCTTTTGTCTTTCTTTTTCTATCTTCTGACTCCATCTAGCAAGTGATCCTTTCATCTAACTGCATCAACTTATCAATTCTTTCTTCCAGTGCTTGTTCATCAGCTAACCCTCCTACATGCACTATACACAGTGAATGGTAACATGAATTCCACTAGTAAAATAGCCTCCATGCCAAACACCAATTGAAATGGTGTGGCCTTGTTCAACCTCTTGTAGGTTGTCCTATATGCCCATAGAATGCTGATACTTTTTCATCCCAATCTTGTCTTCCAATGTCACAAATCTTAGTTAATGTGTGACTTAGTATCTTGTTAAATGCCTCAGCAGTTCCATTTTCTTGAGGGTGATATGGGGTAGTCTTATGATGGGCCACCATAAATTCTGCTAACAGAATCCTGACTGTTTCATTGAGAAAGCATGTACCCCTATCACTTGTTAAACTTAAAGGGAAACCATACCTTCTGATTATCTTCTCCCATAAAAATCTAACAGCTATCGTTGTGGTGCAATCCTTTATAGTCCTTGCCTCTTCCCATCATGTCAAGTAATCAGTGCAAGTGATGATATACCATGAACCAGTCCTTCACATGGCTAGAGAAATTGGCCCTACAAAGTCAATTGCCCATTTTTCAAATGGTTCAGCACTGGCTATTGGTCACAAGGGAATTTCATCTCTCTTTCTAGGTTTTCCAAGGCACTGGCAATGGTCACAGGCCTTACAAAACTCAATACAATCCTTGTAGATGGTTTCCCACCAAAGCCCTGCTAATAAAATCTTTCACGTGGTAGCATTTCCTACATAGTGTCCTCCTACAATCCCACCATGTGCTTCCTCCATAATTCCATGCGCTCATGCTCCAATATGCATCGGTGTAGAACCTCATCATGACCTAACTTATACAGGTCTCCACTAATCAACATGTAAGGTGTGGCATGTATTGCTAACTATTTTCTCTCCAAAGCCTTCATCCCTTCTGGTGCCACACCTATTTTTAAGAACACTGTGATATCTTCCAAGTCTAAGGGCATGCACCACAACCTAAATAAGTTGTGTGTCTGGCATGGTATCCTCAATGCTTTTGTGCATCCTCTCCTGAGTTAATCCTTGATAAGTGGTCAGGTCCTGAATTACTTTTTCCTGGTTTCACGACCACTGTGAACTCAAATTCTTGAAATAATAGGACCCAACGACATATGTGCCCTTGCAGAATGGGTTTTTACCAAGTACTTCAATGCCATATGGTCCATGTAGAATATAAATGGTGTCACCAATAGATACTACCTAAACTTATGCAATGCATAGATCATAGACAATGCTTCGTGCTCAGTAGTTGTGTAATTTTGTTCTGTTGGTGTCAATTTCTACTTGCAAAGCACAAGGGATGATCAACAATTCCCTCACCAGGTTGTGCTAGTACTGCTCCCATAGCTTGTTCCTGAGGCATCAACATGCACATGGAAAGGCTTATCCCAAGAAGGAAAATGTAGTATGGGCGTTATGACAATCCTATCCTTTGAAGTGTCAAATGCCTTCTATTGTGCCTCTCCCCAATGAAAGGCACTTTTGTGTTTCAAGAAATTCCTCTAAGGGCATGGTGATTTTGGCATATCCCTTGATGAATTTCCTATAATACCCAATATGCCAAGGAATCAGTGCACTATGCTTTGACTAGTAGGCTCCCCTAATCCTACAATAACTGCAACTTTGGCGGGATCCACTAGTAAGCCTTCTTTGCATATAATGTGTCCTAACAGGGTTCCAAATGGAGTAGCAAAGACACATTTCTTAATGTTGAGGGATATCCTCAATTTCTGACATCTCTCAAACATCAGCCTCAAATTGTCACAATGGTCCTTCACCAATCCATACACAGTCCAGTCATCCAGGTAAACTTGAAGAAACTTATGGATGAAGTCCTGAAATGCTTGTACCACAATGTGCGAGAACACAACAGGTGCATTCTTTAATCCAAAAGGCATAACTGTGTAGGAAAAACTTCCCCATTCAGTGGTGAAAGTTGTCTTTCTTTGGTCTTCCTTTGCAATCCTGACTTGGTGGTACCCTGAGAACCCATCCGTGAAAGAGTAGACTTCGCACCCAGCTACTCCCTCCAAAATTTCTTCAGTAAAGGGGGTTGGGAAAGGATCGATGACACATACTACATTCAAGTCCCTATAGTCAACACAGATCCTTATCCTCCCATCCTTCTTGATACTGATGACCATTGGGCTTATCCACTCTGACTCTTCAATAGCCTCAATGATGCCTGATGTTATCATTTTTTCTATTTCCTCCTTGACCTGTATGTGCAAGTTTGGATTCATCTGATAAGGCCTCTTCTAAATTGGGCACGCACCTTCCTTCAACTTGATCCTCATCTCTCCCAAGGAATGGTGAATGCCTTTGAGTTCATGGTACCCACATGGGAACAAATCTTGGAACTCATGTAATAGATCAATGATCTTTGAAACTTATTTCTCTAACCAATAATCCCCAATGATAGCTTCCTTAGGTTCTTCCTCTGAACCAATGTTAACCTTCTTTTTTTTCAAGGGCTCATGGTAGGTGTGTGCTCACTCATCAACACTATCTATGACTTCACACATACCTTCAGAATGGTTAACATCCAAAGTCTCCAGATCTTCTCAGTCTATACATAGACCATCTTTCCTTTTTCTTTTTCCATGCACGCATGATCAAGTAGTACATTCCTCTGATTCTTCTTCATCAAAGCATGCATCTCCAAAATAGGCTCACCTAGTAAATCTAGTAGCCTATCTTCTGCCATGGCACTATCTCCCATCGTAAGGTGCTTGGAAACCTCCAATGCCTTATCCACTGATGGTTTTGGTACTCCTATATTCAAATCTTGAATGAGATCAGCTGCCAACTCCTACCAATTACCTTGTCTGGTGGTGTGTTTCTGAGTGGATATACCATGTGTGCACAAAATTGTCATGTGGAATATAGTTTATGTACCCATAATGATGGTGTTAAGGCTTTTGTGCCTCCGATCCAGGCCTTCTCACAAGCTTGGACATGGGACAAGGCGGGTTCCTTGCCATGATAGTCTTGTATGGTGGTGGGCACATTGCTTCTGGAGAACCTAACTAAGAATTTGATCCCCACTTCATGCCATTCCAAGAGATTCTTGTGGTGTGCAGCCCACCAATGTGCTACATTTTTGAGTAAGCTATAGTTTAGCATCCCCTATCTTTCACTCTCATTCCTCCACTGAGCCTCTATCTCCTGCAAGAACATCTCAGGGTAGGCCCCTCCAGAGTATTTGGGAAACTTCTTCCCTCCTAGGTGCTTAACTGAGCATGCCTTTATCACTCTTGTTACAGATCCTCTTAGTTATCACCCAATTAACTCATAGGTCCCATGCACCCAATTGTCACATGCCATGTTAGTTGTATCACTCACAGACTAAGCATCTTCAAATTGGATAACTCCTTCTGTAGGGTGAATTATCTCAGGGTCCCTGATGGAGTGCACATAGATTCTATCAAGGAATTCTTCTCCTAAGGGCTCAGTATAGGGCACTGACTTCCCATCTGTCAAAGGGATGACCACCCTTTCCTCCTTGTTCTCAAAACTGATATACCCTTTGTTAAACCACAGGTCAGCATTGTTCTTATAACACCATGGGCACCCAAGTAATGCTGGAAAATTGTCTTCCTCAGTGAGTGCCAAGACTTTGAAGTCTCTAGTGAACTTGGCCCCTTGAATGGTGATAACTGCATCCTTCAAGACTCCAATGGGCATTGCCTTAGTCTTGTTTTCCATATACAACACATTTGAAGATGGTTGTAATGTGGGCCTTCCCATTTGATGCCATGCATCTAAGGTAAGAACATTGACCTCTACTCCCATGTCAATGAGAATATTACTCAAAATACTTTCATTAAAAATCACATTCAAAGTAATCTCCTTATCATAGTTGAGGCTGTGAGGGAGGAAGGTTTGCATGCAAAACCTACCTTTCATGCTCTACTCTAGTGCATGGTACCTTCTCTCTCAACCATTCTCCTAGCAAGGGAATAATATTCTCTTGCCTTAACATTTTACACACTTCTTTGACTTCATCCAGGTCCTTCTATGGAGCCTCAACATTCCTTCTTTGCTCCTACTACCTGGACTGCTCCTTTAGACACTGGATCTCTCCTTGTAAACTTTGAATGACATCCATAGTCTCTTGATATACTTCTTTCTGATGAGCAGGGTCTAGATACTTTCCATGTACTACTTCCTCTCTTGAAACTAGTGTCCTTTGTCTTGGTATCTCCCTGGCGCGTGGCCTCTGCTCATGTTGTCACCAGTATAGGTTCTAACCCTGACTCATGCACCACTCTTGGCATCCACTATGAATCAGCCTTCTTGATGCTTACCATCCCAGTGCCTTTGTCTTTCTAGTGTTGTTGATTCATATGCTCATAAAGTTCTGGACACTCCTCGTACTTGTGTTTCTTTCCACACCATGAGCATTGTAAAAGGTCAGGACACTCACGTTTGTAATGCTCTATAGATCCACAATTATAACAGGTTCCTTGTGGGAACTCACTCATCCTCCTCCATGGTTACTGTGACCATGAAATCCTCCATGAAAACCTCTTCCATGCGCTCCTCCATCTGTGCACCCTTCATATGGGCATCATCCTTTGAACTACTTGCAAGGCTAGTCTGGTGCACACCCAGATCAATAGCATCATGGATTTGATCAATCAGTCTGCAATCCTTGGTATCATGGGTCATAGAGGTACAAATCTTACAATAGCAAGAAACATTCTTGTGGATTTTACGTTGGAGTAGAGGGCATCTACTTGCATCATGATCCCCATGGAAAATCTCACAATCTACCGACATAGCGCACACCGAATTTTGAGGGAAACTATCCTTTGCATGCCCCTCCACTTCACAGTCTGTACACCAAATCCCACTACGAACCTCATGCACTGAGTTTGCAGATAGATTTTCCAACTACTTGGCCATTGCAGCAATTTGAGCCTCCAGAAAAGGGCTAACACCAGTGTCAATGCTCCCAATAGCTTTGGTGTGCAGGGTAGCTTCCAATGCCTCACGTGGGTCTGTGAAAGTCTTGTGTGACAGAGCCCTTCTAAATGGTGTTATCAATCCTCTGAAAAACCATTGAGCATGTTGAGAAGGATGAATGTCATAGGATAGTTTTGACAAGAGAGTCTTGAAATGTGCATCATACTCCCACACACTCTCTACCATTCCCTATTGGATCTCCTTCAGAGTGTTGATGCTTTTCTACTCAAACTCTAGGGATATGGAACTCTGCTAGGAAGGCATTCTTCAAAATGGTGTAGTCTACCACCATCTGATGGGGGTCATACTTCCTATACCAACTATGTGTGTGCCCTTGCAATGTTGTTGCAAACTGACTTGCCTTCCACTCTGGGGTAGTGATCCCCTTCGTGTGCCATAGTAACTCACACTTGTGCACATGCTCTGTAGCATCTTCAATACCCCTATAGTCTGGTAAGTGCAAAGACATCTCAAAAACACTTGGGGAGGTGGTTGGGGTCCTTGTCCTCCTGATCTAGAGCCTTGGTTCCCTCTGGTGTTTCCTCCTCCACCAGATCCACTAGATCCACCAGGTCCTGTTCCTCCTGACCCACCAGATCCACCTCCTGTAGTCAGAAAAGGACCAGAAGTGGTCATGCCTAGTGTTCCCAGCATCCCACTGAATTATGCATTGATGGTTTGTGATATTGTCCCACTACCAGTTGTATGTCCCATGCACCACTCCCAGATGTGATACCCAATCCTTGTGTACTTGCACCTTGTCCAAAGATTCCTCCAAATACAGGAATGGCTTGCACAGCCATGGATGTTCCAAATGAGAAATTATATCTCCTGGGCATAGATCGGTCACTCCCACCGATACCAACTGGGTTAACAATACTTCTCCCTTGATCTGGAAAACCAAGCACCAGGGGTTGGTCACCAGGTGGGTTCAGATGTGCGCTGATGGCTCTTCTTTCTCCATGTGACGAACTCTCATCAGAAGCTGAAGGGGCCTCTCTCCTGCACTTGCCAAGATGGGGTAGCACAGACTGCTCAGGCTCCACATCCTCTGCATGAACCTCAACTCCTTCCCACAATGTCTACCTCCATAGATCCATCACACTTGTAACCTCATGTTGTCTAGTCATCTCCCTTTCATGAGCTTCACTATACTTGAGTCATCTCTCCTCCCTTTCTTTTTCAGCCGCAATGTCTGCCATCTTCCTCCACCCTAGCTTCCTCTCCCAGCACTCAGAGAAGCTTAGCCGGCCATGGGAAATGCTTCTAAACTCAAAGTAATGACCAAGATCTTCATAGCCAAAGGAATAACATGCAAAAATGATCCTCTAGGCTCCCTCAGAAACTCAAACTCAACAACTTCTGGGAAAGAATACGTAGAAATGACATATTTAAGAGTATAACTGGTCAACACTCTCTTCCACCAGTGATCAATAGCATGTGTCCAAGTCAGATCTACATCCTGTAGCCTCTGATAGTCATCTTGGGTCCACATGCATGATCTATAGTACCAGCTTGATCTGGATGCATATGCTGAAATCCATTCATATAGTTCTACTGGGAAGCAACAAAATAATGTCTCATACAACTCATGGTATAGGTTCTCTTCTACCCATCTATGTGCATCAAACTCAGGTCCAGTGCTGAATCTTTGAGAAAACTCATCCTCCGTGCTCTTGAACCATGTTTCAACACTTTCTAAGGTCAGGTGCTCTGTCATCACACATCACAGGGACAAAGATGCATGCCATTTCTCACAACAACTTTGAAAAGAGGTCCCAGACAATGGAACCAAGATGTAGTCATTTTTGTACCCTTCAAAGAATAGGAAAATCCCATGCACATCGGCCTATCACCCAGTGGGCACTGGGTGCTCACCCGAGGCACGCGCGGGCACCGAGCCCCTCCTTTGTGTGAGTTGTGTGAGAATGCATCATCTATGACAGATACTTAAATGCAGAAGAATGGAAAAGAACCATGCATTCATCTTGAGAGCTTATGATGAGTTTCTAGACTAATGCATCCATTCAGACAAGGAAAGCATTAACAAAATACATATCTGGACCATAATAGAAAGGAAATGCACAAGGGTTTACATCCATTCACAAAGAATATACACAGAACAGATCCATATAGATATAAGTATAAACCAGGAACCACATATATTCATATTCAACATGTTTGATAATCACATTGCATTCATTGAGGCCATCACAGATCAATATAACAGTGCAGACCAGAGTCATGCATCAGAACTAGACTTAGGTCCCTCATATTACAAAGAAAAACACAGGCCCATCCCCTTGATATTCCATTACTCCTATAGATCTTCTAAACCCAACCCATAGAACACTCCATGATATTTCTGTAGAGCTTCACCTCTCATCTCCATCCTCTACTCTACTTCTTTCTCACCAATTCCCTTTTCTTCTACCAGGTGCTTGAATATATAGCCTCAACAACCACCGCCAAGCCTTTCTGAAGTTATGGATCGGTTTCCAAGTGTCCAAGGTGGTCCTCCAAGGAAGCATGCCTCTTTCAGATCTGAGCTCTCCACTCTTCGCAATGATGTCTTTCTGGATCCTTCTATCACAAGGAATATTCCTTTCATGGGCACCAAGTTTCCAGGATGGCACCTTATCCACTCTGCATGCGCAGTCGGGTCATGCTTTTCCTATGTGCTGCCAGGAATGTCAAATGTGGCTAAGTCCCAAAACCCTTGCTCTGCCTTGCACACACACCATGGGTTCTGCTAAACCCTTCTAAAACCTTGTCTTGCGCGCCTTCACCTTGCATGCCCTTCCCCAACTAGGCCTTGTGAGCCCACATGCCTTCTTGTAATTAGCCAATATTTTAGGGGCCCAACATCACCCCACACTACGCCTGTTCTCCATCCTCAGAAACACTCTTCAATAAAGAAATAAAGAATGGTGGATCCTTACAAATGGTTGGAATGGAAGAATAAAGGAATGAAGAGATGGGGGAAAGAATGAAAGAATGGGGAACTTTATTTCTAGAGGAGGAGAGGGAAATCCTTCCCTAACTCTACTTCTAACTTTCCCCAAGTGTCGACCTCACTCTGAGCTTACTGACAGAGGTTCCCTACCAGGGTGCTCACTTCTTCAAAACTCAGTTCCTCCCCCTTAGCGCTCATTGTTTCCACAATCTCCTCAAGTTTCTTTCCCAAATCCTTGAGTGTCCATCCTCCGAGTAATTTGGGGATACAACTCCTTCAATTGGTTCTTGATTGAGCCCCACAAGGTCTCAATAGCCTCTGATTTCTTTTCCACTTCGGCAAGAATCTTGTCTTGCTCAGCCCGGTTTCCTTTGTTCTTCTCCTAGAACTCCTTAAGCTTCGTCTCATGTGTGGTGACCAGGATGCTCACCACTCTGTCTCTATCGGTGCAATTTTCATAGGTGACCTCAACTACCTACACTATGATCTTTACGTTGGTGAGGATTTTTTTGTACTGAGCAACAATTTCTACTACCTTCATCTTATCCTCCTTTTACTTGCATGCTAATTCCTCTTCTACATACTCCAAGGCAAGTGGTCTCCTTTCCATGGTGAGAAAGTGAGTCAAGTCCTCTAGTCATTGCAAGGTTGACCCATACTTTTGCGTGGGTGGTGTCAAGTCTGGATGCTTTAGGACAATAGCATCTATTATCATCTCTATTTTCTTATACACCTCGCACATCCTTTAACTCATGCCTTAATTGAGCACTGATTATCTCTTCCTGCTTCAAGTCCTTGGTCTTTTCAATGAGCTCTTCTTCCTTTTTCTCCAGCTCTACCTCTAGGAACTTTACCCTGTCGTTTCTCCTGAAGAGTCTGGCTTCAACTTCAACTGAAACTTTGTTCAGCATGTTGCAGATTTTCTCGTCTGATAATTGTTGAGCATTTACCAAGGGGTTGATTCCCTTTGACTCAGGAACCTTCATCAATGCTCCTTGGCTTACTTTAAATTCAGGCTCGTCAATGTGGGACTCAAATGCCCAAGAAATCATTTTCCTCATCTGAGGGTATGCACCTTCCTCATCAAATGATGTCATGGCCAAGAGTTGCTCTGTTGGCATGGTGCTTTGAAAATGTGCATGAAACACCTTGCTTGGATCATCGATGTAGCCCATTCCTTGACCTTGGGTTGCTTCTAAGCTCTTCCTTCCTATGTGCATGGCCTTTGGAAAGCTTACAGCCAAACTGGGATTTCCTCCCATGCTGCCATATTCTTTTCCTATGCTTTCCTTCTCAATTTCCTTCAGCACCACATCCGTGCTTCATTCCACCTCTTGTTCTACCAAGGTCTCAATGATTTTTTCCACTTATTTTTCTGTGGCCTCATCTATCTGTTCCTTTGTGAGGCTTGGGGTCCTTTGATCTTTTGTAACTTCTTCCCCACCTACCCCCTTGCCTTGGGTCTCAGCTTCTTCTTCATCCTCCTTCTCCTCATCTCCTTCATTATACTCATCTCCTTCTTCTTCCTTGTCATCCTTCTCTTCCTCTCCTTCTTCCTCAGAATCATGTACTTAAAAAACTGGAGGGTCTTGATCTTCTTCAGGATCATCATCATCCTTCTCACCTATGTAGGCTTCTAGGCTCTTCTGTTTCCTCTGAATCCACCTTTTCCATCACCTTCTGCCTTTTCCTAACTGGTGATTCCAGCATAGGAGATTCTTCTCTCTTTCTTCCTCCTCTCCTGGTGACTTCTCCTTTGTGAGAGGTTCTTCCTGCTCTGGTGCTTCTGTGAAAAAAAAATTCAGAGAAGAAGAACACTCCATCCGTGCTTCGTTCCTTTCTTCTGGGGTCTTCTCCTTGATGGGGACTTATTCCTGTATGCGTAGGTACTAGGTTTTGCGCTTGCCTCCGGCGTGCCCACCGATTGTGCAGTTTGAACACTTGGTGCCTTTTTCTCCTGTACCTCCTCTCTTTCTCTCTTCCTAGGCATGGCCTTCTTCCTTCCTGTAGGGTCTTCAGGAATGGAGACATCATTCTCCAAGTATGCACCTTTTTCAAATTTTGGCCTTATGCGCAGATACACTCTTTCCACGGTCCTCCCTGCAATTGGCAGTGTTAGTGGCTTCATCATCTGGACCTCGTGGGAGACATACTTCTCCACGTACGCGCGCTTCTTGGGGTAGATGACATTTCTGTAGCTCTCAGTGGTCCTGATCTACCTCACTAAGGTTGAACCTTAGTCTCTTGGCCTCCTTGAACCTATTTACTCCAGCTTGGAAGTATTGTGTGGTGAAAGAGAAAGGTAGCTTGCACCAGGGGCTCAATGTCTCATCTGTCAATTTGAATCTGCCAATGCAGAAATGTTGATACACTGCAAATTCTACTTCTCCATCCATGAGCACTGGAAACTACTCTAGGATCCTCCATTCTGCCCCGAATGCATCACGCATCCATTTGTACCACTTCTCCAATCGCGCCTTGTGAGTGGCCATCATGGTCTCACAAGTATACTTTGCAAACCTCTTTGTGGGTGATGGGTCCTCTTCTGGGTATTCCCAGATGAAATTTTCCGGCCCATCAGGCACTCCAATCTTCGAGAAAACAATTGTAAGGAGGACATTGCCGAATAGTATCTTCTCACCCTCCTGCGTGCTGCTAATGATCTCATCCGCGATGAAGGCGGATAAGTTATAGATGGTTCCCTCTGATATCTTCCGGCATACATTTAGCCATGCCTTGTTCACTTGGGTCCATCATTCCTGATCATTGAGCTTAGTTACCAAGCACGTGGCCATCCTCATCACTGGGTCTGGTATCTTGGTGATGTCAAAGTATCGTGACCCCTTCTTGTAGTCATATGCAGCTACAGTCTCCTTGATAGCCTCCTTGTCACTCAAGTCATCATCAATGCTATCTCCTTCACAATTGAGGCCTGTGAACTTGGATATCAGTTGCGGTGTGATGTGCATCTTGTGCCCCGTGAAGTAAAAGTGATCTTCATGAATGTGTGACATCAACCATTGATACAGTCACTCAGGCTTGTTGAAGTAAGGTAACTCATAAAGCTGCAACAACCCTGCCTTCTCCAATTTGACCTTTACTTCATCATTGTATATTGGTATGCCCTCTGGTGTCCTCTTGTTGGTTGGGTGAACCAACTCCAAAGCCATCTCCTTCTCAGTTGTGTTTGTGTGATGATTATAATCACTCATAGCCATCTTTCGTAGATGTGACTCCCACTCTTTTCCTAGCAATACCCCATCTGGGTACTGCATTTCCGTGTACCATTCTTCATTGGTGCTCGTGACGGTGGCTATTTGCTTTCCTTTTCCCTTGCCCTTTTGTTTCTTGGGTGAGATGGTTGCTTTCTTTGGTGCCATTTTTTTGGTCGGTGTTAACACTTAAAACTCCTTCCCCTTGCTCTGCTCTACCACTCTGTCCAATCCCAAAGCTCAACCTTGTGAAGAAACCCTTCTAACTCTGTGCCCTAGCCGCCAAACCCTAACTAGAAAAATCCTTCCACAAGACGATGCTTCCTCAACAAATTTTCCCATGCCTGTGTACTCCTTCCACACTGGTTTGTGGATCTACCCTAGTCACACACTTTAGATTTCTTAGATTCTTCTTCACACAACTCTTTGGATGCCCTAGTTCATGAGAGCTTCTTCCAATTCGTAATTGCAAGGAAAAATAATGATGTGCCCAACTCCTTATTTATATCTTTTCCTTCTTTCCAACATTAAATGTTATGCCACCTACCACCGTACTTAACACTAAATGCAGCTTTTTCCACTAAGTTGGCCTTAAGCACCTTTACCCACGTGCCCAATCCTACGCAAAAAAGCTTCTACAACCTTCTGGCATGCAAAAAATCAACCTGACAGAAGACTCTTACGTGCACGTCAATAGTGCCGAAGGCACTTCTTCTGTCCTTCACCTGATTTTTTCTCTTGCCTACCTCATGTTGTTCCTATGCTTTTTCCTTCTTTGTACGTGGTTTTTCTGAAGCCTTATCCTGACACCAACCCTTCTCATCCACCTCTTTTCCACGTGCTTCCTCAACATCACACACTTTTTCTCTTCTAACCAGGACATTCAACACAACTTCTATTGCTAGCTCAAAATTTGCACTATTCTGCATTATTCCACAACACACTTAACTAGATGTGTGGTCCTCTGCGCATACACAACCTTTTGAAAGTAATGTGGTTACTGGCGCACAAAGTGTAAAACAAAATACCGAAAAGGGATAAACAACAAGAAAGGGAAACACAATAAAGAAATATAAAAGGAAATCTTAAGCTAACTGAAATACTGCCTTATTTATAAACACCAAGAAGAATTATTTATAGTAGGGCTTCAGCCTACTCCCATTCAAGTGACCAAGTAACCTCATCCCATCTAGTGCTTTTAACTGGCACGTGCCTGAATCAAGGATATACGAGATAATATAGGGCCCCAACCAATGGAATTTTAATTTCCCAGGATGGCACAAAAACTTGGAATCATATAACAGAACCATCTGCCCAACCTCAAACTTCTTGTTCTTGATATGACGATCATGTCATGCCTTTTGTTTTTCTTTTTCTATCTTCTGACTCCATCTAGCAAGTGATCACCTTTTATCTAATTGCATCAACTTATCAATTCTTTTTTCCAGTGCTTTCTTGTCGGCCAAACCTCCTACGTGTGGTATACATAGTGAAGGCAACATGAATTCCACTGGTAGGACAACCTCCACGCCAAACACCAATTGAAATGGTGTGGCCTTATTCAACCTCTTGTAGGTTGTCCTATATGCCAATAGAACTACTGATACTTTGTCATCCCAATCTTGTCTACCAATGTCACGAATCTTGGTGAGGCTATGACTCAGTATTTTATTGAATGCCTTCATGGTTCCATTTGTTTGAGGATGATATGGGGTAGTCTTGTGATGGGCCACCATAAATTCTGCTAACAGAATCTTGACTGTTTCATTGAGAAAGTGTGTACCCCTATCACTTGTTAAACTTAAAGGGAAACCATACCTGCTGATTATGTTCTCCCATAAAAATCTAGCAAGTTGTTCGTTGTGGTGCAATCCTTGGTTGGTGCTGCTTCTACGTATCTTGTCAAATAATCAGTGCAAGTGATTATATAGCGCGATCCAGTCCTACGCGCAGCTGGCAAAATGGGGCCTACAAAATCTATAGCCCACTTTTCAAATGGTTTTACACTTGGATAGGACATAAAGGCATTTCATCTCTCTTTCCAGGTTTTCCAAGGCACTGGCAATGGTCACAGGCCTTGCAAAACTCAATACAATCCTTGTAGATGGTTTCCCACCAAAGCCCTGCTAATAAAATCTTTCGCGCAGTAGCATTTCCTGCATAGTGTCCCCTGCAATCCCACCATGCACTTCCTCCATAATTACCATGTGCTCATGCTCCAATATGCATCGGCGCAGAACCTCATCATGACCTAACTTATACAGGTCTCCACTAATCAACATGTAAGGTGCAACGTGTATTGCTAACTACTTTCTCTCCAGAGCCTTCATCCCTTCCAAGTGCCACACCTATTTTTAAGAATACTGTGATATCTTCCAAGTCTGAGGGTGTGTGCCACAACCTAAATAGTTGTGCATCTGACAAGGTATCCTCAATGCTTTGCATCCTCTCCTGAGTTAATCCTTGATAAGTGGTCAAGTCCTGAATTACTTTTTCCTAGTTTCATGACCACTATGAACTCAAATTCTTGAAATAACAAGACCCAACGACATATGCACCCCTTGTAGAATTGGCTTATTTACCAAGTATTTCAACACCATGTGGTCCGTGTAGAATATAAAAGGTGTTGCCAATAGATACTTCCTAAACTTATGTAGTGCGTAGATCATAGACAATGCTTCACGCTCAGTAGTTGTGTAATTTTGTTTTACTGGTCTCAACTTTCTAATTGCAAAGTAAAAGGGATGATCAAAAATTCCCTCACCAGGTTGTGCTAGTACTGCTCCCATAGTTGTCCCTGAGGCATCAACATGCACATGGAAAGGCTTATCCCAAGAAGGAAAATGTAATATGGGCATGTGACAAGCCTATCCTTCAAAGTGTCAAATGCCTTCTGTTGTGCCTCTCCCCAACGAAAGGCACTTTTGTGTTTCAACAATTCTTCTAAGGGCACGGTGATCTTGGCATATCCCTTGATGAACTTCCTGTAATACCCCGTATGCCCAAGGAATCCTGTGCACTATGCTTTGACTAGTAGGCTCCCCTAATCCTACAATAACTGCAACTTTAGTGGGATCCACTAGTAAGCCTTCTTTGCATATAATGTGTCCTAACAGGGTTCCAAATGGAGTAGCAAAGACACATTTCTTAATGTTGAGGGATATCCTTAATTGCCGACATCTCTCAAACATCAGCCTTAAATTTTCACAATGATCCTTCACCAATCCATACACAGTCCAGTCATCTAGGTAAACTTGGAGAAACTTATGGATGAAGTCCTGAAATGCTTGTACCATGATGCACGAGAACACAACAGGCACATTCTTTAATCCAAAAGGCATAACTGTGTAGGAGATACTTCCCCATTCAGTGGTGAAAGTTGTCTTTTTAATAGATTTTTCTTTTATAAAAAAGTTCAACTCCGAGTCGTGGCGAGAGAGCAAAGTGGGTCACTTTTGCTTGTAAAGAGTTATACAAAGGTTTACTCGTAGATGGTTTCTATGACGACTTCTTCTACTTGGATCTTTCACAGGTTTGTGCATTCCAATATAACTTTGTTAAGTGGTTATATAAACTTGGTTTCTCTCCCCTCTAAAAGAATGATGAACAATTCATCAAAAGATTTTAGATATATAAGCTAAAAAAATTGTTTTCTTTTAATATTTTATTATTATGTGATATTTATTAATTATTATCATATTTATTGATGGAGTATAATGTTGTTTTCTTTTCTATTGTTGTTAGATTATCATTGTATATTATGTATGATTAATAGAAATATGTGCTTTAATTAAAAATTTATTTTTTTCACTATATTTAATGTAGTTGTAGGTACTTAAAATAAAGACCTAAAGAACTTAACAATAATCATTTAGTATTTATACCAGTACAAAAATTTGTGGATTTCTTACCAACGCTCTGGGAATTGAAGTCTCTCTACTTGAATGGTGTAGCTTCATGTTTACATGCACGTGTGGAATTGGTTTTCTATGGTGGCCTTGTAGCCAAGGATCCAACAGGGGCACTCCACTGACCCTATGAAAAAGATAGTATTTGCTTACTAGAGAGGAATTTGCAAGAGAATGGGAAAGGGAGCGAGAAAAAGGGAGAGGGATTAATGTTGTGGGTAGAAAATCAGAGTCCCACACCCATTAACATGAAACTTCAACACACGTAGATTTAAGAAGAAACAATTAAGCCATTTGCAACAAGACCAGATAAGATTCAATGAACACAAAGTCTCAATTAAACCTCCTAGTCAAAAAGGCAGAAAATCCTTCTCTTTTATTGAAGCTTGAGAAAAATTATACATGCAAGAGTGGGAAGAATGTATGAAATGGGAAGTGGAAGAAAATTAGCTATCTCTTTGCTCCTTCACAAGATCATTCTCTCATGAGCTTGAAAAAAATGACAACACCTTGGAAAGAGATTGTCTTTACAATTTATAGAACTTGAAAATGACTCTTCATCTACCCCCTAATGACTTTTCATATGCCTTTGCACAACTTAAGACTTTTCACGTTCTTAGGAAATAGTAAGTCCTATTTTATAAAACAAAGGTGAATTATTACATTATAATCCTAAAGTTACTTTTTAATCAAATTAAAGGCATTATGAAAAATTGCAACCCCAACAAAGAATTATAATACGAAGAGATAGAAAGAGAGGGAGAGATAGAGAAGAGAGAGAAATAAGAGAGAGGGAAACATTTTGAAGAAGATCCCA
Source organism: Taxus chinensis (assembly GCA_019776745.2). Classification (NCBI taxonomy): domain Eukaryota; kingdom Viridiplantae; phylum Streptophyta; class Pinopsida; order Cupressales; family Taxaceae; genus Taxus; species Taxus chinensis. The sequence continues at coordinate 31,579,691 of CM034157.1, forward strand.
CCACTGAAGGACTCCTTGCTGTGAGTGATTTTCTTATGCTGCGAACGGGTTGCTGTGGACGAGAAACCACCTTTTGATGACCAACGAACACTACAAACTAAGTGTTTAGAAACACTATTGAGTGATTCCATTGGTGACCATGAGCGTTGCTCATGAATATCCCCTCCAAAGAGATAGAAGCTAGAAACTAACCATGATGTGACCTTTGTAACCTGACCATACTATTGTACTGATCATAAATCTTAGATAAAGTGAATTTCTAACCCTTTGTTTTTGTCGGTGAGGACCGCAATATTTCTATTTCACCTAATGCAAAGACAATCTGGACCATAGAATGAGTGCTGAAAAACATTGTTGTAATCTCCTGGTGTAGATTCCAAATGGCCTGTGAATCTTGAAAGTCATGGCTTCTTGGGAAACTTTACTACACTGAAAAAGGCAACTTACTATTTTTAGTAAATGTCAAATTTCACCTTTCTTGACCTCGACATGTGAAGTTATATTTTCTTATTACCCCTATGCACACTTCTTTTGCCGAAAATATTCTTTGATATGACTTACTAATTATAGCAAGTGCCCATATGGGAAACTTACTATTTTTAGTAAGTGACAATTTTTGACCCTTTTTGGCTTTGCCCACTGAGATTGTTCCTCTAGACCACCTCCGTCCACACCGCTTCTGTCGAAAATGCTTTTTGCATAAGCTTGCCAAAAATAGCAAGTGTATGTGTAGGAGGCTTACTATTTTTGGAAAGTGAGGTTCCAGACCTCATTTTTTGATGAAACAAATTTTTTTGATATGGGTTTTTTCTCCTTAGTGCACCTCTGAAATTTCAACTTGATCCGGTGTCTAGAAAAGGAGATTTTAAATTTCAAAATTTTCGCCATGGGAAATTGGGGTTTCTTCTTTGCAAAAAAATATGGAGCGTGCATGAAAAAATTTCTTCTTATATTCTAATGGCCTTTAAGAAACTATAATATTTCAAAAAATGGCACGTTGATCCGTGTACTAGTTTTTTAGATACAAGCAAATCTTGTTCGGGGGTTTCGAAGTTTCTTCAAGCAAAGATCTCATTTTTCTCTTCTTAAATCCGGATTTCTTCATTTTTTTTGTTTTGTTTTCATTCCTTCGGATCATGGAGAAGATGTAGAAAAAAAGGAGCATGAAAGAGATGCAAGATCTAGAAAAAATTCGGTAGCATTCAGAGATGGCAGGGGTGAAAAATGTAAAAATGGCTAAGTATTTTGGTATTTATAGCTTGGAATGTGAAAGGAAAGGGTGGGGAATTTTTTTTCACCTCATGTCCCTTTGTAAAGGTACAATAGGGATAGTAAAATGTGCCTTTCCCTCATTTTGAAAAATGGCGAGTGATTATTCATTAAGGAAAGTGGAGGAGGAGCTAAAACAAGCACCTGTGGGCCAAAAAATGGTCGCATGAGGAACCTGGAGGCTAAAAGGGGGTGGGGCACATTTTATTGTCCCTATTGTCCCCTTGGAAAGGTTCAAAATGTGATAAATTTTTTCCTTATCCTCACAATGTCAAGTGGAATGCATGCGGGAGTAGTTGGGAGAGCAGGCAAACTGGTCAAAGGGAGCTAGAAGGTGAGCACCGGGTCATATGGGTGACCAGAAGAATAAATGGGGGGAGGGAGTAATTTTTTGCACCTCATGTCCCTTTGGTAAGGTACAATAGGGACATGAAATTTCACCTTAACCTCAGCTTGACATGTGTCTAGGTGTGAAAATGGTTAAGTACCGAAGAGCGCACCTTGAGAGCCGACTTGTGAAGGTCATAACTTGAGCTCTCGGATGAGTTTTCAGGTGCTTATTTATATGATTTTTCATGAAAAAAAACATTTTGAGAAGAATGGTGATGGTCCCGAGACTTTATTATGACTTATAAACCCCCAAAAATATGTTTTTTCTCAGGATCACCCATTGTGCATGGAAAGAATGAGTTGGCCTGAAAAATTCATGGTGCTTGAAGATGATATGTTTTCTCCACCATGTAGGGGACTGAAATTTATTTCTAATGATATATTGTTTGGATATTAACTCATTTTGGAGATCAAGGAATCCTTCCTTGAAGATCAATTGTTTTTTTCCGGTGCAAGCTCCTTCAGGCCCAAAAATCCACTTTCAATGAATTGGCTCCAAAATGCCTGAAACTTCCTATAATCTTCCTAAATTAGTTCCATGATGTTCTTGGCTCCTATATATACCTCCATGATGAAAATGGTCCTTTCACACTACTCCAGTGATGATACCTTTGGCTTAGACAGGCTGGTGAAATCCTTTTCTACTTTGTTGAAAACTTTCCTTGAAAAATCGCTGCTCCAACATACTTGAATGAATTTACTTTTCCTAAATCACCTAGGGGAATGATGATACTCACAAGTGAATCACTAGGGGATAAGGCTTGACTTGATACTGGGGGGTATATTGATTTGGGGGCCTTGGAAAGGTATGCCATGAAAATTTTGACACTTAGGTATAGTTGTCCTATTTTCGGTTGAATTTTGCTTATGCAAAAACATAGGACAATATAGGTAACATCATCTTAGTGGGGGGTTGAGGGATCTCAAATAAGCTATGTTAACCCCCTTTTAAAATCACAAGGTAATAAGCTAGGATTTCTATATAAGAAGAAGCCATAGTTTACATATACTAAGGTGCAATTGTAGAATTATGAGCACAAATCCTAAGTCTAGAGACACAAATACACTAGTTTTCAATCAGACTAATAGAGGAAAAAGTTAGCCACATGAGGTCACAAATGCCTAATGTTTCTACCCAGTTAGGGAGATTATGTCCTACACTCATCTTTAGCTCCCCAAATTTTGCAAACACAATAATAAAACTTTACACAAACTATTTCTATACGTCCAAACTTTGAAAAATGGTGTTATATATATAACCCTAACCCTAATTTCAATTTATTAAGTTTTCAAAAGTTTTTTATCTATATCTTATTTATATATATCTTATCGCTGCATGGTTTAGAATTTTTGTATATATTGTGTTTATGGTATTTATGATACTAAATCATAAATTACACATTTAGTAATAATTTTAATTACATTTACCCAAAATTTATAATTACATATTGGGGAACCCGCTTATTTATTTATGCATATCACCTAATGTTTTCATTGTTCTTGATAGAGTTTCATATCTTAGTCCAACCAACTAATTTTAGGCGAGTATTCCTCACCTTAGGTTATTTCTAAAACCCTTTCACCCATTAGAGCATAGTAAAATGTTATAGTCTTATGCTATGTAAGTAAGCTAAATCTATTACCCCAACATGTCGTAGGTTCAGATAAGTGGAAATCACATAGATGACATCCATATACCCATAACGCCTTATCACCATTCTAAATATATGGTCCATATCCTCGAGGCTCGCGTGTCCCCTCCTATTGAAGTTACACCTAGTACAACAGAGGGTGACATTGTTTATGTTCATGGACATCCTATACAGATTATAAAAATATTGTTGTCATTGAGAAGCTATCTGACCATGAAGGTGACCAATGTGAAACTAAAAATGACCAAGATCATATCATCCAATTGAAATTACCTAAAATACCAACAAATCAATCACTTGGCTCCTCGTACTAAACAACATCAATAATGTTCTTGATGTATTATTAGCAAACTACAAACATAATTATGCACAAAGGACCAAAATAGGGGAATCTCAATTTAAACCCTCAAGTAATAAAAATCTTCCTTCTAGAGGTTATCCAGTCATATTAGGGGATACCAATCAAGCATTTAATCAATCCCTACCCACACCTAATATTCCAAATATGGGGGCATCACATATCATCCCCAAATATATTATGCCTACAGAATATGTGGCCTCTACAACTAGACCTAATATCACACATATGGCCCAAAATCCTATTCCTAATGAATATATCCAATAACTTTAAGACACGTATATAAAAACATATATTCTCTCATGAAATTGATCATAAGTCACTACATGTTCTATTGGGTTACCTAGTAACCCATTATCCCTTGAGGTTCTTAATTATCCACTACCACTTGGGTTTTCCCTATCGATTTTTCCATTTTATGATGATAAGATCAATCTGCACTAACATCTTAATGCCTTCACGACCTCTTATATGGACTACATAAGTAACCATATCCTACTAGTCAATATTTTTCTACGTAACCTCAAATAATATGCACTTGATTGGTTATATGCCCTTCCTTCGAGTTCCATAAAGTCACTTCAAGATTTAGCCAAAAAAATATTATCCATTTCTCAATTAACATTCGAAAACAATTATCATTTGTAAAAATCACTTAGGTCAAGCAATAATATCATGAAAGTCATGGATTACGTCATTTAATATAATAATTTTCTCTCCCAATTGCCTAAATACATTGATGAGATTGAGTTAATTGAAGTATCCATTTCTAGAATTATCCCAAAATTAAAATTAAAAGCCATGTTCTCTAATTTCACATTCTTTAAGGACATCTATCAAATGATCAAATTTTGTGAGACTAAGCTCATGGAAACTATCATGTTGACATATGAGAGCATGCCTTCATCGAATAATCAAAATTTATAAGAAAAACCTTCACACATAGGAAAACAAATTGATAAAAATAAACTCAAAAGAGTTAATGTAGCATAGTAAACACCCACAATAATCATTACAAAAACTCCCACACAATGATATTGTAGACACAAAATAATGCAATTTAGACATTATTTAGTCATGGTCTCATCTACTATTCATATGGTTTTTGAGTGAAGAAATTACTAATTAAATCCCATCTTTTGGCAATTTTACTTTGATTTCTATCGTCATTTCCGACCTCTCGCACATACATGCCAAGACTAATTTTATCATTTTGCATCATTTTAGCCTTAACTGGGGTTCCCAGTCTAGTGCTGGGGCAATCACAGGTGCCCTAGTCCCAGTCAGGGCACCCCAGTCCTTTTTCCACTTTATCTCCATCTTTTGGGAACTTTCTAGCAATTTGAGCATTCTATAATTTTGGTGGTTGGCATCTTCGAGGTTGATTAAAAAATTAGGACAAGAGAAACATATACATGTTGAAATGCTAGATGCGTTTCTTTGAATGTTGACGAAACAAATAAAGGTAAAGGGCTAGGAGGAATACCTATTGAAATGCTAGTTGTAGGTTGTTGCACGCGTATGAATTCTTGATCCACAACTGATCGTGAGAGCTTCCTTTTGGCTTGGAGGAACTACCTGAAATGGAAACAAGACCACCAAATAAAAGTTAAACAGTATATGCAGTGGAATGCCTAGTGTATGCTAGATCCGAGAAGTGTGATACTTCCTAGATGGTTGTCAATCCATTATTTAAAACAACTTAATGCTAATAATAAAGGAAATCCTACTATAGTTAAAATTATTTAGGTATCTCATTCGACTACAATAAGTGAATTCATTCAAAACAGGCTAAGCTATGACTAAATATGAAGGTCAAGGTCTTTGTCAGAGTACTGGTATTGGTTAAGGTTTGGTTCTGGCCTGCTTTGGGTATTGGGTAGAGGTTTTAAGCTCTTTTCTTGGTCAAATGGTAAAAACATAGATACCGATGTCAGTCTGGTATGACTAATGTCAGTTTAGGTTAACTAGCGGTAGTTGTGGGTAACCGACGTCAGTATGGTCGTGGTACAAGAAATTGGATAAAAACTTGGTAGGGTGACAGATCTGAAGTTAAATGGACATGGGAGGGAAAATGGTGAGGTTTGAATAGATCCTAGGTATACTCAGGGGTAGTTTAAATCCAGGTATGGGAAGTTCAAGGGTATGGGTGAAGGAATGGTCAATTTTTCATGGAGGTAAATGGTGGGTGAATGGAAATGGAAGCAAAAATAACAACATAAGTAAAAGAGTCTACTCAAATGGCAATGGAAAAGTGTTGGTTAATAAAACACTTACAGTTGTATGAGCTTGATGTCTAGTTAGAAATGGTGGGTGATCAAATGGAAGGAACTTGATGCAGTGTTGGTGCTTCCCTAGATGCTCCCGTGAAGGAAAATGGTTGTGCAATTGCATCCAGTGTTGGCTATGGATGCTTTGATGTGTGTACTAATGCTGGTTCTGCTTGCATGCAGCTATGGTTTTGTTCCTTGTTCTCAGAAGATGTCTCAACCTCTAAAACATTGTGCCAACCTTGAAATAAGGTTGTTTTGGGGGTTAAATGGTAATTGATGGCAGTTTTGGCTTAACCGATGGAGGTTCCGGCTTAATCGGCGGTGGTTTAGGGTAACCGGTGTTGGTTAGGGTGGGATTTCCTAGGTTTACTAAACTAGGTAGATCCCCTTGATTTTCTGGGATCTCGTTTCATTTACTCCACGGATTAGCATGGAAGATTCCTTCTAACGGGTAGGAATGTGGTTAGAGGGAATGTAGGCATTGATTTTTAGGGTTTGGGTAGGTCTTAGTTAGTTATGGCAACTTACTAAGAATAGGTCTTAGGGTGAGGTGGTTAGATGAGGTGGATATGTGGGCATTATCCCACTTAGGATATTTAAATAATAAATATCGTGAGGATAATGAATTAATTTAATTTAATTAATTAAATTATTTTTAGAGTGGGATGAAAGGGGCCATGGTTAGGTGAATGTGTTCAACGTTTTTATTTGATGGGGGGACAAGGGGAGTATGACCTAATTTTAGTGTCTACACTACCAACCTATTATTGACATGAAATACCCATAAGATATAAATTTCAACGATAAGGTTCCTTGTGATTGTCACCAATGTCTTATACATGCTATGAATATGTGTTTTGCATTATGTAAAAAGATCCAAGAGCTCATAGAAAATAACACCATCTCTTTACAATACCTAGATCCACCTACTAACACAATAATAGCTCAAATTAATGCTCATCCAAAATTGGTTACTGATTTACTACCAACCACTTGGAAACTGATTTAAAAAATTTTGAAATTTGAAAAACCCTAATCACACAGTCACAACACAATAGATATTCAATAAAGTACGGATCTAACCTAAGCAATAAGCAAGTGGAAATTGAAACCCTAAGTGTAAAAGAAGGGAAATAATTCTTAAGTAATTTTGTAATTAATCCTATTATGTATCAGTGTAGAGAATTGATAAACAGAAGGAAGAAAGTGTTGTAAATGAACCCAAAAAATTATGCAATAGCCGAATATTCCTAGAATGGGGCACCTAGATCAGGCCATGGACACCTATGCGCTGTAGTCTACTTCTGGGCACTCGTGACTACAAAAATGGATAGAAATTGATTTATTTTATGTCACTTATATGTGACTTCCCTTCGTTTTTGATCACCTATGTGTCACACTATGCCCATAGAACTCGCTTGTAGCCTACAAAGAGAAAGGGCACCTGCAAAACCATAAAACACATCAAATCCTAAAAATAAAAATATGCAAATATGGAGTCATACTAGTCTCGGAGGTCACCCGACATAATGAGCTTACAACCAAATATTTTACTACATCTCAAACTCCATAAAATTATGCATGTGTGTGTGTGTGTGTGTGTGTGTGTGTGTGTGTGTGTGTGTGTGTGTGTGTGTGTGTGTGTGTGTGTGTGTGTGTGTGTGTGTGTGTGTGTGTGTGAATAATTGTGCCCTAGGTGGATCTTGTGCAAGATGCACTAAATAATAAGCAATAGTTAGATGTAATAATGTAAGTAGATGTGTGGATGTCAAACTGAACTTCCCCTCCTATGAAATGTATGGAGAATAATGAAATCCCTTTTCCCTTGAATGAAGCTATATGGATGCTTTAATGCCCTTGAAATGCCTTTGGATGGAACCTTAGGTGATATTAATAGATGTTTAGAGATTGGACCCTTATTATGGTCACATAGCTTTCTATTTATATGATTCCCTTGTTTAAATTTTGTAATTAACGTCTAAAAGGTTGACCACCAAGAAAAAAAGATGCCCAAAAGATGAAAGAGGCCCAAAAGGTGTGAGCAAGATACAAAGAGGTCGGGGTGCCCAGAGGGGATGAGGGCGTTTGGGCGCTACCCTCCTAGCTGGGCACTGGTGTCTAGAGCCAAGAAAGGTAAAGCAATGAAATTCAGACTAGCTAATGAGATGTGAAATACCATAAATAAGGAAATAAAGAAATAAAATATGCCAAAGATAGATGTTAATTATTACTTTTCTCGCTTACGAATCATATGAATAGTGGCATGCGATTAGGACCTAGAAATGTACCCAAAGTGTGTGATTTAGTGTATACAGAAACTACTAAATAAGATGACTACATATGGCTTAGCATGCAGTTCCCCTCCACTAGCCTATGTAAATGATAGCCATCCAATTGATAACATCATTGGTGTCACTTGCATTATATCACAAGTAACGCCACACATCAACTTTTTTGAATCATAAATTCCTCCAGAAAATGAGGAAGCATCTAGACCAATATTTATTTACACACATTGAATCTCTTCCCATCCAAAATGTTATGGTAAAAAATGGATCTAGTCAAAATATTTGTATTATGGCACTTCTTAAATTTCTCCACTATACTACATTAGACCTTGTGGCTACTAAAGAGATAGTTTAGGAATTTGGAATCCAATGACAAAAACCCACTTGGGGGAATAGTTGTATTAGTAAAATTAATATCTAAGAGGATGGCCAATTTCTTCCTCATAATCCTTTCCAATGAGATGGTCAACATGTTACTTGAATTCCCATGAATATATAAGATGAACGTCGTTTTATCCACATTATATAGATGTTTTACGTATGTACACACCAATATAGTAGGGACCATTCCTAGTATATTATATGAGTACCTTATTTGACATATCCTAATGCCTACTTTAGTTCCTTCTTCACATACTATATCTCATATCAGGACATGATCCTTATAGACCAATCTACCAAATATTATTGATATCCCTAGATGTATCTGGTGTTATCCATTGACACACCCATCAACATAAATATAATTTAACTCATGTTTCTCGTCAGATGAATCTTGTAACATCTAGTTGTGTGTAACACATAGTAGTTAGGCAACATCAATGTGAGTGTGACCCTCATGAGACACCAATGAAATTTCATTTACTTAAATATCCTATGGTTACTATGAATACTTATGACTTATGGTGTAGATTCACACCCTCTACCAAGGATATCATAGAGTATTATATTACACATGAATTTATATTAAATTCAGAAGGTCATTATTTTCTAGTGAGCGTAACTAATTTACATTCTTTACATCCTGATATAAGGTATACCCTTGACATGATAATTGGTTAGCCTCTTAGTATTTTTCACACTCACTTGTATATAGCTTCTTTCACACACATACTCTTATCATGATTATTTATCATTCAATATATAGTCCCCTAGCTGTAGACTAGGTCGTTACATGACGATGCAACACATTTCATGGGTCTAATGTGATTTTTGAGAGAATAATTCTTTCCTAGGGAACTACCTTATCTATTATATTGTTTATATCATATGTCCTAGAGCAATTAGTACCAATTCTAAATATCACTTTTCTCTTTTTAGTCTTTTATAGAGACACTATAAAATTGATATAATATTATGAAAATAGAAACATGGACTTGCATGTGACTTGTTAAGTCATTGAATAAATTTGAGCCTTATGAATATTCAAATTTAGCAGTCTACCTCCTATCCTTTTTCACTTGAGTTTTATGGTATAAATCAAGTAGTTACAAATATCTTAACCCATAGACATCACACACTTTACAGATCCTATAACCTAGCACCCTAGGGGCACCTAACCACATTGGGGGAATATCTAAGTTTGGGAACTTCTTAAAAATGACACATAATTATATCATATCATCAACATAATGTGGATTCTTGTAGTGTTCTATACTAGGGGATACCTAACACATTGGGGGCATACCTACACAAGGGGCGTCTAACCATTTGGTATTTTATTGATTATATCCTTATAGAGTAGTCTATTGCAAGTAGAGTGTTACTCTTGCTTATATTACATTATTTCATTTCTTATGACATGTACTACATTTTTTTTGTCCAATGATCACATTTCCTATCTCTAGATATTGATTCAATCACACTCCATGATTACTTGCATTTAATCAGTTACTATTTTCTTCATTATAGTGATTGATACTATTGGCATTGGAATCCTATTTTGGCTATCCAACATTTTTTATTACACTGTTCATTTCTTATATATATCTATGTGTGCTTTTATATGTTATATGATTCTATATTTATATGACTTTTCTATTCTAGGAACTTGTATGTTGTATCTTTTGCGATGTTTTTTTTATTTAATATATCTATGAACTTAGATGTTTTATGATTTTAAATATTATTTTATTTTATTTTTATGGGAAATTTTATGTTGCATGCCTAGTGATATTGTCTATTTTGACTACTTTAGGAATTTATACGTTGTATGTTTTGATTGATCTAGGCAATTGTATGTTATCTAATTGCTCTAAGAAATTTTATGTTATCTCATTTCTCTTAACACTTATATGTTATCAAACTTCTCTAGTAATTTGGATGTTATTTTCTACTTTGAAATCTTATATAATCTATGATATTTTATGCTCTATGATCTATTTTCTCAATACACTTGTATATTTTATGTAGATGTATTATCTATTATTTGTTTGCATTAGGAAATTTTATGATCTATGTGTTTACACGCTTTTTAACCTTAATGGATTGATTTTTATGGAAATACATAACACTAAAAAGGAATTTAAAGTTTGTAAACTACGTGTAGACACTAGTTTTCGACACTCTTAAGTGACCTACCCAAGAGGCAAGAGGGTCAAGATAAATGGTCATGGAAAGAGGAAAGGTAGGGTCAGTATGTCCATTAACACAGGTAACAGTGCCACAAGGTACAACGAACACATGAGGTCACAAATCCCTAGCAGTGTTCCAGGTCCAAATATCTAGGTCATGACATGGATAGGGCTGAGGTATGGGTAAAATAACGAGTCCTCGAATGAGGACGATGTGAGAGGGTAAATGATAAGGTCAAGAGGATACATTGAAGTGTCCCAGGGAGGTGTGGGTGAGGTGAAAAAATGATTCAGGTCAAAAATTGGGGGTAATGGGTAGGAAAAGTACTAAGCTGCTAAACCAATGATGGTTAAAAAAAACTGATTCCGGTCAAGGTGGACCGACCATAGTAAGCTAGGGCATAGGACCAATGTCGGTTATGGTAAACTGACACCAGTTAGGTCGGGGTTGTTATAAAAAAGAAAAATTCTACGTTTTTCGAAATCATTTGTCCTGTGCGAAATAGAGGAAAATGACACGAGAGAGAGGGAAAGTTGGAAAGTGTTTGGATGGAATGGAAAGATGAGTTGGCAAGCCAAACAATGGGTGATTGGTAGTTGAGAGGCGGGTCCATGAGATCAGATTGTTGGATTCGGGTGGTTGGAGGTGAGGTGATTGATTGGTGATGGTAAATGCCGAAGAGGGATCGGGTGGGCCACCGGTGTAGTGGCTAGACATGCCACCACGATGACAGTAGCATGATGAGGTAAGTGTCAAAATATTTTCATGTTTTTTGAGATAGAGTAGGTGATAGGTTAGGTTTTGAAATATTGGGTGTGTGGGGGGAAAAAGAAATTTGAAATGAGGGAGGGTAAATTGGGTAGAATAGGAATGGGGAGAGAGGTATGTGGGTGAATGAGGGGTGGGATGGGGTTGAGGAGAAGTGTAGGGGAGAATGGGTGGGTAGAAGGGTCAAGAGAGGGAGTTTTTTGATAGGGGAGGGTTTGGGGGTAGCGGGTTTCGATGCAAAAGTCATCAACATCGGTTGGGGTTAGCTGGCATCGGTAGGGTCAAACCGGTGTCAGTCACAAAATAGGTGACCCGTGCCGGTTTAGGGGTGACTAGGGTCAGTTAGAGATAACCATCACTGGTCAAGTTTTGGAGAAAAAGGGACCAAAAGGGCCCCAGGTCGAGTGGGTGAGAGAGGTAGGGGAAAAAGAAGGTGTTTTGGTGTAAAATATGGCATAGGCAGGGGGTGAAACGGGCATGGGTAGATGATAGTAGGTGAGAGTAGGGGTGGATAAATGGAAATGTGATACAAAGGTAGGTTGGGGAAGAAAGAACGAGATGGGGAAGTAGGTATAGGTGAGGTGTTGAGTGTGGGTATGATGAAGGTAGATTAATTTGATTTTTGTGTTGGATGCAGGGGAGAGATGAGCTGTGGATGAGAGACAGGGTGCCACCCCTACTCTTGAGAGTGTGAGGTGCAGTGATAGTTGAGGAGTGGTGGTATGTGTAGGAGGTGGGCTTGATTGGGGTCCAACGCTATCAACATGTAGTCTGGTAGTTGAGTCTGATGGTCGCCCTCATCGATAGATGAGATTCAACAACCAACACCTTCAACCTACCGATGGGTGAGATGACAGTCACCCTAGAGGACGTGTTTAGGATCTTATGGTTACCGATACTAGGGACACAAGTGTACTCGATCTCCTCTAAGGCTTCAGAAGAGTTGATGCTAACAGTGTTTTGGGAGGGACTGGCAGACATGTCATTCCATAGTGCCAACTTGAGTTACGGGGGGATGTACCTAGCCCATCCAAAGGAGACGAGGCTAGTTGTTTTATAGATGGAGGTAGTGTGTTGTTTTGCACTGCTAGATGTAGAGGATGGGAGATTTCCTCGCTCCATGATGGGGGGTTTTACATGACATGGTGATGGATCAGACCTGCTTTTCCTAGGTGCCAACATTCTTGGTGCAATTATACAGAGAGTTGTGGGTGTATGGGTGGCTCTGTAGGTTTAGCCTATGTTGTACCTTTTTACTACACTACTGGGCCTATGAGCACATAGTTTGTATCTGACCAGTGGGTATGCCCTGAGAAGATGCATTTCCACAGAGATTGGTTTGGGTGGGGTATAAGGGATGGGTTCCCGTGATTGGAGAATGTCAATCAGACATGTCTACTCATGATGTAGCATATTACAGGCGTCTATTGGCGGGCTTGTCTGGGGTGGACATCATATGGAGACTGTATGTGGGTTATCCCTCATATAGAAGGATTCATGATGAGCTAGATGGCCTTTAGTTACTAAGATGGATAGAGGGGTATCATGCTGGGAGCACAAGATGATCCCATTTGATAGGGTTAGGTGGCAGTTTTGGTTGCTACAGGACATACCTCCACCCTTCTTGCAGTACTGGAGAGATGATGTAGAGAGGCCATTACCTCTACCATAGTCGATAGTGCCCACAGGGTAGGAGGAGCAGGTGGTAGACCGGTGGATCGATGATGCCGGAGTGACAGATAGATATAGATAGACGTGGTAGGCTAATTTACGAGCAGTACCACCCAGACATGGGTATCCATATTTAGCCACTATAACGGTGTAGAGAGATGCCCTACAGGGGCAGGAGGTGACCCTAATTACCCAGTTAGGGATGGTGCAGGGGTAGTTAGCCAGTTCAGAGGTGGAGGTGGCTGAGTTTCATGCACAGGTGGCCAGTCTTCAGGCCCAGGGTGGAGATGGGGATGGTGATGATGGTCAAGTGGCTACCCTATAGGCACATGTTACAGGGATACATGGTCAGTTGACCATGGCACATGTGTAGATTCAGGCATTACATGTGCAGGTACAGGCACAGGGTGCAAGGCCGATGGCACCTCCATAGGCACCAGGACAAGGGCCTAGTTCACATGAAGGGGCGGGACAGGGTCCCACTAGACAGGTAAAGGGGCCGATGCCTATGGGGCCACCACATATCATTCCCATATCTAGGTTACGGGATGCCCTAGGTGAGGCCAGATACTACCAGGATCACTTGATGGCGACTTGGATAGATTTTCTATCCTATGGAGAGTACATGGCACAATAGGCCTCAAGTGAGAGGACTAGACCCCAGACTCAGAGTGTAGAGAGCACAGGGGGCCATCGAGCTTGAGACAGGAGCAGGGAAAGGCCACCAGCTCAGGGAGACTAGCTCCAGGTGAGATGATACCAGGCCGTCAGACAAGATCCGAGGAGGAGACCAGAGAGACTAATAGGGATTAAATCCCTCCTCAAAGACAGGTGAGGCTACCTGTTTATTACTAATCTAAAACACAACAAAAATAATATGTACAGTATTCACACTAATCTAACCATTGGGGTTGGGATAGAATCCCAAAATCCATATCCACACTAGGTAAAGATGTTGTTGTTTTCTGAAATAGAATGGATCAGAAAGGAATACACAATGGAAAGGAAATGACGGGAACGTATTTTCTTTCGAGCAAACACAGATCACGAAATAATCATACGAGTTCTAGATAACAAATGTAATGTAATGTTTGAAACAATTAAAATGATTGAGAATGCTAAACAAAGAATAGCTTAAGATCCTGAACATAAGAACAATATCTTAAGAGAGATGAATCTCACAACACAAAGTTTGCAAAAATAGCATTGATTTCTATTCCTCAAATGATTAAAAGAAAACACAAAGTTTTTCTTCTTCACAATAGTTCTCAATATTCCAAAAATCTCAACCCCTTGGAATGCATAAGCATCCCTTATTTATAATAAAAGGAGTTGAGAGAAAATAGGATAAATCCTAGAAAATAGTCTTTTAAAAGAGAGTCCTATTTTGCTTGACTCTCACGCAGGAGACCAAGTCAAAATTTGCTTCCTATGTGACGAAACAAAAATGAAAAAGACATGTCGATTTCAAGATTGAAATGACATGTCGCATTGTGCTTATTCTGTATCATCATCTTTATCTTCCTCCAACAAAGCCTGCTTGTCCCAAAATTCTTGGAATTTTCAGATTATACCCTGCATCTCATTCTCATCAGGCGTGGTGGAATGATCACTCAGAACTTCACATGTTTCCTGAGTATCACTAGCATTGCCAGGAAGCTTTTTCAATCTCTTGTTGAGTTTCCTCAGGGTCTCCAAAGAATGTTCAATTTTCACAAACCTGTCAATGATTTCCATGCCGAATCCGTAAGTTGGTTCATGCTGAATTGATTCTTGGATCTGTTTGTAAAGATCATCAATAGGTAGGATACCCGAGCTTTCACTCAACACTTTAGCACAGATCTTGACTAGCTCTTCTTCTAAGTCATTCTTACCATCGACCAATTGATCTCTTGATTCTCTCAATTTGCTGCAAGCTTCATTGAGAATATTTATTCTGAATTTGATGGCTTTAGTTAGCTGAAAATGTTTATCCCCATGTGGAATGATGCCTTCTTTGACCAAGATGCGGGATGGAACCTGTTTCAGCGTTTGGAGAGCTTCGAAAGTCAACTCTAGGTTCCCGATTTCTGCTGAAAACTCATCATCCATTTTCTCTCCATCTTTCTTTATATCCTCTAAGGATTGGTAGACTTCCACAGTATCTTTGATGACTTCTTTTCCTTGCAGGAGCAGCCTTTGGGTCCATTCATCGACCGTTCTCCCCTTTTCATTAATCTTCTCGATCATGGGTACCGATGAGAAATCAAACCCGATAGGAGTAGAGGATGATGGTGTTGACTCAGGAGGCTTTGAGAGCTTGAGTAGCACTTCTGTTAGCTGTTGTACTTTCTCTTTTAACTCATCTCTATTTGCCTTAGTTTCCCTCAGCTTCTGGCACAACACATTCATGGCATCTTGTGCATCCTACTGTGCTCCCTCTATTGTTACTTTCCCTAGAGCCACCCTTGTGATTTGATAATCTGTGACCATTATGTCATCCTTAGTTTTATCAGCCATGGGAGTAGCAATCTCTACAAATTTATGCCCTGAGGCATCCACTGAAATCCTTGAGACTGTTTTGGGTTTCTTGGCTGACTTAGTGGGAGTGACCTTGAGGGAACTGAAATCAAAGGCTGGTAATGGAACAACTACCTTCCTCTTCCTCAGAGTCTGATCTACCAACCATTGAGGTGTATTGGAAGAAGTTGCTTCCATTGCAGGTGTTATGGTCACATCTTCAGGTGGAGGAGGATTAGCTTGTGGAGTGGTAACCACCGTAAGTGTAGCACCCATGGTAGTGGATTCAGGGAATAAAGGTGCAGTAGGGAGGCATGTCCATGGTTAACTGGGGTCCAGTGGGGAGAGGTGAGAGGCCAGAGAAGATACTAGCCATGGCTGAGGAACTTGGTGAAGAAATCTGAGGCAAGGAAGGTTGAATGGGAGGAGGCAAGGATTCCAGAATTAGAGCTTGAGAAGTGGGAGGAAGACTTACCTCTGATGAACTGTCTACCAAAGGAGGAATGGAAGGTTGAATAATCTCTTCTCTTGAAGGAAGATTCCCTTGTTCTGGTTGTGGAGGTGAATCAAGAACCTCAACTATTTGTGGGAGAGTGGCCACTGGTGTAGTTACTTGATCTTCTCCCTTTCTTACAAACTTAACCTTCATTGGCCTTTTGGAAGGGTTCTTATCCTTTTCCTTTTTTCCTTTTGAGGGTCCCTCTTCCAAAGCATCTAGCTTTGCAAAACTCCCTTCTTTATAACTCATTCCCCAAGAAATGAGCCACGCCTTAGTACGGGAAATAATTTGAGTAGCTCTTCCCGTGATAGAAGCTTTCTCAGCAATGGACCAATCAATGGCCGGGAATACATATTGATCTTCATTCAACCCATCATACGAGGCATCAAGGACACTCTCATTGTCTTTAGTGCCTTTTGGGATGTCAGATAAATCCAGCATCTAGATTTCTTCAATTGTCAACCTATTATTATCCTTTCTTTCGGATGGAAACTTCATCCCGAAGATCAACCCAAATATCTTCTATGTTGGGAACATGTAGATATAAAGTCCCGTATGACTTAAGGACTCCTCGGAAATCAAATCCATCTTTGTGCTTCATGTGCTTATTCAAATTGTCCTGAAGCTCATGCACCACATTCTTAGCTTTGAACACCATTGAGCATGTGTGCCATCTAATGGAAATGGAAAAGGATACAATAGCCTTGTGTTTGTTTTGTTGGAATTTGTGGAAATCCAACAACTATCTTACTAACTCCATTAGGATCAGCTTATCACCTGGGAATCTGGGCAATCTGAAAGGATCACCTGGATACATGACCACCTGAAGGTATGTGAACTTCTTGAACTGCAAGAAGATACAACCCCATTTTGATACTTCGGCCCATGCTTCATCAGAGACTCTTCTTTTCCTTAGATCAGGGTTCATCCTGCAGATATTTTCATAAAAGAAAGCATCGTTCACTCTTCTGAACTGATCTTCAGAACCTTTCATTGTCAGCTGAGGGAGGTACCGATATATGTGTTCTGTTACCCTATCTCCTTTTGCATCCAATCCTGGATAATTTCTCATGCCAGCTGCTGCATAGGTGACATATGATGACATATAGAATTTTCCGTAGTCAAGACTGTCTTCATCTGGGAATCAATCTCATCACTTATGAGACTGCTCCAATCGATCCCTTGTTAATTATTCTTCATAATAACCATGAATTGATACATCCATCCTTGGAAGTCCCTTGACTCAGGGAGTCCAAATACTCGACTTAGCAAGGTGATGATGTCGCTGATTTCAAGGATGAAATCACTCCTGGGGACAAACTTGGGAAACCTTGAGATGGCTGGCTTGGCCTTGATCAAGAACTTTTCTATTCACATGCCTGATGCAGTCGTCTTGATCCTTGTCCCAGGATTTCTGTGCTGACTTAAGATCTACGTCAACATATTCCTGAAAGTTGGGTAATCTTAAGAGGTCATCAAAATAACCCCCGTCCAACTTCACTATGACTTCTCCTGCTTGATTTTTCACTGAGTGAGAGTCTGAGTCATAATGGGAAGCACAGGCCAAAATGAACTCAGGGCATTGAGCAGACATTGGGAATCCTGCTGCAAGAGGGAGGCCACTGTTGGTTATTGACTTCATCCAGGGACTCTAAGAAGAATCCTTGGTTCTGTTCCAAAAATCCTCCATGTCAATGTTACCAAGTTCCGTATCTCAGATGTCATAATTGCAATCTATGTAGGAGGGGGATTCCATCTTTCGATACTTGTATTTCATCTTCCCTGACCTGTCTGACTTGTCTTTAGATGATCCAGGATCTGACATGAGAAATCCTGAAGAAAGAATGCCTAGACAACTCCTATCTGAGCAATCAGACTTGGAAGCTTGCTGAGCAACCCCACAGACCCGCCACACTATCCAGATTTTAGGACTTGTAAAGCACCTGATGAAACCTAACACACTAGAGAGAGTGTCAGAACTTAGGTCTTGTTCAGACACTTCACAAAACCTGACACACTGGAGAGAGAGTGTCAGAACTTAGTAGATGTTGGACACTCTGGTAAAACCTGATACACTACAGGAAGTCAGAAGATGTTGACCCGACACCTCGAAGACCTCGAAGAAACTGATACACTGCAAAGTGTATGTCAGATGATGTTGGATGTCTGGCACTTAGAAAAACCTGAATACACTGGAAATTGGAGATGTCAGACTTGATGTTGGATGTCTGGCACTTGAAAAATCCTGAAACACTGCGGAACTTGGAGATTGTAAAACACCCTGCGAAACCCGAAAATAAGGGATTGGGTTTTTGAGATGTCAAGACATGCAATCTTTCCACCATTTCAACAGTTAGGACTTTGTATTCTTCTCCTTTTCTTTAAAACACAAAAAGGTATATTCCAAGGTATAGAATAGGAAAACACCCTAAGGGTGAACTCTTAATCAATAATTTCTATTGGAATACAACCCAAAAAGAAGAAGAAAACCTAAAACCCTAAACCTAGAAGAAAAATAGGAAAGGAAGGAGAACATCAAAAGAACATCACAAAAACAATTCAAAAACCTCACAAGCAGAGGGAAAAGAAAATACCTTCAGCAAATTGAAAAATAATTGAAAATGAATCACGCAATCGAGCAAGAAATCAAATCGGGTTTGAAGGTTGAGAGAGCATGTATGAAAAATCCACGCAACCAAAAGTACAATAGATAAAAATGACGTGTAAATCCAACTATTTATAAAAACCCCTACATTTATTACACTTCACATGACACGTGTGCCAACTACCTGACAACTCAGAGTTAATGCCATGTCATCATGCTTGGAGTGCCCGAAAACCTGATACAAAGGATTAGCTATCAATTCAGGTTTCAGGTTTCGGGAAACAGATGACATGAAACATGAGATGTTTGGGTGTTCCAAGGTTCTGAAAACCTGACACAAAGGGACATATCGGGTTTTAGGTTTCGGAAGTCAATCGACATGTAGCATGCTTTTTGCAAGTCAAGTCATGTTCAGGTTTCGGGATGCTCATGAATTCATGTTGTTGAAAACCTGAAAACTGGCTAGTTTTAGGAGATTTTTCAAAGGTTTCGGGGTTATCTTAATTTTAGCTGGAATCACTAAAATGAGATAACAGCTGGCTCCAGTTGGGGACTTTCTTGGTGACATCAAAAAGAGAACTCAGAAATTTGTTTTATCCATTGGGCTATGTTGAAAAAGAAGAAAAAACAAAGAAAGAAAGAAAGAAAACAAAAAACAAACACAAACCAGAAAACAAATTATGTCAAAAGGGCATTTTAGGAGATTTTTTGACCAAAAGGTTCTATGGTTATCTTAATTTTAGCTCAGAATCACTAAAATGAGATAACAACTTGGCTCCAGTTGGGGACTTTCTTGGTGACATCAAAGGAAGAGAACTCAGAATCTCTAGTTTTATCCATTGGGCTCTTATTTTATCCATTGGGCTATGGAGTCTGAAGAAAGAAGAAAACCAAAAACAAACAAAGAAAGAAAGAAAACAAAAAGCAAACACACGACAGAAAACAAATTATGTACAATGCAAGAGAGCATCTTGCATTACTGATGGAACAACTTCAGATGTTGACCACTGAAAGGTAGAGGGAGAAACTCTCCATCAAGGTATGATAGACAGAAGCTATTTTCACCATTCAGCTGATGTATTTTGAAAGGTCCTTTCCATAAAGAATCAAACTTTCCATGCATCCCTTTCTGCTCTCTTCTCTTATCCCAGAGGAGTACTAGATCTCCAACTTGGAAATCATGTTGCTTTGATTTCTTGTCAAATATTCTTTTGACTTTGATCTGATGGTCTGTGATGTGATCCACCACCTTGCTCCATTCTTCTTCTAGCCTGGCTAGGTACATTATCCTTTTCTCGATAGAACTTTGAAAAGTTTCATCCTCAATTGCTTTAGCCAACTGTAAGGCTGGTAATTCCATGGAGATAGGTATCTCAGCGTTAATCCCATATAACACCTGGAATGGAGACATCCCAATAGCTCATTTAGGAGTAATCTGATCAGCCCACAATGCATCATACAATGCTTTGTGCCATGTCCTTTGATTCTCATCAACCAACTTTCTGATTATGGTCACCAGGTTTTTGTTGCTCGATTCAGCTTGACCATTGCCTTGAGGGTAGTAATCGGATGAATGAGCCAATGTGATCCCAAATCCGTAACAAAATTCTGTCAACTCGTGGGATGAAAAATTGGAGGCATTGTCGGCAACAATCTTGTGAGGCATGCCAAATCTGACAATTATATTTTCTTTGAGGAAGTTGCAGACAAGCTTCAGAGGTTGCCTGCTTGATGGGTGCAGCTTCCACCCACTTGGTGAAATAGTCTATGGCAGTGAGCACGTAGTTGTGTCCCACACTAGAGGTAGGATTCAATACTCCAATGAAATCAATTCCCCACTGGTGAAAAGGTTCTTCAATGACCACAGGCTTCAGGGGAAGAGCTGCTAACTTAGGGCGACCAACAAAATGTTGACAAGCTTCACATTTGGACACCCATTCTGCTGAGTCTCGAAAGAGAGTAGGCCAATAGTACCTAGCCCGTAGGATCTTATAAGATGTCATGGAGGAGGAGAAATGTCCTCTGCATGCCAAATTATGGAGGGACTCTAGCAACCTCACCTGCTATGACTTATCAACACAATGCAGGAATACACCATCAATACCTTTCTTATACATTCCATTATCCCACAGAATGTATCTTGCGGATCTTAACTTCACTGTCCTCTTCTCCTTTTAGCTTAAATGTTGGGGGAATTCACCATAAGTCAGAAAGAAAGCAATATCTGTGTACCATTCATCGGTTGTGCTCACAAAAAGCACCATGGGCAATTCCGAAGAGGTATCTTCAGTTTTTTCACATTCTGTCTCAGCATTATTTTCTGCAATCAATTGGCACAAGCCCCTTCCTCGTACCAACTTGGTAGGTCTGATGTCCAAGTCATACTCTTGGACTTTAGCTATCCAGTTACCCCATTGACTACCCAACTCTTGTTGAGTCAAAATGGATTTAACTGCAGTATCAGGAACGAGAACGAGGGTATGAGAACTCAGCACGTAATACCTGAAATGTTTCACTGCTCTCACCACCGCATAAGCATGCTTTTCAATTTGTGACATTTTCAATTCATGTTCTTTCAATGGGAAGCTCATGAAAGTGATGGGAGCTTCAATTCCTTCTTCATTTTCCTGCATCAAGATGGCTGATACTGTATGAGCGGAAGCATAGCTGTACATGATGAAATATTTTTTGAAGTCTGGACATACTAGAATGGGGGCATGTGCAATTTCCTTTTTGACTTCTTTGAAAGAAATCTTCCCTTCAGTGCTCCATCGAAATGGAGTTTTCCCTTTCATCATCCCAAGGATATCCTTGGTTTTATCAGCAAAATCAGGTACAAATCTTCTTAGGAAATTAACCTTCCCAAAAAAGGAGTGCACCCCAGTTTTGCTTGTGGGTAGGGTAAGGCTTTGAATGGCCTTCACCCTCTCTGGGTTGATCTTGGTTCCTTCTCTAGTCACAATATGACCCAACAACTTTCCTTCTGTCACTCCAAACATGGACTTTTTAGGATTTAATGAAATCCCATGATGCCTGCACCTTAAGAGTACCTGTTCCAGGTGATCATAATGATCACTTCATTTTTTAGAGAAGACCGTCAAGTCATCCAAATACACAACTATGACCTTGCCCATTAAATCCCTGAAAGCTAAGTCCATAGCTCTCTGAAATGTGGCCCCGACATTGATCAAACCTGAAAGGCATCCTTCTGTAAGCAAAGGTTCCCCATGGAGTGGTGAACGTTGTTTTATGTTGATCTTCAGCAGCTACCTCAACCTGATTATATCCCAAAAATCCATCAAGCATGGATAACATTTCTGCCCCAGTGACCAGTCTGTAATACCTGGTCCATGATGGGCAATGGATAATTGTCCTTTAATGAAGACTGGTTGAGATTCTGGAAGTCAACACAAATCTGGATTTCACCATTCTTCTTTCTCACAGGGACAATGTTCGCAACCCAGGTGGAATGATGGATCGGAAAGATAATCCTTGCATCTAACATTTTCTGAATTTCTGCAAGAATAGTCCCTGAGATCTTGGGGTTGTAATGTCTCTACTTCTACCTGTGGGGTTTAACTTCAGGCTTCAAGGGAATGCTATGTTGCACATCCTTGGGCTTGAAAGACTTTAGATCCACGTATGACCATGCTAGGACGTCCATATATCTCTTCAAGAGTGAAGAGAATCTTTCTTTTTCCTCTGGTGAACAACATTTACCGATGTTTACCATCCACGGTTGATCAGTGGAACCCAGGTTAACTTGATCTACTTCTGACGAGGAAGCACCTTCAGCTTGCCTTTTACCCTGAATAAACCGGTCATGCTTGTCGAACAAACCTTCCAGAGAAACCAATCCCTTGGGAATCTTGTTTCCTTTTAGCTGAATGAACTCACCATCAATCTCTTGAGATGAACTTGAAACAAATTCATGGAAAGCTGATTCTGATCCTTCAAAATATAGTTCACTAAAATTGTCAGCTTTTTCAAGGAAAGACAGTACCTGTTGATCATCATTGAATACTTGCCAATGTGCTGAATTATCTGGAACACTGGGATGGTACACAATCTCGATGGTGTACGTGTCTTGTTTGAACTATGGATGAGGAAGGAGAAGAGATGCAGACATGGCCAATGAATCAGCTTTGTCGTTATAATCCCTCAAAACTACCTTGATAGAAAAAGCATCAAAGCATTCTATGTTGTCCCATACTTTGTTCCTGTAATGCTTTAGGTGATCATTTTTCACTTGATAAACCCCTTTCACTTGATTTACAATGAGCTCAGCATCTCCCTGAACTTTGAGGTTTCAGATTCCCTTTTGTCTTGCCATTTCTAATCCTAATAACAAAGCCTCATATTCAGCTGTGTTATTAGTATTATCAAACTGCAACTTGAAAGCAAAGGGAAAGATCTCAAAATCTAGAGATATAAGAACTACGCCGCACCTGATCCAGTAGTTGAACAGCTCCCATCAAACTTGAGGGTCCAAATACCATTAGGATCCTCTTCCTTAACATTCACAACTGGTATCTCTGATGTCATGAAATAATTCCCTAAGCCAGCATCTTCGAAAAGAATTTGAGCCTTGGGGTCATCAGACTTAGTGACTAAATACTTCGCTTGAGGCTCAGGATGGAGAATACGAGGAACTCCATTAACTAGAATTTTAGCCTTGGTCCAGTCCATATTGATCTCCCCTCTGACATCTTTACAAAAACCTCTTCCTAAGAGAATACCGTAAGCAGCTGGGATATCAGCAACCAGAATGGTCATTTTTACTCTCTTCTCCGGGAAGGCGACAAATGCAAATTGTGCATCTTTGATTTGACCAATCAAAGGAACTTGCTTGGTTTCCATGGAGTAACACCATCCATATGATTTAGTCAAAGTAAGTCCAAGGGCATGAGCTACTTTTGTGGGCATCACGTTATCGGAAGCTCCTGAGTCAATTATGCAATTGCTGAGTTTGAACCCGTTTATGAGTAAAGACAAATAAAATGGTTTGATCTTTCCTGAAGAAGAAACAGAGGTCATATTGGTTGAAGGTGAAGGTTGAGTAGGACTTGAAAAAATGCCTTTTGAAGATGAAGGAACAACAACCTTGCTTCTAATGAATTTGGCAAGCTTTTCAAATTGCTCAGGATTTGACTGAAGATATTCTGCTTCTGACATTTGGATCTTAGTTCTTTTTGCATGGTCAATAATGTCAAAAGTAGTATATGAAGGAATGATGGTAGGCTCAGTTTCTGGTTATATTGGTTTGAGCTGAGGTACTGGTCTTGGGAGCAGGAGAAGGAGAATAAGAAGAAGTTGTTACCTTTTTAGTTGTCTCCTTTTCAGTTTGTGCTGAGATAGGAGAGCCTCTCTTGGCCATGACCACGGGAGCTTCTTTATTCTTCTCCTTAGAGCCTTCAACTAGTTTTCTAGGATTCTGAGATTGGGATCGAGTAAAGACCACAAATGACTGACCATCATGTTCACATCCATCTTCCTCGTATTCCAAATACCCAATGCTGGAGTCACCAGCTGAATCATCATAGGACTCATCAGCATATCCCGAAGCTTCAAAAGCTTCATGAGAATCTTGTTCTTCTGGTTCTTCCTCTTCTTTGACTATCTCTACTATAGCATTAACAGGAGGAGCTTCAATAGCCAGTCTTGGTTGAGCAGCAGTCAACCGTGGTCTATCTCTTGTGGGAGTGCCATTAGTATTATTGAAATTCCATCTAGGAATATCCCGATACGGAACGTTGCTCACCTGTTGAGACATTTGCTTTTTCAAAGTGATCAAGTCATTAGCCATCTTCTGAATCATTGGATCAGTAGTACTCTGAGAAGAACTCTGATTTTTAGGCTTGGATGATTCTTTTCTGATCTTTCCAGCCAGAATAAGATCATCTTCTATTTCGGTGGTTGTAGCTTGAGCGGTGGCCAAATCAGGGATAACAGATCTTCTTAACAAGAAGCTTACATCTGGAGGTTGAGCGTTGATGAAGAAACATTTCTGATTCTCAAGAGTAGGAACAAGTGTGATCTGGAATCTTGTGAATTAGCTTTTTGAATTTGGCTATGAAGTCCCGCATGGGTTCGTAAGACTCCTTCTTCATGTGGGTAAGCTGTGCTAACAAGGCATGAGAATCTTCAGCTGGTTTGAACCTTGCTTCAAATACAGATCTCATGGTAGCCCAGTTGGTAATGCATGCATTTGGGAGATGATAGAACCATTCTGCTGCTATGCCATGCAATGTTTCAATGAAGAGTCGAACAGAGACATCTTCATGAGCAACCCCAAGAACACCGCATGCAACAAAGAATGAGGCAATGTGTTTGTCAAGATTTTTTTTTCCATCACCGTTGAACTTAGGAATATTCTTCCGTGATCCATGAGGTAGGTCATGCAATGGTGGAGTAAGGGAAAGAGGACCAATAGCTGCGCCCCAAGGCACAGGTTGTGCTGCCATTCTTCTAAATGAAGTGTGAACAGGAATCTGAATATCTGGCAAGAATAATGCATGACAAGTTGTAGAAACTTCTTATTCTTGAGGAATCTGATTCCTTCGGATGGGTGAAGAACTTCTTTCCCGGCTAGATGCAACACTGTTGGGTGAAAGCCTGAAATTATGCTGTTGAAGCAGATCAAAGAATGGATCAGTTTCACCCTTGGCTCGGCTTAACCGAGTGAAGATCTTCCTGGCCAGCTTGAACTGGAAAATGGATCTTCTTGAAAATAAGGCAAATACGGAGTCGCCAGACACCAAAAGGATAAGCTTAGTCTTATCAATCCGTATTCCCCAGCGGAGTCACCAAAAACTGTTGGTTGGATATTTTGTCATGCCAAAATATGAGGTTCAACCACATAGTACATGGGATTAAATCCCTCCTCAAAGACAGGTGAGGCTGCCTGTTTATTACTAATCTAAAACACAACAAAAATAATATATACAATATTCACACTAATCTAACCATTGGGGTTGGGATAGAATCCCAAAATCCATATCCACACTAGGCGAATATGTTGTTTTTCGAAATGGAATGGATTAGAAAGGAAAACAAGATGGAAAGGAAATGATGGGAACGTATTTTCTTTCGAGAAAACACAGATCACGAAATAATCATACGAGTTCTAGATAACAAATGTAATGTAATGTTTGAAACAATTAAAATGATTGAGAATGCTAAACAAAGAATAGCTTAAGATCCTGAACATAAGAACAATATCTTAAGAGAGATGAATCTCACAACACAAAGTTTGCAAAAATAGCATCGATTTCTATTCCTCAAATGATTAAAAGAAAACACAAAGTTTTTCTTCTTCACAATAGTTCTCAATATTCCAAAAATCTCAACCCTTTGGAATGCATAAGCATCCCTTATTTATAATAAAAGGAGTTGAGAGAAAATAGGATAAATCCTAGAAAATAGTCTTTTAAAAGAGAGTCCTATTTTGCTTGACTCTCACGTAGGAGACCAAGTCAAAATTTGCTTCCTATGTGACGAAACAAAAATGAAAAAGACATGTCGATTTCAAGATTGAAATGACATGTCGCATTGTGCTTATTCTGTATCATCATCTTTATCTTCCTCCAACAAAGCCTGCTTGTCCTGAAATTCTTGGAATTTTTGGATTATACCCTGCATCTCATTCTCATCAGGCATGGTGGAATGATCACTCAGAACTTCACATGTTTCCTGAGTATCACTAGCATTGCCAGGAAGCTTTTTCAATCTCTTGTTGAGTTTCCTCAGGGTCTCCAAAGAATGTTCAATTTTCACAAACCTGTCAATGATTTCCATGCCGAATCCATAAGTTGGTTCATGCTGAATTGATTCTTGGATCTGTTTGTAAAGATCATCAACAGGTAGGATACCCGAGCTTTCACTCAACACTTTAGCACAGATCTTGACTAGCTCTTCTTCTAAGTCATTCTTGCCATCGACCAATTGATCTCTTGATTCTCTCAATTTGCTGCAAGCTTCATTGAGAATCTTTATTCTGAATCTGATGGCTTTAGTTAGCTGAAAATGTTTATCCCCATGTGGAATGATGCCTTCTTCGACCAAGATGTGGGATGGAACCTGTTTCAGCGTTTGGAGAGCTTCGAAAGTCAACTCTAGGTTCCTGATTTCTGCTGAAAACTCATCATCCATTTTCTCTCCATCTTTCTTTATATCCTCTAAGGATTGGTAGACTTCCACAGTATCTTTGATGACTTCTTTTCCTTGCAGGAGCAGCCTTTGGGTCCATTCATCGACCGTTCTCCCCTTTTCATTAATCTTCTCGATCATGGGTACCGATGAGAAATCAAACCCGATAGGAGTAGAGGATGATGGTGTTGACTCAGGAGGCTTTGAGAGCTTGAGTAGCACTTCTGTTAGCTGTTGTACTTTCTCTTTTAACTCATCTCTTTTTGCCTTAGTTTCCCTCAGCTTCTGGCACAACACATTCATGGCATCTTGTGCATCCTGTTGTGCTCCCTCTGTTGTTACTTTCCCTAGAGCCACCCTTGTGATTTGATAATCTGTGACCATTATGTCATCCTTAGTTTTATCAGCTATGGGAGTAGCAATCTCTACAAATTTATGCCCTGAGGCATCCACTGAAATCCTTGAGACTGTTTTGGGTTTCTTGGCCGACTTAGTGGGAGTGACCTTGAGGGAACTGAAATCAAAGGCTGGTAATGGGACAACTACCTTCCTCTTCCTCGGAGTCTGATCTACCAACCATTGAGGTGTATTGGAAGAAGTTGCTTCCATTGCAGGTGTTATGGTCACATCTTCAGGTGGAGGAGGATTAGCTTGTGGAGTGGGAACCACCGTAAGTGTAGCACCCATGGTAGTGGATTCAGGGAATAAAGTCGCAGCAGGAGGAGGCATGTCCATGGTTAACTGGGGTCCAGTGGGGAGAGGTGAGAGGCCAGAGAAGATACTAGCCATGGCTGAGGAACTTGGTGAAGAAATCTGAGGCAAGGAAGGTTGAATGGGAGGAGGCAAGGATTCTGGAATTAGAGCTTGAGAAGTGGGAGGAAGACTTACCTCTGATGAACTATCTACCAAAGGAGGAATGGAAGGTTGAATAATCTCTTCTCTTGAAGGAAGATTCCCTTGTTCTGGTTGTGGAGGTGAATCAAGAACCTCAACTATTTGTGGGAGAGTGGCCACTGGTGTAGTTACTTGATCTTCTCCCTTTCTTACAAACTTAACCTTCATTGGCCTTTTGGAAGGGTTCTTATCCTTTTCCTTTTTTCCTTTTGAGGGTCCCTCTTCCAAAGCATCTAGCTTTGCAAAACTCCCTTCTTTATAACTCATTCCCCAAGAAATGAGCCATGCCTTAGTACGGGAAAGAATTTGAGTAGCTCTTCCCGTGATAGAAGCTTTCTCAGCAATGGACCAATCAATGGCCGGGAATACATATTGATCTTATTTCAACCCATCATACGAGGCATCGAGAACACTCTCATTGTCTTTAGTGCCTTTTGGGATGTCAGATAAATCCAGCATCTGGATTTCTTCAATTTTCAACCTGCTATTATCCTTTCTTCGGATGGCAACTTCATCCCGAAGATCAACCCAAATATCTTCTATGTTGGGAACATGTAGATATAAAGTCCCGTATGACTTAAGGACTCCTCAGAAATCAAATCCATCTCTGTGCTTCATGTGCTTCTTCAATTTGTCCTGAAGCTCATGCACCACATTCTTAGCTTTGACCACCATCGAGCATGTGTACCTTCCAATGGAAATGGAAAAGGATACAATAGCCTTGTGTTTGCTTTGTTGGAATTTGTGGAAATCCAACAACTTGTCTTACCAACTCCATTAGGATCAGCTTATCACCTGGGAATCTGGGCAATCTGAAAGGATCACCTGGATACATGACCACCCAAAGGTATGTGAACTTCTTGAACTGCAAGAAGATACAACCCCATTTTGATACTTAGGCCCATGCTTCATCAGAGACTCTTCTTTTCCTTAGATCAGGGTTCATCCTGCAGATATTTTCATAAAAGAAAGCATTGTTCACTCTTCTAAACTGATCTTCAAAACCTTTCATTGTTAGTTGAGGGAGGTACCGATATATGTGTTCTATTAACCTATCTCCTTTTGCATCCAATCATGGATAATTTCTCATGCCAGCTGCTGCATAGGTGACATACGACGACATATAGAATTTTCCCGTAGTCAAGACTGTCTTCATCTGGGAATCAATCTCATCACTTATGAGACTGCTCCAATCGATCCCTTGTTTCGTTCTTCTTCATAATAACCATGAATTGATACATCCATCCTTGGAAGTCCCTTGACTCAGGGAGTCCAAATACTCGACTTAGCAAGGTGATGATGTCACTGATTTCAAGGATGAAATCACTCCTGGGGACAAACTTGGGAAACCTTGAGATGGCCGGCTTGGCCTTGATCAAGAACTTTCTATTCACATGCCTGATGCAGTCTTCTTGATCTTTGTCCCAGGATTTCTGTGCTGACTTAAGATCTACGTCAACATATTCCTGAAAGTTGGGTAATCTTAAGAGGTCATCAAAATAACCCCCGTCCAACTTCACTATGACTTCTCCTGCTTGATTTTTCACTGAGCGAGAGTCTGAGTCATAATGGGAAGCACAGGCCAAAATGAACTCAGGGCATTGAGCAGACATTGGGAATCCTGCTGCAAGAGGGAGGCCACTGTTGGTTATTGACTTCATCCAGGGACTCTGAGAAGAATCCTTGGTTCTGTTCCAAAAATCCTCCATGTCAATGTTACCGAGTTCTGTATCTCAGATGTCATAATTGCAATCTATATAGGAGGGGGATTCCATCTTCTGATACTTGTATTTCATCTTCCCTGACCTGTCTGACTTGTCTTTAGATGATCCAGGATCCGACATGAGAAATCCTGAAGAAAGAATGCCTAGACAACTCTTATGTGAGCAATCAGACTTGGAAGCTTGCTGAGCAACCCCACAGACCCGCCACACTATCTGGATTTTAGGACTTGTAAAGCACCTGATGAAACCTGACACACTAGAGAGAAAGA
The DNA here is from genome assembly GCA_019776745.2 of Taxus chinensis. Lineage (NCBI taxonomy): Eukaryota > Viridiplantae > Streptophyta > Pinopsida > Cupressales > Taxaceae > Taxus > Taxus chinensis. The sequence continues at coordinate 31,609,572 of CM034157.1, forward strand.
TTCGGAACTTAGGTCTTGTCAGACACTTCGCAAAACCCGACACACTGGAGAGAATGTGTCAGAAATTAGTATGTGACACTTGTAAAAGACACACTTGCAAAACCTGACACACTGTGGGAATCAGAAGATGTTGAGCACCTCGCAAGACCTGAAACACACTGTATGAAATTAGATGTCGGATGATGTTGGATGTTGGATGTTGAGCACTTAGAAAATCCTGAAAAATGTGGAACTTGGAGATTGTAAAACACCCTGCAAAACCTGAAAAATAAGGGATTGGGTTTTTGAGATGTCAAGACATGCAATCTTTCTGCCATTTCAACAGTTAGGACTTTGTATTCTTCTCCTTTTCTTTAAAACACAAAAAGGTATATTCCAAGGTATAGAATAGGAAAACACCCTAAGGGTGAACTCTTAATCAATAATTTCTATTGGAGTACAACCCAAAAAGAAGAAGAAAACCTAAAACCCTAAACATTGAAGAAAAGTAAGAAAGGATGGAGAACATCATAAAGAACATCACAAAAAAATATTCAAAAAACCTCAAATCAGAAGAAGAGAAAATACCTTCAGCAAATTTAAAAAATAATTGAAAATGAATCACGCAATCGAGCACGAAATCAAATCGGGTTCGAAGGTTGAGAGAGCATGCATGAGAAAATCCACGCAACCAAAAGTACAATAGATAAAAATGACGTGTAAATCCAACTATTTATAAAAACCCCTACATTTATTACACTTCACATGACACGTGTGCCAACTACCTGACAACTCAGAGTTAATGCCATGTCATCATGCTTGGAGTGCCCGAAAACCTGATACAAAGGATTAGCTATCAATTCGGGTTTCAGGTTTCGGGAAACAGATGACATGAAACATGAGATGTTTAGGTGTTCCAAGGTTCTGAAAACCTGACACAAAGGGACATATCAGGTTTCAGGTTTCGGAAGTCAATCGACATGTAGCATGCTTTTTGCAAGTCATGTTCCGATGCTCATGAGTTCTGAAAACCTGAAATACTAGCTAGTTTTGGGTTTCGGGTTTCGGGAAACAATTTGCATATAGCATGTAAAAAACATGTTTTCATGTTGTTGAAACCTGAAAACCTGAAAATCTCCTCAAAGGGAAATTTTAGGAGATTTTTTCAAAAAAATAAAAATTCTATGGTTATCCTAATTTTAGCTGGAATCACTAAAATGAGATAATATTATTGATGATGATAAAAATGTGAAGCAATTTTTTGTTTGTTTGGTTTAATGTCCAATTTTTTATATAACAAGGAAACGAAGTAGGGTAGAATGTGATTTAGGAAAATGAAATTTGAATTGGTTAGGGTAGACATTAGCCAGGCTAACCTCCAAGGGCCCCATGCCCACAGAGTGCTATCTACATATTCCTAGCTAAAAGGGACCTCAGGCCAATGTAGTTCCCCCATAAGCTAGGGAAGAATATGAGGAGGTATGAGAATGAGTTGGTAGGTTTTAGACATGATTTGGGTTTAGGTCTGTCAGGTATGGGTGAGTTGTGGGAAACTTGGTATAGGTGATTTTGATTATGGTAGAAGAAGAAGATTACCCAAAGGTAAGCTTTGAGGACCAAGTCCTGTATAAGGTAATCAATACGTAATAAAGAAGGTTAAAAGATAAGAGGGGGAAAGAAAGCCACCTGATTGGTGAGGATCATAACTGGTGGACCATACCATAGGTAGGCTAGTGAACATAAGACCCTAAAGACTTTGCATGAGTGATTATCCTAAAGGTGAATAATAGTCACATGATCACCAAATGTCACAGTTCTAAGAGGTCCCTTGAGGCAGTGGGAAATGGGAGTGCGAATGATGAGAGGGATGAAAGGTGGTAAATCTTTCCAGGGTATGAGGTAGCATGCTCTTTGGGCAAGAGATCCAAGGTCACAATGGGAAAGTCCATGACTAAAAGGTTTTCTATTTTGACTGATATTTGAGATAGACTGATCGATGTGGGAAGTCTATATGGGATGAGGAAATTAACTCCTTGAGGTCTTTCGTGAAGCTGATCGATGCAGGAAGCTTTAGATTATCTCTCTTTTTTTTTTTTTGAAAGAGCTTTATATAGCTATCCTTCGAGGGAGCAGTCTATTTATAGCAGCGATTATAGAGAGAAAGATGTCCTTTTGAGGGAGTCATTTTTATTAGAAGTTTGACTCAAGGAGTTGGATCCCATGTGAGGGCCTTTAAGTCATGGACAAGACTAAGGTGAAGAATACGATTCCTGTTCAGAAAGCAGGGTGAAATGACCATGGGATCTCATCTAAAAATAGATGAAAAGTATCCATGAGAATCATGCTATGTGCAGCATCATGGTACACATATTTAAGAAAGATAAAAAGTGATGGGTATGCACATGATTCTTATTTAATCATTGGTGATGGCATAGGAAGTGGATAGTGCTCAAGGGATGAGCATGGAAAGAGGCAAAAAGTGAGGTAGGACTAAAAGTCAATAGTAGAATGGTCTAAGATGCAAGGCATTAAGGGGCTCAGGTTCAGGTTTACCATCGAGTGAAGATAAATGATAAGCACCTGATCCATAAGTATGGGTCACGATGTATGGTCCAAGCCAATTAGGAGAAAATTTTCCCCATTTACTTTTTTCTGCTTTAGTTACATGTTGATTTTCTTTTAGGACAAGGTCATGAATCGGAAGGTTCATTCATGGACACGTTTGTCATAGGCACGTTTGATACGTTTTTGGTAAACTTGAAGGTGGTCAAGAGCATTAAGATGACGTTCATCTAATAACTCAAGTTGTGCTAAACGGTCCTAATGAAAGTCATCATCATTGAGCATGTCATGGAGAGAAATGTGGAGTGAGGGAATCTGGACTTCGAGAGGTAGAACAACCTCTGTACCATAGACTAGAGAAAAGGGTGTGGCAGTAGTGGAAGTATGGATACTAGTGTGGTATGCCCATAGGGTGAAAGGAATGTGTGTATGTCAGTCCTTCCCAGTATCGTTAACCACTTTCATGAGAATTTTGTTTAGGGTTTTGTTGGTGGATTCGGCTTGGCCATTGGTCTGTGGGTAATAAGGTGATGAGAAACTTAGCTGAATGCCAAAGGCATCACAAATTTTTCGCAATGTTTTATTTTTGAATTGTTTTCCGTTATCAGTGATGAGGTGATGAGGAACACCAAAGTGACAAATGATGTGATGATTGATGAACTCACATATTTTCTCAGCTTTCATGGAGATGAGTGGTATGGCTTCAACCCATTTTGTGTAGTATTTGGTAGCGGTGATGATCCATTGATGGCATTGGGAAGAATGGGGATTGATCTCTCCGACAAGATCCAAACCCCATTGAGAGAAGGGCCAAAGGTCACGGGTGACCTGTAAGGCATGACTGGGTGTATGATGAAGGTTGGCATGTTGTTGGCATTTGACACAATGCTTGATGTAGTCTCAACAATCATGGTTAAGGGTCAGCCAGTAATAGCCTAGGTGAAGAATACACTTAGCAACAGCAAGGCCACTGAAGTGACCTCCACATATGCCATCATGAACTTCCTTGATGGTATAAGGAATTTCAGAACTCGTAAGGCATCGCAAGAGAATACCATCAAAGCTGCACTTATAAAGGAGGCCACCCATGATGACATAATGAGAGACCTTTTTAAGAAAAGGCATGTTGTCCATTACGGGTGAGGTCGGGAGGTAAGAAGGAGAGAGAAAGATAGTCTGAGTATTGTTTATACCAAAGGTCACTCAGGTCAGGGGCAGTGGTTCTGATAGAGTAAATGTTTCATGAGGTAAATAAGAGGGTGATTGGAGTCATTGTATGGTGACAAAGATTTTAGAATCGGTAGGTGAAGTGGGTATTTGAGAAGCCAAGCAGGCCATGGTATCTACAAATTTGTTGGTTGAACGTGGGATGGTTTGAAGGGCGTAGCAGTCGAAGGTGGTCAAAAGTATGTCTACGTGATGTTTGTACTTTTGAAGTGTCTCATTATGACATTGGTATATACCATTGACTTGGTTTACGACCAATTGGGAATCACCAAAGATGTTGATGGATTTGACATCCAAGGCATAGGCAGCTTGGAGACCTAATACGAGTGCTTCGTATTTGGAAATATTGTTTGTACAATCAAAATCTAGTTTGAAAGACAAAGGCATGGGTTCACCATCAAGCGGAATGAGGATAACACCAGCCCCACCCCCACGCTGACACTTGGAACCATCGAAGAAGAGTGTCATTTGGTAAGTGGGTTCGTCCAGGGAAAGGGTAGCGATTGACTCATCTGGAAAGTCAAAATTAGAGGGTTGATCCTTGGAAATAGGTGCGTCAGCCAATTGGTCAGTGATAGCTTGGCCCTTGATGGAATTTTGATGAATGAATTCAAGGTCGAGGTCAGCCAGAAGCATAAGCCAGCGTGCGGCACATTGATTTTGGTAAGGTTTGGCATACATGAAGTGTAAGGGGTCGGTGTTGGTCACAACATAGGTTTTGTGATTGAGTAGGTAATGGTGGAGTTTTGTGGCAATGAAAACTAAGGCTAAGAAAAGTTTTTTAGGATGTGTGTATCAGGTTTCGTAGTCCAAAAGAGTATGGCTTATGTAATAAACCACCTGCTCTCTATGTTGTTCATCACGATGAGTGAGCATGGCCCCCAAGGAGTGGTTGGTAGCTGAGATGTATAGGTAGAAGGGTTGATCATCTTTAGGTGGAATGAGCATGGGTGGTTGAAGAAGGTATTGTTTTAAGGCCTCAAAATCTTTGTGGCAGTCATCATCCCATTTAAAGGAGACATCCTTCTTGAGAAGATGATGAAATGGTTGACACTGATCAGACAATTGTGAAATGAAACAACGAATAGACTACAACTTACCTTGTAGGCTACGGAGTTTCCTAAGGTTGGTGGGTGGAGGCATTTCAAGAATGGCCTTGACTTTAGCAGGGTCAACTTCTATACCACGTAAGGAAATGATAAATCCCAGGAGCTTTCCTGAGAGAACCGCGAAGACACACTTCTTGGGTTGAAGGTGGACACAATATTTAATAAGGTGGTCAAAGATGGTTTTTAGGATGGCGAGGTGCTCGGAGCAGCATTTAGATTTGGCCAGGAGATCATCCACGTAATCTTCCAATATATGATGCATGATGTCATGGAAGATATAAGTCATAGCCCGCTGATATGTGGCACCAACATTTTTAAGGCCAAAAGGCATGACTCGATAGCAGAAGGTCCCCCAAGGGGTGATGAATGTGGTTTTGTGTTGATCTGCTGGGGCAAGCAAGATTTGGTTATAACCCGAGAAGCCATCCATGAGTGATAGCATCTCGTGACCAGTGGTAAGGTCAACCAGTTGGTCAATACCAGGTAGAGGAAAGTCATCTTTTGGGCAAGCTAGATTGAGGTCATGGAAATCCATGCAAATGTGGAGTCCCCCTGTCACCTTAGTGATAGGGACAATGTTAGAAATCCAATGAGGATAATCAATGGGTAAGATGAAGGAAATGGAAAGAAGGCATTGAAGTTCTTCTTTGACGAGAAGAGCAATGCGAGGGTGCATTTTCCTCAGCTTTTGTTTGATGGGTTTGGCATCAGGAATGGTTACGATATTGTGGACCACTATGGTGGGGTCAATACTGGGCATGTCTGTGTAAGACCAAGCAAAAACATGGTTATGATCTTTGAGAAAAGAAGTGATGGCTTCCTGTTCAGCAACATCTAAAGATTGACTGATCTTTAGGATGTGCGGGTCATCCTGAGTATGAATGTTGATTTCGATAGTCGATTCGTTCAACATGGTTTGCATCTCAGATGGTAGCGACCGATGAATATATGAGTCTTCTACACCAAGGTAGGTGAGTATAGATTCATCATCCTGACATTGAACGACGTTAATCAAAGGTGTATCGTCATCGATCATTTCAGGGTACAGGAAGGGAAGAGAGAAGGGAGCCTTGCCCTCACGTTGATAAGTCAGAGGCCCCAAGGAGATGGTGTTTATGAAAAAAAAAGTTAGGAGGGATGGATTTTGGATCCATCGACTCCATCGGTGAAGATGGTGATGGGGGTGACGAAGGTGAAAAAGGGCTGATGTCTTCAATGAGCTCAATGTGGGCCTTCTTGGTAGGTGGTTTAGCAAAGCCGATACCACTACGGTCGTTATGCTTGTGAGTAGTACATGGAATAACAGTATGGTGGCCTTGCTCATAAAATCCAAAACCAAAACCCTTCCACGCACATCGGTGTAGGAAGGTGTGGGTGAAATGGTGATTGGTGAGTGACTGGAGGTCGGTGGAAAATGGGTGGGTTTGTGATGGTGGTTCAGGTGTGTAAGTTGTAGTATCAAGTCCCCCATAGGTGAGATTGGTACGAAGGTGGGGAGGACCATAAAGGAGGTGTTCTCCTATACGGTGATCATAACGAGGGTGTTGGTGAAGACTTCCATATTCTTGTGGAGTAAGGAATGTGTTGACACTATATAGGTGATACTCCCCCAGAGTGAGGCATTGAAAAATTCCCTCCAAGGGATCGGTGGTTGGTATGTGGGTAGCTGGAATAGACGATGTGTAGAGGTCAGATTGGGGGTGGAGCTAATGAATTGGGAGGCTGATGGTTTGGCTGTGGAGGTTGTGGCAGTGGTAGGAATGGAGGATGTAGGTGTGGTTAAGGTAGCGGTTGCACTGGTGAGGGGAGGTGTAGGTGACATGGCAGTGGTTGTGGAGGTAGATGCTTTGATGGGTATGAGCACGTCATTGGGTCGGTAAAGCATGTTGCAAGTTTTGAAAGGTGATGGGTCAGCTGGAATGGTATAGGTGTGTCCTTCATGCTCGAACTTCACACAATGATGCAAAGTGGAAGGGACACAACCCATGACATGAATCCAGGGTCTGCCAAGCAACAAGTTATATTGAAATTCCCCCTCCAAGATGTAAAATAACTCTAGAATAGTGTGGGGGCCCATGCAAAATGTGGAGGATGACAGTGCCTAGTGTAGAGGTGATAGCGTCATTGAATGAACGCAACATGACAGGATGTTTATGCATGTAATTGTCAGGTATGCACATTTGAGTGAATGCATGGGATGAAATGATATTAATGCTAGTGCCCCCATCGATCATAACACGTTGTACACGTATATCATCGATGTGGACTAAGATGAAGAGAGATGGGTCTGGGTCATCTGTTTGGTGTGGTGTGATCTCTTCCTCTGAGAAGCTAAGGGAGGCTACTTGGTGAGTAGGTTGAGGTGTGGATAAAGGTGGAAATTTGGTGAGAGAGGCTACATGATGGGGTGTGATAATGGAGGCTATGGGTGTAGGGTCATTGGGTAAAACCTCAATAGATTGCAGGACCTCCATGAGAGCTTGACGATGGGATTCTGAGGTTTGGATGAGGTCATATAAGGACATTTTGAGGGGGGATTGGTGTAGTTGTTTGAGCATCGTGCGGTGTGTGACCCCATTAGAAATAGGATATGTGGGGCCGTGGATAGTGATTTTAGGTGTGGGTGCAGATGGTATGTTGGGTATAGGATTGGTTGGTGAGTCAGTTGCCTTTTCCTTGCCTTTTTCCTTCTGAGCATGGGTAGCAATGTGGATCATGTTGATCTGAGGTGGGGAGGTAGGCGAGGTAGGTGAGCCATGAAAGGTATAGTGACATGAAGGGAAAAATCCCAGTGGTGGGAAGGAACTTTGTGAGATGAGCTGGGCACATCGACATTTGGGTGGAGGTTTGGCGAGGTCGTTGATGCAAACCATGTTAATTTCAAATCTTGGAGGTGGTTCTAGGAGTTGTGGGGGTAAAGGTCTGGGTCGTTGAGTAGGTAGTGAGGGAAGAGCTGTGGGAATGGGTGTTGGTGAAATGGGGTCCTCATCAAGAAGGTCATCATCATCAAAGTTTTCTTCGGGAGGACACAACTGGATAAGAATGTTTTTCAAAGCCTTACAGTTCTCTACATCATGTCCTGGCACACGATGGTAGGCACAAATTTTGGTGTCATCAAACCCCTTTGGTTTGGGTTTGAGAGGGTCATAAGGTCTGAGAGGTGGTAATGTGATGACAAAAGTTTCAAGGAGGTTGGTTAAAATTTTGGCATAGGATCCTGCTAGTGGATCACAATGGGAAGTGAAGGTGGGTTTGGGTGTAGGCATGGACGATTGTAGAGGAACGGTCTTTGCATGAGGGGGAGTAGGTCGAGCTATGGTTTTAGGTGTTGGTGTGATCTTAGGCATTGGTTGTGTTTGTTTGGGTAGGGGTATGGTAGATGAACTGGCAGGAGAGTGTGTGGTTGTTTTGACTACCTTATTGGAGGGTAGGGATTTTTGTCCTTAGGTTGTACCTTCTTGGGTAAAGGTGATATGGGCACATGAGATCTAGAGGGAAAGGCAGATGGTGGAAGAGGGTGCGTTACCCATGGGGATAATGGAGGTGCTGTGAAGGTAGATGGTGTAGGTCATGCCGGAGGTGTGAGGGAAAGAGACTGAAGTGTCGTGGGTAGTGAAGGGGTGATCGATGGTATTAGAGGTATGGGTGGTAAAGATGTTGCAGATGTGGGTGGAAGTCATGGCGGGTGCTTGGGTATGTTTGAGGTTTGCAATGGTGGAATGGGCTGCTATGTTTTTAGTTTACCGGTGGGTGGAGGTTTCTTAACCGTGTTAGAAGGGTGAGGTCCTAAGACAGATGAAAGAGGGTGAAGGTGATGAAGGTGTGATCGGTGAGGTTGGAGTATGATATTTATGGGGTTGGCTCTTCTGTTTGGGTGTCAGAGTAGGTTTGGTATTGGCCTTGGAGGATGTAGCTAAATCTAATTTGATGGGTGGATGAGTAAGGCTGGTGTTGGGATGACCCCTAAGGTAGTGTTGGGTTTAGGTGAAGAAGATGATGTAAGTGTAGGCTTGGGTGTAGATGTGCATTGGGTTATGGGTAGGGGTGTGGTTTGAGCCATGAGGGGTATCGTGGAAGAAGTTGTGATAGAGGTGGTTGTGCTTGGTTCAATTGGCTGAAATATTTTTGGGTAGATAGTGGAAGTGTCAGTAAGTGACATCTGCATTTGCGTTGAGACAGGAAGCAGAAGATGCCCCCAAAGTAAGGCTCTATCCACATAATCTAAGTGATTGGCTAAGCATGAGAATGACATGTCTGTAGGTGAGGTTGATGAGGACCTAATGGAAATTCCCATAAAATTTGTCTTAGAGATGGGGAATTTTCTAGCTTCGGCTTCCATGGGTAAGAGAGCCTGAAAGTAAGTCTGCAGGATCTTGGGTAGCTGATGGAGAATGATCACCTAGAGGAAAAGGTATCTCTACTGGATCCTTGATAGGTGGAGGAGAAAATGGGTGCTCCTCTGTAGGTGGAGGAGATGATGGGTGCTCCTCTGTGGGTGGAGGAGATGATATCCTTTATGGCCTGAAGAAGTGTAGGAGAAGTTCCCTGAAGAAGTACTGTGGGTGACGGTTCCCTGGAGAAGCCAGAGGTTAAATAGTCTTGATATTAACGGAAGGCTCCTCCATGGGTGAGGAAGGAGGTGAAAGGTGTTCCTCTATGGGTGGAGGAATAGGTGAGGTGGATTCAAGTGTAGGTGGAGGACTTCGGGCTAGGATTTCCTTGATGGAAGGAATATGAGGTAATTGGGTAGCAACGGGTGTATCGCTGAAAATAGCATGGACCTCACGGGTATGACTATCATGAGTTGAGGTCTCTCCTGTTTGATCAGAAGAAGGGGCATGATTAGGAAAAGGTTTCTTGAAGATATGTAGGTTTTGATTGGTAGGTGCGTTAGGATTATCCAAGGTTAGCTCACCTTTCTCGAGCATTTCTTGGACAATGTTTTTGAAAGTGATGCAATTTCCGTCACTATGACCCTTTACTCGATGATAATTACAGAAATTGTGCTCTTTATACCATGTGGGTGTGGGGTGAGCAGGGTCAAAACCAGTGTGTGGTTTCATGGGAGGAAGGGTGATGGCCCCAGCTTTGATGAGCTTCTCTAAGATAGAAGAATAAGGTTCCCCAATTGGGGTATACTTCCATTGTTCCCGTCTGAATTGAAAAGTCTGAATGGGTGAGAGATTAGATGAGGGGCTAGCCTGATTTGATGGATGAGCTGGGCTGGCTTTGAGTACCACTGCGTTAGCGGTCCCCTTGGCCTTTGAATAATTGTTCTGTGGTTTTGAAGAAGAAGAGGTATCATTTGACTTGAATGTCGAGTTCTTATTGCGTAATTGGATTTTCTTCTCTTCAATGGCCCGAATCTCAAGCTTTCGTGCCATGGTGAATGCTTTGTCGAAGGTTCAGAAGGTTTGGACCTGCAGAGTCAGTGAGATATGCCTAGCACAAGCCCACGTGAAGAGTTTGATGAGTTTGGTTTGCGGTAGTTGGAATGTGAGTTGATTGATCAGGCTACGCCAATGAGCAACAAAATCTGTGATGGATTCATCGTCATACTGACGTGTAGAGTAGAGGTCAGTCATGGTAACCTTCTTAATGATATTAATGGAGAAGTGATCCAAGAAGGCTTGGGCTACCTGATTAAATGAGAATATAGAGTGTCTAGGTAACCCACTATACCAATCTAATGCGGGTCCAGTCAGAGACATGGGAAAGGTCCTCAGGAGCAAAGCATCATCATGGATGATCAGATAACACCCATGTTTAAAAGACCAAAAATGTTGTTGTGGGTCTTCTTTGCTATTGAAATGGTTGAATTTAGGCATTTCCCAATGTAAGGGATATGGATGGATAGGAATGGATGGGTGTATAGGCTCATTACAAATCTCATCGTAGGTGAGAGTGTTGTGGGAGCCAGAAACCGATGCCTCCAATGTCTGCATCTTGTCCATCATTAACTTGATTAGGTCGTTGGTAGGTTGTGATGGATGGGTGACTCCTGTAGTGTAAGAGGGTTGGTGTTGGGCATATAACGGGGGTGGCATTCCAGTATATGGTGCTTCCATATAGGTAGATTGAGAAGAAGGCAGTGAAATAGGGGGTACGTACCCAGAGTGAATAATAGATGAAACAGGAGGCTGCTGATAGTACGTATATGGAGGTGGAAGGGTCGTGGTGACCCTAGTGGCAATGGGGGCTAAAGATTGTGGAATAGAAAGGATGACATTTTGAAAAGGGGTAGGGGTCACTGACACCGGGGGTGGTAGTGTAGCTATGGGTATATGCGAGACAATAGGCATGGATGAGGTTGTGTTCTGGGTGGTTGGCGAAGGTATAGTGGATGTGGTGGGTGCAATGGATGTAGCAGATGACAGTCATAGCGGGTATAGGGCCTAGCTGTGAAATGACTGGGGGTAAGGTAGATGCGGGTAGCGCAGAGCCAGATGGGGCTGACGCAGGAGTGGGAATGAGAGTTGGGGGGATAGATATGGGCATGCCGTATATCAACTGACCCGAGGCATCTCGAGTGGATGAGTGGGAAAGGTAAAACTGCAAGGTGGTAGGATTTTGGTCAAGGAGTCGTGTGAACTCCTCGTCTCTGGTAGGATAGAGATAGGTTGGATAGGTTCCATGGCTGGTGATAAAATGGAAGGTGGTGAAGGGCTAGGTGGGAGTGGTTGACAATTGGCATGGAATACGAGGGTTGCTTGTCGATGTGTCAGTACCATGTGAACAGGTACTAACGTGGTAAGACTACTTTCTGTAAATGACACAGAAATACAACACAGATAGGATAAATAGGTGGTGGTAGGTGAATTGGGGTTAAAATGTCAGCTGGAAAATGACACAGGCTAACCGATGCCGGTTAGGTTAAACTGACGCCGGTCACAGGTAACCGCTGCCGGTCACTGTGGAAAGTGGACAGTTGGTCAAAAACAAGGTATAAGGCCAAATTTTCCAGGTATGCAAAATGCTGATGGGACTTACCAGGTCAATGGATATGATAAGAGTGACAGAGACTCTAAACAACTAAAGAAGTGGAATAGGTGTCCTTTTGGGTAGGTTAACCAAAAGAACAGTGAACCGATGCTGGTTGGGTAAAACTGATGATGGTCAGAGGGTAACCGACGATGGTCACTGGACCGACACTGGTTACTGTGAAATTGAAACAGTGATGAAGAAAATGTGGTTGTGAGTTAAAATTAAATGTGGAATCAAACCCAGAATTCTGAGAATGATGAGAATAAGGTCCAGGCACACTCAGATGAAGCTGGAATACACCAACTGTGATGAGGAGCGTGCAAGGGGAAATAAGAAAAATGAAGAACGTGACCTCTCACCTCAAAATGCAAGCCAAGCAGAAACACTAAGAAAAATATGATCCTAAGAGTGCTTTTTCTATTATGTTTGTTTAGCTTATGCTATTTAAGGACTGACTCATGAACTGTAAAATAGAGTTTTTTGGTGAGGATGGCTTCCTACGAAGAAGGAGATCTACAAGGAGAGGTTTCAGGTATGTTATGGTGGGGGCGGGCCATCCTCTGATGGGGTACTGGATAGAGATAACCAGTGGGGTGCCCACTGTGCCATGATCGTGTGATCACCTACAACTTCTTCTGGGTGAGATGTTGTTTAAGAATGTGTATATATTTTAAATTTGTGATGTTTGGGTAAGACTCAGAGAGAGAAAAAGAAAGGAAGTTCTTTTCTATGATTCGTTTGTCAACCATCAGCTGGGAATGACTTCCAGCGTATAGGTTGCCCTCAATTAATGTGAGCTAATGCAGAAAAGTAGAATGAAATGAAATGATTTTTAAACCCAAATCGAAATGTAGAATTCGATGCCACAAATAGATGAATAGGAGAAGGGATGCTCTTTCACTAATGCGATACTAATGAAAGGGAAGAAATGTTCATTTTAAGCACCAAAATAAGATTGCTTTTAGACAATAGAAGAGAAGAAGGTTCCAGGGGAGAAAGTTTTAATGTAAGAACTTTTTAGAAAAGAAACAAACATACAATGTTTTCACCTAGAAATGAAAGAATGCAAAGAACCCTGAATGGGTCCCACCGGGCGTGCCAAAATGTTTCACCTGATTCTAGATGTGTTTCTTTGAATGTTGATGAAACAGATAAGGGTAAAGGGCTAGGAGGAATACCTGTTGAGATGTTGGTTGTAGGTTGTTGCATGCGTATGACTTCTGAATCCACAGCTGATCATGAGAGCTTCCTTTTTTCTTGGAGGAACTACCACCAAATAAAAGTTAAACAATATATGCAGTGGACTGCCTAGCGTGTGCTAGATCCAGGAAGTGTGATACTTCCTAGATGGCTGTCAATCCACTGTTTAAAACAACTTAATGCTAATAATAAAGGAAATCCTACTGTAGTTAAAATGATTTAGGTATCTCATTCATCTACAATAAGAAAATTCATTCACAACAGGCTAAGCTATGACTGAATCTGTAGGTCAAGGTCTCTGTCAGGGTACTGGTATTGGTCAGGGTGAGAGTTCTGGTCTGGTTTTGGGTATTTGGTGGAGGTTTTAAGCTCTGTTCTTGGTTTCTGGTAAAAGACACAGAGACCGACGTCGGTCTAGTATGACCGGTGTCGGTTTAGGTTAACCGGTGATGGTTGTGGGTAACCGATGTCGGTATGGTCAAGGTACAGGAAACTCAATAAAACTTGGTGGGTGATAGATCTAAGGCTAGATGAAATGGAAGGGAAATGGCAAGATTCGTGTGGTCTTAGGTATGCACAGGAATGATTAAGATCTGGATATGGGTAGTTCAAGGGTATGGGTAAAAGGATGGTCAAGTTTGCATGGAGGTAAAATGGTGGGGGAATGGAAATGAGAGCAAAAACTAATAACAGAAGTAAAAGGATCTACCAAATGATAAATGGACAAGTGTTGGTTAATAAAACTTGCTACTTGTACGAGCTTGATGTCTGGTTGGAAATGGTGGGTGATCAAATGGAAGGAACTTGATGTGGTGCTGGTGCTTCCCTGGATGCTCCCGTGAAGGAAAATGGCTATGTGATTGCTTCTGGTGCTGGCTATGGATGCTCTGATGTGTGTACTAATGTTGGTTCTGCTTGCATGCAGCTCTGGTTTTGTCACTTGTTCTCAAAAGATGTGATTAATCTCTTTGAAATGTGCCAACCTCGAAATAAGGTTGTTTTGGGGGTTAAATGGTAACTGACGGTGGTTCTGGCTTAACCGGCGGTGGTTTAGGGTAACCGGCGTCGGTTAGGGTGGGATTTCCTAGGTTTACTAAACTAGGCAGATCCCCTTGATTTTCTGGGATCTCGTTTTTTTACTCCATGGATTAGCATGGAAGCTTCCTTCTAATGGGTGGGAATGTGGTTAGAGGGAATGTAGGCATTGATTTTTAGGGTTTGGGTAGGTCTTAGTTAGTTATGGCAACTTACTAAGAATAGGTCTTAGGGTGAGGTGGCTAGATGAGGTGGATATGTGGGCATTATCCCAATTAGGATATTTAAATAATAAATATTGTGAGGATAATGAATTAATTTAATTTAATTAATTAAATTAATATTAGAGTGGGATGAAAGGGGCCATGGTTAGGTGAATGTGTTCAAGGTGTTTATTTGACGGGGGACCAAGGGGAGTATGACCTAATTTTAGTGTCTACAAATTAATGCTCATCCAAAATTGGTTACTGATTTATTACCAACCACTTGGAAACTGATTTTAAAAATATTGAAATTTGAAAAACCTTAATTACACAGTCACAACACAATAGATATTCAATAAAGTACGGATCTAACCTAAGCAATAAGCAAGTGGAAATTGAAACCCTGAGTGCAAGAGAAGGGAAAGGATTCTTAGCGTAATTTTGCAATTAATCCTATTATGTATCAGTGTAGAGAATTGATAAACAGAAGGAAGAAAGTGTCATAAATGAACCCTAAAAATTATGCAATAGCTGAATATTCCTAGAATGGGGTGCCTGGATCAAGCCATGGACGCCTGTGCGTTGTAGTCTGCTTCTAGGAACTCGTGACTACAAAAATGGATAGAAAGTGATTTATTTTGTGTCACTTATATGTCACTTCCCTTTGTTGTTGATCACCTATGTGTTACACTATGCCCATAGAACTTTCTTGTAGCATACAAAAAGAAAGGGCACCTGCAAAACCACAAAACACATCAAATCCTAAAAATAAAAATATGCAAATACGGAGTCATACTAACCTCGGAGGTCACCCAACATAATGAACTTACAACCAAATGTTGCAATAAATCTCAAACTCCATACAATTATGCATGTGTGTGTGTGTGTGTGTGTGTGAAGAATTGTGCCCTAGGTGGATCTTATGCAAGATGCACTAAATAACAAGCAATAGCTATATGTAACAATATAAGTAGATGTGTGGATGTCAAACTGAACTTCTCCTCCTATGAAATGTATGGAGAATAATGAAATCCCTTGTCCCTTGAATGTAGCTAGATGGATGCTTTAATGCCCTTGAAATGCCTTTGGATGGAACCTTAGGTGATATTAATAGATGCTTAGAGCTTGGACCCTTATTATGGTCACATAGCTTTCTATTTATATGATTCCCTTGTTTAAATTTTGTAATTAACGTCTAAAAGGTTAACCACAAAGAAAAAAAGATGCCCAAAAGATGAAAGAGACCCAAAAGGGGTGAGAAGATACAAAGAGGTCAGGAGCACCCAAAGGGGATGAGAGTTCCTGGGCGCTGGCCTCATGGCTGGGTGCTAGTGTCCAAAGCCAAGAAAGATAAACAATGCAAAATTCAACTAAGCTAATGAGATGTGAAAGACCAAATAGGAAACCAGAAGACAATAGGAAAGATGCCAAAGATAGATGTCAATTACTAGTTTTCTCACTTATGAATCATATGAATAGTAGTATGCGATTAGGACCTAGAAATGTACCCAAAGTGTGTGATTTTGTATCTACTAAACAAGATGATCTACAGATGTCCTTAGCATGCTTCCCCTCCAATTCTATTTAAATGATAGGAATTTCCAATTTGTTTTTATAACATATGTGTCACCGTGTGGATTTTTTCACAAGTTCAACAGTCAACTTTTTAATCAATGAAATTCCTCCATAAATCATAAGAAGCATCTAGACCAAAATTTATTTTATGGTGAATCTATTACAAAACATCCAGAATGTTATGGTAGACAATGGATCTAGTCAAAATAATTGCTATTATGTCACTTCTTAATATTTCTTCACTACTATACATTAGACCTTGTGGCTACTAAAGATATAGTTTAGGAAGTTAAATCTAATGACAGTTGTTAACCCACTTGGGGGAA
Organism: Taxus chinensis; assembly: GCA_019776745.2. Taxonomy (NCBI): domain Eukaryota; kingdom Viridiplantae; phylum Streptophyta; class Pinopsida; order Cupressales; family Taxaceae; genus Taxus; species Taxus chinensis. The sequence continues at coordinate 31,625,772 of CM034157.1, forward strand.
TAATTGTCTTAGTAAAATTACCGGACTAAGAAGGATGGCCAACCTCATAATCCCTTCCACTCTCTACTTGGTCAACATGTTACTTGAATTCCCATGAATTTGCCCAGACATCACATCTGTTCTATCCACATCAAATTGATGTTTAATCATAATGTACACACCAATCTTAGAAGTGACCAGGAGTTGGGTACTATTCCAATATGAGTACTCTTATTAGTCACATATCCTAATGTGATAGCCTACTGGAAGTTCCTTCATCCAATACTTGTATGTCAATGGACAACGATCCTTACTTCAACCAAGGTCTACCAAATATTACTGATATCCGTAGTGTATCTTCTGACACTATATTCCATTGAATACATATCAATATAAATTGAATTTAAATCATGTAGTTCTATTACTACTGAATCTTATAACATAAAGTTGTGTGTAACATCATTAGTTAGGAATGATCGATTTGAGTGTGACTTCCTAATATGACACCAATGGGCTTTCATTTACTTTGGAACTACGGTTCTATGAGTACTTATGAATTATTTTCACACCCTCTAAAAGATAATCATAATGTATTGTATTTTTGCACATGAATTTCTATTAAATTCAATTTATCCTGATTTTTTTTCTATTTGATGCGTATGTTTTTAATCATTATACATCCTGATCAAGTAAGGCTTTTCTTGACATGATAATTGGTTAGCAATCTTAGGATTTCAAGCACACTCACTTGTCATATTCGATAATTGTTGCGACTCACTAACAGACTCTTATCATGGTGTATTTATCATTCAATATAAGGACATTTATGGCCTTAGACTAGGTCATTACATGTCGATGCAACAAATTTCATGGGTCATAATGTGATTGTTGAAAGGTACATTTTATTTCTAGGGAACTTACCTTGGATAATATTGTAGTTGGATTATATCATGTAAGCTAATACAGTACCAATTTAATTAGCTCACATTAAATATTTTTAAAATATTAAATGATATTATAAAATTGCACCCATATAATACTATGAAAATAGAAACATGGACTTGCATGCACTTAATAATTCATTTCATAAATTTCCATGAATATTCTGAGTTAGCACTCTACATCCTATTTTTTTCACACGATTTTATGGTATTCAATGTTACAAATATCTGATACCCATAGACATCACACACTTTAAAGTCCTAGAACAACCTAGTACTATAGGGGCAAAGTTAACCACATTGGGGGAATCACTCTAAGTATTGGTTGCTTCTTAAAAATGACACATAATTATATATATCATAACATAAATTGTGGATTCTTTTAGTGTTTATACTAGAGGATACTTAACACATTGGGGGCATACCTACACAATGGGGCATCTAACCAATTGGTATTTTATTGATTATATCCTTATATACTAGTCTGTTTGAGGAAAGTAGATGTTTTTCTTGCTTATATTACATTATTTCATTTCTTATGACACATGCTACATTTTGTTTTACCCAATGATCACATTTCCTATCTCTAGATATTGATTCAATCACACTCCATGATTACTTGTATTTAATCATTTACTATTTTCTTCATTATAGCAATTGATACTATTGGCATTGGAATCCTATTTTGGCTATCCAACATTTTTATTATGTTATTTCTTAAATATATCTATGTGTGCTTTTATCTATTATATGCTTCTATATTTGTATGAATTTTCTATTCTATGAACTTGTATGTTGTATGCTTTGTGATATTGTTTGATTTGGTTGCTTTAGGAACTTGTATGTTGTATCTTTTGTGATGTTTTTTGATTTGATACATCTATGAACTTAGATGTTTTACGATTTTAAATATTAATTTATTTTATTTCTCTTGGGAATTTTATGTTGTATGCCTAGTGATATTGTCTAATTTGACTACTTTAGGAATTTATACGTTGTATGTTTTGATTGATCTAGGATACAAATTGTATGTTATCTAATTTCTGTAAGAAATTTTATGTTATCTCATTTCTCTTAACACTTATATGTATATCAAATTTCTCTAGTAACTTGGATGTTATTTTCTACTTTGAAACTTAGATAATCTATGATATTTTATGCTACTATGACTATTGTTCTTAGGTTACTTGTATATTGGAGTGCAGATGTATTATACTATTATTTGTTTTAATTAGGAAATTTTATGATCTAAATGTGTTTATTTCACGCTTTTTAACCTTAAAATTGATTTTTATGGATACATAACACTAAAAAGGACTTTATAGTAGTTTATACAAATACATTAGACATAGTTTTTGACAACCCTTAAGTGTACCAACAATACAACTCATATTCATATTTTAATCACTATACCTAAGTCCCATCATTCCCTAAATCATATTTTACCCATGTAATATCTATTTATTTCCTAAACCTCCTAATCCCATTTTAGCCTAGTAAGGCCAAACCATCATAACCTCCCTAACACACTCTTACCCCTCCATAAAAACAAAACCCCCAACCCAAACTTACTCAATTGGAAAAGGTGGTTTTAACCACTTTCAATGTGGGGAAGGACCACTAGAAATGGATTTACAATTCCCAAAATCACTAAAGATTTTATATAAACCCACTAACTTCCTTAAATGGGGATCTTGGGAATTTGTATCAAAACTCTGACATTCTGGAGACTTCTGTGACATCATTCATGACATCTTATCACCTTGTGGAGCCACACTAACCTTGGAGAGCCAAAACCATCATAAGGCCTCTCTATAACATTCATCATTTGCATTTCACATGATAGGAAAGGTATTATTTTCTCTTTACATCCCCTTTTTATCTACGCATCATTTTTAAGGACAATTCAATCATTTAATCACACATTCAAAGTACAAATCTGCATTTTATTCAAATTAGCTACTTGTATAGCAATCACCAATGATTCCCTTAAATCACCAATGACTATCTCTAATTGCCAAAAATTCATATTCTTAAGCCCTTTAGTCACATATTACATGTTTTCAATCCATTTTATAATTTGTAGTAGTGATATGTGGTGTGCCTTAGTTATATGACCTAACCTTTTGTTGATTGAAACCCTTGTGAAATGTTTGGAATGAGTTTATTCTTGCTAAAATATGGATCTATAACCTTTGCATGCTTAAAAATTGAGGAATCTAGACTCTTTGACGTGGTTGACTACTTCAGACTTGTAAGAGGGATTTCTCTAAATGATCTGCAACTAATTTGGTAGAATTAGGAACCTTGTGAGTGATTTTGGAATGATATTTGTTATACAATCTTGTAATAGTATCAAATGAGTTATAAAGTAACATTAAATTACTTGTATAATATTTTATGGGTGAAATATTCTAATTAGGATGACCCTAGGAAGATGAAATGACCCAAATAAGATTTTGAAATTAAAGTTAGAGTTGACGAATGAGAATGGGAAGGACGGTACATGTTGGTGAAGACCAGACTTCACATCTATAACACTTCTTACAGTTTTATGATCATACTGGAGAAGATGAAAACATAAATTGAAAGTTAACATGAGTATTAAAGGCTTGTTTACTACTTTATATCAAATAACATTCTTGAATTAATGACATAAGCAGAGTGTAAAGATAAGCAAGATGTAAACAAGCTAAAGAGATGGGGTCATTGAAATTTGAATGTGATAATTTTTCTTTGCAAAGGAATACAGTAAAATTTGGCATTGCATAAGGAAAAGTTTCAAAATTTTAGTGTCTACAATTACTAAAATTATTACATGATCCATTTAAACATTTTTAAGTGAATTTTTTTGTCAATTGAGTCTTTTACATAGAAAACTTGGGAATAATTCTATTGCATATTTTGGTGGAGAAGTCACTCTACATTCTTGCATAATATTGTTAGCATATAAAGTAAAACATACATATAACACAAAACGTAAAAATGCATAGAAAATGTTATGTGCACCTTACATCAAAAAGTGGTGCATTTTTGGTTTATTGTGATGTAGAATGGATTGCACATCTCAAATGACCTTCGATTGATTTTCAATTGATCCATACATTTATTATAATGTTTTTCTTGGGTTATCTCCAAGTAATTTTTTGGATGTGTCTCATGGATTTTTAAACCTTTCCTTCTTAATACATATTTAATATCAGGTGATACTTAATACATTTTTAAACCTTTCCTTGTTCTCATGTCAACAATTTTCTATTAGATATCTTGGTGCTTCAACTAATATCTTGTCTTTTTTTAGTCTACCACTAAATACCGAACACTTTGTGATTGAAGGATCATCTAATCTTGGTCTTCTTCGGAAAACTCTAATTATTTATTTCCTATTCAATTCCGGTGTTGTACTTGTTTCTCTTAAAAATCATTGTGTACTTGTCACGTTACTCACAATAGTCCCAATTAATTCCCTGTCTTACATCATTACTCTATTTATTCGACTATTCTTACCTATTACATTAAATACTTCACTTATATTGTTTATGATTGCATTATTTATTCCCTAGTTTTTTAATTTTCATCATTTCAACGAATAATTGACATCCTTTTGTATTTTTTTTCTTCTCAAATGCATAGTACCATTTTTTTCAACATGACAGCTAGCTGCACATTTTTCATTTTACCTTCCATGGGTTCTAATATATTCTCATACTTTTTAATCAAATATCTTGGTGTTCATCCAATTATATTAATTGGAGGTGTTGGCCTAGGTAAAACATCATTTCTTATATGTGTTGGTGTTATTGCTTCAACCATAGGATTGGGATGTGTGTTTAAGTTAACATTAAACTTTACGGGGCTAGTAAATTCCTCTTCATTTGGATTAGATTCAATTGGGGTGTGATCATATTCACTATAATCATGCAAATTTGTTGTAGCATCATGCATAAAAAATTCATTAGAGACAAATATGTCATTACATGTATTTTTTTCTAGAAGAAGTACCTTGATTTTGATTAGAAGCTCATTTTTTGCTCTTTGAATTGCTTGAATTTAAAAACAAAATCTTTGAACTTCGATTTCTTCGTTTGTTTGCTCCTTAGTTGGTATTTGAAAATGAATATTAGACTACATGGTCAATATTTATGCTTTCTAATCAAAGGAGGATCAACAATAAAACAAAAATGAGCAAATTTTGATGCATGAGATAAGACAAAATGGAAAATTTGATGATTGTCATGTGTAGATCTAGTTCAAAGATTGTAGGGTATGTTTTTTTTTTTTGTAAAAATGGTAAAAACAACATTGATTTTAATTTCTTTGTTATAACTCTACAAAGGGCATATGCCCTTTACAAAAGTATGCATGCCATCTGCAAATGTAGAAAGTGATAACAAGAAACAACATTAACTACAATTACCATTTTCAAAGGGCATATGCCTTTGATTTATTTTCATTTTTTTGAGTGTTCTTCCATCTTAATCAACCCTTGGATTTTGGCCTAGGGATCCGAACCTTAGATTTATACCTTTATTAGATTATCCAATATGGATTTTGAACATTTATTCACCTTTGTATGCGTAAAATATTCTTCAAATTTATGGGTTTGTAAATAGGGATAATCTAGTTTTTAAAAACACAATTTTGTAAGTTTTTAATTATCATTTAATTTCTATATAACACAACTCATTATGATCAATTCATTAGCATTACTAATACTTTTTTAACTTTTATAATTATTATAATAATTGAAAAAATATTCTCAATAATCTTCAACATTTTGTGAATCATCGTATGAAATTTCATTTTAAAAAGTATTTGTTTTCTCCAAAAAAGTATGTCCATATGCATGCACTTTTGTTATGTTTTCACAAAAATTTACTGTCATTTTTAGAAATATGTATATTTCACATACTTGTCTCATTTGAACATATCAAAAAATTACATATTTATAAGTAAAATCTAAAATGTCACAATTTATCTTCTTACAATGTCACAACATTATTTGACTAAGCGCCTTTAAAATTCTCTCCAAATTCATGTATTGCTATTTTTTAGGAAAAAAAAGTGGGCACCTATCCCCTTGTGTCCGCCATTATCCTACATCTACCTCGTGCCTAACACATATTTTTTGTACAATATTTACCAAACTATTAACCTTAAACTATTGATAAACAAACTATAATTTAAAGTAATAATGTTTTAAGAATGTGCATGATGGCCCTTTGACCAAACATTAAAACTCCATAACCTCTTGAAGATACTTCTATGATACCAAATGAATAGTTTGGTTTATATTTACACAAATAAAAAAAATTGTTACATCATTCAATATAGTTGTGTATGCACACACACTTATTCAATAAACTCTTGTATTCATGGAGTTAGATTTATCATCGAATCTCTTTATAACTCCATCCTATTCTTTCTATAGACAATTCACACATTATTGTTATAAGTCACACACAACCACTCACTAATAAATTTAAAAATTTACTCACATAAATTATCTCACACCAAACTAGTTTATTTATTCACAGACATATGATTAGTGTAAGTATTAACATTTATATTTGAGAGGTGTTTCCCCTAAAATTACACATTTATATTTCTAGGTTTACATTATGTATTCTCTAGAACCATACTTATATATTTTTAGGGATTTCATATCACCATTACATAAAGTGAAACAATGCCACTTTTATGTCAAATTTGTATTAATTTTTATTTTTTTTGTATTTTTGGTTGTTTTTCTTTGAGTAAATCATGTTATTTTTGGTGGCACAAAAATAATGTGAAATTGAAATAAGTAGACATATTTATTTGTGTCACTTTTTTGCCATGATTGTATAATCATAACTCCACACTCGTGCCACACATATGTGATACTAACCTTACATTTATGCCATCTTAGGTGACCAAAAAATGATGTAAATATATTGTATCATTAAAAAAATAAAAAATAAAAATATAATATTATTATTTATAAATACAAATATTTTATTGTGATTACAAATAATTATATTTTATTTATTATTTTAATTATGTTAAAATATAATAAATATAATTATGTACATATTGTGATTTTATATTAATGTATATAACCAAAAATTATGCTATATAATATTGTATTATAAATTCAATATTTCAGATGATTAATATTTTAGTTTTGAATATATAAAACAAATTATAATTTTAATATAAAATAAATAAATCTAGAAAACAATTATTATAGTTAATGAAACAAGAAAATATTTAAAATGAAAGTTTATTTTCTATAATAATGTACAAGACTTATTTACTTTCAAATGGGGGGAGGAATAATCTCCAAATCATATAAAAATAAAAATAAAAGTAGAGTTAGAAATCATCTTCATCCTCATCCTCATCCTCATACTCACAATCCTTTCATTATATGTCTCAAGTAAGGTGAGAGAGTTTGTCATCCTCTAACTCCTGTATAGGTGGCGCTTCGTGGGAGATTCATCATCCTCATTGCCATTAGTATATTGGGGACTATGTCATTGAGGCTAGATGGGGTTAAGTGTTGCCATTTGACTTTTGATTTTTTTTATAAATAGTTTATTGAGAGGGTCCTACCGCTGATAACTCATTAATTAAATTACACACACACACACACACACACACACACACACACACACACACACACACACACACACCCACACACACACACCTTAGAGATGGAAACTTTCTAGAAGAATAAAAATTATGTCTACTTGTACCAGCATCCTCATCCTCCTACCAGTCTAAATGGGAAGTATTCATGTGGTGTACGAGTTGTATTAGAGTTATTTAATGAAATGATATTTTTTTTATTAAAATAAACTATAATTTTATACCTCCACGGCGAGACCCTAAATGTTAAGGTGTGTTCATTCATATCAATATGGAAGTCTATATCATACAACCAATTTGGATGTCAATAGTCTTCTTTAAGCAATTAGCCAAGTATATTTCAATACAAACTCATTGTTGTGGGCGAGCCCCATAAAATTTGTGTTGTTCATGGCATATGAATCACTAAAAGGGTTTGATGAGTTGTTCGACAAATCTCCAATGGAAAAGAGGGAGACCTACAAACTCAATCTAGACTGGGATTTTAAGCTTAGCTTGCTCAAAGACTTAGAAATATGTGGTCTAGTGAGAAAAACAACAAGAATATTGTGAATAAACCAGGGACCACAGTTGACAATAGCCTTACAGTGGTCATCATTAGTAAAGAGAAATAAAAGAAAACATTTGGTCATGTTTTACAACCCCTTAAGCTTTACACCAAGGCGTTGCCAATAGTTGTGAACCCATTATTCAAGCAGGTTTTCATGGGGGCTCAACCAACAAAAATAAAAGGTTCAAACTAGTTACAAACTTTATCAAATTCAGAAAATCAAATACATTACTAGGTAAAAAGTTTCTAAATTAGAATTGATACATCGTGGAAAATTTTTAATACAAACTTCCTTCTTAAACTCTCAAAAGAAATATACATTAAATAATACATACGCTAAAAACATAATTATTTATATATAAAAACTATATTTTACAATTGTCATATAAAAAATAGAATAACAAACAAATTCAACACAATAAAACCAAAAATTTTACCAACATTTGTTAATAATCAACAAAAACCCTAAAACATTCTTTAATACACTAAAAGCCAATCATTTTTCCCTTCAAAGAAATAAAAAAACTAAACTTAAAAAACAAAAAGAACGCATATATCATTACCATATTTTGGGAATCACATATTCAAGCGAGGTCGGTTTGGTTTTATTTGAAATATTGAAAAAAATATTATTTTATCATTAGTAGGTGGGAATATAAGTCAATGTTCCTTATTTAAAGACCTAGTATCAATCATCAAAAATTATATATGCCATAAAAATATTTAAAAACAAACAAAAGGGGAGGGTGGAGAGCTTTTTGGAAATTGAGGAAAATAACGGTCGAGTCAATCATTTATGTTTTTTAATGTTTTCTTGTGCTTATTATTCATGTCGAAGGCAATAAATAAGGTATATGTTTGATTCAATATTTTTAATTTGTCATCCCCCACTCCCACCCCCCCCCACACACACATATAATCATATTAAAAAGATTTAGTATAAATTTGTAATTAAATTAATATTACAATATTTCTTTTAGATATTGAATTTAGTGTTCATTTGAGTGTCACTTGTCAAAAATAATTATATCTCAATTATATGGTAATATTATGGTAATATTTAGAGGTTGTTTAATCGGAAAATATTTGGATGACACACATCAATAAAAAAGTATGAAGATAATCTCATAAAATTATTGATTAATGTGAGATATATATATAATTTTATGTTTTGTATAATTATCTCAATATATTTATGTTTGTGTTTATGTTTATTTTTATAGATTTAATGGTGTGACCATATATAATTATATTTTGTATATTATTCTCACATTTATTTCAGCATCACTAATTTTTTTTCATAACTTTAAAAGGAAAAAATAATAATATATTTTATTTTACAATAGAGTTTAGGGCCTCTTTTTTAAGAAGGATTTTTTTTATAGTAAAAAAGAATAAAAATATTTATTAGTATCATATGCATAAAATCGAAGATATGAACCTTGAAATTGATAGCTATCAACATTTTCCAAATACATGCATTTAAGATATTTGTACTAGTAATCAACTAGACAACACCAACGATTAACATACACTAATACATAGAACTTAAATAAATCATATCAATTTTTTTTATAAAATAAACAAATAATTAAACTAATATCAAATAAATTAACTAGGCCTAGTCCCTTAATAATTAATATTTAAAAAGGGTTACATAGTAGCTATCATCTCTCCCCATGAATTGAGAGTAAAATTAAACATTTTAATTGAAAGGATAAAGGAAGATAAATTATAGCATGTGAGGGGTTGATTGTTCGTAAAAGACATTGATTGAAAAACACACTTTTATTTATAAAAAATTATAGTACAATGCTAATCATACAAAAAAGTTGGGTGGAAAAAGTCACACCTCAAAATGCAAGGCATATCGAGTCGAATAGACCTCGAGAAAGAGGCGAGCTCACCTCAAGAAAACAACATAAGTGGATTTACAAATTAAAAGTGTGTTTTTTAAAAAAAGGTGCACAAAACAAAACACCAGAATAACACAAATTCAACAGAATTATGTAGTTGCAACAAACATGGGAATTGATGGAGCCAGAGGTATAGGATTATCAAGATTATCACTTCAATCACTAGTGGGTAAGAGTTGGGTTGTGTCTGGGATGCTCTCCCATTCGTCAGTCTCTTATTGTTGCTCTTCTTCTTCTTCATTTGGGCGGCGAGGAGAAACAACCAATGCCAATTGTGGAAATTTACCTTGTGAGAACGTTGGCCAACCATTATTGCCTCCACTACAAGAAAGTGAAGGGTGTTGGGATCTGGGTAGAGTGTGATGATGATGGGGAGACAAGCTCCCCCAAATGCTAGAACAAAATCTATGAAACCCTTGACCATGACCATGAGCAGGAGAATGGCAGTGCAATGAGTTTGAAGGCACCCGATTGATAGTACAATGGGAACTACCCTAATGTGTGGGAAGCGATTGTCAATACTCCACCTCTAGGAAAAATTTCTCCACTTGGATGTTAGCGGGGATAAAATTAAATGTAAATCTAATGTGTTTCATATGAAAAATGCGAAGAGACATAAAAAAGATGAAGAATTACCAAAAATGTGAAAGGACACCATTGGGAATACATATGGATGGAGAGAAAGAGATAAGGTAGAGCAAGCTAAATTGTATTGTTATATCTTTCAGTTCATGGCCTCTTGGCTTGAATGTTGTAATATCATACTCACTTAATTAATGTTTCATATTCATGTTGCCTCCATTTTCTGTGTTTATTCCATTCTTGTTGCTTATTTATTAATTATTTTGTTGTTCATATTTTCCATTCCACATATTTAATTAAATGTATTTAATTTCCTCTTGGCATGTCTCATGTCAAGGCCCATGGGCTTATGTTAACAATGGTACGTTTGAGCATGGATGAGACCACCTCGATAGAACATGGATGAGAGCACCTTCATTGAGAATGGAACAAAGTAGATGAAGTAAGCAGATGAATTGAGCATGGAAGTTGAACCACCATAAAATGGAACGTGAAAATGAACACAAATAACACTTTAAAAGAAGTGTGGAATGAAGTGTTTAAGAGTTGTCTTCAAGGAGCATGAGCACAAGGCATATTACCTAAGAATGAGTAGACACGGATAAAGCAAGCCCAAGTAAAATAAGGATATTGTAACACCTCTTTATTACGCTTCTCAACTAGATTTTTTTTAATATATTAACTTCATGCTTAGCTGATTTAGATATCCAGTATTTAAATCCAGCATAAATGTGAAATTGAATCCATCCGATAACTGTCATAAACCATGTGCAATTACATGAGAGTATACAGATCCTACTCGATCTCCCTCAAACACTCTTAGTGATCCAATACACTAAGTGTATCATTTGGTTTCCTTTTTCAAGTATTGAAAATCGAGTAATGTTTTCTAAGTGCATACCTAGAACTCAATCATTGAATCCCATCGCGCATCTGACATCTTAGATCCTTGGTGAATCTGGGACAGTGTAATCGGCAGCTTACACTACTTTAGCCAAAGTTTTAGAGACATGTATGCCATGCTCGGTTTCGTGATGAAACAATCATCATTAGGAACTTGTCCTTCACCTATTTCAGTTATATATATTCTTTTCCATCTTATTATGTTCATATTTGACAACTTAAGCATTCATTTAAGTTCATTTTTATTTACTACGTTCATTTATTTTATTACAACCATCTCAATTAGATGAGCTTGATGGGTTAACTCAACATAGCAGCTGCTTTACAGTAGCCAAATAATGACCTAAGTCATTAGGTGGATACTATGTAGCAACGTCCATAGCAAGTTGGCTTGCCGAGTTCTGCTAATTGGAACAACATCATATTGAGTTAGGTAATTTAATAAAGTTATGACATGCGAATTCCTAGGTTTCAGCGATACTCTCCTTACAATAGAATTATTACCTAATAATCTAAAAGAGGGATTCACACATTTCAATTACATGTTTAGATTCATTCCAACATGATCATTATATTCACTAGTTGCATATTTAATCAGCCTAATGCATTAATTATGTAAATAAAATTTAATCCATTTACACAAGTGTCTAGTATTAGGTCTAGAATAATACTTCGTAGGATTAATTCCAAATATTAAACAACAATACATATTTCAGATAAGTCAATCATATGTAATTACATATACCATTTAGTATAGGTACTGTATTCAATTACTAAACACAAAGGTATAATCTCATAATCCAATAAGCCATTAATAATGCAAATATGAAATAATCATTCTTAAGTATATCATACTTACTCACTTAAAAATACATAATATAATTGCACATAAGTTCATCCATCATGTAGACAATTAAGGTAAAGAACCCTTTCATATGAGTTTCTGATACAAATCAGACTCAATTAATTACAAGATTACATCTTTGTTTATTTCCTTTTTGAAATAGAAATAAACAAAATAGGCTAATTTATCCTCTCATTCAATTTCAACTTTATTATGCAATACAAAGAAACTTTTATCAATCAAATTGAACAAATAAATTATTTCAACTTCATTCGCCTTTCAGACTTAAAGTACTCCATCTGCAAAATGTTAGCAACAAACAGTTCGAAAGAACTCCCATGATAAGTCCTATTTCCCTCATAATATTTTATGTCATTAAGTATTTACATAAATGAAAGGATGCAATAATTGGAACCACAAGCAACATAGTAACCTGCAAACCATTCAACATCTACATAGGGCAAAAAAAATTGCAATTGCCATTTCATCTAACATTATTTAGTACTAATTCCTTACTGACATTAGACAATATTTAGCCTGGTCTTATACTACTATTTAGAAGGTTCTCAAGTGTAAAAAGTACTAATTAATCCCACCTTTTGGCCACCTTTTTCTTATCTTTTATTTCATCTTTCCCGTGTATTTCCTGATACCTATCAGCCCATTTCATGACCTTTCTGACATTCTAGCCTGAAATCAGGGTGCCCCAGCCTGTACTGGGGTGAAACAAGGCACCTTGGTCCCATTCTAGGCACCCCAGTCTATGCACAACCTCTTCCACTTATTTTTGGGTCACTTCTAGTTATTGGTCATCCTTATCTTCTTCTCAGTCGGAATTTTCTGGATTAATTATGAAATTAAGCTTGAGATCCCTATAAATATAAAGTTATAAGACCATAATAAGGGTCCTAGGTCATTGCATCTTATCACTACTATCACTCCATCTAGGGTTGCATCCATTACATCACTTGCATCCACATAGTGTCATGCATTCAAGCTAGGAGATCTGCATCACACACACTTCATAGGGGGAGGGATTCCATTCTATTCCATGCACACATGCTACTTACATTTCTATAGCTACTATTGCTCGCTACTTCACAAAGTGTGACTGACATGAGAGCACCTAGGGCACAACACACACACACACACACACACACACCAGAACTACATCAGGGTCTGTAATGTAGTGCAACACTCAGTGATAAGTCCACTAGTTTGGTGGCTGAGGTCAGTCTGACCCATTCATATGCATATTTCATTTTTCTAGGGTTTGATACTTCTCCTTGCATTATGGGTCATTCTCTAGTTCATCCGACGAATCCAGCATGACAGATAGGAAGTACTCAGAGACACTTAGTGACCATACCAGATTTAGATTCTGAGGATTTACAGTGTTCTGAGTGCCCAGATTACAGACCAGGGTGCCCCAGTACACTCCCAGGTGCCTGTGTCATCTCAGACAGTCCAGATATTCCCTTCGTAGGGTCCCTGAGGGTTTTCTGCACTTCTAGATTTTATTTCTAGATCTGTGACACTGTGTGATAGTATTCTGTTACCAGCCGAGTCTTCTCCTTACTCTTCTCTTGCACATTAGGGTTTTATTTCATCTAGAATAGTTTATTTACATTTATTTCATACTACTGCTTTAGTTCATTTACAATGTTTTAGTCCTCCTAATTAGATTAACATTAATACCCTAGATATCCCCTTAGGCCATCTAGGAAAAATTTTATTTTTGTTAATCATTTTGGTGAACCTGACGTTCTTTCTACCACCTTCTAAGGTTTTTTCCTCACACCCTTTTCTCCTACCATGTCATCCCCTTATCAGGTCATGGCCCAATCTTCATACCCCACCTATACACCTACCAAGGTCACCAATATAACTACTACCGCAACTGACTTCATGCGTGTCTACACTCAGCATCCACCTCACTTTCTCACACCTCCATCTGACTCATCCATCAATGTAATCACTACTCGTTGCACTCGTATCACTCCACTAGCTGGTCCACTTGTTTCCATACCACCACCAGTCACATCCGCCACTCCACCACCTACTCCTAAAGGCTATGATATTATCGACCAACTTAAAAATACACCAGCTAAGATATCCCTTTATGATTTATTATGTAATGCACCAGACTTCCAGACTACACTTGAGGCTACTCTTCATGCCATTCATGTTGAACGTGATCACTCTACTGAATATTTTACCCATCTCATTCAGTCTCTTTGTAGTTTACCCATTCGATCTCCTTTATAGACAAGGACATATCACCTGCCACCCATAATAACCCTTGTGCACCCTTTCTCATTACCATTGTCATTAGTACTACCTGTATTAAGTGTGTCCTCATTGACAATGGGTCTGCCATTAATCTTTGTGCCCATTCCCTCTTACAACAATTAGGCATCAATGATAGTCTCATCTCTCGTAACTCCACTCTCATCTGTGGTTATGATTCCTCCACTCGTACATGCCTAGGCACAATCTCCCTTCATATTCAAGTTGGACCTAAAACCATTCTTACTGAATTCTATGTCCTCGATGCTTCTTTTCAATTCAATCTCCTCTTAGGTAGACCTTGGATCCATGCCATGCAAGTTGTACCCTCCACCGTACATCAATGTGTCAAATTCCTTCATGATGGTTATGAACATATTGTTACCGCTGACCTAGAACCATTCAAATATTGTCGCATTGACCCTATCACTTCTATTCCTGTCCCACCACCTCAGCCTATTTTGTATGCTAACCTGGATAAATATGATGTTGGCCAATCTAGTGTACCCACCTCTACTATTCTTTCCATTCCTTCTCCTACTATATCTACTCACACTTTGGCTATTATTTCACCCACTGTATTTTTTCCTACTAGTACTCCATCCCCACCACCCTCTACTCCTACACCACCCTATGAATGTCCTCGATAGCACTACCCAAACAAATGATGCACACACTGACATTTCCACTGATTCTGATGATGAGGTTGATGTTGTTGAACTCACTGATGAAACATTACAAAAGCTTGATTTTACTCCTCTTGGTGTGGACAATTATTATTTTGAAGAAACATTTTTCACCGATGGCCTAGGTGAGTACCGGTTCAAAAACCCTCCATCCACTAATGCCATGGTCCTATATAAGGGCTCTGTTAATAGTGTTGATGTAGTTTCATCTACCTCTCCACCAGAAGTAGTCTCGTGACCACCCTTCACATGCACTTTATATATAAATAGGACATTTTGGGAACACATTCCTCTTGATCTCACTAGTTCTGATACTATCTGTACACATGATTTCTTACCCAGGTTCAACATGATGCTTAATGACATATTTCCACCTCTCCATTCACCCCATCTTTATTACAGTTATTTCCATATTACAGTGGCTTATGGATTATGGGTTTTTCACTTAACAAGTATTTGTTACATGCACTCCCCATGGGTTTCCATTTACACTTGGATGATCTTGGCTTGATTATATTGGTGGCACACTCGACCCGCTTCATTCCTCACTCTCCTTCCCCATGCCTTTTGGTACTATCTCCATTGCTAATGATTCTTCTCCTACATATGTACCTAACATTTCACGTTGGTGTGCTCATGGATGCCCACCAGTTGCTTTTACGGATGAAGAATATGCAATGAATGCTTATCTCCTTCATTGTAATGCATCTTTATATGATCTGCCTCATTCTATCGCTTACCAAGTTTCCAATGCAGCTCCTACTGGTTTTGATCAAGACAATGATGATTTTCTTGATGGCATTTCATAGTCCCCTTTTTCACATTATCACTTGGGGGGCATAGACACTATACATTCCCCCCATCCTCATTCTAGCATGGTCACATGTCTCACTCCTTTGATCCCTCACATATCAACATTTTCATCACATATTATCACACCCTCGTTACCTGATAACATACCCTAGTGCTTCATTTCACACTAGACTGTTGAGGGATTACCATTACACTGAACCCCACACACTACACTACTATACTTACATCATTTACATTCACATCATCTACATCATTATATATACATAGTCTACATCCACACTATCTATCATCATCTAGTTTCTAGCAGTCTAGTTTTACCATCATTCTCTCATTCTACATTTACACTAGGTCATCATTATATATGAGTCTAGTTTTTACCATCCATATACATTCTACATTTCACCTATACATCATATCTCCACACATGTTACATTTACACCTACACTATTTCCTACATTATTCTATTTACACTATCACTACCTATTACATAGCCTACTACACACATACATACTACATTTCTTACCCATCCTACACATTTATCACATCATGGATCTTACCTATTCATACATGCTACACTAGATTTCCTTATACCGGGGTCTACTTTCATCTATCATCATTACACATTCTATTTCTACCTACACATATTACATTACATTCCATACCCAATACACATTCTACATTACATGCACATCCTACACCACACATTCACATACCTTGGTCATCTACACTACATGGTCTTCTATGCATTGCACTCACCACCCTATGATGCACTTTTGTTCCTTGGTCCATACTCACCACTGCCAAGGGTTTACCAATCAAATGGACCTTACCTACATGTGACATGTCATCATACCACATTCATCAGACTAGTGACCAACGCTCTAGGCTATATATCACCCACACTCATCATCACATCATGTAGTGGTATACACCTTAGGTTAAATCACCACTCTTTTCATCATTTCTACATTATCCTCTTACATCCTATCATCACATATTCTATTATCCTCTTATTCTTACTCATTCCTATTACCATTCATCATTTATCCTACTCATCACTTAGTGGTATACACTTTAGGTTAAATAAATCACCACATCTATCATCACCTTATTCATCATTACCCATCAGTTATCCTACTATCACTTAGTATACACTTTGCTAAATCACCACCTTCATCATGTAGTGATATATGCTTATCTAAATCATCACTCCTTTACTCATATATGCTTCATACACCCTCATCACCCATCTCGTAGTGACATATGCTATAGGCTAAATCATCACCTTCTTCTACCATCATGTAGTGATATATGCTTAGGGCTAAATCATCACTCTTCCATTCAACAAGTCGTGGTATACGCTTAGGCTATAGGGTCCACACACATCTTTTCATATGTCTCATTCCCATCCACTCATTCCATAGTGATATATGCTTAGGGATAAATCATCACTCTTTCTATTCAAAAAGTCATGATATATGCTTCATGCTATAGGGTTCATGCACATCTTCTCCCCATGTCACATTTTATCACCATCCCATACACACACTCATCACAATGTGCTAGATACAACCAACACTACTCGACCATTTCCCGATGATGCACTCTCATTTATGGTTCATTCTTGACTGCTGAGGGGGAAAAAAATGAACCTCACTGCATACACTTCCATACACTCGGGGGGCATGTTGCTCCTATCATTCCATCTTGCATTCCATTCCATCCATCCACAACATACTGCATTGTCTTGGTAGCATTTACTCTTGCTTACTAGTGTTTTGCATGCTCACTTTACTACACATGTTAGATTCTTTCTTATATGTCATTATCATACACACATGTGCATTCACACCTTTGTTTAGTGTGATCGCAGATACAAGACATTTACACGCGGCATGGATGCTCACCTTCTACCCTTACTATATTGGTCGCTGGGGGCATCCACATTCATCTCATACAAGGTGTTATTGTTTCATTTTGTACTTAGCATCTTTTACTACTTGCTTCTACATGCTTTGACATATTGGTTATCACTCGGACATGCTAATGGGTGTTCCATGTGCAACACTTGTTTTTAGGACTGCATGTTTCCATGACTACATGTTTGCTTTTACATGTCTGCTTTGTTTTCCATTATATATGGGATTTTCCCTTTGCTTGTGTGCACACTTGACTATTGTTTGCGGCCATGATGGCCTTGCATGTCTTGCGACATCATGAGTGATGTCCCATGTTTGAAACCCACTTTGTGTGGTCTTCTTGTTTTCTTGCGTGTTTACACTACTTTTGCTTGGTAGTTTTTCTACATTGTCTGTGTATTTTACACTAATCTTATTTACATGCATGTGTTCAGACTAACACTTGTATTAGCTAGCCATCCCCTTTTGTGCACGCCTTGGTATCTACCAAGTGTTTCCCTTTCCCCCTGCAAGGCAGAGTTCTACAAGTCAGAGTGTGGTTGGTCCTCTTTTGGGGCCGCATTCTCCTTCCAGGGTCATCACATGCACCCCCAAAGAGGGGGGCATCATTGAGGGTTTCTACTAACACAATGTATCTACACTAGTTCACACACAATGAGTGAGTTCAGACCAGTCTACGAACTCCATACACAGTGGCCTTAACAGGACATGGTGTCCTTTGGAAATTCTGTGGAGTGGTTATAGGCTTAGGGGTTACATTGGGTGGCCTCTCTACACTTCTCCATCCAGTGGCATAGGATCACCCAAAAAACCAACACAGTACAAAGATCTCTTCAAAAAATTTCAGCAGAAGCAGTTAGAGTTGGAGGACATAGAGCATTTCCTCCCTACACTTCTTCAGCTAGGGTGGCGTGAGATCACCCAAAAAACTTGCGACACTACATGATATCCTTCTACACCCTTTTTCTCGACATGGATCAGGTGCACATGTTCCATTTTTCTATTTACACTTTCTATTCTAGCATATTTTACATTTGCATATTTTAAACAACATTTTTACATACATACATATTTGACTACTTGAGCATTTTCTCCTTGCAGGTCCGCCATATGAGAAACAAGTAGTCAAATTGGGGGCAACAACAACAACAACAACACACCACAATGATACTTACCATACTAACCATGCAAGTACATCACACACATGTAATAACTACACACGTGTTTCACCCTAGGTTCACTCTCATCACTTTTATTCACATTTTTCATCTTTAGAATCCATGCTCCTCCACATTTTTCTTTTTTTCATTCCACACTTGAGTCTAGTCCATCGACATGTCTTCTTCTACACTCTACATGGTTATCAGGTACACATCTCTATCTAATTTATGTTACCGAGCTTTCCGCTCACCAACATAAAGTGGGGGAAAATGTAGACACAAATATTGCACATTAGACAATATTTAGCCTGGTCTTATACTACTATTTAGAAGGTTCTCAAGTGTACAAAGTACTAATTAATCCCACCTTTTGGCCACCTTTTTTTTATCTTTTATTTCATCTTTCTCGCATATTTCCCAATACCTATCAACCCATTTCATGACCTTTCTGACATTCTAGCCTGAAATCAGGGCACCCCAGCCTGTACTGGGGTACCTTGGGGTGCCCTAGTCCCACTTTGGGTGCCCCGATCTATGCACAACCTCTTCCACTTCTTTTTGGGTCACTTCTAGCTATTGGTCATCCTTATCTTCTTCTCAGTCAGCCTTGTCAGGATTAATTATGAAATTAAGCTTGAGAGCCCTATAAATATAAAGTTATAAGACCATAATAAGGGTCCTAGGTCATTGCATCTTATCACTACTATCACTCCATCTAGGGTTGCATCCATTACATCACTTGCATCCACATAGTTCCATGCATTCAAGCTAGGAGATCTGCATCACACACACTTCATAGGGGGAGGGATTCCATTCTATTCCATGCACACATGCTACTTACATTTCTATAGCTACTATTGCTCACTACTTCACAAAGTGCAACTGACACGAGAGCACCTAGGGCACGACATGCATACACACCAGAACTACATCAGGGTCCGTAATGTAGTGCAATCGCTCAGTGATAAGTCCACTAGTTTGGCGGCTGAGGTCAGTCTGACCCATTCATATGCATATTTTATTTTTCTAGGGTTGGATACTTCTCCTTGCATTACGGGACATTCTCCAATCATCCGATGAATACATTGTGATAGATATGAAGCACTCAAAGACACTTAACGACCATACCAGATTCAGATTATGAGGATTTTACATTGTTTTAAGTGCCCAAACTATAGACCAAGGCACCCGGGTGCCCCAGTACACTCCTAGGTGCCTGTGTCAACTCAACAAGCCTAGATATGCCCTTTGTAGGGCCCTTGAGTGTTTCGTCTGCACTTCAAGATTCTATTTCCAGATCTACGACAACCTGTGATAGTCATCATCAATAAGCTAAGTCATTTCCTTTCTTCCTCTTGCACATTAGGGTTTGATTTCACTTAGAATAGTTTATTTACATTTTTCTCATATTGCTTTAGTTCATTTACTTATCAATTCCAGCTAATAAGTGCCAAACAAGTTAATGAATGTTTGAAACATTGAAACGAAATTATAGCATAGGCATTACATTATTACAAGCCGACAAAGATCCCATTATCCCTACAGAGTTTTGATCTCACATAATATAACATCAAATGAAATTAAGGTAAAATGAAAACCTGATACCATTCAAACTCCAACCTCAAGTTTATACCAACATTACGATCAAAATCAATACAATCTTTCTCGATTATCCAAGGAGCAAAAGACTACGACTCTACAACCAGCGAGAGTTTCCCATAAACCCACATGATACAACTAGAACCTAACCATATTTTACCAACCCAACAATGGATTACAGAATTTTCCACACTCAATCTAATGATTCGATACATATACATATAACTGTAAATACATTAATGGACACCCCACATTAATGGATTTTTCATAAAATACAATCGATATATTTCACAAAAGGTATTTAGGTAAAACTCCACAAAATATAATACTCTCATGGTTGTAGTGAGTATCGTAACCTTTAGAAGGTTTTAAAGTCGCATTATATTCAACATAGAGACATATGGAAATACCCAGAAAATATGTAATCGAATACAAGGATTCAATTTAAACACCTTTACTTATGATGTGTATCACTCTATATCAAATATATATATATATATATATATATATATATATATATATATATATATATATATATATATATATATATATATATCAGTCGATACCCAAACCAGAAATTGACTAGAAGTCCCGAATGGGTTTAAGAGAAATAATATTTCTCATCCCACTGAGATTTGACCTCATACAGACTGACCAATACATACCCACAAAAAAATGGGCTATCAATATACCTTCCTTCGAATTAGGAGCATTAGATTAATCTTTAACAATAAAAAACCCAAAATATTGGATAAGCTGCAGAATACAAGCTTTAGATTCACTGATGGTTATATGTGAATAACTATATATACTCAGTTACAAACAATACTATTTCTTTCCGAAGCTCATATCCACCCCCAGATACTGATATAAAAAAAACAATATTACCTAGTATAATAATATCACTTGTAACTCAAATTAAAAGATTAAACACAAAATTATTGCATTGATTTTTATCCATGCAAATAATAAATGGAATAAGCTGATAAGGGAGAGATAGAATATATCATGCTTGAAACCGATATCTTCCTTCTTCTCCTTCCGTTTCCAAGCTTCCTCTACAAGCCAAAACTAAGATTCACTTCCACAACCAAAACCCATTGAGAATGTCCATTCCCTTTTATTGCAGTTTATCACCATTTCCATAACGTATTTTCACTGTACAGTTCCAATGCATGCATTAACTTGTAGATAACTACAACAAATATGGACTAGGAGAGCTATCATACATGCAAGCTTCACCAAGAATACAATCCATAACCATCGACATGAAGATTTTCAACAAAACCATAAACAAATGGAACTTCCAATGCCATTAGCTTGCCTCCGAAAATGCGTGGGCTAGATGAATTAAATTTCATTTAATGCATTCAAATGCAGTTTCAGGTGCCACGATTTGCCTGACTTCATAGTTTTTCAATTTTTTAACCTCCATTATTGGATCTGGAAAAAGGTCTAATCCCACTTAATTATTAGTTAGCAAAGAAAATTTAAGCTCCTGAAGTTACATTTTAACATACCCTGTTGAAATCAATGGCAAGCTAAATCAAATCATGGTGCATGCTTGGAAAGTACACTTAACTACAACTTCGTAACTAGGGTGGTGCCTTTATTTGACCCATCATAATCGATTAAGTCAAACACTTTGTTATTAGATTACCCAATAAATCCTAGCTTTTCTAATTAGAAATAACCAAATGGATTTATTTCCCATATTTTATATGTTAGATTAGAACTAAAGCTATCCTTAGCCTAAACTTTGCCTTGACATCCTATTATCATTAAGTCTTATAGAGTTTCTTATG
The DNA here is from genome assembly GCA_019776745.2 of Taxus chinensis. Lineage (NCBI taxonomy): Eukaryota > Viridiplantae > Streptophyta > Pinopsida > Cupressales > Taxaceae > Taxus > Taxus chinensis. Next base: position 31,648,391 of record CM034157.1, read on the forward strand.
CATGGGGTATAGATATTAAGGCATAAATTATATGAAAGTAAGGTCCTTATACAATCCTAATGTCATTATTCGGGTCCTTATTGATAGTTACCTTATTGGTATTGTAACTCAAGTTGTGAACATGAATCAAAGAGAGTTTGAAGTACACATCACTATGAAGTTGTGCCTAATATAGACCCCCTTTATTCTATGCCACAATACATTTATAAAGTTCCAGATCCTGTAATCTAGCTTATTTGTCATAACTTTGAGTTGGTAGTCGAAGAGTCACTTGATCTTAAACAGTATTTATATTACTAATTCCCTTATTGACAAAATTTTATACTAGCTGAAAATATCCTTCATGACTCATTGAATCACTAATGAAGAATTGATAGGGTACCATCTCAATACCTTTGATCAATTACTCATCATAGTTAATGCTGAGAAACAAAATAATGAATCAAGTTAATCCACTAATGGTCGTACGATAAAACATGTCATGATCATGATTTAAATGACTAGTCATAATCTATAGCAGGAAGCCTCTGTATAACATAACATAGCCAATTCTTAATATATGTACGATAACATACAACCCAATAATGAACTGTAATCGTCAGTTAGCGACTTATTCTTAGGTAACACAAACTGAATTCACGAGGTGTGACAAACCTCTTATCTTAATGAATCATCATCCCAATAATTTTTAGCTCATTAATCAAAATCAGAAAAATCAAACACAGGTTGTATCCAATAATCTTAGAGAAGCAGTTACTGTTTTCCAGAAAAATTTACAATTTTAAGATCGAAAAATCAAATTTATTGGTTGATAGCTGCATTTCAACACAAAAATGTCAACAGTTAGAAATATGACATAATTCTTTGTCATTCTAGTAGTCATATCATAGAAATATTATTTAATATATAATAATGATATTAAAAAATAATTTATCAATAATAGCATACATCACAAATAAGACAAAGAAAACATTGTATTTCTATTTTCCCTAAGTTCTTCCTAAGTCTGTTTTGTTTTGTTACTCCACTTGTCTTTGCAGACCTTACTCTGTGCAATTTTCAATTTTCTTTGCAATGCACCTAACGATCTTCCTTTTCTAACTATTTTTTATCCAAATACTTCCATGGTTTTCACCTTTTAGATATCTTCATCATAAATTCATGGTCAATGATTACTTAAATCATCCAAACAATTCCTCTCTTTTCCTTTTAGGCTTGTTTTTGCATGCTTCCAGGTAATGTTTATCTTCCATATAAGAAAAAAAATTGATTTATGTCAAAATAGTCAAAGTTAATCATGTCTTAAGTCCTTTAAGAACTCATTAACTATAAATTCCGTGATGAGGCTCACTCAACGTCAACGTTAGTGTTACATTAACAGTCATTGATTTACAATTTTTTCTTCATATACAAAGGATAATTCAGATTTATAATTCTGTTTAAGATAATCACTATTTACCAAGAACTCAATTATACTAGTATCAAATTAAAACAACAACAAGAATTTCTACTTAACTTACTTGATGTCACTTTAGGAAGTCTTGTTCCTTTATCTTAGCTTCATTAGTCACCAAGTGTTGTTCTGCTACTTGCTGGAAATTGCAACAAGTCTTTCTTATTAAACTCATTTTGGCAATCTACATTTGTTGCCTCATTGTTTCCACCACTTTTCCTAAAGTTATGGGTGGAGAAGAGATAATGATCTTGTATAATTTTTCTGTTATCGAGTCAAAATTTATCGCATATCTCATTCTAGCCTGATTGGCCTTTCAAATCATTGTTGCTACAATAGATAGTCCTCTTCTCTATCTACTTCATCTACCCTTTGCGGGTTTTATTTCATGTTAGTTTCAAGTTCCAAAATATCCATCAAGATTGTTCAAAAATAAAACAACCCCTCGTTGATTGTTATCAATTAGTTCAAGTTGTTTACCTTGGCTGATCATGTTCACACTTTACCAGTTTCTCCCAGCATCCTTCTAGTTTTGTGTGTCACAAAGGACTGTTAGAGTGTTATCTAACTTATTTACCACCAAACCTGAAGCATAGTTTGGTCTGGTTTGTTATCCATGGTACATCCTTCTCACATTCATTTTATCTTGTTAATAAAATCAGAATTCAGTAAGCGTAAGGACCCAATTAGTCCAAGAGATGCAACCTCACTCTGATACCAACATGTAACACCTCTTTATTACACTTCTCATATAAGATTGTTTTTTGATATTAACTTCATGCTTCATTGATTTAAATACCCAACATTTAAATCCAACATAAATATGAAATTGAATCCATCCGATAACTATCATAAACCATGTGCAGCTGCATGAGAGTATACATAATCCTACTCGATCCCCCTCAAACACTCTTTATGAGTGTGTGTATACCAAGTGTATACATTTGGTTTCCTTTTTCAAGTATTGAAAATCAAGTAATGTTTTCTAAGTGCATACCTGGAACTCAATCATTGAATCCCATTGGGTATCCGACATCTTAGATCCTCGGTGAATCCAGGACAGTGTAATCAGTAACTTACACTACTTTGGCCAAAGTTTCAGAGACATGTTTGCCATGCTCAGTTCTGTGATGACACATTTGTCATTAAGAACTTGTCCTTCACCTAGTTCAGTTATATAGATTCTTTTCCATATTATTATGTTTATATTTGAAAACTTAAACATTCATTTATGTCCATTCCTATTTACTATGTTCATTTAGGTTCATAAATTAGTACCCTATTCTAAAAGTACCATACGATTTCATACCTCAATTAGCAGGATACTTATTCATGTGCTTTCATGTTACTTAAAACAAAACATCGTTATTGCATAGGTATAACTAATTATGGATCTTAGAGATCTATTTAGGTATTATCTAGATGACTCAGAAACAGAGTTATGATTAGTTACAATCATAACATACCAATGGCCTAGTCAAGTCTCTAGTGCCAATTTTGACCTAGCATGATAGGGGAGAGTGAGTGTCTCCATAATGATTTTCATCATTGCAAGTCCGCTTCCTTTCCCATAGTCATCATAAGATGACATCAGGTACCTAACCATGCATTACAATCTACATTCATACCTAAGGATCTAAATGAGGGATTCACACATATCAATTGCATGTTTAGATGTCATTCCAACATGATCATTATATTTACTAGTTACAGATTTTAAATCAGCCTTCTGCATTAATTATTGTAGATCATATTTAATCCATTTTCACTAGTAATAGTATTAGATCATAGAATAGTACTTAATAGGATCAATTATAATTATTAAACAACAATCCATATCCATATAAGTCAATTCATATGTAACTTTCAGTTACACATATACCATTTAATATATGTATTGTATTCAATTACAAACACAAACAGTGTATTCATAATCCAATTAGAACCATTAATAATGCAAATGTGCAATAATGCATTCTTAAGTACATCATACTTTATTTATTTAATAATACATAATATTAATCCACATAATTTCCAATCATGTAGACAATTAAGGTAAAGAAACCTTTCATATAAATTTCTTGGTATGCAAATCAAGACTCAATTAATTACAATACATCTTTCTTTAATTTCATTTTCGAAATAGAATATAAATAGAATGGGCTAATTTATCCTCTCATTCAATTAAATAATACAATGATATTTCTGTTCAATTACAACTTCACTATGCAACACAATGCAACTTAATCAATCAAATTGAACAACTAATTTATTTCAACATCATTCACTTTTCAGACTTAAAGTACTCCATCTGTAAAATGTTAGCAACACCCGGTTTGAAAGAATTGGCATGATAAGACCTATTTCCCCTTAATAGTTTATGCCATTTAGTATTTACATAAATGAAAGGTTGCAATAAATGGAACCAAAAGCAACATAGTAACCTGAAAACCATTCAACATCTATATAGGGAAAATAAATTTGTAATCACCATTTCATCTAACATTATTCTACACTAATGCCTTACTAGCAATTCCAAAATAGACCAAGTTAATCAAAGAATAACAACCTCATTTTAAAACAAGACATCATCTCTAAAACAATTAGGAAATAATACTCACATCTATTAATCATAGTATAATTATGCAATTGATATACATATATTCAGACAACAAAATGTTCTTCTAAGTCTAACTATTTATCTTACTAAGGGATTAATTATCCCACATCAGCTCAATAATAATCAATACCAATAATACTATCTTCACTGTATTAAGATACCATTCATAATATCTGGTAAAACTTCAAACAGTCAATCAATTCCACATTCTAGTAAACAATTTGCAGATTCTTGACCATTTTATATTCATAAATTGAGATATTACAAGTAAGGTTCAAAATTATATATATTATCATACTATAATAACAATAACACCAAATTCTAAGATACATAACTTTATAATTACCATTTACTGTCAATCAAATAACATCAGTATTAAGAAAAGGATATCACAATGATCATACAGGTATAATGTTTGTACCTTATGTGCTGTAAAAAGGATGCACCAAATCAAGATATCAAACAGATCAAAAATTCCACAATATGTATGTAGTGAGTTCCATGTCTAAGGTAAATGTGAGGTTCATAAATATAAAATCAATGGTAAGAGTCTTAGGAACTTGACATAACAAATAATACATATTATTACCTTAACACAAACAAAGACCAAGATGATTTATGTCATAATCGTTACCAAGGTCGAAGTAAATCAACCAAAAAAAGATCTAAAAGTTGATAACTTTAGATCAAATGTATCCTTCTACAATGGTCCAGATAAAATCCAAACATACTTTAATGAATCAATGAAACATCAAGATGCAAATAATAATATGAATAACACCATAGACTGTAACCCAACAAATCCCATTATCCTTCAGAATTTGAGGCACAATTGACCATCATAACAATTAAATAAAATTGGGCAACAGATAACATTCAAACTCCAACCCAGTTTAGATACCTACAAACTAAATTCATACAATCCATCTTATATCCAAGGAATAGAAAGTAAGATTACCAACACAAAGACCGAAATTAAGAATGAGATATAGAGATTCTATACCATATGTTCCAAACCCATTTAATGGATTATAGAATTCTCCACAGGAAATCTAAGATTCGATTATAAATACAACAAGTACCCATGGACAACCACGTTCGAATGGATCAAATTAGAGGAAAATATTGTAACATATTTCACAGAAGGATTTTATGTAAAAGTCCATATAAAATACAATCTCTCACGGATTATTAGGTAACCACCATAACCCCATACAAAAGGTTTTATAGGGAACATTATATTCAACACAGATGTCATGATCCCCAGAAAAATGATCGAACAAGGATTTGAATAAACCATTTTCATTATGTAAGGGGCTACAGAAATAATAAATATATAAGTGGACACCCAAACTCTGAAAACTGACTAGAATTCGAATCATTTGAGAGATAACAATCTTTTTCTCCTTATGCCACTCCAGATTCAATTCATACAGGCCGACCAGTAATCCCCATAGTAAAGGATCATAATCACAAAAATGGGTTATCAATAACAATTTGTTCGAATCAGAAATTAGATTAATCTTTAGACAATAGAAAAAAAAACATCCTTATAAGACATAATCAAACTTAGATCTTTCAACGAGATTATATGAATATTTATAATAGTTCATTACATGTAATACTATATTCTATCCGAAGCTCATATTCAACCTTCAGATACCCAATCATAAACAAAAATATTAAAGCATGATAATAACACTAAACAACTCAAATAATTCAAGATTCACACAGAAAACTATTACAGTGAATTAATTATCCATGCAAATAATAAATGGAATACGTTGATAAGGGAGAGATAGAACATATCATGCCTAAAATTGATAGCTTCCTTCTTCTCCTTCCATTTCCAAGCTTCCTCTACAAGCCAAAACTTGGAGTCGATTCCACAACTAAAACCCATTAAGAATCTTTGTTCCCTTTTATAGAATTTCAAATTCTCCAGTTTCCTAAATAGCTTTCAACTGACAAGAGTTGCATAATACATGCAACCACTTGTAAGACCAAAAAATACATGAGTGATAGGCAGAAGATCTCACTACATACAAAGCTTTTAGCTCAATAAACCATCAAATGAAAAAACAAAACCACACACAACTTCAAGTTCTCCAAATGCATCTCACATTCCTTGAAATGGTCTTTAATGTCATTAATGTCATGAGGACAACATATGCACGTTTTCCACCTATATCTCAGCTTAAACCATCTTTTTCCATTTAAATTTATACAACATTTTTATACTTGGAACAAACCTCTACCAATTATAAAACAATAACGTTCCCAACTTAGCATTTTTCATTACATTTGATAGATGGCCAACGGTGGTCAATTAAAACCATTTAATAAAAGTCAACATTTTTGAACCTTTACATACTAACTCGAGTGGTGGTGAACCTATTAGCATATCAATAGCCCCTCAAACATGATTTTATTTAGAAATACCTAACATTATTCATTTTCCATATTTTTATAACATTTTAATTTTAATGATCAACTTAGTAATGACATATAAGACTTGAATACCTATCATCATATTTTTCCTTTACCTTGCCCAAGTGTTCGATATGTAAACCATACAATAATTATATTTCAAAGTACACATCCTTATTACATTATAGACATGGTGTTTTCCCTTTTTAATTGATAATGATTCCTCTAATTGGTAAGTACCCAGAACATCATTCATAAGGTATGCCTTAAAGATATTTTAGTATTATGATATAAATTTATGACCTCATTCTAATAGCTTACAACAACATTTTCTTCCATAACCAAGGGACACCAACTTTTAATAATTAAGTCCATATTACAATTGCACTTCAAATCACAATTTTCATACCATCCCATGGTTATAGACTAGGACTCAAATTAGTTATTCATGCCATGTACTGATTCATGAACTTTAAGTGGGTACCCATACTCAAAAATGCAAAGTGATATCAACCTTAATCATACCATATGTTCAATGCTTACAACTAACAATATGACCAAGTTATGCCAATTAATTCTCCCATGCCAATGAAAACATGGTCATTTTGACTGTGATTCCTATACAATGATAATGATCTCCAACAAGCAACTAATAACTAGCAAGCCAATTTCTTAATATAGGCATCTCACAAAACATGCCCAAAACACTTAAATCATCAGTTTAGTGACTTACCTTTTTCGTTAACACAAACTGAATTCGCAGGGTGTGACATACCTCCCCTCTTAATGAATCATCATCCCAATGATTTTTACCTCATTAATCAAAATCAAAAAAATAAACCACAAGTTGTATCCAATAATCTTGGAGAAACAATTATTATTTTCCATAAAAAAATTACAATTTTTAGATTAGAAAATCAAATTTATTGCTTGTAACAACCTTTCAACAGCAAAAACTGTCACACAATCAGAAATATGACATAATTTTTGTCATAAAATCAGTCAATCATGTAATATTATTTAATATATAATATAATAGTTCAAAAACAAGTTATATATCACAGAGCAACAAACAAGGAAAATTATGTTTTCTATTTTTCCACAGGTCTTCCATCTATTTTGTTTCATTACTCACTTGTATCTTTTGGACCTTTACCTTATGCAATTCTCAATTTTATTTGCAATGCACCTAGTGATATTCCTTTTCTGATTGTTTTTATCTAAATACTTCCATGGTTTTCACCTTTTAGATATCTTCATCATAAATTCATGGTTAATGATTACTTAAATCATCCAAATTGTTCCTCTCTTTGCCTTTTAGGCTTGTTTTTACATGCTTCCAGGTATTGGTTATCTTCCATATCAGAAAAAACATTGATTTATGTCAGAACAGTCAAATTTAATCACTATGTCTTAATTCCTTTAAGAACTCATTAACTCCAAATTATGTGATGAGGATCCGTCAACGTCAATGTCAGTGTTGTATTGACAACCATTGATTTTTAATTTTTTCTTCATATGCAAAGGATAATTCAGATTTCTAATTTGTTTAAGCTAATCACTAGATACCAAGAACTCAGTTGTACTAGTATCAAATTAACACAACACGAAGTTCTACTTAACTTACCTTATGTCACTTTAGGAAGTCTTGTTCCTTCACCATAGCTTATTAGTCATCGCATCATTGTTCTGTTGCTTGCTGGAAATTGCAACAAGTCTTTCTTGTTTAACTCATTCTGGAAATCTACATTTGTTGCCACATTGTTTCCACCAATTTTCCTAAAGTTGCAAGTGGAGAAGAGCTAACACTCTTGTATAATTTTTCTCTTTTCGAGTCAAAATTTATTGCAGATCTCATTCTATCTTGATTGGCCTTTCAAATCATTAATGCTACAACAAATAGTCCTCTTCTCTATCTACTTCATATTCCCTTTGTGGGTTTTATTTCATGTTGGTTTCAAGTTCCAAAATCTGCCATCAAGATAGTTCAACAATCAAGAAACCCCTCGTTGATTGTTATCAATCAGTTCAAGTTGTTTACCTTGGCTGATCATGTTCACACTTTACCATTTCCTCCCAACATCCTTCTAGTTTTGTGTGTCATGAAGGACTATTAGAGTGTTATCTAACTTATTTACCATCAAACCTGAAGCATAGTTTGGTCTGGTTTGTTATCCATGGTACATCCTTCTCACATTCATTTTATCTTGTTAATAAAATTAGAATTCATTAAGCGTAAGGACCCAATTAGTCCAAGAGCTGTAACCTTCAACTCTGATAACAAAATGTAACACCTCTTTATTGCACTTCTCAACTAGATTTTTTTAAAAATATTAACTTAATGCTTAACTTATTTAAATACCTAGTATTTAAATCCAACATAAATTTTAAATTGAATCCATCTAAAAACTGTCATAAGCTGTGTGCAGCTGCATAAGAGTATATAGATCCCACTCAATCCCCCTCAAACACTCTTAATGAACCAATACACCGAGTGTATCATTTGGTTTCCTTTTTCACGTATTAAAAATCAAGTAATGTTTTATAAGTGCATACTTGGAACTCAATCATTGAATCCCATATGGCATCTGACATCTTAGATCCTTGGTGAATCTGGGACAGTGTAATCAGCAACTTACACTACTTCCAAAGTTTCAAAGACATGTATTCCATGCTTAGTTCTGTGATTGACACATTCGTCATTAGGAACTTTTCCTTCACTTGTTTCAGTTATATAGATTCTTTTCCATCTTATTATGTTCATATTTAAAAACTTAAGTATTCATTTATGTCCATTTCTATTTACTATGTTCATTTAGTTTATTACGACTGTATCAATTAGAGGATCTTGATAACTCGACAGAGAAGTTGCTCCAGAGTAGCCAAATAATGACCTAATTTATTAGGTGGATACTACGTAACATCGACCATTACGAGTTGGCTTGCCAAGTTCCGCTAATTGTAATGTCATCATATTTAGTTAGGTAATTTAATAATGATTTTATGACATGTCCGATTCCTTTCCCGTAGTCATCATAAGATGGAATCTTGTACCTAACCATGCCTTATAATATATTTCATACCTAAGAATCTAAATGAGGGATTCACACATTTCAATTACGTGTTTAAATTCATTCAAACATGATCATTATATTCACTAGTTGCATATTTAATCATCCTACTACATTAATTCTGTAAATCATATTTAATCCAGTTGCACAAGTAAAGTATTAGGTCTAGAATATTACTTAATAGGATCAATTCCAAATTATTAAACAACAATCCATATTTAAGATAAGTCAATCATATGTAATTAACACATATACCATAGATTATAGGTATTTTATTCAATTACTAAACACAAAGGTGTAATCTCATAATCCAATTTAAGCCATTAATAATGCAAATGTACTTAATATTCATTCTTAATTATATCATACTTACTCACTTAAAAATACATAATATAATTGCATATAAGTTCATCCATCATGTAGAAAATTAAGGTAAAGAACCCTTTCATATGAAATATATTATACAAATCAAGACTCAATTAATTACTGGATTACATCTTTCTTTACTTCCTTTTTGAAATAGAAATAAATAGAATATGCTAGTTTAGCCTCTCATTCAATTAAACAGTACAATGATATTTATCTCAATTTCAACTCTACTATGCAATACAAAGAAGCTTTTATCAATCAAATTGAACAAATAAATTCTTTCAACTTCATTCACCTTTTAGACTTAAAGTACTATATCTGCAAAATGTTAGCAATGATCAGTTTGAAAGAACTATCATGATAAGTTGTATTTCCCTCTTAATAGTTTATGTCATTTAGTATTTACATAAATGAAAGGCTGCAATAATTGGAACCACAAGAAACATAGTAACCTACAAACCATTTAACATCTACATAGGGAAAATAAATTTGCAATCACCATTTCATCTAACATTATTCTGTTCTAATGTTTGACTGGAAATTCCAAAATTGACCAAATTAATCAAACAATAACGACCTCATTTTTAAACAAGATATCATCTCTAAAACAATTAGGAAATAATACTCACATCAATTCATCATAGTATAATTATGCAACTGATATTCAAATATTATATATATATATATATATATATATATCTAATTTCCAAATCATTCTAACATCTTGGAAAAACAATCAGGAGGATATTCATGTATTCGAGTGCATTAATCCTTTAATCTATTCCATCTTCTAGATAGACAATTTGCTAGTCTTGAATCCTTTAACAAGTAGATATATGAGTCATGAGTACAGGTTAAGGTTCATAATTTTAAAGTTAAATTACCATTTACGTTAAATCAACTACATGAAAAGTTCTTACAACATAATGTCTTTACTAATGAACACTCAACTATCAGAAGATAACAAAGTATTAACACAACGGATTGTACAACGAATCCTAGGTAATTAGAAGTTACCTTAATACTGTTGAATGCTCCAAAGTCAAGATATTAAATAGGTCAACAACCCATATCAACCCACAACACTCACAACGTATACCCCAAAAGTAGGTACAAATGATAAGATCAAACACCCTAAGTATGAAAAATTATCATAACAAATAATACATATATTTATATCACACACAACATTGACCATACAAGTATGTCTTAATCGTTACTAGGTTGAATTGACGTTAAGAAATAACACTCGAGGCAATTGGATAACTTTAGATAAATCTTGTATTCCTTTATCGATTCCAAATAATAAGTGCCAAAAAATTTAATGAATGTCTGAAACATCAAAACTAAATTATAACATAGGTATTACATTACTGTAATCTAATGAAGATCCCATTTCCCAGTAGAGGTTAGATAACACGAATATACCAACAATTGTATTAAAGTAGGATTATGACAACTACAGATTTACAAATTCCAAAGCCATCAATTTTATCCCACCTAATAAGAAACATTAATGCAATAGGTTGGTGCTACAATATATCCAAGGATCATAGACCCCACTTGAAGTCAACTTACCATTGATTCAAGTAATCCATAAATCAGTCCAAAGATCTAAACTGGATACTAACATAAACTTAATAGTGGATTTTAGAATATGTTACTTGTTGAACACCATAAGATTCGATACATATCCATATAACTAAAGGAGGATCAATGAACACCCCACATTAATGGTAGATTTCATCACAATACAGTTGAAATAATTTCACAGAAGGTTCTGTAAAAGTCCACAAAATGATACTATGTCTCATAGGTTCACATAGAATAGTAACAATAACAAGGTTGTGACTAATCACTCTATATGTCAAGGATCAAATGACCATCACATAAGATGACCCCCAAAAATTGTATTAGATCAAATCTCCGTAATCACACAACACATTATGCTCCATAGACAAGTATATGGACTCAAAGGTCAATACGGGTAAATAAACTGACTTGAAGTTTTACCATGTGTTTAATAGACTCATAAACACATACTTGAATCCAAGAAGATTCGAACCTCAGTATAGAATGTATTTAATAACATACCCCCAAGATACACCCAAGCTCACAGTTTAGCATCATATACAATGTATAGTAAAACCCAAAATAGTTGTATAGCCTCATAAAAAAATACATCTCACTGACGGTTATATCACAAGTATTTATACCAGTTACATAAAAACTATTTCCGAAATTTATATCCACACCTAGATTCATTTATTTTAAAGGAAATTGATAATACCCAAGATAATCATTCAACTTATAACAAAAAAAACCCAAACCTACAAATGAACACAAAATTATTGCAGTGATTTTTTATCCATGCAAATAATAAATGGAATATGTCAATAATGGAGAGATAGAACATATCATGCCTGGAACCGATAGCTTCCTTATTCTCCTTTCATTTCTAAGCTTCCTCTGCAAGCCAAAACTTGGAGTCAATTCCACAACCAAAACCCATTAAGAATATCCATTCCCTTTTATAGTAGTTTATCACCATTTCCATAATATCTTTCAAATTAAAGTTGCATAATGCATGTAAAAATTCCCAAGAACAACAACTAACGCAAAGACATGATAGATCTCATACATGCAGAGATTCATAGCTCAATAAACCATTGAATGAAACAACAAAACCACAAACAACTCCAAGTTATCCAACCGTCTTTCACATGCCCTGAAATCCATGGGAAAATATTAAATGTCATTAATGCATGGGAAATAGTGCATTTTCCCACCTGATTTGACCAACCATCTTTTTCCACTTAAATTTAGCATGCATTATTATCTTACAAACAATCCCTCTAATTATTAGTAAGTCAAGAAAATAACAAGTTCCAACTATTTTTTCTACCCATTGAAATGGTCGGTGGTGCCAATGAAAACCATTTAATATGGAGCAAATAGTACACAATGCGTAGGATTGTGCCTTTACACCCATCAACTTGAGTTTTGAACCTGCTAGATTCGATTACCCAATAACCTAGATTTTCTTTAGAAATACTAAAAGTATTCATGTCCCATAGCTTAAAAGGTTTATACCTAAGGAGCTCATCCTTAGCCTAAACATATCACCTCACATACCTATCATCATTAATTTTCCTTATAGATTTTCTTGTACATAGGGTATGATATGTAAACCATACAAAATTATAAGAAAGTACACGATCCTTATATAATACCTTTTGGTGTTTTCCCACATTATTAGTAGTGTAACATTGTAACATTATAAGGTATGAATCAAAGAGATTTTAAGTATCACTTATATATGAAGTTGGGTCAATGACCCCCTTTTTCTATTAACAAGAATATTGATAACTTCTAACTAAACACTTAATAGGATTAGATTTTGGGGTCAAACACCCACTTGGGTTTAAACAATTTAGAATACTCACCTCCTTTGTTTTAGACCAGCTGAAAATCATCCTTCCATGTCATGAGAACAATGAAGTTTTGTGGGTACCATACTTGATAGTAGCAATCAATTAATCAACAACAAGTCAATGATTAAAACAAAATACGACCAAGTTAACCACTTAATAGTCATACAATAAAACATCTCATGATCGTGATTCAAATGACATGTCATAATTTACAACAAGAAGCCACTGTATAACATAGCATAGCCAATTCTTAATACAGGTATAACAACATACAACCATACAATGTATCGTAATCACCATTTAACGACTTATTCTTACGTAACTCAAACTGAATTCACAGGGTGTGATAGATATTTTGTCATAGTTAGAAAAAAAAATTAGTATGTTTTAGAAGATTGTGCCATAATTAGAGTGCAATCTTTGCAAAATGAATTACATAAAAAATTTGTATTAGAGTGTCAAATAAAACTATTGATTTCACCATGTTTTGCACAATGAAGAAGGGTATTCTAGAATGATCATACGTAAAAAGAGAAAAAGAAACAAATTGGTGGTGGAGGTTCTCCTTTGGAAGACTATACATCAACAAATAATATTGTAGTTGTCTTTAAGGGTTGAAATCATCTTCTTTAATTGTGCACTACATAATATAACTATGCAAGAGAGAGAGGGGGCGTGTAATGACTATGCAAAAAAGGTTAAACATTTATTATTAAAGGAGCACACACTAGTGACCATGTAAGCAAGGAGAACAAACTAGTGACCAAGGAGAACAAAATATCCATATGGAGAAGGTGAGCTACCGAGTATTGGCACATGTGAATAGATGCTCTTTACCAAAAATAGAATTGGTCAAGTAATGGATGGGAAAGGTTCGAATGGGTGGATTATTTTTGTTTTGGTATAAATGGAGAAAGATTTAGTTTATCCCTGAATGATTTCACAATCATACAAGGTAAAACATGTTGCAAAAGTAAGATATGACTATATGGTAGGATAAGAGATAATGGGAAGGGTGGTGTTGGATCTACAGATCATGTTAGTAGTAGTAGTAATTGTTATTTTTCATATAGGTATGCAGTAGATGCAACGTTTCTATTTATGTCTTGGGACGAGACACCCATTTAAGTTTGAGAGGGTGTTAGTGGGGATAAAATTAAATTTATATATAATTTATCTAGAATGGAAAATGCAAAGAGATATAAAGAAGATGAAGAATTAATAGAAATGTGAAAGGACACCATTGCAAATAAATCTAGGATAAGATAAATAGACGAGGTAGAGTGAGCTGAATTGTATTTTTATATCATTATGCTCATGACCTCTTGACCTAAAATTTGTAATCATGTTCTCATTTAATGATGGTTTCATATTCGCATTTTCTCCATTCTTTTTTCTATTGTTTAATTATTACACTATTCATATTTTTTCATTCCACGTATTAAATTAAATGTGTTTAATTTCCTCTTAACACGCCCCATATTAGGCACATATACTAACATATGACATGGATCTGGAGTAACACATTAGAGATCACAATAACTTTACTATGCACAAAGAAGTCTCTATCCATAGATGTGTTGTTAAAAATAAAAATAATTTTGTCTTTCCATATTTAAAAAACAATATCAGAAAGAATGTTTTTGCCAATAATCATTGTATTTTGTAGGAAGCATGGCTAAATCTCCCAACAAAACCATTTTCGAGGTAATATTTTTGGAATGGAAGGTTGGAAATGGGTATAGATCCCTTTCTATGTGGATTGAGCATGAGGGTAAAACTAGAAAAGGTGTTTAACAAATTGAGGCCATTGGTAAGATAGGAAATTAGGGTTCAAAACTCCCATGTGCTTAGCCCTATATGTAATAGGAAGACTCTAATAAATGAAACACCAAATAAAATGGAATTTTAAGGCTATATGCAAGATTTCCAAATGTTAGCAAACATTTTAGACCAAACCTCATCCCTCTATCTAATGTTTTCGTGGTAGTTTATAGAATCTCCTAGAACATGTTTTAGGGCAAGGAGATCATAAACAATATGGGATTTTTAGTGGTAAAAGGGGTTGCCTTCTTCCAATTCCAGTATCTCCATGAGGGTACTCTATAGGAGATTATAATTTTATACAATAAATTATCAAATATAGAGTTATTAATTTTAGAAATTGACTCTCCATCATCATTCTTAAGTTGTAACTTATCTTTGAAAAAGTCCCATGAAATACACATACAAGAAACTTTACAAAATAAGTCACCAATACATTTTATTCCCTTTTTGAAAATCCTTAAGATTTTGATCTAAGGGACTAACACAAATGTGACATTATGGAAACTAAGAATGGGAGGTCACCATAGGAAGATAAAATTGATTTAAATCCCCAATTTGAAACAATCCCCTACCCAAATGAGGTTGGGTTTGAGAAGCTACCAGGATTTTTAATTTTTTTAATGACAAAAGTGTCATCAATCTTCACAAACATGGGTGATAAAAGAAAAATTTGAAACACCATAACTTTCCTTGTCAACCCATAGGAGTTCCCTAAGTTATGTAATGGTGGATCCAAAATTTTCACACTTCAGATCATTATAAAATAAAAAATCATCCATTTTACACTAAGAGAATCCCTTGTAGTTTAAGTTTGAACAACCCCAACCCTCCCACTTCTTTAGGGTGGAAACACAATTCTCAGGCCACCATATGGAAACCTTTTTGTCCTTCATAATCAGCCCATAATAATTTTTTAAGAAACTTTTCTAATATACCATATGAAACCTTAAGTGGGATTGATGAGGACATATGGGGCCCTAAAGAGAAAAGGGACATTGCAATTGCCCAAGCTGATTTACAAGACTCCTCTCAGGCCACTACCATTGCCTTCTTCATGTCACTGCAGGCTATCAAGACCAAAATTGATAGAGCCATCAAGTAACGGGTTGTTGTGATGTTGTTTTTTTGGCTGCGATGTGGCTGTCATCGGGCGGTTCTGGAGCTGGTTTTGTGGCGGAGCTCCTTCATGTTGTTTCTCTTTTGGTTCCTATTTTTGATCTTTCCTTCTTTTTTCTGGATCTTTGTACGTTTAGATCCTTTTTTCTCCTATATTGTAATATTTGGCTGTTGAACCTTCCTTAGTTGACTTTTTTTCCCTTCTCTGGGCTGCTTCTCTCATCTTTACTATCTGGATTTTGAGCCCTTTTGTATACAGGGTATAGTCCCTTCAAAACTATTTGCCCTTAATAAAAAAATAAATAATGAATAAAGGATGTCAGCATCGTGTTATATGGGAATAAAGTTCAATAAAATTCAGACTTGTGCCACAAGTTTGATGAAGCTTCGTTGATCCAAGCTAGACTTCACAACATTTTCTTGCACGCTCAACCCTTTCATGCAAAAATGAGAGTTTCAAAGTTTAGGGTATGGTGAGGATCTATCAAGTATAATGGTAACTTTTTGGTGTAAGATATTCTGATTTTTTCATATGGAAAAAGCACAAATTCCATTTGAAAAACTGACATCCAAGGAGGTATGTAGAACTATGTCATGGAATGCATTTGTTTGATTAATTTCTACTCAGATCAAAATTACATCAAGTATATGTGGTCCCATGGAATAAATTTATTAGAATGTGTTTTATTGACATTGAAATGCAATTAATAACACTACTTGAACTCTGATATCAATTACTTTATATATATCCCATACTATATATTATTATCATATATAAACATGATCACTTTAATTTTGGACACTAGAACAACATGTGACACATAGGTTGTATTGAGCTTCATATCTTCCAAGAATCACTTGAAGAGTGACCACCCATGAGAGGACAGTAGTGCCCCATGCACTATTGTCCTCATCGGCTGATTAAATAGGAAATGTGGGGCTGCTTTTGGTTATTTTTAATTGCCACATGATTTGGTAAATGTGTTGCAATGCGATGTCAATTAGCATCACATTGACGCCAAATTTGTGGAACTATTATCATGTCATTTTTGTGTCAAACAAATTAATCAAAAATCCATTCAGGAATTGACGTGATTATCAACCCCATTTTCGAAATTTTTAACACTAATACTGTAGTGTGATTTACATACTTGGGAAACTTAGAGGAACACTCAAGAACTACATTTTGTGAATACATTATTCACTGCATAGGAAGGGACCATTGTCGGAATTCCATCTCACACATTTCCATTATATCTAGCCATACCCCACTATCTTAGCATCATTGGCGCAAGGGCAACCTAAGGACACTATTTCACACACAAGCACAAAGAACTATATGGAGTCTGGAATGTAGTGCAGCGCTTGGTTATAAGTTCACTCTTCGTGTGACCATTGAGGTGATTTTGACTTCACATATTACATATTTCATTCCAATTTGATGTGTTTGTGAGCTTGTGCAGGTAGCTAGGGTTTGTTTTGCAGTTTACAGGTAGCCTTAGTGATCAAAATGTGAGTAGCAAGCGATCAACAATGAGTAAGTGTGAAACCAAGTTTAGCAACACAAGATTAAAAGCATATTCTAAGCATTTGCATAGATTCACCGGCACCCAGAAGTGGTTTTTGGCACCCAAGGTGCCCTCGCCCTAGCCCAAGCGCCCATGTCCAGTTCTATCCGTAAGTCCCATAATTAATATTGAGCATTTCCGACACTCTATCCATCTTGTTCATCAGTTGCTTCAATTCATATTTGTTCTAGGATAAGCGTAAATCAGATAAGTCCTCTATCTTTCCTATTCGCTTACAAGATTACATCAGTAGAGTGTTTAGTACTTGTATTCTATTATATTTTATTGTATTAGTGACTCTGAAACATAGATTTAGATAATTCATGAATTTTTTTAATCATTTTGAGTAAAGAGACCCCTCTCTTGTGAAGAACTCCTTACCCTATGATCCCCAAAACTCACATGGCTAAAAATAGATCTCCTTCTCACAGGCAGGCTATGGAACATATTAGTGTGCAACCTATCCTTGATGATGTAAAGTACAAAGTGGGAACTTAGTGATATTTATCGTCATGCTCAATGTGATTCCAAAATTCTCCAACAACTTCTTGCTTACAAAAACACCATTCCCACTAGCTCTCACAACTCTAGCATTTCCATAGTCTCACCTGACCAAAACTTCACTTCATGTTTTCCTTGTTCTTCCATAGTCACCCATGCTTCTCCACCTTCTTCTATTCCTATTATAGCACATGATCATATTGTTATAGATTCTATGCTTGGTCACCATTATGGTGACACGAGGTAGATACAAATAATGTTACTTTCTAATGTTGCAAATGTACATGTGCGTGATGTTATTTCTACTAGTATTCAATGATGAATGCAAAGTTAAATATTCTACTCTTCCTACTTCTGAAATGTTTCCAATGAATGTAATGTTAAATCTCATGATAGTTCTTCCTACTACTACTCTATATGTTGACTCTTAATGACGAATTACTAACATGTGACAAATTATGTCTAGATAGTGATGTAGGTTATGCTTCTGATGATGTAACATTGTTAGAAATGCATGTTATTTCTCTTTCAACTTCTGAATGTGAATTTAGTACTCCTCCTCTTTTTGAAGCCATTCCACATGATGATTCTACCTCAAACTGCTACGAGTACACCTCTTCTCGTATCTCTTGATTCTACTTCTAGTATTTCCATTGACATTCCATGTTCTTCTCCTCCTCTTCCACCTCTTTCTTCTTCTTCTACAAATGTTATTGGTACTGATTCTACTATTCGTACCAGTACACCTCTTATCACATCTTTTGATTCTACTTCTAGCATTGATATTTCATGCTCTCCTCCTCCTCTTCCACCTCTTTCTTCTTCTTCTATAGATGTTATTCATGATACTTCTATCATTCCTACTAGTACACCTCTTATTATTTCTTCTACATCTACATCTAACATTCCCATAATGCCTTCTTGTTCTTCTCCTCCTTCCACATCCACTTCCTCTTCTCACATTCACATGATCACTCACCATGGCAAGCTTCAACCCCTCAATGTGTCTCTCACTTATTCTACCATCCCCTCACATGATATTCTATCTCTCATGCATGTTGTTGGTAAATTACAAACTCAAGTTATACTCTCACTCTCAAAAGAAAATCCTACTATGCTTCCATTGATAGTAATTCGTTGCATGAGAATCCTAATACCTGTAAAAAAATCACAATTTTGCTTTCCCCAAGGATTTCATCATGTCTACATTTACATGTTTTGATGGCACTAACAACCCTTATTTACATCTCAAACATTATCGTTCAGTAGTGACCTCTTATTATAATGACCACATTGAACTCCTAAAAGGCCTTAAACTTCATACGTCTTGTTGATCATGCTCTGGCAATGGTACACTCATTTGCCTTATGGATCTATTAGCACTTGGCTATGATACTCTGAGGATGCTTTTCTTTGAGGTGGTTTATGGTTAACAATGGTCCTAGAGTTGCATATGATCGTTTACCTGCTTTGCATGAGAGATATAATAACCCATTTAGACCTACATTTTACGCTTCAAACCTGTATGCATGGGTTATTATTTGGGCCAATGATTTAGATGTGCAATTTGAGATTTAGCCATGAGCTTTGGATGCCTTTTGCAAGTTTATTAATGATACATGTGCTTTAGTGCTTTTGTGCTTAAATTTCCCTAGATTAGAACAAATGAGGTAGAACATGTTTTATTTCCTATATAGGGTTCTATAGATGATTTCCTACTACTTTAAGGCCACCCATCAACTGAGTATAAGACCCAACAAACTATCTCAATCCTTGAAAGTTCAGTTGGAAGACATGTACCGCATTGGTCTACACTTAAGTCTTCAGGATCAAATCTACCTCCTGACTGGGAACCATTACAATTTCCATATGAAGTTAAGGAGCATGATGTCTTGATACTTTTCTATTGATAAGCGCCATTCTTGCCTTCTAATCAGCATCATCCTCCTCAACATTTCATGTGCTAAGGATTAAACAAGCTAAACAATGGACATTGAAAAGTGATAAGTGAGAAAGGAGAAGTTGTATTTATCATAACAAGAGTGCATAGTCAAATCAAGAGTTGCCAAAGTGTAAATTACCAACTTTGAGTGTTAACAGGAAGACACGATCGACGTCTTGCAATAACAGGTTGAGGTCCAGTTAACTGTGTGAGAGCATGTTTCCTAAAAACTAAGATGTTACACATACCCCAATGATGATACAGGTCTCCTTGCAAGGTGTTCAGAATCCAGAAAAGCTCGCCAAGTATACGTTTGTATCCCGCATGCCCCGCTCGGCCTCCGCATGCTTTGTTTTTCCCTCTGCCCCCTTTTTCCTTGCATTTTGGTCTTCAGTGATGAGACCGCCACCCTACCTAGGCGGCGGTCCCGTGACCACCGCCCAGGACAGGGCGGCGGTCCCGTAACCACCACCCTGCACAGGGTGGCGGTCCTGTACACATTTTCCAGATTCTTCCGACGATCACGTCAAATGTAAATCTTCAATTTCACCCACTTTCTTCAACCACTTTGGCTTTGCATTTATGTTTTTGGTTCCCTGGTGAATAGTGTTTTCCCTTTGCTTATAGTAAAAGAGTTCAATTGGGAGTTACCCTCTGGTAATTGCATTTGCTATAAATAACCAGCTTGTTTTCAAACATATGGCCCCTCACCTTCTCAATTTTATTATTCAGTCTTTGAATTTCTTGCTTAGAATTCTACCAGTTTAATGTTTTGCATCCATTATTAGTTTTCCTTTGTTGTTTAGAGGTCATTCAATCTTCTTGTTTCAGTCTTTCTTCATTGTTGTTCCATACAATCAGTTTAGCATAGAATAGTTTCATTTCTAGATTAGAATCCATTAAAGTTGCAGGTTTTGTTTTGTCACAAAGGATAACTTCTAAAACTCTCGGTACATTTGTGTTGTATTCCCGCAATAAATCCCGCTAGGAATTACATAGTCAAGCTCTGTTCACTTGCGCTATCCCTCTCCTACTCGCATTGTATTCGGTCTATATCCAAAGCTGCCATTGTTCGAATACCTTCTTCTGTTGATACTATCATATACATGCTTTTCTGGATTCACGAGAACACGAAGGAATGAGGAGATCACACTGAGGGGATGAAATCACACACAACTAGATTTACCACTGTTCTGTAAATGCCAGGTTTGAGCTATCAAAGTTCTAGTTACAACATATCAAATAGAGTAGTGAATTATTTTATTTCAGTCAAAAGTTCACTCTCGATATCACCAGGGAAGCTGTGGGGATTGATAGTTTCTGAGAAACTGTGATTCATTCCTCACTTCTGAGGTAGGATCGAGAGTCTTTCAATTTAAAATAATTAGTTGCTTAGATATTTAGGATAAAATCACAACTGCACAGGAAAATAGCCACACCAGGCTACTTTGTTTGTTTTAAATTTTGTTACTAGATTAGTTGTTCATTTTCTAAATATACTAGAATAGCTGCTCTTTAATTTCATTAAAATACGTCATCGAAAATACAAAAATAGAAGAATGCTTGCATAGTGTAAATACATCTTTCGTAATCAGTTTATTAGTTTTAGTTAAAAGTTGAATCATTTTGTATGACAATCACAGGACCTAGAGAGCCTAGAGAATATATATTTGAACCAATAGTGCCTCAACCAAATCTACCCACAACATTAGCTGATATAGATCAAGACCTTAGGATACAGGTCTTTTGAGCAACAACAAACTTACAAGCAATTAGTGAACAACTGAGAGGGTTAAATATCGAAGACGACAAGGCATACACATTTTGGTCAAATCATCCTAACTATAGACTGCCTTGATAAAATATCTGAATGACTGTACAAGGATTCGAAAGAGAACAAGCATTTGGTTGCGATCCTTTAGTTCCACAACCTGATGCAGGAGACCTCCTCATTGACATAGATACTAGCTTACGCATTCAAGTTGCCAGAACACCTGTAAGGTATTCTGAGAAAATTATACAACTTCTAGTTCTAAACATAGAGGCTGAAAAGGTGTATGATTACTGGATAGTCGGAAGAAGGGATTGATTCTTCACATGACCATAACAGGTCCACAACAACCATGAACTCATGGTTGTGATCCCCAAGTCCCACAACCCAACGGGCCTGCAAATCAGTTAAGTATTGACACCGGTTTATGAACGTTGGTATTTAGATCCTCACCACTCCCACCAGATATCATAACACAGTTCTCCATATTAAATATAGAAGCCAATCAATCTAATATTTTCTGGGCTAGACCAGAAAACCACCCATAGTTCACTACAAATCCACTAAACCTCCTATCACCATTTTCATGACCTTGTCTAGAGATATATACGAAGCTCCCACAGGTCACTTCCCACGTATCCAACAACCAAAGAAGCAGGATCTCGATAGAGCTCGACATTGATTGGAGCCTCCAAACGAACCATTACACCAATTCAGGTTAGGAGGGCCTTCTTTGCCTTAGATTCACAGATTCCATTATTGCGTATTGAGGATATAAGATTACCCGATTAGCTTGTCTGTATCCATTCATATTCAACATTCATCGGCCTGTCTCGGCACGACCTCGGGAGGTCGGGTACGAGGAAGAGGTACTTGTAGATTCCCATGCTCGCATGTCACTTTTCCATCGTACAAAATTGGTGAACCCGACGTGAACAAACAAATCTTCCTCTTTTATTTTTCATTTCTTTCATCCACCTTCACTCTTTCCCATTATTCTGTGGGTATTCATATACCCCCCGAATATGTCGGGATACGATGCATATGGTAGACCTCTCTCAGGTCTTGAAACAAACTATAGTCAAACAAATAGACAACCATCACCCTCACTTTCTGCATGGGCTGATAACTATTCAAGTAATTACTTGTCATCTCAAACTCCCCCTCAAAGAACTAGCTCAAGTTCTTCATTCCGAATTGAGGAGTTTGATCAGCTTGCACAAACACAACAGCCAGAGCCCTCAGGCTCTAATAATATGACGTTTACTGGAGAATCCACTTCATCTCCTCGGGTCTTGTTCAGACCACAGATCAGTAGACAGTCAGATCCACTCCCATTTTTGGATGAGGAGTACTTAGCACGCTATGCTAAAAGTGAACAAATGCTTCCAAAACATGTATCCACCTATAGGGAGTTTACAAATACAATCTGATACCCTATTCCAAGAAAACACCCCCATTCCTCCACCTATGGGAAATACCCTCGGTGAAGCTTGGCAGGGTAATGATCAATTCATAGCAGGGTATCATACCCCTTTACAACCTCAAGGTATACAACAAATGCCATTAAGGAAAAACACTGTGTCTTCACCAATAGAGGTCATTTCAGCCTTAGTTGAAAAGGTTAGAGGGCTGGAACTTGCTCAAGCAAACCAAAATTCATATTTTGGGCAAGCAGGAATCCCCAACCCTCTGCATCATCCCAGTCAGGTTGACCTCCTTACAGGAACAGGCACGTTAGGCATGCCTCCTCAAAATCCTTATAGTTACCCAACAAACACCAACTAGGACCACATTTTCAAATGCCGCTCCAGTTGAAAACATGACACCTCCCGGCTTGGCACCAAACAACCCATACCAGAACAATGCTCCTCCTTACTTAAACATTTATTCAAAGTCACCACAAGGAGACATGTTCTCTTCTCCCGGGATGTTCGTTCAACCACAGGGATTCCCTTATGTCCCTACAAATGCATATGCTATGCCATATCAACAACCCATTCCACCTCCACCCCCTCAACAAGCACCATCGATGGTCGAGGCCTATGCGGTAGGGACTTATTCAGAATATTTAAAAGAGCCCCTAGACTTCACCATACGAAGTGTTATGCTTCCAAGACCTCTTCCTGATTTACCCAAATATAAAGGGGAAGGGGATCCAAATGCACACATTAAGGCCTATGCCACAGCCATATGGGAATTACTCCCTTGGGATGGGGTTGTTGCTAAAATATTCCCTAAGACCTTAGAGGGTATTGCCCTTGATTGGTATTACAGAATACCTGAAGCCTCGATACACTCATTTAAACAACTCGTGTCAGAGTTCATCAAAGCTTTTGACATGAACAAATTGTTAAGAACAGGAATCAGGGAATTCTTGCATATTAAACAAGAACATAATGAATCCGCTGCTCATTTTATTCAAAGATGGCGTACGGTTCTCTACTCATCAGCAAGTGCTCCAAACATGGATCAAATGGAACTATGTGATTTATTCCTTAATTCTCTCAATAGAGAGATAAAGGAAGAAGTCCAGAAGTTCCCACTAAGAACTTACGATGAAGTACTCGAGAGTGCTCTCCGAATCGACCAAGCAGTGATAGATAGTGGTCGTAAGACATATGGAACAAATGGGAAATTAACCACTCCCAATCAAAACACCGCGGCCTATCCTAATACCGGGAACGCTAATCAAGGACCTAAGATCCTTAACAAGAACCGCGGAGTTACAACAGATGGAGTAACTGACCAAGTTAAAAGGGAAAATGTTGTAAACATTTCGCCACCTGTTAATAATCAGTGAAATAACAATTTTACTCCAACAATCAATGCGGTGGATTTTAATCATCCACCATGACAACAACAACAACAACAACAACAATGAAAAATCCAAACACAAGGTCCAAATCAAAACCCAACTGGATATCAGAGTCAAAACCAAAGGCAACAACCTCAAAATTTTAACTCTAACAACCAGCAACCTTATCAGAATTTTGGGCCACAACAGGTTTTAAATCAACAGCCTCAAAATTATAATCCCAATTTGTATTGTGGCTTCCACAAGATTCAAGGCCATGATACTAGGACTTGTCGTGACTACAATAAATTCATGCAGCGTTTGCCAGAAGATCAAAAACAACTCTTTATAGATATGTTTTTAGCAAATTCTGTAGTACCCACATGCCAAACACTTATACAGGGGCAATTTCCCCTCAAAATGCACCCCTCAAGATCTTTAATGATCCACTCCCAAACCATTCTAACAATAACATGCTAGATCCTAATGAAACAAACAAGGATGTTATAACAGGAAATAATGATCATGAAGCTTCAACTTCATTAAATCCACCAGTCGCACCCCAACTAGGAACTCGACCCCAAACTAAGATAGTTGGTTTGGTAGAGTTAGACACCGAGCTACCCGTAGAAACCATAACAAGAACACGGGATTATTCTTCTCAACCTACTCCAAGTTATCCATTGGAACCAGACAACAGTCAACAAACATTGGTAAAACCCATAGGCACCTATGATTTAATTAATGACTTAACTAAAACCTTCTCTCACATCTCCTTTTTGGATTTGTTAAAGAACTCTCCCACCCACAGGGCTGCCCTCTTAGAAGCATTAGGCCTTGGTCATTTAATCAACATCACTCCTCCTCTAGAAATGCAAGTAAACCATGTAGACTTTGACGTTTATCCTCTGGGGCAGCCAGATAGGGATACTGAATTTATATTTGATATAAGCAAAATGCCAACAGACGCTGAGATTGCATGAAGAGGTGACCCAACTTTACATTTACAAGTATGGGTTTACAATAATTATGTTAAACGTGCAATGGTTGATGATGGGGCAGCAGTTAACATAGTCCCCTTCACTTTTCTTCAAAAGTTAGGATATGGAGAGACAAATTGTTCCACAACACGAAATACATTAAGAGGATATGATAGCCTCAAGGCCACTTCAATTGGAACCATAGTTTTACCAGTCACTTTAGGACCCAAGACGGTCCTCACGAATTTTATATTATAGATCGGGAAACCAACTATAATATGATCCTTGGTCGGCCATGGATACACCGCATGAAGGCAATCCCTTCCACGTTATTCCAAGAAATAAGATTTCTACACTTAGGGAAAATATTTGTGGCACAAGGTGACCCAAAACCCTTCGATATACACCTAGCTGATTTGAAGAAAAGACCAGGCATTCACTCCGAGTTTGAACTCCCAACAAATCAACTCATCAAACCAATTAATTCGAAACCAAAAGAAGAGTTGATACCCACCATAGAATTAGAAATTACAAATCCAGCCGAGGACATTCCAACACTCAAAAATGAGACCAATGTTATAAAAATAGTGTCACTAGGGACTACCACAAAAATTGTCGAGTTGCTAGAGAAGGACTTACCTATTCTCCTACCATTTGATTCTATGGGTATGGGACACACCCTGGGAATTGCTTCTCTTCCATCAGATGAATAGAAGTAACCGAAGCAAAAGAAATAGATACGACAGATATCCCAACATCCATTTTTCCAAGCAAGTATTGGACTCTCCACTTCGATGGAGCTAGATGTCACTTTGGAGCTGGGGCGGGAGTAATCTTTACTTCACCTGAGGGAAAGATCCTACCTTTCACCTTTAAATTAAACTTTGAATGTACAAACAATGGGGCTGAGTACGAAGCTCTCCTCCTTGGCCTCATCCTAGCCAAAAGAATGGGTGTCGATAACATTAGAGTGCTAGGAGACTCGCAACTAGTTGCAAACCAAGTCTCTGAGGTATATGAAACTAGGGCTGAACATTTACAACTCTATAAAACAACAGTATTAGATCTAAGCAAGGGATTTAACTTCATATCAATTGAAGCAATCCCACGAGAGCAAAACCTTCTCGCAGACTCGATAGCAACCTCAGCTTCCCGTTTCACTCCAAACAGCGAGTTAGAAGATACAAATTTCACAGTATCACTTCGTATCGAACCATTAGTGCGTAAAATATCAACAAACTCACTCCTGACTCATGGAGAAGCTGAGGATGATTTTTCTATCATGGATCACTTTGACGATGATAGAGTCACTCTCGAATATCTAAACGCCTATGCGGAGCTACACCTTGCTCACCGTATAGTTGATCTTTCCCTAATACCACATTCCTCTTCCTATTTTGGAAATCCCATGGTAGAGTCTCCTCCACAGAAGGATCTCGATATCTATGAGATAGAAAATGGAGAAAGCTTGGAACTACCTCCAGCCCCACCTGAATTTGAAGAAGGTAATGCTTCTTTAATAGAAGAAACCATTGACATAAACATTGGAACGGAGGAAGAACCAAAAATTTTGAAGTTGGGATCCTCGTTAACTCCAGAGGAGATAGAAATACACACCCAAATCCTCAAAGAACATCAAAAGGCTTTTGCATTTAACTATAAAGAAATGACGGGCATTGCACCACATGTCGCGGTACATAATCTTGTCACTAAACCAGATGCAAAACCAATTAAACAGAAGTCAAGACCAATGAAGCCAAAAGTGGCTCTCATGGTAAAAGAGGAAGTAATAAAACTTCTCCAAGTGGGATTCATCAAGCCCATTGACTATTCACAATGGGTATCTAATATCGTCCCTGTTCTAAAAAAGAATGGGAAGATACGCATTTGCATAGATTTTTGGGATATTAACAAAGCTTGTCCCAAGGATGACTTCCCATTACCATCCATTGACGTTATCATTGATGCAACAACTGGATTTGAACTATTGTCCCTCATGGATGGGTTCTCAGGGTATAATCAGATTAAAATATCTGAACAGGATCAAGCCAAAACTACATTCATAACTCCCTGGGGAACTTATTGCTACGTTGTCATGCCATTTGGTCTTAAGAACGCCAGTGCTACATATCAGCGGGAAATGACATATATATTCCATGATCTTATCCATAAAATTGTGGAATCCTATGTGGATGACTTGTTGGCCAAGGCCAAGAAATGTTGTGATCATCCAGAAGTGCTCTGTATCATCCTCTCATGATTAATTGAATATGGCGTCACATTAAACCCAGAGAAGTGCGTGTTTGGTGTGACAGGAGGAAAACTTCTGGGCTACATTATATCTTCACGAGGGATTGATGTTGATCCAGCCAAAATATGGGCTGTTCTCGAAATGATCCCACCATCAGATGAGTCTGGAATCAGGTCATTTCTTGGGAAACTCGGTGCAATCCGAAGGTTCATCCCAGATTTAAGTTTTTCCATTCATCCAATCAACAATCTATTAAAGAAAGATTATAGCATTGATTGGACTGAAGAATGCAACGAGGCCTTTGAAGCAGTTAAACGCTTCTTGTTGTCTCCACCCATGCTAATGCCTCCCAAACCAGACCGCCCTTTGATCCTATACTCACGAGCCACTCATGTCTCGCTAGCCTGCATGCTGGCTCAAGAAGACAATGATAAATGGGAACGTGCGGTCTATTTCATTAGCCGAACGTTGCTCGATTATGAAACACGTTACACACAGGTAGAGAGAGAATGCCTTGCCATAGTCTTTGCAACAAAATGTTTAAGACATTACATGTTAAACCAAGAAACAAGGGTCATTGTAAAGACAGATCATTTACGAACATTTCTCACGCAAGGGTCTTTATCTAAAAAGGTTGGACGTTTCATAACCTTAATGGGTGAATTTGAGTTGACATTCGTAAACCAAAAATCTGTTAAGGGACAAATCATTGTAGATTGGTTAGCTGACAATCCACTAGATGGAGGTGATCTGGTAAATCTGGACTTTCCTGATGAGTGTGTATACTTCGTCGAAACCAGGCCCCCCATCTCTACATGTCCCTGGTACACTGATATCATCAATTTTATCATAGACCACACATACCCGGAAGGTGCCACATCACAACAAAGAAGGTGGTTACGCATTATTACCGCTAAATATGTTGTTTTAGAACAGGTACTCTATCGTAAAGCCTTCGACGGCATGCTTCTAAGATGTGTCGACACAGAAGAATCCAAGAAGATTCTTCATGAATCCCACAGTGGGATATGTGGAGGCCACTTCGGTGGTCATGCCACCACTCACAAAATACATCGGATGGGCTATTTTTGGCCCACTCTCGAGCATGATGCAGTGGAATTTGTACGTAAGTGCCACAAATGCCAAGAATTCTCTCACGAGATTCACATGCCAGCACAATCCCTGCAACCAATAGCGACCCCGTGGCCCTTCTCCACGTGGGGTCTGGACTTAATAGGGAAATTCTCTCCCTCATCAACCGATGGCCATAATTTTATAATTACAGCCATGGAATATTTTACCAAATGGGTGGAGGCCATGCCTCTCACCACAGTACCAGGTTCAGTAATTGCCAAATTCATTCTGAACCAAATTATTTGCAGGTATGGTGTCCCACAAGTCATTATCTCAGATAATGGCACGTCCTTTAAAAATGATGAAGTCCGTGAGTTATGTAGAAAATTCAAGATAAACCATCACACGGCCTCTCTTTACTACCCTCAAGCCAATGGGCAGGCCGAAGTGACAAACAAAACGTTAAAAGCTATTCTCCTCAAAATAGTCAAGGAGAACAAGTGAGATTGGCATTTAAAACTATATCCGGCCTTGTGGGCCCATCGAACCTCAATAAGAACACCAACAGGAGCAACCCCTTTCTCGCTGGTATTCGGGGCAGAAGCAGTTCTCCCACTTGAGGTTGAAATACCCAGTCTCTGCATCTCATTACAAGGGATTTTGGATGAAGAAGCTTATAGGGAGGCATGCCTCTCTCAATTGGAAAGCCTTGATGAGGCCAGGCTAAATGCCGAACAATGGCACAGAGCCTATGCTGACCGGATGTGCCGGGTAGTATAACAAAAAGGTCCATGAGCGATAAATATATGAGGGAGATCTAGTTCTAAGACTAGACAGCCGGATCGATAAGAAAACCGGTGAAGGAAGGAAGTTCCGGCCCAAGTGGTTGGGCCCATACCGAGTCATGAAGGACTATGGAAATGGTGTGTATCTTTTGTGCACACTAGAAGGTGAGGAATTCAGTGAAACTGTCAATTCCTTGCATCTTAAACGGTTTTACACATAAGGACATCAGAATCACCACTTGTACATTATAGCTACCTACATTGCATTAGTCATTTAGTTGTTTCATTCTGTCCACTCATTTCGTAAAAATGGTAGTCCAGGAACTTACTCTTAAGCAATTTATTACAAATTTCTGAAAATATTGGCAAAAGCATTCAAAACACATCTCTTCAAACATCATCAAGTATTTTCAAATCTTCTCATCAAGTTTGACAGACAAGTATTGACGAAAACCATACCAAGGCCTGCATACTTGGTTTTGCTCTTTCTTTCTACTAGGTGAAGTTGTCCTTACCTACGGTCTGTTCTAGAAGCTTCTTGGTGTCACATCTATCCCTCTTAAATCTCTTTGAAAGAAAGGATATCCCAAAGTCATAGATCAGAAATGTCAAAATCAAATGGAATCAAAAGCACCAAGCAAACAAAATATTTTATTTTACACACTTCTTTGCCCCATCAACCTTCGGTGATAAGCCCACATCTCTTACTGGTGGTGTGAGGTTGGGAAAGGAAAGAAGTGCCCTTACTCACCTATATCTTGCCTTTGGTGACAAACCCATGCTTCTTACTAGTGGCATGAGGCAGGGTGTGGGGGGTCCATTCACACAAATTAACAAATCTTGGTATGCTAGAAGCACAAATCAAATTCTATTAAGAGAAAACAAATGTCCAAATTCCAAAGAGATCAAATCCTCAAAACCAGATTTTGTCAACCAGGTTGCCATTTATGAATCTAAGTCTAGATAAACTGGAAAGTAAGTGGCCTTCTAAGCTTGGTGGTAGTTCTGAGTAGGGTAGGTGTGTAGGTCTAAGTTTGGTTTCTGTTACTGGTTTGTCTGTCTCTCATCATTCCATTCAGTCAAACTCATACAACTTGTGCCCTTCCTAACTCTTGGTGTTGAGCCCTCGCATCTTACTAGTTGCGTGGAATTGGGATTGGGGCAAGTTCATCTCTTTATCACTATACATTCATCACGTTTTGCCAACATAAGAAGAAATTACAAACATTTCCCAAAGAGTTCAAAAGTTCAGTACTACCATATGTTTGTATCATCTCATATCAGCATTACAAAAGCATACAAAGTAAAACATTCTGTTTATTATCATTTGTCATCCATTGCATACATTCTGAAAAGCATGAAAACAAATACTCTAAAAACATCTAGTACACATGTGGAAACAAGTCACAAAATTCTAGGCACCAAGAGTCTAGATCCAAAAAATATATATATATATATATATATATATATAAATCAAGTTTCATATACAATGCCATCATGCACTAGGCATGGTCAAAATGCTCAATGAGCCCGAAGAGTACAAAAACACTCATATAGATATCTGACAAAATACTACAAAAATGGCCTCTCAATCCCTATGGGATCCCTCAGAAGGCACACGACCACGTCTAGGACTCTAGCTACGCCGGTGCTCTGAATGCACTGAGGGCTCGCGGTCATGGCCAGTAGCTACCATCTCACTATGAGAATGACTCCTCCTCATCAAGTGCTCAGCCGTCCTATATCCAGCTACCTCAGCATGGAGAGAAGTCATGATCTTCACCGCATGCCAGATAGAGGAAAAAACATCGGTATGCCTACCGGCTGCTGAAGGCTCCCCCACATCCACAGATAGCTCAGCACGAGTCTTCTCTGAGGGGAGCAACAAGGTATCTGTGCATACTCGGTGAATCAAGTCTCGCCACTCATCAGCAGTCACTGCAAATAAAGGAGAAAACAAGTTAGAAAATGATCAAAGATAAAACCAAGAGTAAACAAAACAAAAAGAAATAACAACTAAGACAATTCTAACTAAAACAAAGTCAAGAGAAGAGTGACAACTCACTCGGATCTCCAGGCCTCCAGGAAGGATCTCTAGGATCCGCGCCTGCCACTGATGCCGCCACTGACTGGTGTCCCTCTCCCACATCTGGGGCAATGTGATGGCCTGCAATGGACTCACCATCTCCCCCTAAGTCCTGAGAGAGAAACTCCTCTGAGACCAGAGTCACCCTCTCTATGCTCCGCTCCACCCTCTCGGCCCGTAGGATCTCCTGAGTATCATGCCACTCGGGATCACTATCATCCCCCCACCCATCTCACTGATCTCCATCTCCTCTGTCTCCTCCTCTGTCTCTCCCCCAGTGAACTCCTCAGACTCAGAGTCCACGTCAATGGGCTCATCACTGCTATGGGCGGGACCGGTGGCAATCCGAAGTAAAGGTGCCTGAGGAGCACCAGCTCTCCCTCATGCACGTACCACCCTCCTAGCCACAATAGGAACACCGGGAGTAACAATGGTCCAACCCCGGCCTCTAGGACCTCCCCGAGCCTCACGAATAGATCTATACACTGGCCCCACCAGAGGAAACATGTCAATATAGGGGAGGCCGAACTACTGTGGTACTCTATCAAAGGGGTGGATCTTCAACTTCCCCACCCTATCTACCAGCTAACTGGTAGTCTGACAAGCAATCAATGTAACAGTCTCCTCTCCCCATACCCCTGCCATGGCCTGATAAGGAGTGGCCTCCATGTCTGCAGTGGTCAAAGAGGCCACTGGCTGGTGGGGTGCTCTAAGAACTATCATCCATATCCACCTCGCTGCCCTGATGGCCCTAGGATCCTCTACCTCTACACCTCTCCCATATGGGAGTGATATGCTCATACACCCAACTCATGACAAGAGTCGGGTGGCTCAGTGACTGTCCCTGTAATCAGACCACCCTGTACAAATCATGGTAGGTGGTCCCGAGGATGTCTGCTCCCCAAGCATAGACACGTCCATGGCCCTCAATCTGTGTAATAATGGGGGCCCAACAATATAAGAGGGTGTCCCCTCCCTTGTCCCCAATCAGTCTCGAAGCAAGGATGCCCATGATGGCCTTGCGGAGCACAGGAATGTCTGACTCAATAATGGAGTGGATCCTCACTCCCTTCTTCGATCCCATCGATACAACTACATCCCCCATATAGGTGGCCCACTGAACCACCTGAGATCTCGATACTGCTGTCTTAAGAGATAGCCACCGCCCAAGGATCGGAACCCCCAGTATATGGTAAACATCCTCCAGGGTGATGGTCCACTCACCCCTAACTCCTGGCAATCGGAAGGTGTTCCGATCCACATCCCAGTATGAAAATAAGTCACATAGTATGTGACTAGCAGGTGCAACGTGAGGGACCTGTGCAATCCTCCAAATGCCAGCCCTCTGAAGTGTATCTCGCTCTTCCTGAGAGAGTGCCTCTAACACTACTGGGAGCCAATCACA
This sequence comes from Taxus chinensis, assembly GCA_019776745.2. NCBI lineage: Eukaryota > Viridiplantae > Streptophyta > Pinopsida > Cupressales > Taxaceae > Taxus > Taxus chinensis. Next base: position 31,681,871 of record CM034157.1, read on the forward strand.
CTCCCTCTCTCGGCTCCATCTAATATACTCCTCCTCCTTCTGCATACACCTAAAAACACAAAAAAGGAGTAAGTTAGTACCAAAATCCAATTGGAAAAACTATCAAAAACATGTGAAAATGCTAAAAATGCAAAAATAAGTTAAGTAAAGCATTGTTTTGGCTTTCTGTCATGAACCGCCACCCTGTGCAGAGCGGCGGTTCCGTAACCACCACCTTCTAAGGTGGCGGTCCCATAACCGCCACCCTGCACAGGGCGGCGGTCCTGTCCCAAAAACACAAATGGCTCGAAGCCCTAAAAATGCCTAAAAACAAGAAAATTCACCATTTTAACTAAAATAAGAAACCTACCCTATGGGCGCCCCCCCTAGAGACTCATTTAAAACTAGTATTTTCAAAAATACCCCCCCAAGACAAAGATTTCATCATTTCCACATTTTAGGTTTAAAAACAATAAATTGAGAAGAACTAACCTGAGACTTCGTGGGTCGATGTTCCACTCTCAGAGGCATGATCACTATCTCACCATGAATGTTTTGACTATACTCTCGTCGAAAACCGTCACCGTGGGTCCCAGAGCTCAAAAACTATCAAATCAATCCGCGCAAATGAATAGTGAAATGAGTTCGTTTATATATATATAGCTTTCTAAAATTGATTTTGAATGTCTTTCGCAGGGTCGGAGCGTCGACGGAGGTAAGTTCTAAACCCCGCGTAGATGGTAAGTCCTCTTTTCATATCAATTTAGCCTTATTTCTCAAATTATTTTATCTATCTGCACTTGAGTCCTTTTCTTTCATTTTACAGATAGCGGGATCTTGGATGGTGACTTTCCAACACACGGGCGTGTCAGGTATAACTCCTAACTCCCCATTTCGGGACCGCCATACTCGGATCCACCATTTTACGCCTCTTCATGGCTAAGATGCTTCTCCGAGGGGGCAATATGTACGTACCCAAAATTGTAGGGTACTGCACCACCGGAAATGATGTTACACATACCCCAATGATGATACAGGTCTCCTTGCAAGGTGTTCAGAATCCAGAAAAGCTCGCCAAGTATACGTTTGTATCCGCATGCCCCGCTCGGCCTCCGCATGCTTTGTTTTTCCCTCTGCCCCCCTTTTTTCTTGCATTTTGGTCTTCAGTGACGAAACCACCACCCTGCCTGGGTGGCGGTCCCGTGACCGCTGCCCAGGACAGGGCGGCGGTCCCGTAACCGCCGCCCTGCACAGGGCGGCGGTCCTGTACGCATTTTCCAGATTCTTCTGACGATCACGTCAAACGTAAATCTTCAATTTTACATGCTTTCTTCAACCACTTTGGCTTGCATTAATGTTTTTGGTTCCCTGGTAATAGTGTTTTCCCTTTGTTTATAGTAAAAGAGTTCAATTGGGAGTTACCCTCTGGTAAATGCATTTGCTATAAATAACCAGCTTGTTTTCAAACATATGGCCCCTCACCTTCTCAATTTTATTATTCAGTCTTTGAATTTCTTGCTTAGAATTCTACCAGTTTAATGTTTTGCATCCATTATTAGTTTTCCTTTGTTGTTTAGAGGTCATTCAATCTTCTTGTTTCAGTCTTGCTTCCATTGTTGTTCCATACAATCAATTTAGCATAGAATAGTTTCATTTCTAGATTAGAATCCATTAAAGTTACAGGTTTTGTTTTGTCACAAGGATAGATTCTAAAACTCTCGGTACATTTGTGTTGTATTCCCGCAATAAATCCCGCTAGGAATTGCATAGTCAAGCTCTGTTCACTTGCGCTATCCCTCTCCTACTCGCATTGTATTCGGTCTATATCCAAAGCTGCCATTGTTCGAATACCATCTTCTGTTGATACTATCATATACATGCTTTTCTGGATTCACGAGAACATGAAGGAATGAGGAGATCACACTGAGGGGATGAAATCACACACAACTGGATTTACCACTGTTCTGTAAATGCCAGGTTTGAGCTATCAAAGTTCTAGTTACAACGTATCAAATAGAGTAGTGAATTATTTTATTTCAGTTAAAAGTTCACTCTCGATATCACCAGGGAAGATGTGGGGATTGATAGTTTCTGAGAAACTGTGATTCATTCCTCACTTCTGAGGTAGGATCGAGAGTCTTTCAATTTAAAATAATTAGTTGCTTAGATATTTAGGATAAAATCACAACTGCACAGGCAAATAGCCACACCAGGCTACTTTGTTTGTTTTAAATTTTGTTACTAGATTAGTTGTTCATTTTCTAAATATACTAGAATAGCTGCTCTTTAATTTCATTAAAATACGTCATTGAAAATACAAAAATAGAAGAATGCTTGCATAGTGTAAATACATCTTTCGTAATCAGTTTATTAATTTTAGTTAAAAGTTGAATCATTTTGTATGACAATCACAGGACCTAGAGAGCCTAGAGAATATATATTTGAACCAATAGTGCCTCAACCAAATCTACCCACAACATTAGCTGATATAGATCAAGACCTTAGGATACAGGTCTTTCGAGCAACAACAAACCTACAAGCAATTAGTGAACAACTGAGAGGGTTAAATATCGAAGACAACAAGGCATACACATTTTGGTCAAATCATCCTAACTATAGACTGCCTTGATAAAATATCTGAATGACTGTACAAGGATTCGAAAGAGAACAAGCATTTGGTTGCGATCCTTTAGTTCCACAACCTGATGCAGGAGACCTCCTCATTGACATAGATACTAGCTTACGCATTCAAGTTGCCAGAACACCTGTAAGGTATTCTGAGAAAATTATACAACTTCTAGTTCTAAACATAGAGGCTGAAAAGGCATATGATTACTGGATAGTTGGAAGAAGGGATTGATTCTTCACATGACCATAACAGGTCCACAACAACCACGAACTCATGGTTGTGATCCCCAAGTCCCACAACCCAACGGGCCTACAAATCAGTTAAGTATTGACACCGGTTTACGAACGCTGGTATTTAGATCCTCACCACTCCCGCCAGATATCATCATGCAGTTCTCCGTATTAAATATAGAAGCCAATCAATATAATATTTTCTGGGCTAGACCAGAAAACCACCCATAGTTCACTACAAATCCACTAAACCTCCTATCACCATTTTCATGACCTTGTCTGGAGATATATACGAAGCTCCCACAGGTCACTTCCCACGTATCCAACAACCAAGAAACAGGATCTCGGCAGAGCTCGACATTGATTGGAGCCTCCGAACAGCTATTATATCTGAACGATCCATTACACCAATTCAGGTTAGGAGGGCCTTCTTTGCCTTAGATTCACAGATTCCATTATTGCGTATTGAGGATATAAGATTACCTGATTAGCTTGTCTGTATCCATTCATATTCAACATTCACCGGCTGTCTCGGCACGACCTCGGGAGGTCGGGTACGAGGAAGAGGTACTTGTAGATTCCCATGCTCGCATGTCACTTTTCCAACAGAGGAGAAGTTGAGTGGAACGTACACAAGGAAGGTTGGATAGGATGAAAGTGGAGCAAGTGATGCCACGTGGAGAGCACATAGAGGGAGTTGAGTTGGAAGAAGATGACAAAAAAGGAAAAAGAGGCTAAAGAGGGTGACATCCAAGTAAAGAGTGTAGCGACATGGAACAAAAGGAATGACTGAATGATGACGTTGACAGATCTCTTACTTATCAGTGTGCAAATCACACAGATTGAGGTCCCATCCTTTTCGTTGACTCTGGAAAATTCTTAGGGATTGTTTGTGCATTAAATGTGCCCCTCTCTAACAAATCCAAGTGAAACCTACAAACTACAGTAATGAAAAGTAACCACTTTGAACAAGAAATGGATCTAAATTTGAACCAAGATAGGTGTATAAATGGATCCTTTTGATTCCAGAAAGTGAGTTGGAAAGGGACGAGTGGGCAAGTTAGCAAGTTGGCGAGTTGGCTGGTTAGCAGGTTAGATCCGATCTACTCTGGATGTTGTGATATTATATCAAATCTAGGAAAGTTTGTTAAAAATAGACTGGTTATGGATCTTGTATGCCATTAATGTCCCCTTGTAAATCTTACAGTTGAATGAATGAGTATATAGATAAGGTTTTATTACAAATCATTGTATCAAACCCTAGTTCTCTTAAGTATAGTTGAATGACGATGTGTGTGATTCTATGCTAAATATGAATTACTATTAGTTAAATATGTTGTTGTTTCTAAGTATGATGATGAGAACTCCATTCCCCAAACAACAATGGACCTGGCGCACCAAGTGCGCCTTGAGTGAGCATATAGGATAAATCTTGTGTGATATGTCGGCGCGTGTGATGGGTCAAAAAGGGCTCATGCGCTTATTTGGGTCAAGCCTTTCTAAGCTAAATGTGTGAGAAAGCTAAGGAAATCACAACAAGGGTGGATGTAATGTTACATAATATTTATTACTCTTGGTGTAGGCATTTGTCTTCTTGTAGAATCTCAAGAGATATTTAAAACATATGAACAATCATATTAAAAGAACTAAACAACGACATTTTGTAAACTTTTTTTCCATTCAAATTAATGAAGACAATTTTGATTTGCATCAATTTGACAATTCTTGTATTTTTAGACATAAAATAGTTGCAAAACTTTAATATCCTATCTCTTTCAATTTTTAGATTTAAAATATGACTACCATTTTTATAAAAAAGTATATTAAATAGACAAATTTTTAATTTATTTTTGAAATAAATAAAGGCCGCCCAATTTTTTTTGGTCAATATTGTGATAGTATACCGACATTTTGAAGGGCAATACCAAATAAAAGTTAGTGTCACTAAGAATTGGTTCATGAGAGACATACCCTCGTAAAAAATTAACAATCATGAGATGCATTTAACCGTCACAAAGAAACAAAGAATACGAGGCGGCATAGCCCGTCAAATCTCATCCGTGGTGGGTTTCTAAGCATGCTGTCTCTCATATATTTTATCAGAATTGATCTCAGTTGTCATGCATATCCCAAAGCCAGGGTATTTTCCACGCATTGGTAAATAGAAAAGAAATATCAAGTATCCACGCATTCACCTTGGGGTTCACGTCAGATATTAAAGAAGAATCCAATGCAGCCAAATTAGAAATCATTGTTCATCCAAAAAATAAGAAAAAATTCCCACACATTTACTTGGGTTGGCCAGGCATTACTAGAGATGAAATTTTCATTTCCTTTCATGTTTGTTTGCTCCACACATGGTGTCAAACAATTCAAAGGCAAAGAATCCAACGCATGTACAAGGATAAAAAAGGTCCATATCAATCCAAAACAGGAAGGTCTTCGTGTGAGAGGTTATCAAAAAAGAAAAGTTGAATAATGTACACATGGTCAAGTGGACAAGACAACTACAGTTCCATGTTACTTCACCCATTAGTCAATTGCACAAGAGTTTAAAGAAAAGATTGCAAAAGAAATATACTTAGGGACGCCCTTGAGGTAAAGGATCACGCATTGGCCCACAAGGCTTCCACCGACATTTACCTTTGCAGGAAGCTCATAGCTGTTCAATCTCCTTGGTCACGCAAGAGGTGGCAAGGTAGGATATTTTCAGGCCATTGTAATAAAACGTATTTCAATTACAATAAATAATCTACCATACAATAAAGGTAGACAAAGTGTAAGCAATAGTTTAACTGTCGTAAAGAGGATTAGTAATGTTCCATCGCATCCATGGACAAACTCAATTCACACAATTCTAAGCAAAAAGAGGACTCGTGTGTGAAGAGAAATCACGTGGACCATTTGATAAAATGTTAAACAAGATACATATCTTTACACAAAAAATGATTTCCAACTAATGAAGAAAAAGATACACTGTGGAACCAATAGGTTGCTGCAGGTTGTATCTGTCAAAGTAGTCAACTCTAGAGCTTGATATGGTCAAAGTTAGGGTGAGTCTTTCGTGAAAAACTTGATGCATTACCTGATAATTTAACTCATGTTAAGATGCTTTCGTACTCATTTGCAATATGCACAGCATCCTCATTTGATATTTTTCTACAGTACCCAAATAAAACACAATTCGTATGGTGATATTTTCATTGCCTTTTCTTGTTTCTTTTCTACCCCGTTATGTCAATAATTGATGACAAACATAGTATTTAGATAAGGCCTGAGTCAATTATCAAGAAGAATGGTCTTGGTTCTTTGCTATTCAAAACCCACCTTAATTGATAATGTCATGATTCCGAGTTGTTAAATCGTATACAACTTACCTCATTTTATATTTTTCACGAACCCAAATAAAACGTAGTTTTGTTTAATTTCGTTGTGCACGTAGTTTAATCAGCAATGTCAAGGTAGACTGTTACTTATAAAAGAGTTGATATTTTGAACTGGGAAATGATCTTTCAAGAGAATAAAACATACAAATTTCTTTAGGATTAAGAAAACACCTTCATAAAATGCTCCCTGTACCAAGTTAAAAGTAGACTACCCAAGGTGACGTACATGGTATTTTTCCTAGGCATAAAACCAAATCCATTTCAATCATTGAACGTACAAATCCAGTTTGGAATAGGGGTCCTATTGGAGATTACAAACTTGATCCCAATGAAGGATTGCAACAACACGGTCAATGAAAGAATCATTGCCGTTTGGGATAGTGAACTCCTATTAGATGACAGATGTAAATACAGTTTTGGATTATATCAAGCAAAAGGCATGCCTCTACCTTCAACACAACGACACTAACTTCGTTCCCTTATTGTTGCATGTCATTTGCATGCGTTGCAAATCCATATGCATAACACATGGATCCAATTCTTCAAGGAAGACTCTGTTAGTCCCAAGGGAGATACAATGTATTTGAGACTTTTTATAAGGTAGAGGTTCAAAGCACTGTATCAAAGGTGAAATTTGTTCAAATCTGATACCATAGACAAGAGACCTCAAAGATTGGAACTTTTTATTCTCTTGTGCATTTTACAGAAATTTCTATTAATCCATTGAAGAAAATATAGGCTTTACGTCACAAAATGTAGACATTTGTAATTTTACATTGGGAAGATTGATTTTAGTAAATCTGGATAATGACACATAACCATATAGTGACTATTCCAAGGACATGGACATCATTGGAGCGAATTAGTGAAAAAGTTGAGAAAGTCAAATCCTAACCAAGAAAGTTGAAGGATCATGTAGCGGCCTCTTCATCAAATGTTCAACTACCAACTAGTTCAGAAGTCCTCTCTTTTAAATGACTCCCACTGGCCAAAGTTGTTTCCACTGTCTTATTCCTAATGATGTAATTTTAAATTGATGGCCAACTTAATGATATAGAGACACTTTGCATTAAGTATTATCATGTAATGACATCACCCACCCTCCAACCCATCATAATCCACATGACCAGAACCAATACCATCACTAATTATGGCTATCAAAAGGAAGCTCGTCAATATCATTATAAGGTGGTTGGATGTTTGATTCGATGAGAAATGTAATACATGCGAATCCCATACCCATCAACCTATGAGAAGAAGATCTTTTCTCTTGGATTTTTTTTCTTATTCTTTCTTTTCTATTCACTTGATTTGTAGCACTGTCCCCAATGTTATATTCAAGTGAGACTAACTTTGATGTTCCATTTCTAGTTAGATACTTTGTGTCTTTGAAACATTAGTATCTCGTGAAGTATGATATTAGAGATATACTAAAAACTCACATGAGCATTCTACAAAACCCTTTTAAGTGGCACGACAATGAGTACATGGCATTTCTCTGCTATCTTATTGTAGTCTGAAATAAAGTGTATGCTTTCTTCCCTCTGTCTTCATTGGATTGAAGTGCATTGAATCTTGGGTAAATCCTAAGGAGCACCATGTTTCCACTTGAAAATCTTGATAGGCGAGAAGTGAACTTTAAAGAGGACATTCCTTCCAACCAGTCTTAGTCTCATTTAGCATGAGGGTTATTTCCTCTGATGAAATTCTTGAATAATTTTCTTGTCTTCTTTATTGAGAATATTGAAATGATACAAGGGAGTAATTCCCATTATCAAACAATGTAGTCCCCCACATCAAATACTTCTACATAGTTTGTAACATTTGTAAATGGATCAGTAGTCTAAGTTCTAATAATTTGTGTGTGTGAAATATCAGGGAGCCTCTCCCATAAAGAGGAGGGATTTCTTAAATTCCCCTGAAACTATTTCTTGAATCAAAGATTACAATGTTTCCCATACCAATAGTTTTTGGTAAGCCCACCATGAGGCAGATAACCAAGTTGGGTTGAAAATTACTGAAATCAGGGTTTTCAATAGACCAGCAACAAGAACTCCACCATGTGAAAGAATAGAAGATATACCAATGAGGATGAAGGTGTCCATCATGGTATTGAGGATCCTGAATTTCAGTTTGCTTAAACAACAGGCTTTTACGTAACTCCAGAAAAAAGATGCTAGAGGAAAAAGATCCACAAGTACTCCTCCTGCGAAGGACAACACTTCCAGTAGCTTTCGTAGACGTCGATATTAAAATGAAACAATTAAGTCCTAATGCTCAGGCCTTGGTAAATTATGAGGATGTTAACCTTGGGAACCATAACAAAGGAGATTCTATAGTAATTAAGAATAGGTTGTTGACCAACTAAATTGCCTTAGTGTTGAGTCAGATGAGTTGGGCCTTTGAACTCTTCCCCAACCATTGCATGATATTGCCAAAGGGACAACTAGGGAAGAATTTTCCACAAATTCATAGGTGATGGAAAGTGTACATCCATATGAGCAACACCACTGCATTGAGAATTGATTTCATGTGGAGTGCCTAGAGTTGAGCACGAAGATGTCTCTGTCAGGATATGTTGTGGAGAGCACTATATGAGATGTAATGTCTGCATATTGGTTCTACCATCTCCCAGGCCTCGTGTCTATTACCAACTGGGACAACTATGAAAAATTAGTGTTGAACTTTTCCTTGGGGTTACACTCCCCCATATGAATGGTGTTGCATAGATCTATTTTTTGAGCTCATGCCCTTCGTTGGTGTTTAAGCCAAGTTAGAGATTCAAGAAATTAGCAAAAGTTGTGCCCTAGAGCTGTTTAAACCTCTGTTTTGCTCATTTTTAGAAATCCTCCATTTTCCGGTCTGTGCACGTAATATCCTCTTTGCAACCTCCATTTTTGATCGAAATTGTTCACTTGTTCTATGGCCTGGGTCGTCAAATCATTGTTTTGCCTCCATGCCTCTGGTTCATGAAGGAAATTTGAAAATTGGACTCAAAACGATGAAGTTTTCTTTCTCTGCGTATTTTCCACAGTCGGGATGACGGGCTTCTTTTCCCCATCAAATTTTGACCCCAATGAATGCAGGTACGTGGTCAGATCCTATTGGATGGGGAGGAACGGGATTTTTGGTGAACTTAACACTTTTGGTCACTTTTGGCAAAAATGGTAAATTTTGGCTCCCAAGGTATTGGGCCCGCCGTTGAAAATTCAAAGTGGAGGAGTAGGGAAGATAACTTTGAGTTTTTGAGCCTCTTTGCAAAAAAGGTTAAAAATTTAAAAAGTGACCTGCAGTCTTGATTAGGCTTTAAAGGGAAAAAGTCAAAGTTGAAGCCCACAGGGAAAAAGTCAAAGGTGAAGCCCGCTGTTGAAAAGTCAAAGCGGACGAGCGGGCCATCGAGGCACTTTTGGAAATTTAACCAAATTCCCAAAAGTGAAGTAAAAGTTCTAGAATGCTCTGCGACTCCACCATTGAAAAGTCAAAGCGGAGGAGCGGAAAAGTGGAAAACTTTGAGTTTTTGAGAAAAGGTTAAAAGTTGAGAAAAGGAGCGACCCCATTTCCAATCAGAGGATGCCACGTGTCAAGAGTTCAAAAGAGCAGCGGGCTGGCGGAGAAAATTGAGTTTTTGAGCCTTTTTCCAAAAAAGGTTAAAATGTTGAGAAAAGGGCCACGACCCCATTTCCAATAAGAATGTGCCACGTGTCCTAGTCAAATTGGAGCAGTGGGCCGGCGGAGGAAATTGAGTTTTTGAGCCTTTTTCCAAAAAAGGTTAAAATGTTGAGAAAAGGGCCGTGATCCCATTTCCAATAAGAACGTGCCACGTGTCTAAGTTGAAAAGTCAAAGTGGGGCTGTGGGCCAATTTGTTCCAAATTGCCAAATCTCATGAAAAATCACAAAATGTGAAAGGCTTCCCCTGTAACCACTCCAATCCCTTCCTGCCACGTGGATGGCCCAATTTCAGAGTTAGAGGAGCAAATCAAATGGTCTATATTTAAACTGGAAAATTGAATGTAACGGTTGCTTTGCAAGATCTGGTTTTTAACCCGCCATGAGCGTTTTCTTCACAACAGAGGAATTTGAAAAGGCGTTGAAGATTTGTGAAGTTGTAACGGTTTCTTGTGAAGAATATAATGGCTTCTCGACGTCATTCCAAGGGCTGGCGATTGATTTCAAAAAAGACCAGAGTGCTCTGTACCTGGAAAAGACAGAAAATGCCACACTTCTTCTATTTTCTCTTCTTCCTCGAATTTCTTCCATTCTCAAGCTATGTACAAACTCTTCTCGAGCTTCAATAATAAAAGAAGGAATTTTGGCCTTTTTGATTGAGGGATTGATTGGTACTTTGCGACCAATGAGTTTCATTTGGTCTTGTAGCTTCTTCTACAGGTTTGTTTTTCTTCTAACTATAAATGCATGTAAATGAAATTTCTAATTAATGTGTGTGGGCATATGATATTCTACTCACAACATTAGTTTCTCCTACCTCCATTCTCACTCCCTTTCCCCTTCTCAGACAAAGTTCTTCTCTAGTGAGAAATTGCTAGCTTTGCCACAGGGTCAGTGGAGTGCCCCTGTTGGATCTCTGGTCAAAAGGCCACCATTGAAATCCACTTTTTCATGCATGCACATACGGAAGCTGCACCGTTCAAGTAGAGGGACTTAGATTCCCATAGCGTTGGCTTGAAACCCACCAATTTTTCCACAAGACAAATTTTCTCACCAACAGTTTTTGGCGCCCACCGTGGGGCATATTTTGCAGCATCTACACCTAAAAATGACCTCAGGGTCATAAAATACAAAAAATGATTCTAGAAGAAAAGTTTCTGGAGATTGAATAATCACACAAACTACATGGATGTAAATCATGGCTATTCTGGGAAATCCTCCTATTGAGAGACCTGATTTACTCTTTCACATCCAAGAAGACATTGCTTCTGATATGAGAGAAGCTATTTGGCATAATAGACAAAGTGTCAATCATTACTTCATTTCCATAAGGATTCTGGACCTGGAAGAGGAATGTGCTGTCGAATTGGAAAGGTAGAGACAAATTCCAGCACCCCAGAGAAGAGCATAAACTTTCAAGCTGGCTGATAGAAGATACACCCAGAAACTGAGACAAGGAGGACAAGTTGATCCCACATTTGAAGAGCTTGAAAGAGAGGCAAGAGTTGAAGAAGAGATAAGGGTTCAACTTGAAGAAATATAAAGACTCCAAATTGAAGCAAAAGAAAGAGCAACAACAGAAGCAACCTTAGCAAGACCAGAGGCTAGAAACAGAAATAGAATGGGTGATCATGAGTGTGAAGTACGCAGGCCTAACGTACCATGGGGAAGAAATACTGGTCCACTTTCTCTTCCACAACCACTTCATGAGCTCCCAAGAGGCTCAAGAAAGAACTTCCCAAAATTCAAAGGGGATGGTTCTCAGCTCCCAGAAGAACATGTAGCAGCATTCATCACTACTTGTGGAGTGTTGGGAGTTGAAGATGAAGATGTTTCAGTTAGGCTCTTTGTGGAGTCACTCCAAGAAAAGGCTGCTGAATGGTTCTACATGTTGCCCCCAAGATCTGTCACATGCTGGGAAGATATAAGAAGTGCATTTGAACATAGGTTCAAGAGCACAAAAGATTGTCAGGATCTGCTGGTCCAATTGGTTCAGATGAAGAAGGAGACCTCTGAATCAATGAGAGATTTTGTAGCAAGGTATGATAGGTTAGCAAGAAGGATCCCAGAAGATGTGGTACCCTCTGAGAACAACTTGAAAAGGTTCTTCATCAGTGCTTTGCCATCAGAAGTTGGTTTCTTCCTCAGAAGAGCCCAACCAAGAACATTGAGGGAAGCTAAAGACTTTAAAATTGAGACTGATGATGATCTAATTCTTTCTGGAAAAGTGAAAGGACCAAATGGGAAGCAAAAAGGTCAGAGTTCAAATTCAGTCACCACTGATCCAATGTTCCAAAAAATGGCAAATGACCTAGTTGCTTTGAAGAAACAACTGTCACAAATCACAATGAGGAATGCTCCAAGGAGACCAAATCTTCCTGATAGACCAAGAATTGCTCCACCCCCTCATAGGATTGCTCTTGAAGCACCACCAGTCAATGCCATCTGTGACACTGGGGAATCAGAGGAAGGAGCAGACATTGAGGAAACTGAAGAAGAAAGCATGGATGACTATGAAAACTATCTTGAAATTGAAGAGGTTGGCATGCACAATGTCCTGATTGAATACGTTGTTGATGAGGAGGAAAGTGATGAAGAAGCTCCAAGTTTTTCATGTGTTGTTTTCACTCATGCACAATCCAAGAATGGTGTTTCAACCTCAGCAGTTGCAACTGAGAGTAGGAAGAACAAAGAAGATAGCTCTCCAAAACCTCCACTAAACAAGATTATCAGCAGGGGATCACCATTACCACCTTCCATGGAATCAGCCAAAGAGAAACCAGATTCACTGGTTGTCAAGGATCATGTTGTTGTGCCAAGTAAGTTATCTGATTCTTCTCCCAACTCAAAAGTTGTTAAGAGAAATTCTCTTCTAAATAATGGTTCTGCAAGAACATCTAAATTTCAATCAAAGGCTACACCCTCACCTCCTTCCAAGCCAATTACTACATTTGAAAAGGAGAACCCAACACCAAAAGTAACAAAAAACCCATGTCATTTAAATCCTCTCCCACTGCTGGAACCTCTTCCTCATCTACCATAACTCCATTTGACTTTATGGAGCATGCAAGCAAAACCAAAGTTCAACTCTCTAAGATTGAATACCTACAAACACATCCTACCCAATTTGATAGATTCATCAAGGTAGTTCATGGTAGTAGCCATTTTTCTTTAAGCCCAATCTCTAAAGGCCTATTAACCACACCATCCATATCACCTTCTCAAAACATGTTAGCCCTCAATGCCTCCAACACCAACAGAGTTGAGCCTTTCTACCTGTCACTTCTCATCAAAGGCTTCCAGTTGAACAATTACATCATAGACTCTGGAGCCTCAGATAATGTGATGCCAACAAAATTTGCAAATGCTCTTGGCCTCACTTTGACCCAGGAAAATGGCACATGCTATTCAATGGAATCCAAACAAGTTCCATTGGTAGGAAGAATCAAGGATGCTCAGGTTGCATTAGCTGATTATCCAGACAAGAAGATACTCCTGACCATCTTGGTGGTAGACATCCCAACCTCTTTTGGTATGCTGTTGAGCATACGCTTTTGTAGAGACCTAGGTGGAGAAATAAAAATGGATTGCTTGTCTGCACCTATCCTAGTGAAAGGAGAAATGAAGAATTTGTTGTCAGTCAGGAAAATAAAATTCACAATAAGGAAATATGATGATCTAAGAGCTAACATCCTCTTTCAAGATTGTGGGCTAGGAAACTACTTCCTTACATCACAAAAGGAATAGAAATTTCCACTCCTCATGGAGGAAGAAGGAGATTAGGTTTGGACAATGGAGTTTGATGGCAGTAATTCTAGAGTAGGTTCAGGAGCTGGTGTAGTATTATACTCTCCCTCTAATGAGGTATATCCTTTTTCCTACAAGCTGCAATTTAACAATACAAATAATACATCAGAGTAAGAAGCATTACTCTTAGGCATGAATACAACAGAGGACATAGGAATCAAGAAGTTGAGATGTAAAGGTGATGCAGAGGTTGTGGTAAAGAAGGTCCACTAGCAATATCAGGTGAAGAACCCCAGACTCAGGCACTATAGAAACAAAATGTGGGACTGCATCGAATCCTTTGATGCATTCTCCATTGAAGCTATCCCTAGGGAGAAAAATGAAAAGGCTGATTTTATAGTAGTGTCATATTCCTTATTGACACCTCGTCCTTCTTTTGGCAAGGATAAAGTGACCATTGAGATGGTGTTCAGACCCAATGTACTAGACAATGAAAATCACTGATAGGTCTTCAATGATGACGATTAGATCCTATCCTTCTTAGAACAAAGGGATAACTTCAATAATATTTTCTTTGAAGGAAGTGAAAACCCACACTGTGAATCAGTCCCCAAAGAAGGGAAGGAAGGAATTGAGGGAATTAATGAAGAGGGAGTAATCAAATTGAAAGGAAACAAAATCCCCAAATGCCTAGTTTCTTTAGAAGATCTCTTTGACAAGCATGTCAGGTTCATCCAAGAGAAAGCAAAACAGTCTTCTTGGTGTCCATATGATTTTGATTAATAAAACATTAGCACTTTAGAGAATCCAAGGATGGTTAACATTGGTAAATTTTTCTCGCCAGAAGAGAAGATAATTTTTTTTGTTGTGCATCACTCCATTCCTTTGAAGCAAGGAGTTAAGCTCTTCAGGAAAAAAAAAGTCCCTATAATCCAAAGATTGCCAATGTTATCAAAGAAGAGGTGAAAAAGATGCTCAATGCTAGAATCATCTTCCCCATCCACCATTCAACATGGGTGGCTAACATTGTGCTAGTAAGGAAGAAGAATGGGGAAAAAGGATTTGTGTAGACTTCTAAAATCTGAATCAGGCATCTCTCAAGGACAATTACCCTCTTCCAATCATGGATCACATTTTGCAAGTAGTCACTGGATCTGAAATTCTCTCTTTGCTTGATGGATTCTTAGGGTATAACAAAATCAAGGTGGTAGAAGAGGATTGCAAAAAAATAGCCTTCAAACACCTTGGGGCACTTTTTCCTACAACAGAATGCCTTTTGGCTTGATCAATGCTGGGGCCACTTTCCAGATAGCAATGGACTTGGCCTTCAAAGATTTGAAATATTACATTTTCATTTACCTTGATGACCTCATGGTTTTCTCAAAGAGGAGGGGATATCATATATATCATTTGGATCAAGTCTTTGCAAGGTGTAGGAAACATGGCATTTATCTAAATCCAAAGAAGTGCATTTTTGGAGTCACAGAAGGTAAGTTACTAGGAAACATTGTGAACAAACATGGAGCACACATTGATCATGAGAGGATCAGAGCTAGCCTTACCAACCAGGAAGAAGGGAGTTCATTCATTCTTCCTTCGTCATTTTGTGCCTGATTTTTATAAACTAACTAAACATATAACTTCCATGATGAAGCCTCAAGAAAGTTTCAAGTAGAATAAGGAAGGAAAAACAACATTTGAGGATATCAAGAAAGCCATTGCCAAAGCTCAAACTCTTGTATCCCAGATTTCAACAAGGATTTCATCATGTATTGCTATGCATCAAACCATACACTCTCAGTTGTCCTTATTCAGAAAAATGATGAAGGTTTGGAAGCACCCATTACTTTCATGAGTTGTCCTTTGAAAAATCATGAGCTAAAGTACAAAAAATTGGAGAAACATGCCTACGCAATGGTTAAAGCTGTTATAAGTTTTAGATTATACATTCTTAATTCCCATATAGTGGTGATGGTCCTTAGAAGTGCAATCAAGTCCATTTTGACTCAACAATATCCTAGGGCTAAGAGAGGAAGTTGGATTGCAAAGACCCAAGAGTATGACTTGGAGATTAGGTCCTCTAATCTAGTAAGAGGAAATGGTTTGTGTCAGCTGATTGCTGAAGATGAAGTTCTCAGGGTTCAGTAGAGGGAAAAGGATGATATTTGCTCAACCTGTTTAGGATACAGTCCACAAGTGCTATTTGTCACCACTATTGGTGAGTGGTATGCTGATATTGCTTACTACCTCACTTATGGAGAATGCCCTCCTCATCTTGATTACAAAAAAAGAAGAACCTTGAAGCTGAAAGAAGCCAAGTTTGTGATATGGAATCATGCACTTTACAAGATAGGTCTGGATGGTTGTTTCCTTAGGTGTGTGGATAAGGAGCAACAACAATAGTTGCTCAGGGCATATTGTGATGCCTGGTTAAAACAACCCACTTGAAAACCATGATCAACCTAGGTTTAGTTAGAAAATTATGAAATAATTTTTTTTGCTTAATTAGGAGTTAACGACCAAAGTCTTAAAGATAGTTAAATTCAACTGCTAAATTTTCCCTTTATAATAATTACTAAATCCACTTTAAAAGCAACAAGAGCAATAATTCCACACTTAGCTCAAATCTCCCTAGGGATTAATTTAATTATTGATTGCATTGACATTTTAGATAAATATTTCCTGATTAGAAAAGTCATGGTTAAGGGACCCAAAACAATTAAATACCCAAGGTATTTAATTCCACAAGATCAAGACAAGAGTAGGGTTTAATTGTAGTGAGGAATGGAATACATAATTAGGATCAACAGAGTAAGGTCTCACTTACCCATTCCCAGAACTTGATTAAGAGTGTCTATAACCAGGTTACAAGGAAACAACCACCACTAACAGATTCTGGAACAAGTCTAGAATTACTAGATCATACTTTTCACTTATTAGTAATTATCCAGTTCACATGGTTCAAATTTTAGGGTTATATGTTTCAGTTAGGTTCAGGGAGTAATTTACCCCCATACCCACTCTTTAACAGGATCATATTTTTAAATGAATTTTTCTCCTACTTAATGCTTTCAAAATTTCCCTAAACCATTCCCATTGGATAGGAAATTTTCTCACCTTTCCAGTGATATAGAGAAGTACTCCTAACTCCTTGTAGAACTCAAGATATGAGCGGGTGGAGTTTTGGTGTCAAATTTTCCCCAAGGGGACACATGTCAAGAGGAGGGGAAAGCACCTTCAATGGGTTAGCGGGTTGCGGGGCGGCTTGGGAAAATTTTCCCATCACGCAGGCACAAAGGAAAAATTTCTTCCACGCCTCCACGGGTCCCTGGTGGACATGTGTCGAGTCCTGGTGCAAAACGGGAAAGGGGTGAGAGAATGGCGGAGCGGCGGGGAATTTAGGGGCATTTTCCCTTCTTGGGTGCAAAGCGCAAATTACCTTCGCGTGCCCACAAGCCCAATGGGGAGACACATGTCACACCCAAACTGATAAGGAGGAATGATAGGCTGGTGGAGTGGGATAGGATGTTAATTCCTTGAGGGCGAAAAGTGATAAGGGATCAAATTGATCCGCGCTTACGCCGACGCCATAATGCCACGTGTCATGCGCTGATTGGACATGGGAGATGGGGCGGCGGAAGAAATTAAGGCATTAAGAAAAAGGGGGAATAGAAGACAAAAAGGCCCATGTGGGCCTGCGTGTCCACGAAAGGAATGATTCCAAGGCAAGGCGCTGGAGTGGGGCCACGGGGAAAAGTGGGAAATGTTTCCCAAAGGCAATTTCAAAGAAAGATAATGGAAAAAGGGAAACCGTGCCTCCGCCGTAGCCCTAAGAGGAAACGTGGCTCCCTCTAATTAGCTGCGGGAAGGAAAAGGAAAATGGAAATTTTTTTGCAATCTAATTTTAAAAAAAAATAATTCTAAGGCAAAATGACGGGAAATTTTTGGGTTGCGGGCCCTCCAGGGAAATTTTTTCCAAATTTTCCCGCCAAGGCACAAAAACTTCAAAGTGCCATAACTTGAGCTAGAAAGCTCATTTTTGGGAAAACGAGAACTTTTTGGAAAGCTCTCGATGCCCTCTTTATACAAAAAATATAAATTTTACTTTTAGATAAGTTTTAAAGGGTCTTGAAAAAAGGATATGCAGGCTTATAATTAGTGAACTGACAATTTACAACTTCTCAATTTGGTTAAACTAGATCTCCTCCTTCACTCAACATGTCATACAGACATGGATGATTGGTCTAGGGAGGGTTTAGAGTGTTTTATGAACGTAAATTTTGTTTAATTTATTCCAATTTGGAATTTTTCCAACAAATGACAGAACACGACCCGGAAAGGATTGTGTCCAAATTTGTAATGAACAATTAATCTTCTTAAGTTTCCTTCGTCAATTTGAATTCCTAAATGTCTTAGAATACTAATCTATAACATTTTTTAGTTGATTGTTAAATGCAGGTCCAAACTGTATAATTTGATTGCATTCCTTTTTTCTAGTTTAAAATTATACACAATGTCAGTGATCAGTTTCTTTGAAGGAGTTATTTATCAAATTTTTCATATAGGTATGGTATTTAATACTTAAACTAATCCATTAAATTTAGTTGACTCTAAAAAATTCATTTCCATGTTAAATTACAAGTTCTGATTTCAAATTTAATATAATTCAAAGGAGAAAAAATACAATATAATTCCCACCTACATGTTTCTTCTTCTAGCAAATAAACATAGATTCAATCACCATTAGATATTCCCATTTCAATTACAACAATGTAAACAAGAGATAAACTTACAATCATTTATTGATTTCAAAAAGAGAAACATCTTTACATCATTCAATGCCTGAATACAATTAACTGAATTTTCATTTGGTTTCAAATACAATTTATGAAATATATAACACTCTTTCACATTCCTTTTTTAAAAACAGAGAAGAGAATATAACTCTTTACATTTCACATTTCACTTTCAAACTTTCCTCATAAATACAAGAAACTTATCATTTACAATAATTATACAAATCATCCACTTCAAAGTGGGAAGGAATACAATAAACTTGCTCACAAGAAGGGATTGTCAAATTGTACATTTCTTTGGTTCCAAAACCGCAACATACTCCATTTCTTTTTCTTCAAATTGATCACAACAAAGAGGGGGAAAGGCAACGATCTCCACCCAACCAAGACATCCAATGAAAGGAGAAGCATTCATTAGCCCCCAAGCCCCAACCAAAGTATAATCAAAGGTGTAATTCAACCCATGGCAACAATTGGCTTCCACAACACAACATTCTTTCACACATGCACTTTTCAATATAAAACATAACTCAATACAAAACTGCAGTTTACAACTGCAATAACAAACATTCAAATCACAACTCAGGCTTGATCATGCAAGCCAAAGGAGCAAGGACTATGGGGGAAGCTACTTATACCTCCCAATTGGGAATCGAGCATCCACCTATAATCATACTGCCAAAATAACATATCATATCCCATAAACCTTATGCCTTCCAACCCCTCCTTATGCCCCCCATAATTTTTCCCTTATGTGCCCCCCCCCACAAGTAAGAAATGCAAGCTATTTCTTTTCCATGGTGGATCCCAAACCAAAAACTCCCTCCACAAAACTCTGATGCCCATGGCATTCCCTTATGCCCCCCCAAAATAATTCCCCATAGCTTTCTCCTATACCTTCCCTAAGGCAATCTACCCAACCAAACAACAAATAAAACAAAGCATGCATTTTTCATACAACACAAGAAGAAAATAATAGAAATAAAGAGAGTTAAATTCCTATCTCTCCATGGTTATTTGGTCTCCAAATAGTAAGCTTAAAATGCCAAACACAACCCAAAATAGCAAGCTCCTAAGCATACAAAGCTATCTCCAAAAATTTCTTCAAAACCCAGAGCTCCCACAAGAAAAGTGTAGACACCTAAAATTGGTTACTCAATTTAGTGTCCCTCTCATCTGTTTACTTGCTTAGGTAACCTGGGGCACGTTTACGTCACCAACTATCCCCTTGGGATATTATCCAATTTGTGATTTAATCACTTATTCCAAATTTAATTCATCCCATCACATCTTACCCATAAGTGATTGAATATTAAATATTTAATTACGCTTCTTCCCATGCATCTTAATCACTTATCCACCCCAAATTTATTCTATCCATGTATCACATCTATTTTTAATCTTCCCTAAGCAGGATATTTTCCCGTAGTCAGGATAAGTCTTATCTTTCTCGAAATCGATCATTTTTTGGCCCACCTCGGGAGTCTTTTTCCGCGATCGGCGCCGACCCATATGGTCGGCGCCGATTTTTTAGGAGCGGCGCCGAGTTATAATAGCAAGTCCAGAACTCAGTTCTAAGGACCGAAGAGACCGAAAAAGAGATCTACAAACGAGTGAAAAAGTGTACAGGCGAAAAAAGAGAGCACTTACGCACGATACACGAGAGTCGAGGAGAGATACAGGGTGTGAGAAAGAGAGATCCTTTTAGCATCAATTGTCTCAGATTGGGACAGATCCTGTCTGAATCAATCCCTGAGAGGAGCACCGTTACTCTGTCCCCTGTCCACATCAGCATCGCACACCACCATCTATCATCTGGTGACCTTGTTCCAGTGTCTTGCCAACTTCGGCACATCCAGCAGACCACATTCACCTTCCAATTCCCGAATCTTGTCGCACAGTCCCTGATTGACTGATCTGTCTCCAGTCGACACCGATCCCCCTCAATCGACACCGACCAGTCTCAATCGACGCTGATTCTACCCAGTCGACGCCGATTTATCTGCAGATAGGTAAAAGGATACAGGTAACACAAATCCAGCATTTATTTCATAGTTCCCTATTTTCTGTACTTTCTGTCTGCTTTTTAGATTCTGTCTTATTATTGTGATCAGAAAATCTAGTCTTTATTTACATATTTTATCATGTATGCTTCTTTTCTTAATTGAAAACGTGGACTGACATCCGCCGAGGAAGCTTATCGCTTGTCGGACCCGCTTCTCGGGCAGTCCACTTAAATATCTTTTAACGTGGTCTTTTTCTGTCAAGCATCGGTGTTTTGCAGGTTATTCGGATCTATTGTGCGAATTGCTCGTGTGCGCCCCGTCTTATCTACATCGGCTTCCTCATCCGTCTACATCTTCATCAGGTATCAATTTCATTGAGGTTTTTCAGGGTTTTTGTGTTTAGTTTGGTGCATTAACTTGGACAGGTAACAAGCGCAAAATTCTTGATCTACATTCTGGCACGCCCGGTGGGACCTGAACCAAAGTCCCTTATTGGTAAGATCATTTCTTTTCTAGTTTTGAACTTTGTTCCTTTTCTTCACTGATTTCTATCAGTCCTATTTGAGCATTTCTGTTCATCATTTCAATCTTGCTTTTAGGAGAAATCATTATCTTGAAATTTTTCTATTTCCTTAAAATAGAAATTTTTCGTTTCGCCATTATCTGGATGTATCTTTCCGGATCTTGTTTGTTGTTTGCTTGATCTTTTCTTGCGGAGCACTTTGCTTGTTCATGGGATTGTTCGAGGGGAAGAGCTTAACAATGCGCTTTTTGAAGTCCACACACCTTGGAGAGCTAAACCTACAGGTATTCCTCTTTTTTTCGGTGTTTTCTCCTTTTTAGGATTTCTTTGTTGGTTGTCTATCACATCCAAACACTTCAGTTTTTGGTGCTTAAAAAGAACCTAATCGCATTTGGGAAAAAAAAATCTGTTTGACTTGTCTTCATCGAAATCAAACACTTCATTTTTAAGTGCTTAAAAAGAACTTTTTCTTTGTCATTGCTGCATGCTTTTCATCTAGTTTTAATTAGGCTGGAAAATTGATCAAAATCGGTAGTGACACTATTTGATTTTTTACCCTTGCACACAAAGCCAAAATCACTAGGTATAAAGCATCTAAACAAAACTCCTTCCCTGGCCTCGCCTACTTGGAAGTGATATCCAAGAGGAAGAGCCTACGCGGTACTCGGGCCGCGCTATAAATTCACGAAAGATTTTGGTATATATTGGCAAAGCACCCGACTCCCTTATCGCAGCGGCGTGTGGTAAGTGCGGGGGTAGGCCCGCTAAATCAAGCCACGTACCGGTCTTTTATTGAAGTGCCTTCGGGACTCCTCACCAAACATTACCCAAACCATCCTTAGTTTGGCTATCTGAGTAGTTCCTGTTCTAAAAAGCCTTCCCTAACATTTTCTTTTCTTAAAAGCATCAAAATTTAAAGGAGATAATCACTTGCGCTGCTTGAATTGTTTGTGCATTAGTTAGGACAACCTTCTTTCTTGCTTGTTTATGACGGTTATCACCCGGTCACAATCTAGGAAAATGGCCCAACAGGTTCCTTCTTCCTCCGAAATCACCACCAGCCTGGATGTTTCGGCAGCCCTCCAATCTTCCTCGGGACCGCTGTTAGTTGGTTCCCCGTCATGGTCGTATAATCCCTTCTATCAAACCAAAGCACCTCCATCACGTCCAGCTTCTCCTAGTCCCTCCGAGATATCATCTGGGCTCAGAGTATGTTCCTCGCGGGGATCCTGAATTTCAGGCTTTCCTCGATCGCAATCCAATAGCCCTCATGGACTACCTAGTACACAAGTCGATCCAAATATCTGACCAAGACCCACCAATCCGACAAGTGTACAATTATCCTTGTGGATCATCCCAGGCCTTTATAGAGCAGTTTGCACCATCTCTCTTGCCTCGAGCCACGGAGAAGGGCGAGGCCCCTATGCCTCCCTTTTCTCTTCCACCTACCATGTCGACTAGTTCTCAATTAGTCTTACCTATCCCTAACACCGCAGTTACCTCGAATATTCCACCACCTACTTCTGAGAGGTCTTCTGCCCTTGCTATAATGAATGCGTCTGCACATCCGCACGTTGCTGTTAATTCATCTATGCCCTCTATTGTGTCCCAAGGTCAGTACCTCTTCATGAGCCAACCCCCTCCGAATAGTCAGCTGGCTCCTACTTCTCGTCCTCTAGGGGGTATTTCCTCCAATGTTCCAGCAACTGTGACCTTCGCCCATCAGCTAACATCGGCACCCTTAATACCTAACCCGGCACTAGAAGGCCCCTTTCAGGTCTTGTTCCCCAACATGTCCAATCCAACCAACACTCATGTTCCTCAATCCATCCCGATCCAATCAACAAACATAGGAGTCCACCAATCACAGGCTCCATCCGTCATCCAACCTTCATTTTCTCTACCACTTATTATCTCATAGCCTACCTATACGCAAGCTACCTCACAACAAATACCCCACCCGGTGTCACCCAGAACACCTGGTTATTCCTCTTATCATCCTATCCATCAACAGATGAATCCCCCATTGACACCTCAACAACATCCACCACTTGCTTCTCATGTGGGACATACCAATGTACCTCCTCCTCAATCTGACGTGGTTCAAATTCTCTTCAAGAAAATCGCAGACTTGGAAGCCTCCACAAAAGGGGCTCGCCCTTCATACTCCTTTGAAGAAGTATGTAATGAACCCATTCACCCCTCAGTAGCTTTCAAGCCTTATCCTCCCCAATGGGAACTTCCTAAATTTTCAAAATTTCATAGTCGGGAAGACCCTCAACAACATTTGCGAGCATTCAAACATGCTTGCTACCTCATAGTCCAGGATCAGGAGCTTATGCTCCATACCTTTCCTATGTCTCTAGCAGGACCTGCTTTAGACTGGTACAATAACATTCCTCAACATTCCTTATTTTCTTTCTCTCAATTGGCCCAAATGTTTGTTGAAAACTTTTCAATAAATATCGCACATAAGATCTCGATCACAGATCTTTATAACATTCGCCAATTCGATGATGAGTCTATTACAGACTTTGTCGCTCGTTGGAGAGGGATAATCAACCAATTGTCTTTCTCCCTTCCTCAATCCCAACAAATCGAGTTGTTTACTCGATCTTGTGCTAATCACATTTCTTCCACTTTAAGGATCCAAACCTTTCATACCTTTGAGGAAGCCTTCATGATGGCACGCAAACTCGAATCTCGTGCCATTGAACAAGGAAAGCTAAAACTTCGCTCCAAATCTAAACCAGATTTCTCTCGGTTCACCAAACCAAATTCTTTCCCTCCTAAAGATAAGAATCAAGGGTCCACCAATGCTATCGTATTAAAAACATCCAGAATTGATAGTACTCCTAATCAACCACCACGAAGAGATTCTTCATCTTCTCGGAAAGGGGCTTCATCATCTCGATCCTTCGCTCCATTGGGGGAATCATATGCCTCTATCTTAGAAAAAATGTTGGAGGTTCGAATGATCGAGCTTCCCCCCATTAGGAACATCGATGAAAGCCAAGAACATCCATTTTGGTACAGGGAAAACGATTTTTGCCACTATCATAGAACCAAGGGTCATGACATCGAACGATGCCAGACTTTCAAAAAACTTGTCCAAAAATTCATTGATAAAGGCGAGCTTATTCTGGATAACCCAAATGCTCCCCCAAATCAAGCACTGGACGTTTTTAAACAACCCTTCCCCAATCATGCCCCAAATCATAATTCTTCAGAATCTCAAAAACCAAACACCCACACTATCAACTTCATTTCTACTGAAGAATCCGCTTCTGAAACCACGTCATCTACAAACACAGCAATCGAATCGGAACCCTCTTCCACTTCACCAATCACTGGAATTCCTCCATCTTCAGATAACCCACCTTCAAATATTCTTACATTGCTAAGCACGGAGTCACCTCTCTCCGATCCTTTGTCCGATCTCCCATCCATACCCGAGACAGTGTCTTCCTCATCTGTCTCATCATCAGACATCCTTTCAATGCTCGAGGCAATTACATTCCTTCGAGTTTCCACTACAGACACATCTACTTTTGTTGCTCCCATTCCCGCTACAACTATGCCCTTGGTGAACATACCTATAATCGTGCCGACTTCGACGGAAGTGTCTTCGACTTTGACTCTTCCTATCTCTTTTCCTACAGTAGTTCCACCCATGATCACTACACCAAAAGTGGTCCCTTCGCAAGGAACTTCTTCATCACTTACTTCTTCCATCACTAATGTTACTTCACCTATTAAGGAAAAATCAAAAGAAGTAGCACCAACATCTATACGCTCGGTTCCTGAACCTAAACCGAGACAACCAAAATCTAACATTACACCATCAATATCTCCCCATTTGCTTCCCCCAAAAAGGTTACAATCACCTTATGCTATTGAAGTCGTCACCATCCCTGAAAAAGGAAAGCCCATATTTCGGACCATCAAAACTCTTGGTGCTCTTCCACAAAAATCTCTCTCCACGCCTCATAAACGATTGGATTTTCCCGCTGAGAAGGTGTCTTCTTCTACACACCCATCAAAGCCATCATCTTCTTCTACAACACATTCCTCACCAATACTCCGAAAAATAGACCTACCTACTAAAAAGACGTCACCTCTTCTATCAGGATCATCATCTTCATCACCAACAACCAAGACACCCTATCTTCCTCCAATCTCATCTACTTTGGGAGCTTCTTCCTCTTCTAAACCAACATTATCTAAATCATCAGTACATTCGACCAAGCAACCCCCTCTACCTCCAAAGACCGCAAAATTTGTCACATCTCCATCATCTTCAAAATCTATTTTAGGGGCTCCTCCTCCACCAAATTCAATCATGTCTCACTTACTCCCATCTCAAGTGCCCAAGACTGCTCCTCCAAATGTCCAAACAAATAAGAGGATTCCTAAACAAACTGTTAAACCGAACATGCAAGTCCTCTTACCTCGGCAGTCGGTTAATGTGAAAGAACCATCTCCATCATCCCTATCCTCCTCTTCGTCTACTGGATTCTACACCGAAATCCTTCATCAACTTATCCAATCTTCATCCATAACCCTTCCTCCGATTAAACCTTATAACCCTAAAGGAGTCAAACCTACCTGGTTTAACTCTGATCTGATTTGTGCTTACCACTGTACTCCGGGTCATGATACTGAGGGATGTAAAGCTCTTCAAGCCGTTATCAAGAACCTTCTGGAAGAAAGTGACCTTTTGCTGGAAGAGGAGGAACAAGTACCTCCTGTCACCTTAGCCCCATCCAAATCTCAACCATCCACTTAGACCTCTAGTGGTTCCACTCCACTTGATCTTCCACCTCCTCAAATTGACACAATCCATATCGCCACTAGAACCCAACACTATGATAACCCATCTTCATCTTCAGCATCTCGACCATGGGTTGTCATTTCTGCAGCCCCTGAAGGTGTTTCTCCTTCCTCATCAGCACCACGACCCAGGGTCTCTATTCGTGCTGCACCCCGGGCTCAAGTTCCCGTATCCGTTGAGGAGAGTGTTATGAAACAACTCACCCAGGCTCCGGTCAAAATGTCTCTTTTTGACCTCATCCAATCCTCTCCACAACATCGCCAGGCCCTAATTGATAATCTGTGTCGCATCGCTGTGAATTCGGATGAGCCCCAACCCTTCAAGTGGGTTGTTGGATTGAATAGACCATCAACCACCATTTCTTTCGAGGATTCGGAAATTCCTCCTCTTTCTTCAGAGGATTTGGAGGCTCCCCTCTTTATCATAGTCCAAATCAATAACACTACCTTAAAACATGTCATGATCGATAGTGGAGCTGCACTCAACGTCATCTCCTCGCACACGTTTGAGCAACTTAAGTTACCAAAGAATGTAGTGTCTCCCCCGCCTTTCGCCCTTCGATCATTTAACGATCAGCTAGCAGTCACTCTAGGAACTGTGGTCTTACCCATTCGAGTAGGTAAGAAGCTGCTTCATGAACTCTTCTACATTTTCGAAGGAAAATTCCACTATAACATGATCCTCGGATGCTCCTGGATTCGCGCAATGCATTGTGTCCCATCCACCCTCCATCGATGCTTAAAATATCAATATGAGGGCAAAATATATACTCATCCAGGAGATCCTTTTCCTTCCGCACAATGCGACATGACCACAAGATCTGCCCCTTTAAAAGAAAATCCATGTTCTCCTGACGGGGCCTCATCTTCTTCCATACCTGCAACCAAACTACCAGATTTACAAAATCTGGAAGAGACATTGCAGTGTTTCTCACTAGGAGAGCTTCCTCTCTTTTCTTTCGATGCCCATCTCAAACCTAATGAGTATGGTAGACCAGACAAACAACCTGAATATCAACCAGGTCTCGGTCGCATCGTCACCATTGGTCTGCCCAATCAACAGACTAATTTCATCTACGGTGGTTTTGATACACCTCACTATCGCCCAGATTCTCCTCCTAAGACCAAACCTTACTCAACAGGGTTTGATTATCTACAGAATCCCGCGTTTGCAAAAACTTATCTATATCGATGCGCGTGGAAAGGTTTTGGCCTGGGAAAATATGAACAAGGTATACATGACCTCAAATCCATTCCTACTCTCATGCCACATCAGAAATTTGGTTTAGGATTTAAACCTCTTTCAAAAGCCACCGTCACTATTCTTGATGAGCCTCTTCCTACTGAAGAACCACCTTCCCCCACTAAATCAGAAGCATCACTTGATGTGGACGATGACATTTCCATCCCACCTAACTTTTTTTTTTGATCAATACCATTTCCTTGGGGCCGTTAGCCTACGAGACTAACAATCGGTCCGCTTCTATACCATTAATCTTCCCTGAAATAGTTGGAGATGACTCTCCTACTATCAACACTATCCACTGTGCGGATGATGATTCTATCCTCACCTATCTAGGGGCAGATGATTCATATCTTCCCAAGACTATTCCTTCTGAAACGTCTACCCTTCTCAACGAAGCCACTATCGACCTTAATATAGGGACTTCTGAAGACCCTCGCATCATTAAGGTCGGCCAATCCCTTAATCCACAGGAATTAGGGGACTTTACCGCTTTTCTTTCCAAACATCATCAAGCCTTTGCTTGGTCATACGAGGATATGCCAGGACTCGATCCTGATATTGTGGTTCACAATATCGTTACCCTTCCCAACATCAAACCAGTCAAGCAAAAATTGTGTAAAATGCACCCTAGAGTAGCCCTTCTTGTTAAAGAAGAATTACAACGCTTGCTCTCGGCTAGCTTCATCCAACCCATCGATTATCCGCAATGGGTGTCCAATGTAGTACCAGTAACTAAGGCTACTGGGAAGATTCGAATTTGTACCGAATTCTGGGATCTTAATCTTGCCTGTCCAAAGGATGATTTTCCTCTTCCTAATATCGACCAACTCGTAGATTTAACTGCGGGTCATGAGATGCTTTCTCTTATGGATGGTTTCTCTGGATATAATCAAATCCTCATCGCACCAGAAGACCAACATAAGACTTCCTTCATAACTCCTTGGGGGACCTTTTGCTATCGTGTCATGCCTTTTGGTCTTAAGAACGCAGGAGCAACCTATCAACGAGCAATGACCTACATCTTCCATGATCTCTTGCACAAAACTGTGGAGGATTATGTTGACGATCTCCTCGGCAAGTCTAAGCGTCGTCAGGATCATCTTTTCATCCTTGCACCTCTCTTTGAGAGGCTTATCCACTTTTGTCTTCGTCTAAATCCATCTAAATGCGTATTTGGCGTTCTCACTGGTAAACTTTTAGGTTTTATCATTTCCATCAGGGGTATTGAAGTCGACCCCGCAAAAATAAAAGCCATCCTTGAGATGCCTCCCCCGACTAACTTGAAGCAACTCCACAGTCTCCAAGGACGTCTTCAATCGGTGCGTCATTTTATCTCCCAATTATCGGACCATTGTCAACCTTTTCATCATCTCCTCCGTAAGAATGTTCATTTTGAATGGGATGAGCATTGCCAAAAGGCCTTTGATGATCTCAAAGCTTATCTTCTTTCTCCACCCGTGCTTACACCTCCACGCGAGGGGGAACCTTTCTATCTTTATATCTCTATGACTGACCATGCTCTGGGAGCCATGATCTCGCATCGGGACACTTGTGGTAAAGAACAAGCTGTCTATTACATCAGTCGCACCCTCCATGAGTATGAGACACGTTACTCCGAAGCTGAAAAACTATGTTGCGCTCTCTTCTTTGCAACTTCTAAGCTTCGTCATTATCTCCTTAATCACAAAACTTACATTGTCACAAATGTCAATCCCCTCAAAACAATTCATGCAAAGCCTTATCACAATGATCGTATCACTCGTTGGCTTATGCTCATGACAGAATTTGACCTCGAGTTTATCCCGCAAAAGGCTATCAAGGGTCAGGTTATTGCGGATCAATTAGCAAATGCTCCTCTTCCGGACACTCAAGACCCCCTTGCTCAATTCCCCGATGAGTATATCCAACAAATTGATTTTGGTCTATCTCCATTTAAAGTAAAGCTCTTCTTTGATGGATCCAAATGCCAGCAAGGGGGAGGAGTGGGTTTCGTGATGATTCCTCCTTGGGGTACGCCTATCCCAGTTGCACACAAATTAAACTTTGAGTGCACCAATAATATGGCTGAGTATGAAGCTCTTGTCTTAGGTCTTCAAAATGCCATTAATCTCGGCGCTCGTCATATTGACATCTTTGGTGACTCTGAGCTCATCGTTAATCAGGTCATAGGTGTCTATCAATGCAAGAATGATATCCTTCAAAAATATCGTGACATCGTTCTTGCCCAACTCCAATCTTTCGATAAGATCACTATCCAAGCCATTCCTCGTACTGCAAATCGATTCGCGGACACCATGGCCTCTTTAGCCTCCCTTATCCCGCCTTTTACCGAAGACTCGCGTCTTTATGTGGCTGTGCAACGATTAGATCAACCATCTCATCTTGGGCAACTAACGTCAATCAATGCTGTCATAACCCATACTCAGGATGAGTGGTATCAATAGATAGTTGATTATCTATCTCATTCAGTCCTTCCTCCAGATCTGACTTCCAATGGTAGAAGATCTTTTGTCCAACGCGCCAACCGCTATACTATCCTAGGCGGGATTCTTTACAAACGCGGCTTTGATGGTATTTTGCTTCGATGCCTCAAAACCCATGAATCATCTAAAGCTATCCAGGAGGTCCATGACGGTATCTGTGGTGGACATTTTAGTGGCTTAGCTGTAGCCAAACGTATTTTACGTTTGGGATATTATTGGCCTTCTCTTAATCAAGATTGTTGTGAATACACTAAGAAGTGCGTCAAGTGTCAGCAACATTCCAATCTCATGCACATCCCTAGTCAGGCTTTGCAACCTGCGGCGGATTTGTGGCCTTTTTTGCAATGGGGT
Organism: Taxus chinensis; assembly: GCA_019776745.2. Lineage (NCBI taxonomy): Eukaryota > Viridiplantae > Streptophyta > Pinopsida > Cupressales > Taxaceae > Taxus > Taxus chinensis. The sequence continues at coordinate 31,711,747 of CM034157.1, forward strand.
CTTGATCTTATTGGTCTCATCAATCCCCGTTCTTCACAACGTCATCATTCTATCATTACTGCCACTGAGTACTTTACTAAGTGGGTAGAAGCTATCCCTCTTTCTTCAACAAAGGCTAAACCCATACTTGATTTCGTCTATCAACACATCATTTGTCGCTTTGGAGTTCCACATAGGCTAATCAAAGATAATGGTAAGTCCTTCAAGAACGCCGATTTGCAAAATCTCTGCAACGCTTTCAATATCAAGCTCAGTTTTTCTTCTCCATACTATCCTCAAGCTAATGGTCAAGCCAAAGCGTCCAATAAAACTTTGCGTAGTATCCTAGCAAAGGTAACTAGTCGAGCTGGCAGGGATTGACATTTACATATCCCTTTTGCTCTTTGGGCTTATCGGACTAGCATTCGTACCCCTACTGGTGCTACTCCTTTCTCTCTCGTCTATGGATCTGAGGCTATCCTTCCTTTAGAAGTCCAAATCCCATCTCTCCGTGTTTCTCTCAGAGAATTTGTCTCCGATGAGGATTATCGTCAAAATCATCTAGCACAACTTGAATTATTAGACGAGCGGCGTCTTAACGCTCTTGAGCATCATCAAGTCTATCTTGAGCGTGTCAAATGTGCTTACAACAAGCACTTGTAACACTGTGACTTCAAAATTGGTGACCTTGTTCTTAAGGAAAATCAAAATGTCACTACACTCGAAAGGAGTCAACGTGGTAAGTTTGCTCCCAACTGGATGGGCCCCTACATTATCACTCATAAATATGGGTCTGGGGCTTATCATTTATCCTCCATGGATGGTGTCCCTGAAGTGGAACCTCTTAATGCTTTGCATTTACGGCCCTTCTATTGTTAAAATTTATCTTACACAAATCTAGTCACAACTCAGATCTTTCATCCGTCCTAATAACCAGTCATCTACTTTCGTGGTGATTCGAAATTGTGTGGTTCTCCGCTTATTGACTCGTTTACCTTAAATATGAGTATCGCGGCTCTACTCATTGCACATTTCTCTTGGATATGTTCCTCCTCATGGTAGGAATACCTTAATTACCACTTCATCTGTCCCAAGTACTTATCTTAATCGGATCTGCTCGGGGCATGAGTACATGTTCTTCTATGTTCTCCTCCCCTTCATCTGATCTATCTCAGTCTAAACTCAGCTTCTTCCAAAAAGTTTCAAAAAAAAAAGAAAAAAAAAAGAGATGCTATCCAAAAAGATAGACTGATCCCTCGAAGGACAGCTATCCATATATTATCAAGTGAATCAAAAATTCTAAAAATATAGACCATACCCTCGAAGGATGGCTATCATTCAAATTCAAAATACAGACCGCTCCCTTGAAGGACGGCTATTTCTCAAAGAAATATTCAAGGCTTCTTGTAATCAATCAGCCTTCCAGTCAGTTTATACACTTGTTAGCATCACTGAAAGACTTCCCGCATCGATCAGTCTTTCCATATCAAGCAAACTTCCCGCATTGATCAGTTTGCTTTTCTGTCAAAATCATGAAGCTAAGATTTAAGACCTTTTTGTCGATCATATGGAGAATCCTATTTTCCCACTATGGACATGTATTCTATCCCTTGTAAATTCCGACAAGATACTTACTTTTCTTTCCATTTCTATCCTAGATCTGGTTTGCGACTAGTTAGTGTCAGATTTATTTTAATCTTATATAGGGCCTTATATGCTTGATCTTTTGGTTTCCTTTCTGGATTTTATCTATGGTCGGTTGGAAGTCCAACTTATCATTTTTCTTCTTCTCCGAGTGTCTTCTCTTCTAAGTCACGGTTGTTTCCACTTTCATCTTTGGCTCTTGCAAGGAGTATTCTCCATTTCTTTGTCTTGCAACCCTGTCAAATTGGCATTCCACATGTTAATTCAATCAAAGTTTATCTTCTATCTAGGTTCATCTTATCTATCAAAACATCTATTTGTATTCATTTCTCATTACAATTACATCCATATCTCAAACACATTTATCTATCCATCAAAATATCGAAAAATACGTACATCTAAGGTACATTACATCTATCTATATCTAATCCATACATCAAACACATCTGTATATCTATCCATCAAAATATTTAAACACATGTACATCCAAGTTACATCATGTCCATCTATCAAAGTTCTATCCACATCACATCTATCATCTATCAGTCTATATCTATCCAATCACATCTATTTTATCCACATTTCAATCTATCTAATCACATCTATTTCTATCATCTATCAGTCTATCCAATCACATCTATTTTATCCTCTATCTATGTCCATCTACCCATGTATATCAAAATTAAAAGCATGAGTACAATTATATGACAAATAACGTGATCAATCTATATATACATGTGTGTTTGTACAAAAATGGGTGGCTTCCAATCAAGCCATCTATACAATGCCTTCCAATCGAGGCTACATCACTATACAAATACAAAATCTATCAAATCTCTATATGGTAAAATCTGAAGCGTGGAGGACACTATCTCCTCCACCCTCCTCTGCACCTGGCTGTCTCTCCTGGCCGCCGCCTATCGAGCTCGATGCACCTGCTGCTGGAGGTATCGGCCCACCTCGATCTCTCCCAGTACTCCCTCCACCCGAGGCTCCGCTCACCGTAGCCGTCGCTGCTCTCCTCCTCGCCCCGTACCAAGGCACATCTGGGGCATGCTGCGCTAGGGCATCCTTGTAATATCTCACCTCAGCGAGGAGAGATTGGTACGTGCTCAGGCTCACAGTACCCAGTGCTCGTAACGATGCTGCTGGCGCTGCTGGTGGTGCCCCTCCTAGGGTCGTACCCTGTGTGCCAGACTCTGATATGGCACCTGTCTCCCCATACTTGGCCCTGAGGGCCTCCTTGTGCCGAAAGTAGCGGTCCCTCTGCTGGATCGCTGTATCTCGCTCCTGGCGAGCGGTGTCTCTCTCCACAATCAGGGCATCCCTCTCCTCCGTAAAAGCCCTGATCTCCTCCAGTGCTACCTGATGTGTCTGTGTGAGGGTGGCATGCTCTCCCTCTAATCTGTCCAGCGTAGCAGCTATGTCCTCCTCATCAGCATCTATAGAGGGCGGGAGATGTCGTGGCAACTCTGTATCGTACCATGCTGCGTAGCCCTCATCCACCCCCGTGTCATCATCACTGTCTGTGGAGGGTGGGGCCTCTCTCAATGGGTCTGCCGGGATCAAAATCGGCAAATCCGTCTCCCTGCTATCCCGCCTATACGGCGTGTAGGTGGCCGGTACTGTCTGTACTAGGCCAAACTGCCTCAGTATCCGCATGAATGGGACCCGCTCCCACATATCCGGCCTACGGCCCCTGACCACCCGACTCCGTCTCAATGCTACCAAGTGGGAATCCTGACCAACCCATATCGGAAATGCCCGATATGGTCTCCAGATAACCTGATCTGGTGTAAGCGTCCTGAAACGCTCAGAGTACCACTCGGCTGATCTACCTGTATCTCCTGCGGCCATGTCAGCCCGCCATCTCCGAAATCCATAGTCAACACCCCCCACTGCTGCTGGCATCCAAGGAAGCTCGGATGGCCTGATCACTGCTATATGCTCGTATGCCCAGCAATGAAGCACAAAGCTGACATCGATCCCTGTCCTCCGACCAGTGGTGTACATCCATAGCTCATAATATACCTGAGCTATCAGGGCATCGACAAAGGCAAAAACCTGTCTGTGCTGCAAGATGTCGCAAACGCAGTCTAGCAGTAGCAATGGGAATCTCCCACCTCCTGAGTCTGGCAGGGAACAATAGGAGATAGCCATCTGAATCAAGGCTATCCACCTGCTCCAAGGGCTATCCTACCTGTACTGTGAGGCTATCCTCACTGCCCCAGATACTATCTCCGAGTCATCTGCTCTGTCTCTGTATAGTCACACCAGGGCCCTCTGCTGCTGCTCCCGAGGTGTGATCTCGATCGGGTCCCCAGTAATCGGTAATCTGAGGATCCTGAATACATCCTCATGGGTGATCGTCATCTCACCCGTCCTGAACCAAAATGTGCACGTGTGGCTGTCCCACCATCGCACTAATGCCCGCATGAGCTCTACATCTCATGGCACTCGTCTATAATATCTGAAACCCCCGAGCCCGGCTAGCTCTAAATGCTACCAGTCTGCATCCGTCACATCAGGAAGGATCGTCTCCAATAGCTCAGGGATGGCATCCCTCATATGAAGAGCCTCTCGTGCCTGCATCCACGACATCACCAAACATAATTAGTCTCTTATTTCCCCAAATCTCATCTTCCAAAACAATTAAAAAAAAAAAACAAAAAAAAATGCCTATATTTCAATCGGTGCCGATTTAATAAAATCGGCGTCGTTCATTTAAGTCGGCGCCGACTACCACCAATCGACGCCGATCCACAACAAATCGACGCCGACTGCCTGGCCGGACGTATAACAGACCCTGGCCTCCCATGCACAAAAAATCAAACAAACAAAAAATAATAAAAAACGTGGGTTCAAGAATGACCACTTACCCCAGGTCGTGTCCTCCTGCGCTTCTGTCCGCTCCCAGAGGCTTCCATTGTGTTCAAATCACAAATCTATCTCTCTCTGAATCAATTGTCACGTTGCAAATAAATCATTTACGTTTTCTGTTCGCATATTTATATGCGTCTGGATTGGTCGGCGCCGATTTTTTTGGTCGACGCCGTTTGTTTTGATCGTCGCCGATTAGTTTGGTCGCCGCCGATTTTCCATATCTTTTTGCCATAGTGTTGAAGCTTGGCTTATTGGTCTATCTGATCATTGTGATGTGCTGAATTTTGCCTTTTGACGCATCTTTTAGATATCCTTGTCTATTTCGGGTTTGTTCCCTTTTGCGTGGGACACTCGTACTTTTTTTGGCAGCTTAGAGTTACGCGGGTCTGTAGGCACTAACGTCGTCTGATTTATGGACCGTCTAGTTGTCCCTACCAATGTGTCTCTCTCTAGATGCTGACTATTTTTGCAGTTCTCCTTACACTCATGGGTCTGTAGGCACTAACGTCATCTCATGAGGAGACCGGCTAGTTTTCCCTACCAATGTGAGTTCCTTAGGTTGCTGCCTTTTTTATTTTTATGTGTCATCAATGATCAGATCTACTCCAGACATCCGACTGGGGCATCCTGAATTTTTCATCTACCTCTTTCAAACTCGGGATCGTCTGTTCTATCATCCATCCCATCCCTAGTTTGAGGGGGATCACATCACCACAAATTCCTCTCTTCTTCCGTCTCCTTGTTTTTGTCTCATAACCTTGCTTATCGCAAGTTACTTGACAAAAAGGGGCAAAATGTAGACACCTAAAATTGGTTACTCAATTTAGTGTCCCTCTCATCTGTTTACTTGCTTAGGTAACCTGGGGCACGTTTACGTCACCAACTATCCCCTTGGGATATTATCCAATTTGTGATTTAATCACTTATTCCAAATTTAATTCATCCCATCACATCTTACCCATGAGTGATTGAATATTAAATATTTAATTACGCTTCTTCCCATGCATCTTAATCACTTATCCACCCCAAATTTATTCTATCCATGTATCAAATCTATTTTTAATCTTCCCTAAGCAGGATATTTTCCCGTAGTCAGGATAAGTCTTATCTTTCTCGAAATCGATCATTTTTGGCCACCTCGAGAGTCTTTTCCGCGATCGGCGCCGACCCATATGGTCGGCGCCGATTTTTTTAGGAGCGGCGCCGATTATAAAAGCAAGTCCAGAACTCAGTTCTAAGGACCGAAGAGACCGAAAAGAGATCACGAACGAGCGAAAAAGCGAACAGGTGAAAAAAGAGAGCACTTACGCACGAACAGAGAGCGAGAGAGATACAGGGTGTGAGAAAGAGAGATCCTTTTAGCATCAATTGTCTCAGATTGGGACAGATCCTGTCCGAATCAATCCCTGAGAGGAGCACCGTTACTCTGTCCCTGTCACATCAGCATCGCACACCACCATCTATCATCTGGTGACCCTGTTCCAGTGTCTTGCCAACTTCGGCACATCCAACAGACCACATTCACCTTCCAATTCCTGAATCTTGTCGCACAGTCCCTGATTGATTGATCTGTCTCTAGTCGACGCCGATCCCCCTCAATCGACACCGACCAGTCTCAATCGACGCCGATTCTACCCAGTCGACGCCGATTTATCTGCAGATAGGTAAAAGGATACAGGTAACACAAATCTAGCATTTATTTCATAGTTCCCTATTTTCTGTACTTTCTGTCTGCTGTTTAGATTCTGTCTTATTACTGCGATCAGAAAATCTAGTCTTTATTTACATCTTTTATCATGTATGCTTCTTTTCTTAATTGAAAACGTGGACTGACATCCGCCGAGGAAGCTTATCGCTTCTCGGACCTACTTCTCGGGCAGTCCACTTAAATATCTTTTAACGTGGTCTTTTTCTGTCAAGCATCGGTGTTTTGCAGGTTATTCGGATCTATTATGTGAATTGCTCGTGTGCACCCGTCTTATCTACATCGGATTCCTCATCCGTCTACATCTTCATCAGGTATCAATTTCATTGAGGTTTTTCAGGGTTTTTGTGTTTAGTTTGGTGCATTAACTTCGACAGGTAACAAGCGCAAAATTCTTGATCTACAAAAAGGTGCCCCTAAGGAAGAATGCAAAAAGGTTCAACAACCAAGCAACAATATTCACCAAAGCTTCTCCAAAGTAAGAGCTCCAATCACTAGAAAAATGTGCTTAAGGATGTATGCAAAAATGTTCCAACAACCCCCAAAACAAGAAGAGAGTTTGAATTAAATAGATGAGGGAGAGAAGAGGATAATGTGGATCCATGTAGGATGCCACATCAAACATCCACCAATTCAAACACAAAAGACAAAAATCAATTCTCCCAAGCAAAATAAAGAGGTGGGTGAAAATATGACAGGTTACTTGCACACTCCAAAAAGAGCCCACACCGCAAGGGACAACAATTTAATAAAATGTAAGAGAGTGCAATCCAAAACAAGCAACATGAGGAATAAAATGCATTTTAAAAGTCACAAATCACATCTCCATCCATAAGTATGGTTGGTATATTAAATTTAGAGGTATGGGACAAGTTTTTCTTGTCCCACAAGCCTTCAAAAATAGTTCCCAAGGAAAAAATTCGAATTTGTCATGGAGGTGGAGTGTTTCATACTCCAAAACAGACTTAAACATACTCTTACACAAACTAAAAACTTCAATTATTATTTTCCCATATGGCCATTTGATTTATTTAAATTTTAGTCATATGATTCTCACATTAATCCATCACAATTTTAATTAATTAAAAGAAGGGAACACATTACTAATAAAATACATACAACAATAAATAAACATTTTACCACATTAATAAAATACACAAACCCATGGTCACATGTAAAGATGATTCCCCCATGGGAATCTCTAACAAAAATACAACACACACACAAAACAATTTGCCATGGTGACCTTGTCGAATTCACCTAGAATTCCACTTTGGTTAGTCTCCAATCCCCCAATGTCTGTTGTGATATTTTAAACCTACAAAAAAAAAAATACCTCCTTCAGCCTAGTGGCCATATCAGAACGTCCAAAATGAATATATAATAAAATCAAAAAATCATCTATACATATGAATCACAACAATCACCAAGGCAATCAATGAAATCATTTACAATTTATATCGACAACTATATCATCATCAAATAATTTTTCCTTTTCTAGGTTTACTCATAATCTCCAAAATCATATGTCCAAATAACTTCCATTAAACATCCATGTCAATAGTATATCATCATCCACATGTGAGTGTCTCTAATAATCACCATGCATTATATATAATCAGATTTGACAATAATCCAAGATCTGACATCTAACACCACACTAAATCAAAACTATTAAAATGTCTGTCATATAGTCTATAGTCTCATGATCAGTAATAAAAGGTGCCAAAAGAAGTGGGCACTACACATATCATGATCAAGCTTGTGGTGGACATTTCTCAGCAATGGTCACTGCACATAAGATTCTCAGGGGGAGATATTATTGGCCCTCCATCTTTGCAGAAACTCAAGATTGGGTTTCCAAATGTAAAGCATGCCAATAATTTATTGGAAAGCCACAACTAGCTGCATTGCCACTCAGGCCTGTGGTGATTGAAGAACCATTTCAGAAATGGGGGCTAGATTTTATTGGTGTTTTGAATCCTCATTCAAGTGCAAGGCATACTTATGTACTCACTACAACTGATTACTTCACTAAATGGGTGGAAGCCATTCCAACCAAGAAAGCCAGCTTTGAAACAGTCTGCAACTTCATCAAGGAGAATATCATTGTTCATTTTGGAGCACCACAGAAGATTGTTGTAGACAATGCCACCTATTTCTCTTCAAAGGAGATCACAGAGTTTTGTTATGGTTTTAGAATCTCCTTATCTCACTCTTCTGACTATTATCCATAGGGAAATGGTCAAGCTGAGTCAAGCAACAAGAACATTGTGACCATTATTTGCAAGCTGGTAGATGAGAATCAAAGGAGAACTGGCACAAGAAGTTATATGATGCATTGTGGGCTGATAGGATCACTCCTAAGAAGGTAATAGGTATGTCACCTTTCCAAATGTTGTATGGAGCTGAGGTAGAGATTCCTCTCACAATTGAGATGTCAACTCTCAAGTTACTGCAAGAAATAGAAGATGGTTAGTATAAAGACTCCACTAACAAGAGGATCCTCTTCCTGGAGAAGCTGGAGGAAAGCAGATGCCAAGTTGTGGATAGAATTAAAGAACACCAATTGAAAGTGAAGAAGATATTTGACAAGAGGGCAAAGGCAAGAGAATTCAAGGTTGGAGATTTTGTCCTGCTTTGGGACAAGAGAAGAGAACCAAAGGGCAGCCATGGAAAGTTTGATTCATTATGGCTTGGCCCATTCCAAATTCATGGATCTTGTGGTGAGAATATTTTTCTCCTCTCATACCTGGATGGAATGCCATTGGAATTACCTCGAAGTGGGAAATACTTGAAACTATAACATTAGTGAAAGTGGGTTGTCCCCCGCCTTATACCATAGGTGATTTCGTAGGTGTGTTTTTCCCTTTTCTGTTATGTGGTTTTGGTTTAGTTTAGTTTAGTTTTTGTTGTGTTTGGTTTGGCTTGTGTGTTTCCTCATTCTTCCATTCTTTCTCAGAATTGTACATGACTCTGCAAGGCCCAATGGATAAGGAACTTGTCAATGTAATATGTTTTTAAACCTAAGATTCTGGATCCTCATGTCGTGCCCTAGCCATGCCTAGTTCTCTCCATGTCCCCAAGCTAGAGCCAGCTGTTGTCTCTCGAAAACTACTCTGCATTTTCATAGTCAAATTCAATTTTTTTGAGCTCATTCCCTTCGTTGGTGTTTAATCCAAATTAGAGATTTAAGAATTTAGCAAAAATCGTGCCCTAGAGCTGTTTAAACCTTTGTTTTGCTCATTTTTAGAAATCCTCCATTTCCCAGTCTGTGCGCATAATATCCTCTTTGCAACCTCCATTTTTTATTGAAATTATTCACTTGTTCTATGGCCTGGGTCGTTAAATAATTGTTTTATCTCCATGCCTTTGGGTCGTGAAGGAAATTTGAAAATTGGACTCAAAACGATGAAGTTTTCTTTCTCTGCATATTTTCCATAGTCAGGATGACGGGCTTCTTTTCCCCATCAAAATTTTACCCCAATGAATGTAGGTACGTGGTTAGATCCTATTGGATGGGGAGGAACGGGATTTTTGGTGAACTTAACACTTTTGGTCACTTTTGGCAAAAATGGTAAATTTGCCCCACGGCTCCGCCAAGGTCTTGGGCCCACCATTGAAAATTCAAAGCGGAAGAGCAGAACAATGGAGAAATTTGAGTTTTTGAGCCTCTTTGCCAAAAAGGTGAAAAGCTAAAAAGTGACCCATAGCCCCGATCAATATTTAAAAGGAAAAATTCAAAGTTGAAGCCCATAGGGAGAAAGTCAAAGGTGTAGCCCGCTGTTGAAAAGTCAAAGCAGATGAGCGGGCCATTGGGGCACTTTTGGAAATTTAACCAAATTCCCAAAAGTGAAGTAAAAGTTCTAGAATGCTCCATGGATCCGCCAAGGTCTCAGGCCCGCCATTGAAAAGTCAAAGCGGAGGAGTGGAACGACGGAGAACTTTGAGTTTTTGAGCCTTTTTTCCAAAAAGGTTAAAATGTTGAGAAAAGGGCCATGCCCCCATTTCCATTCAGAGGATGCCACATGTCAAGAGTTTAATCAGAGTAGTGGGCCAACGGAGGAAATTGAGTTTTTGAGCCTTTTTCCAAAAAGGTTAAAATGTTGAGAAAAGGGTTGCAATCCCATTTCCAATAAGAATGTGCCACGTGTCCTAGTCAAATTGGAGTAGCGGGCTGGCAGAGGAAATTGATTTTTTGAGCCTTTTTCCAAAAAAGGTTAAAATGTTGAGAAAAGGGCCACGATCCCACTTCTAATAAGAATGTGCCATGTGTCTAAGTTGAAAATTCAAAGCGGGGCTGCGGGCCAATTTTTTCCAAATTGCCAAATCTCATGAAAAATCACAAAATGCGAAAGGCTTCCCCCATAACCACTCCAATCCCTTCTTGCCACGTGGACGACCCAATTTCAGAGTTAGAGGAGAAAATAAAATGGTCTATATTTAAACTGGTAAACCAAATGTAACGGTTGCTTTGTAAGATCTAGTTTTTAACCCACCATGAGCATTTTCTTCATTACAAAGGATTTTGAAAAGGCGTTGAAGATTTTTGAAGTTGTAACGGTTTCTTGCGAAGAATATAATGACTTCTCAATGTCATTCCAAGGGCTGGTGATTGATTTCAAAAAATACCAAAGTGCTCTGTACCTGGAAAAGACATAAAATGCCACATTGCTTCTATTTTCTCTTCTTCCTCGAATTTCTTCCATTCTCAAGCTATGTAGAAACTCGTCTCAAGATTCAATAATAAAAGAAGGAATTTTGGCCTTTTTTATTGAGGGATTGATTAGTACTTTGTGACCAATGAGTTTCATTTGGTCTTGTAGCTTCTTCTGCAGTTTTTTCTTCTTCTAACTATTAATGCATGTAAATGAAATTTCTAATTAATGTGTGTGGGCATCTGATATTCTACTCACAACATTAGTTTCTCCTACCTCCATTCTCACTCCCTTTCCCCTTCTCAGACAAAGTTCTTCTCTAGTGAGAAATTGCTAGCTTTTCCACAGGGTCAGTGGAGTGCCCCTATTGGATCTCTGGTCAAAAGGCCACCATTGAAATCCACTTTTTCACGCATGCACATACGGATTCCGCACCGTTCAAGTAGAGGGACTTAGATTCCCATATTGTTGGCTTGAAACCCACCAATTTGTCCACAAGGACAATTTTCTCACCAACATGCATGATTTACCAAACCTCCTTCAAGTTTTAGAATACCATCTTCCATGTCAATTCACTCGATTAAAGACAATATTAAGAACCAAAATATGATTTCCAGTTATAAATATAGTTTAGATATAATAACATGTATGTTTGTCATAAAGGTTTCATGTTCCAACTATGATAGTTTTTACATAGTTCGAAACATTACCAAGAAATAAATCAACATGAGATAGTGATCATAACATAATAATCAACTACCAAATTTAAAGATATATGAACTTGTAGACACAAAATCATGCACTTGGGTACATTTCTAGGTCTTAAATACATACTAGCATTCATATGACCCCTAAGCAAAAAAACTAGTAATTGATGGTTGTCTTTGGCTTCTTGTCTTTGTTTCTTGTTTTCTATTTGGTCTTGCACACCCTACAACCCAGTGAATATTTTAATTATTTATCTTTTATGGCTCCAAACACTAGTTCCCAGCTAGGACAGGAGCGCCCAGGCACCCCTAACCCTTTCTTATATTGCTTTCTCCTTTTGGGTATATTTTATCTTTTAGGCATATTTTTCATTTATGGGTCGGCCTTCCAGTTGTCGATTACAAAATTCAAACAAGGGAATCATATAAATACATAGTTATGTGTTCAAATCAAGGATCTGGCACTAAGAATTACTAAAATCACCTAAGTTTGTTTTCAAAAGGCACCTAAAGAACTCTAAAACATCCATCTAGCATCCATTGAAGGGACAAGGGTTGTATACACAACATAGAAAGGGGAAGTTCATTTTTCTATCCACGCATTCTATTACATTGCTATATTTATCTACAACTCTCTATCAAGTACAACTTGCACAAGGGCATCCTAGGGAACGATTTTCTACAAACACTCACAAGAACTACATGGAGTCTAAGATGTAGTGTAATGCTCAGTTGTAAGTTCACTCTTAGGATGACCGACGGGGTCAGTCCGACTCCCCATATTGCATCTTTCTTTTTAGGTTTGATGTGGTTTGTAGGGTTTTGTAGGTGAACTTCTATTTTATAGGTTACAGGTACCTTTGGCATTCATTTTACGACTACTAGGCGATCAACACAAAGTGATTGTGACATACTTGTGACACATCAGAAATAAGACTTGGAGCTTTTGCATAGTCATAGGAACCAAGATCCAATCACCAACACCCTAGGTGCCCCTGTCCAATTGTGGGAGCCCCTATCTAGCCTTATTTGTGAGTTATAGAATTTACAAAGGTTGATTATGATGATGTTTGTATTTTTTTCATCACTTTCCCCTGCTCACACCACTTCTAGATTACGCAGAAACTAGTTAAGTCATCTCTCCTTCTTATTTTCTTAGGGTTTTAATTATTACATCTTAGCTTTCTTGTGTCATTTCTTTATTTCACTATTTACACATCATTTGGTTCAGTAGTGACTCTAAAAAATTTAGGTTTAATTCAAATTAAATAAAATAATTTAGTGAACCCCACTTGTGATCTTTCATTTGGAACCCTACTCTATTGGTTTCTCTTTCATGGATCCTAAGGTTCCTTAAGTCTCTTTGAATCAATTGCTCTAAATGCACCCACATTGCAAAGATGTTCTCCAAAAAAACCCTATAAACTATGTATCTCCCTCACAGTATGCCACCCTCTCAAGTAAATGCTATTTTTGATCATTTATCTTATGAATCTATCAGTCATAATTCTCCATCTAATCAACCCATGTTAGAGTCGATTGAAGCTTTAAATTATTTATTTCAAGACAAAATCCAAGCTATAGAAACCATAATTACATCTCTTAAATCTTAAATCCAACATCTGAAGGATGCTTTTTCGTCCCATGCTCATTATTCTTCTACATATAATTCTACTTCGTTGTCCTCTACATGTGCTCATATAAGTGAACCTCAAGTCGTGCAACTACCCATGCCTCTAAAGTTTGATTTTAATGCTAAGCCACATGATATTCTTCCTCAGTTCATCACTCATCATTTGATCAACTTGAAATCAACTAATTGCTACCCTCCTTATCGGCTTTCTAAATATCAAGGTCTCCCATTTTGCAATTATCATCGAATTAATGGACATAATGACAATGATTTCTATTCTCTAAAATGAAAAATTGGCCACATTAAGCATCGTGGTTTCATTTCATTTGCTACGAAAAATGTTGTTTCATGCTCATCGTCAATTGGAAAATCCCAGTGGGCTCCTAAATTTTATTCATCTATGTCTAATGGACATCATTTTATAGTCACTCATGTTCCTTCTTCAGTAAGTCAAGATTTTCTTGAGAAACCTCCTTTCAAAATCATCCCATCTCCTCCTCCTATAAAGTCTTCTACAACGCTATCAATTCCAAACAAGATACCACGATTAAAGGTCCCTCTCCATCCTACTCTACTTTAACATCCAGTTATTATTTTCAAACAAATTATTCCTTATATTCATGGCCATGACACATTTCAAGCTCTGCCACCATAGCATGGTCCTCACATCACCACATATCTCTTCATCATTGGCACACTTATGGGCATTGCACTTCTCCCCCCTTCTATTCCTATCAATTGTCTCTAGTATCTACTATCACACTTAACGCTCCACGCTTTATGATTAATATTTCTTTACACTTTTAAACCCTTTAATACACACTTTGTATCGTCATTACCCTATGAAGCACTCTAGTTCCATGGTTCAAACTCGAATTCGGAGGGTCCAACTCTGAAATGAACCTTGCCATATTCACTCTATATGATCTATGCTTCGTGCTCTATCTTTCTAGCACAAAATTTCAAACCATTTCCCGATGACACACTCTTGTTATATGGTTCATTCTTGATTGTTGAGGGGTATTTTATAAATTAACCTCATCTTATATGCATTTATTGGAGGGCACACTACTCCTATCCATTTTTGCATAGTGAATACCATCCCATTCATCCTCACAACATATTGCATATCTTGGTTGCACTTACTCTTGCTTTCTTATACTTACATGTACACTTTGATCCCATGCTATATGGATACTTAATATGTCAATATTTTTTCTATATACACATGTATGTTCACTTGGTCTTTTGGAGTGAATGAAGATATCGTACAGGTCCTTACACACTGCAATGATGCTTGGCACTTTACCTCTTACAAGTCCCACCAAGGCTCCTAGGGGAATCTACTTTCTCACACGTTACATGTGATATTGTTTCATCATATACTATTTATTATTACTAGCACACTAATTTACATTGATACATACATGTCTTGACATACTTTTTATCCTTCTAACATGCTAGTGGGTGATTCATGTGCATCATTTTCCTTGTAGGACTATATGCCACCATGACTGTTTGATACATTTTTGCTTTTTATTTATTTCTACTTGTATGTTATTGTTTGTGAGCTATGCCCTATGTCTTGTTTGATCACTGCTGGTATTCTTTTGGCTTCTTTTGCCTTGATTGTATTGTGACATTATGAGCAATGTCCCATGTATGAAACTCACTTTTCACAGTCCAATTTGTTTGCACACTTAATTTTATTACATTGTCTTTTATTACACGTTTGATAGTTTTTTCTACTAACACATGTTACTAGCCAGTTTTTTTATGCGTGCCTTGGTTTCTATCATGCAAATTCCCTACCCCATGTAGGTATCAATTTCAGATAAACATCAGGTTCTCTCATTTGGGCTGAATTTTCCTATTGATGTTGTATGCACCCTAAACGAGGGGGGCATACACTAGAAAAAATTCACCCCATACAACATCTCAGAGCTACAACACAAAAAATAATCGACATAGGTTACAGTTATAACACTAGATTAGAATCAAACTTGGGTTAGAATCATAACATAGACACAAACATCTAGACCTAGATAAAATAACATATGTCCTCCCCTGGGATCTAATGTCCTAGGGGCACACAGTCATTTCATCATATCATTATAGTCTACAGAAGTCTTCAGACATAAAGGATGTGCATGCGGGAACAAGGTGTATTTGAAGGATTGGAAAGATAAGGAAGGAAATGTGTGCCAGAATACTTTGGCTTAGGACTTAGCCATTTGTATGGATAGGGGATATTTTCAAAGATAACACACGGAGCACACATAGAGATGAAGACTTGTGTGACACATAATGGTATTTTGGGAATAAGTGGCTGATAAGTGCCATACATAGCTCACGAAAATAATAGAATTTCTTCTTAGAGTTAACTATAGGACATCTATTATTAGAATACTTGTATGTTGTGCATGCCACTGTAAAGGTGCATGGATATTATCAACATGCGACCTATTTTGAG
Source organism: Taxus chinensis (assembly GCA_019776745.2). Taxonomy (NCBI): domain Eukaryota; kingdom Viridiplantae; phylum Streptophyta; class Pinopsida; order Cupressales; family Taxaceae; genus Taxus; species Taxus chinensis. The sequence goes on from CM034157.1 coordinate 31,727,429, forward strand.
AAGTGTATGGGTGGTGAAGGAAAATTCCCCACCTCTATAAATATGTATTGAACTATGTAGTTTAGTGTGTGTGAATTATTTTAGAGTTATGCTGCTGATATTAATACGTGAATGACTCATGGAGATACTTTATAGTGTAAGAAGATTATGTTTTTTATAGTGTTTAATGCAATGGAGTATATTGAATGGATAATGGTATTAGACATAACTAAATATAGTTCTTGGATGGCTAGCCTTATTATAGTTATTGTTTAGTTCATGATTCTCTAAGATCTAGATCTGGTTTATGCACTGTGAAATGTTTATGTTTGGTTATGGATCTGAATATGTATTATCATCATCACACTAACATCCTGCAAAATAAACTCTAAAGAGGGGCCTGGTACCTTTGTGCTTCAAGTGAGCACTCATCTTAGGCTGAGTGATGTGCCAGTGCGCCTTAGGTTTTCACAGTATATTCTAGACTACATCATTGGTTTCATTGTCGGGACCTCTTTTTCAGCTATTTTCAGGATGTTTCATGATGAAGACGTACCAGTTGACCCTATAAAGTATTGAGGAGTGGATAATAGATCTGGAAGAAGAGTACGCTCAGAGGTTCAACACTAGATCTGAGTTTGAACACGTGCGTGGGTGGAGCAGAACTTGTATGACTATTTATATGAGAGTTTCTTTGTTATCTTTCTGATAGAGTTTTATGAGTGGTTGGTTGCTTATGCATCTAAAAGGAATTGGAGGTATCACACACTTGTCTGGATGTAGGAATAATTTAAAGCCATCTATGATGTTGATCTGGTTTAGACACGCATTGTGGAACTTGGTTCCATGGTGTTCTGAATAGATATATTTTAGAGTACTCAATTTCTACTTACTCTTTCCTGGAGGTAGCTGATTCCAATTTTTATGTTATCCTAAGGGGAACCTATCTGCAAGGCATTCCACTGGTGATCAAAATATTAATGGTAACCCTGAACTTGGAAGAAAATTGATGGCTAGCTAAACCCTACCATGCGTGGGGGCAGAGCAGGTTTGGTGAAGGATGGCAGACCTAGCAGAAAAGAGGAAAAGAGAAGAAAGGTGGCTTAATTACAACGAGGTGCATAAGAGGGAGATAGAGAAACAATGTGATATTGCAGAATAGAAGGCGTTGAGGAGAGAGATGGCTCATGAAGGATTTAGAGCTCACACAGAAGGCATGGAGCCAGAGCATCTAGAACTCCCCCATTTGGGAAAGCATGATAGGGAACCCTCCTCGACCTCATATGGGAGTGTGCATCAGAGATGACATGGGCCACAAGCACGCATCTGAATCTACCTGACAACCTAGCCCTTACGCTTGGTTTTCCAGTATCTAGTACAACCAGTAGTCAGCAAGCTAGTTTGGGGAGTAGAAAAATATGAGTAAATCAAGTAGAAAGTGCATCTATGGTCAGGAAAATGTCTTCTTTGTTATTTGGAGGTACCTTTTCAGGTGCATCGTCGACACAGAACTCAAGCACACAAAATTTTGGACTCACTTCTGGGAGTAGTACCACCTCGCAGACTGTAGGAGTTCAGTTTAGTACCACTATTGGGACACAGGGAAGTACATCCACTGGTCCACTTCTAGCTACAGGTGGAGGATCAGGGGGCATAGGTGGCTCTAGTTCTGGTGGATCTGGTGGGTCTGGAGGTAGAGGTAACACAAGAGGTTCTAGATCAGGTGGGCATGGTCCTCACCAACCCCAAAATATTTACATGGAGATGTCACTTCATCTTCCAGAGTATAGGGGAATAAAAGATGCTGTTGAGCATGTGCACATGTGTGAGATACTGTGGCACGCAAAAGGGATTATGGCTTCTGAGTGCAAGGAAAGTCAGTTTGTAACTACGTTGCAGGGATGTGCTCATAGTTGGTATAGGAAGTTTGACCCTGATCAGACTTGCGTAGATTATGCAGCACTATGGGATGCTTTCCTTAAGGAGTTTTATATCCCTGAGTTTGAGTAGAAGAGTATAAGTGCTCAAGGATATTAAGTAGGGAACTACTGAGAGCATTCGGGAATATGATGCCCATTTCAAAACACTTTTTTCTAAGCTTTTGTATGATATCCATGCAAGCCAACATGTGCAGTGGTTTGTTGGGGGCTTGATAACACCATTTAGGAGGTCATTGTCACATAAGACATATACGAACCCGCTTAAAGCACTTGAAGTAGTGTTTGTGCACTGAGGCAGTCAAAGTATAGACACTGGAGTGAGCCCATTCCTGGAAGCACATATTGTAGCTATGGACGAAAGTAGTTGGAGAAACTATCGGCCAATTCACACACGAGAGATGCACTGGGATTTGGTGTACAAATTGTGAAGTGGAAGGGCACACTAAGGATAATTGTCCCCATAGGTTAGTACGTTCATTGTTGCTAGACTGTGAGATATGTCATTTAGACCATGATGCAAGAAACTGCCCATTATTACAATGCATGATCAGAAAGAACGTATCTTGCTATTGTAATATTTTCTGGTCCATGACTCACAATACAGAAGACTGTAGGTTGATTGGTCAGATCCATGATGCCATCGATATTGGTGTGTGATAGACAGGAGTATCAGATAACTCTAAAAGTAAAAGTGAGCACCATGATCATGATCACACCCAAGGGTGCTATGATCAGAACAAGGGATGCTTTGAAGGAAGTCATGGCAGAGGTTGAGGATACCATGGTGGATTTGGGGGTTGAGGCCATGGTGGTGGACGAGGTGAGTTTCCTCATGGAATGTGTTATACATGTGGATCTCCTGACCACTACAGGTGTGAATGCCCTCAGAATATTACTTGTTCTTTTTGTGGGAAGAATCATAACTATGAGGAATGCCCAGACTTATATGAGCATCTTAGCAAGCAACATAAATAAGAGAACAAGGGTGCATGGATGGTTAGAATACAATGCACCATGGAAAATCAGTGGATGCCAAAGTTGGCACTGGAACCTGAGGTAGTACCTATGAAGATTACTACATGTGCTGAAGTTGTGTGTGCATAAGAGAAATGTTACAAAAGAATCCTACCATTACTAAGGAGGAGGTTTTACATGCAAGGTACCCAGATCCTACACATCAGAAGGAGGTTTATCAGGAAACCATGGAGGTACTCAGAAATCTTCAAGGTGAAATACAGTGTTTAAAGGAACAGTCATGGAAGTTGGAACAAAAGAAGGCAACAGAGATGGTCCAGTCAGATGTTGATGATTTGAAAGAGGTATGCAAGATGTTGCCAGGAGAATATTATTCCATTACTAGGGAATTGGTTAAAGGGAAACACTCTGCACAGGTATTGAGAATGGATGGTAGATCCTGCATGCTAATCTTCCCCCTCATAGCTTGGATTATGAAAAGGAAATCACTCTGAATGTTGTTGTGGATGGGTGGATTTTGAGCAATATATTGATTGACATAGGTGCGGAAGTGAATGTGCTTACTTTAGATGCATGGGTGTAGATGGGAAGACCTCCATTACAACCATCCTCTAATGTATTGTTTATGGCTAATCAGACTAAGGCCACTCCAATCAGGGTTTTAAAGGATGCATCCATTACTATACAAGGGGCCAAGTTCACTGGGGACTTTGAGGTTTTGGCACTTGTAGAAGTAGACAACTTCCCAGCTCTACTTGGGAACCCTTGGTGTTATGCAAATAATGTTGATCTATGGTTCAACAAGGGGTATATAAGTTTTGAGAACAAGGAAGAATGCGTTATTATCCCTTTGATAGATGAGAAATATACACCTTATGTTGAACCTTTGAGTGAGGAAGATATGAACATAATTTATGTGCACGCCATTCGAGATCCAGAAGTACTTGAGCCATCTAAGGAGGGAATCCTCCAGTGGGAAGATGCATAGTCTATTAGTGATACTACAAGTATTGCTTGTGAAAATTGGGTGCATGACACCTATGAGATGGTTGGGTGTGAAGTAAGAAGTGCCTTTTCATGGAGGAGCAAACCTTGTTATATTAGGCAGATAGGTAACAACTTTGTACCCTGATACACTAGAGAAGGAGATCCTACAAGTATTCCTGCATGCCATGGAGGAGCAGTGGATGGATCAAGTGGAGAGAAGAAATATGTTAGTGTATACCCTGCGCGGGATGGCAACACACTGGTGGATGGTTCACAGGGATAATCTCATAGAATGGAATGAAGTAAGAATTTCTCTAACAACTCAGTTTCTCAGGAGTAATGCACCTACTCAAATCTGCATATATCATGGTAATCAACCTATTCAGCACCACGTTCAGTAGTGTGAGAGACTCTAGACAGAGGGGAAAGGAAGCTTTACCACCTTCACTTTGGGTGCACAAACTTTATTCCACTTTGCAAGGTTGCGCACGTGCTTGGTATGTTTATGCGGAACTACATAGGGAGACTGGAAATTGGCAAGACTTGATTGCAGGAATGGTCCAGACTTTTGACTACTTCTCTACTAAACCTCCAGTGAGAGAGGCATTATGGGTTATGGAATGCTTGACTATGGGAGACAATGCAAAGGCTGAAGAACTCATTCAGGAGTTATTTGGTGAGGAAGAACCAGGAGCGCGTTTTGATGAAATAGATGAGACAGATGTCAAACTATTTAAGCATGCTTGTTTTGAGAAGGAGAAAGGAAAGATGGTCTACATAGTGGATGATGAAGAAGTAGAAAATTTGGACATTGATCATTCCAAAGGTATGCGTGAGGTTTTAGAAAGTGTGAATAACAACACGTGTGCCTATCATGAACCTATGAAGACCAAGAAAGTGAACATTGGCATGGATGTTGAACCTAAGGAGGCCATAATTGGAGATTATTGGTCTGATTCTGAAGTGGAAAAGATAATTGAGTTACTACGTGATTTCTAGGACTTATTTCCTAGGGGCTACCATGAGTTAAAGGGGGTGCATGAGTCATTAGGTGAGATGAAGATTAAGCTAAAGGAAGGTGTGCACCTGGTTAGGAAGAGACCTTACAGGATGAACCCTAACCTGTGTGTAAAAGTTAAAGAAGAAATTGACAAAATGCTGAAATTTGGCATCATTAAGCCCCTAGAAGAATCAGAGTGGGTTAGCCCCATGGTAATCAGTATAAAGAAATATGGTTGGATTAGGATTTGTGTGGATTACAGGGAGCTGAATGTTGCATGTGTGATTGATCCTTTTCCTACGCCTTTCACTGAGGAAATATTAGAAGGCATTACAGGGTGAAATTTACTCTTTTACAGATGGATTCTCTGGGTATCATCAGGTAAGAATTGCACAGGAGGATCAAGAGAAGAAAACCTTCACCATTGAATGGGGAAGTTTTGCATATATGGTGATGCCCTTTGGTTTGAAGATTGTGCCTGCTGTATTTTCGCGCATAGTTGTTCAAGCATTCCAGGATTTTATTCACAAATTCTTGCAGGTTTACTTGGATGATTCAATGGTATATGGGCTTGTTAAGGATCATTTTGAAAACTTGTGCTTAATGTTTGAAAGATGTAGACAGTTACACATCTCTTTAAACATCAAGAAGTGTGTATTTGCTACACCTTTTGGAACTCTGCTAGGGCATATCATCTGCAAGGAAGGTTTGTTAGTAGATCCAGCTAAGGTTGCAGTTATTGTAGGCCTGGAGGAGCCTACCAGTCAGAGTGAGGTGTGTGGATTCTTGGGCCATACAGGGTATTACAGAAAATTTATCAAAGGATATGCAAATATTTTTGTGCCCCTGGAGGAGTTACTAAAGGGAAAAGGGACATTCTATTGGGGAGAACCGCAGCAGTGCATATTTGAGGCATTGAAGGAGAGACTTACTACAACACCTATTCTATGTTTTCCCTCATGGAACCAACTATTTCACGTACATGTGGATGCCTCTGGCATGACCATTGGCACAGTGTTAGCTCATCCTAGAGAAGGTATTATAGATCATCCTATCTACTTTGCTAGTAGAAAGTTGACTCCTGCAGAACAGAATTATACAACTACAGAGTGTGAGGCCTTGTCGATGATCTACGTGCTGCATAAGTTTAGACAGTACTTGCTAGCAACACCTTTTGTATTTTATACAGATCACATGACACTAAAATACTTGGTAAATAATCCCATTTTATAGGGGCGCATATGTCGATGGGTTCTCTTATTCCAAGAATTTGACTTTACAGTCGTGGTAAAACTAGGTAAAAGTAATTTTGGCCCAGACCACTTATCAAGAATTCAATCAGGAGAGGATGCACAGACAATTGAAGATACAATGTCAGATGCACAGTTGTATAGGTTACATCATGTGCCTTCAGAATTGAAGGATATTGTTGTCTTTTTACGCACAAGTATGTCACCAGAAGGAATGAAATCATTAGAGAAGAAATAACTTGCAATTTGTTGCACCCTTCATGTTGATCAGTGGTAACTTATACAAACTAGGCTGAGATGAAGTATTGTGCCAGTGTGTATTAGAACATGAGCACATAGATATCATGGAAGAGGCTCATGGTGGTATTGTAGGTGGGCATTATGTAGGTGATGCCACGTGTGCAAGATTCTACTCATTGGATTATGGTGGGAGACCCTGTATAAGGATTGTAAAGAGTATTGTAAGGTGTGTGATCACTGTCAGTGCCTTGGAAAACCTAGACAAAGAGATGAAATGCCTTTGAGGCCTATTACTAGTGCAGAGCCATTTGAAAAATGGGCAATAGACTTTGTGGGTCCTATTTCCCCAGCCGCACGTAGAACCGGATCATGCTACATCATCACTTGTACAAATTATCTTACACGATGGGAAGAAGTAACACCTACAAAGGATTGTACAACAGCTACAGTAACAAGGTTCTTATGGGAAAATATTCTTACTAGGTATGGATGTCTGTTGAGTTTGACAAGTGATAGGGGCACACACTTCTTGAATGAGACAATCAGGATATTGTTGGATGAATTTATGGTTGCACACCACAAGACTACACCTTATCACCCTCAAGAAAATGGGACTGTTGAGGGCTTCAACAAGATATTGAGCCAGAATTTAACAAAAAATTGTGATGTTGGATGGAAGGATTGGGATGATAAAGTTTTCTGTTGTACTTTGGGCATATAGAACAACCTACAAAAGGTTGAATAAGGCCACACCCTTTCAGTTGGTGTTTGGTGCATAGAAGTAGTTCTTCCCATGGAATTCATGTTACCTTCTTTGTGTATTGCACGTGTGGGAGGTCTAGCTGATGAGAAAGCATTAGAAGAAAGAATTGACAAGTTAATACAACTGGATGAGAGGTGCACCATAGCACGTTGGAGTCAGAAGTAGGAAAAGGCTAGGCAGAAGGCATGGCATGACAGACACATCAGGGATAAGAAGCTTGAGGTTGGAAAAATGGTACTTCTTTATGATTCCAAGTTTCTGTGCCATCCAGGAAAACTTAAGGTGCATTGGTTGGGACCATATGTTATCACTCACATCCTTGAATCAGGTGCTTGTCAGTTAGAGGTGCTTGATGGAACACAGTTACTTTAACGGGAGTAGGCTGAAGCCCTACTATAAATAAGTCTTCTTGGTGTTTGTAATAAGGTAGTATTTCCATTTAGTATAGATTTCCCTTTTTGTATTTCCTTTAATGTATTTCCTTCTTCGTCGCTATGCTTTGTCAATTTAGTTTGGTGTTTTGTGTAATAAGCGCATTTGCGCGCTGGAAGCTAATTACAATCTGAAGTATTTTTATGTGCAGAGGACTACACATACCATTGGTGTGGGGTGGTTATTATTCAAAAAGGGGGTACACATAAGAATATACTGTTATAGGTGTTATTCAAAAATGGAAGGCAACTGCTAGAAAGAAGATTGCTCCTAAGGAAGACCATAGCTAGAAATAAATGAATGAAAGTATAACGTGAGGTAAGTGGTGCGGCCGTAGAAACTACTAGAGGAAGGCACAATGGTGAGGTACTTTGGGCATGGATGTGCATATAGAAGGAGGTTTGTAGCAAGAAGGTAGGAAAGCACTGGAAGGTTATAGCTGTGGTGCATAGGTGTATCACACAGAAATTGGGAAAATGGTCAATTAATGAGAGGATTGGTGGTAGGTAAAGGAGAAATAAATGCAATAAATTTTAGCAACTCTATATAAAGACGTGATGTGGGTTTATTTTTACCTTTGTGATCATAAGTATTTGAGTGAGCTAGTTGTGACCAAACCAAGTGAAATGTGTTGAGGTGTGGAGAGTTGCGAAACTAGGTGTGGAGAGCAGATTTGTGCACATAAGTGGCTTGTGTCCCCATTGGAGAAGGGTTTGAGTGAAGCAGAAGCATTGAGAAGGAGCTAGGGCATGTGGTTTCGAGCTAGGGCATGTGGTTTTGAGCTAGGGCATGCAGGTTTTTGAGCTAGGGCATGAGAGCTTACTTGACAGAGGAAAAAGGTGATATTTTTACCATGGCACCAAGGAAAGCACCTGGAGCAGGAATGAAGGGGAAGAAAAAGGTGGAAATTGAGGTTGAAGATGCTCCCAAGAGATTTTTTTCATAAATGTAGTATCTAGAAGGAGTGATCATCGGATGGGATTGGGATTCCCATATCTGCAGATGCAAAGTAAGTGACTACAACCACTGCACTACTGAAAACAAGGGGGATTTGGACGCATTGTTGAATAAGAAGACCAAAAAGTGCATGGTGGATGACATGCCAGTATATGACGATGCTGGGGAGAAGTTTCTCAAGATGGTAGGGGTGTATTACATGTATGAACTCCCATATTTTAGAAAACCTAAAAGTTTATACCAATGGATTATGAGAAGATTCCATGAGGACTTCTTCTATTTTGTTGGATGGTGGGTAAGGATGACTGTGCCTTTGATTGCTACGTTGAGAGGACTGAAGGGCACAGGGACAAAGGTTAGTAGTGATCTAACTGATAAGGTAGTTATTATAGCTACAAGCAAGGAGTTGGGATATGCCAAGGGTCTCCACATGGAATGGACATCTACAAATTAAGGAAGTACCCTGTGGTGCAGGTAGCCACACATCTGCTCACTAAGTTGAATGATCAGGAGAGATGGTCACAAGTAAATACCATGTGGCTACATATTGTGAAGAAAATGTCACAAGGAGAAATGTACAACTTAGTTGGCTACATAGCAGAAACAATTATTGAGGAAGCACGCACAGGTGAGAAGATAAGTTTTGTGTTATCCTATTATCTCTTGTGTTTGTAGAAATTGGAGTGCCCGATGGGCCAAATAACAAAATTTGGGAATACCCCATGGAAAAGAAGTCCCTCGCAGAGAGGTTTGAGAAGTATTTGTGTGAAGGAACAATGAGTGGCCCATTCAAACAAAGGGAAGAACTATGGTATGATTGACTTCGTGGCCTTTGAGGAGGAATGACACATTCCAAAGGAGTTACCCTCAGTAGTGGGAAAGGCAGTGCAGTTCATGGTGTATCAACATTTTTGCATCGTGTGGTTCACAATGAAGGATGGGACATGGAGTCCCTGGTGCAAACTACCATACGCCTTCACAACACGTTACTTCCAGGAAGAAGTACACATGTTTACTGATGCGCATCACTTGAGCTACAATGTGGACAAGGTAGACTGTGACTACCATACTCTAAGGAAAACATATGTTTATCCAGGTGGTCTGCCTATATCGAGAGGCTTATTTATGATGTTATAAGCATGAAGTCAGTAAGTTTGGCTATTGGGGATAGTGGGGCCATGCTTATCTATCTTCAGCTCAAGCCTAGGATGGAAAAGGGAAAGTATGTGGAGAATGAGTTTATGCTCCCAGGGCCACCTAAGGGAAAACACACAGTTGAAAATGTGGCAGCTCCAAATCCTGCCTCGACCATAGAAGGAGATGAGGAAGAAGAACTCAATGAGGATAGTGGAGGCTTGGACCATAGAGGCCAGAGGTAGCCCATAGACAAAGTGGAGAGTGAGTGTGCAGATACTCCCCCACAGATGCAAGGAGGAGAGGAAGACTTGGACATGGGTACAGTCCATGAGGAATGCCAGTTTAAAAAGGTGTTCAGAAGAACCAGAACCCAAGGTGTAGGAACATCTCAACCTTTATGAAGGTCACCTTGAATCTCCCCTAAAAAAGAAGCACCCGAGAGAAAGAGAAGAAGAAAGTTGAAGCTTAACGAGGAGGAGGAGGAGGAGTCTGAAGAGAGCACACCAAGAACCCTGGCCTAACCTGAAGATGTGGAGGAACCCCAAGATGAAGAAATGAAAGATGAAGAGGAAGGGGTGAAAGAGGTAGAAGAAACTATGCAAGAACAACCCAGCGTGCCCATTATGACTCAGGTAGGAGAAGGGCCAATTCTAGACCTTGGCACCCAGGTTCCTAAGGGGCAAAGAACAAAAAGAGAAAGAACAAGTGAAGATTATGTTGTCCCTAGTATGGGCTATACTGAGGACACAAGAAAAATCATTTACACCCTAGTTTCAGAGCACTGTGGGCCTTAAGGAGTTATATGGGTGGGAGCTGATGGATCTAGATATGGCCACTATGTGCACAAGGAAGCAATTATCCTGGTCCATGTAGACTCATATGGATGAACCATATTTTGATGTGTGTGAGGAGTCTTGTGTCTCACGAAGAGTGAAGAAGGCACCCCAGAGTAGGCACATGACAATAAAACCTACTCTAATGTCTGATGAGTAGGTCAATAATGTAATGGTCAAAGTATCTACTGAGGTGGCAGAGAAACATTGATAAGGCCACCACCATTCGAGCGCTGCTTGAAGATAACAAGGCTAAAACTGAAGAGATAACACATTTAAAGGAAGAGAAGGAATGAGAATGGGAAAATAATGAGGCCTTCATTAGCATGGCAGAGGAAATTGGTGATCACATCCTTAAAACAAGGCCTCATCTAGAATCTCAGGTACCAGAAAAGTTTCCTTCTACTATGCATTATGTGCACACTTTGGTCAATTTGGTGTTAGATGATGGACCAATTCGAATTCCCACACAAAATATTCTGAACAAGAGGTAGAGAGAGCAAGGGCCTCTATGGTTAGGAAAATTTCAACTTATGAGGCATTGCTCCAAACTTTGAAGGATGAGCTGAAGAAAGTTGACCAAGCTCTCAATTTATGTGCGGCACCAGAAGCAGTAATAAGGACCAGAACTCTAGTTGAAGATAATGAAGTTCTGGTAGTGATGAAAGATGAGACACTTAGAAAAAATATTGGCACTGGTGAAACAAAAGTGTGAGGCCCTTGCAACAGCCCAAGATCCACATAAAGAGAGGATTGATGAGATTGGGAAGCTCATAATGCAAAAGATGGACCTCCTGGAAGGAATGATGTCAGGTATGGCTAATGTTTTCTAGGTACTACAAAATGAGAAAGAAAAGATTACTCAGGATGAACTGGATGCCATAGCCACAGATATTCTAGAGAAGACAAGGACCACACTAAATGACTGGTAGACATTGGAGGCTGAAATAAAAAATGAATATCCAGAGCTAATCCTCCCAGTTGAAGAAGAGGGTGCTGCAGAGTGAAAATTCATTCTTTTGTAAAGTGTTTCATTAATTATTTCATTCCTTATTCTTTATTATTGGGAACATTAGAAAGAATTCCCATTACCAGGATGACAATGTACTTTAGTGTGGGGTAATGTTGAGCAGACAAAATGTTTCTCTAAGGAGAAGACACACAAAGGATGCGCACACGGGAACAAGGCACATTTGAAGGCACAGGAAGATAGGGAAGGAAACACATACCAGAACACTTTGGCTCAGGACTTAGCCATTTTTATGGATAAGGGCTATTTTTGGAGATAGTGTGTGGAGCACACATAGAGATGAAGACTTGTGCTACACACAATGGTATTTTGGGAACAAGCGGGTGATAAGCGCCATGCATAGTTTAAGCTAATAATAGGATTTCTTCTTAGAGTTAACTATAGGACATCTATTATTAGAACACTTGCATGTTGTGCATGCCATTGTAAAGGCACATGGCTATTATCAGCATGTGACCTATTTTGAGAAGTGCATGGGTGGTGAAGGGAAAGTCCCCACCTCTATAAATATGTATTGAACTATGTAGTTTAGTGTGTGAATTATTGTAGAGTTATGCTATGGATCTTAATACACGCATGACTCATGGAGATACTTTATAGTGTAAGAATCTTCTGTGTTTAATGCAATGGAGCATATTGGTTGGATAATGGTGTTAGACATAACTGAATCTGGTTCTTGTATGGTTAGCCTTATTATAGTTATTGTTTAGTTCATGATTCTCTAAGATCTAGATCTAGTTTATGCACTGTGAAATGTTTATGTTTGGTTATGGATCTGAATATGTATTCTCATCTCACACTAACATCATGCACAAGAAAGTCTAAAGAGGGGCCTTGTACCTTTGCACACTTCGGGTGAGTGCTCAACCCAGGTTGAGTGATGTGTCAGCACACCTGGGTTTTTTGTAGTAGATTCTAGGATCCAAAAAAATGCATTTTACACAGTGTCTCTAGGGTAGTTTTCTATCCTTTTACACTCTTCTACATCAGGTACACACTTACCTTTTACACACTTTTACATACTTATACACCTTTTTCTTTGATTTATCATATACTAGACTTTGAGTACATTATTTCTCTTCTTTTTTATAGGTTTTTCACTACAAGAAACCACAACAATAGCTACAACATGGTACAATGCATAACACTTCACCCCTAGAGTCATTTTCCTTTCCTAGTTTCGATGCTTCACTTTTCATCATTCCACGCTTCACTTGTCCACTCAGCACACATTTCGCTGCATGCTCTACATGGTTATCAGGTACACATATTCTATCTACTTTATGTTATCAAGTATTCACTCAACAATATAAATTGGGAGAAAATGTAGACAAAATCATGCACTTGGGTACATTTCTAGGTCCTAAACACATACTAGAATTCATATGATTCCTAAGCAAGACAACTAGTAATTGATAACTGTATTTGGCCTCTCCTCTTTGTTTCTTGTTTTCTATTTGGTCTTACACACCCTATAACCTAGTCGGTATTTTACTTATTTATCTTTTATGACTCTAGACACAAGTGCCTATCCAGGAAAGGAGTGCCCAAGCACCCCTAACACTTTCTTATGTTACTCGCTCCTTTTGGGTCTCTTTTATATTTTGGGCATATTTTTCACTTATGGGTCATCCTTTCAGTTGTCAATTATAAAATTCAAACAAGAGAATGATATAAATACATAGTTATGTGTTCAAAATCAAGCACTAAGCATTACTAGCATCACCTAAGCTTACATCCAAAAGGCACCTAAATCACTCTAAAGCATCCATATAACATCCAATCAAGGGATAAGGGTTGCATAAAATCTGCATACACAACATAGAAAGGAGAAGTTCATTTTTTCATCCACACATTCTATTACATTGCTACATTTAGTTACAACCCACTATCAAGGGAAAATTACACAAGGGCATCCTAGGGAATGATTTTCCATACACACTCACTAGAACTACATGGAGTCTCAGATGTAGTGCAACATTCAGTCATAAGTTCACTCTTGGGATGACCACTAGGGTCAGTTTGAATTCCTGTATTGCATCTTTATTTTTAGTTTTGATGCGGTTTGTGGGTTTTTGCAGGTGAACTTCTATTTGACATGTTATAGGTACCTTCAACACTCATTATGTGACTACTAGGCAATCAACACAGAGTAATTGTGACATAGTTGTGACACATCAAAAATTAGATCCGAAGCTTCTGCATAGTCACTGTAGACACCCTAAAAATACATACATAGTCTATCTCACTTCTATCCAATTAGAATTAATTAAATCTTTCCGCAGTACACCCCTTTGGAATTAATTAAATTAATTCCATCATTCAAATATTCCCCTTTAGAATTAATTAAAATTAATTCTATTACCTAAGCTATATTCCTACCCTTTGGAATTAAATTATTTAATTCTAACATGCCTTTGGAATTAATTAAATTAATTCCTACACCTCCTAGCTAATATAATTAAACATTTATTTATTTAAATGGTTAATTATCTCCTCTACTAATTAAATTAATTTAATTCTCATTCTCTTGGAATTAATTAAATTAATTCCTAACACCTTCTAGCTAATATAATTAAACATTTATTTATTTAAATAGTTAATTATCTCCTCACAATTAAATACTAATTAAATTTAGTTATTTAATTCCACCTATTTCAGTTAACATCCACATGGACTCCACATCCTCATCCTAATTAACTACACTTCTAGAATCCTAGAAAGGTGGGGGCAATTAAAATTGCTCGTACAACCATCTTTCCGGATGTAACTTTTGCAATTAATTCCATCATTTCCCCTAAATGCCTCGGAACTACTGCAACCTCCTTCAATGATATTTTTAGCATGTTCATTCAAATGTGTTCAACCAATTTCCAATTACTTCTTTCTCTATAAATTGTAGGCTTACTCTCTTGCAAATCCTATTGAATTCACAATACAGTAGCTCTACTAAATTTCTAAGCCAAAGTCACTGTGTTCGTAGCAATCCGCATCCTCAATTTGGAGACCATTCAAGAGCACCCACATCCATTTGCAAGGTTCACAAACAAAGTTTCTACAACCTTACTGAGGTTTGCATTGAAGGAATACAAGGAGATTTGCAAAATTATTTGTGTATCTTTCATTACTATGATTTTTCCTTGTTTGCATTTTGGCACACCCCACATTTATTTCTTTCATTTTAGTTAATCATTTTATGATCTAAATCTTTCTTTATGTTTATTGTTATTTTTTAACCTTTCTATCAAAATTTTAGCTTCTCAGGTGAAGTTCAGAAGTCAAAAAACCAAAAACAACAATTGTCGGGATGTTTTTCTCACGTTTAAAATTTTCACTGTGAGCACTACCGTAACCCATCTTCCGGAAGCCATAACTTCTTCTCCCGAACTTGGAATTACTTCATTTTTTGTACGAAAAGGTATTGAAAAGATCTATGCAATGGAAAAATAATTTTCTGATTTGGACTTATAGAAAATTTATGGTTTCATTTCTCCTAACACTTGTTATTTAAAAAAAACAAACAAAAATTGTAGTTTTTTTACCTTTAATTTATTTTTTTAACATAACAAGCTCACTTGTATGATATTTTCCTGCACTTTCAAAGTGATCTTGGAAATCATAAACGTGTTTTTTTTTTTAAAGAATTAACCTTTCTTTTTTTTAATCAAACCTTGTTTTATGTGTATGCTCTTTCCTCGCGCTTTTTAAAGTGATATTGGAAGTCAAAAGCGTGAACTTTCTTTCTTGTCTCTTTCCCTTACCTACCTCAGGAGAACATTCTAATCCTTTCTTACAGGACCTCTTAAACTCTCATTTCAGGTGGATCAAAACACTTAAAAACTACTACTACTGTTAGGTTGTCAAATGGTGAGTACAAACTAAACCACATTAAGCTAAACAAGAATAAAATACAACATTTTTACACACTGTATTTGTAGGTTCAAATAAGGGCTAAAACCCGTCCACATAACTGTGGGAAGTATCCTTTGGCATAAGCCATAAAACAAATACTTGGGGTTATAGGAACCCCAAAGTAGTCCACACATTAAGGGAACTGATGGTGAAAAGGGAACCTTTTCTCCCACCTGACTAGTAAAGCCTTGTGAGTTAGAGTCACAGATATCTAGTAGTGGCGACCCCAGTGCGATTCATTCTGAGCAAGATATTTCACTTAGGGTTTCAAAGGGGGTAAATTAAAGTCCATAGCTAGCAATAGCATCGTTTCACTCGAGTATACTGCTGACACCTAGTTGAAGAGAGCCACCTAGGAAGCCAAACACTTATCCAAGCAATCTAAGGTAGAGGCCAAAACTTTCAAAAAAAAATTTTTTTCACATTTCTTCGTTGTTACACACTTTTTCAAGTACTCAGTTTTGAAATTCATTTTTTCCTCTCAAACTCATTATTTGCGTGCATTGTGAATGTATCTAAGTTTCGTAGTTTTTCCAAACACTTTTTTCATTTGAATTCACTAAGTCTTAATGTCATAATACTTTTTCGTCAATTTCCAAACATTTGTATGACATCTTAAGCACTTTCATTCCTTAAGTTTCATCTAAGTCCAAACACACTGATACTTGCTATTTATCATGAATCAGCTGATTGCACAGTTCACCAAATACTGTGAAATTTTTCATTTCTAATTTATAGGGTATCTCTACAAATTTAATCCACTTTGAAACGCATTATTTCTTATAAACCTAGAGTCTACCACTGAAATTTGAGCCTCAATAATCCAAACACCAACTTGTAAACGTGACACCACTTGTTGAAGTTATTTACAACTTGACCACTTCAAAAGATTACTAAGCATTTTCCACTGCAATGTCATAGATTACTTAGACCCATTTAATTTTGACATCTCCATTGATCTTTCACGTGTCCCCTTTTAATTAATGACCCTCCCTTGAAAATCATTGAAACCCTTGTTTTCTTACAGTCTTGATTAAAACATTCAAATTTGGATTTGAGGGATAAATTTTCAGTCTTAGGGTCTAAGGGAGGCTTACGTGGGGTTGCAACACATTGGATCACTTTGTTGAAAATTTGACAACATTCTTCTATCTAGATTCCATCATTGGAAGGGGGCATTTGCATGGCAATTTGTTGCAGGAGAAACCTTATCAGTGATTCACAACGATTGGCATAGTTAATGTCGTGAGCTCATCTTTAATCAGGGTTAGGGAGTGTCCATTGTTCAACTTACCTGCAATTTACAGTGATGAATCACTTCGAGCCAAGGATAATAAAATCATCCTTGGTAAGATTTGGACGACATGGAAAAATAGTTGACAATCCAATAGAAGACATGTTGTCGTAACCTAAACTTAACCATGTTGATTAAAAGTTGGAAAATTTCACTCAGATTTTAAGTCTTCTCCACTTAACACACTTTAGGGTAAGTTGAGTACAAGGAATTACATAATTCACATTTATGTTCACCATGGTAATGATGAACTCAAACATGTCTAGGCTGACAATCTCATTTTATAATGAAACTAATCCCCATGAGTCTCTAGTGTTCTAGCTAAACATCATTCAAGTGTAAAAGAGTTGCGAATCCATCAAACAAAGTCCCTCTCAAGGACTCATATTTTGATTAAGGCATAGATGAAAACTAAGCACTTCAACTAATCTCTTCCAATTAACATCATTCCTTTTGTTAAGTATTGTGAAGTCCTAGTTGTATTTCTCTTAGGCAACATAGCTGTTAGGAGTTAACCTTTTCACATTTTTGCTCACTCGAGATCAGGCTGATTTGGTGCCCTAAGATTTGAAGAGTTCACCTTAGTCACAGTCTCTTCTATGCTTAAACACTTTTTTTGTTAAAAGTAGAGCTACACCTACAACCTAAATCTAGTCCCTAAACCTCTTAAGGCTTCTCATTTTGATTAAGACCCAGTAAATCCACAAACACCATTTTCGCCTTCTGGAAACCTCTTAACACTCATTTCACCTAAGAGTCAATCTTTTTCATCTTCTTCCCTCTTTCATATTAGTCTACACTTTGCTAAAGGTTAAGTTTTCCATCACACATTCTTCTTTTATCCCCTCTTTCAACAATGGTGGGAACACACATCGTGATCTATGTGTCTTTTTTGATGAAAGAGTGAAAGAAATCCATTTCCATATCATGACGAATGAAGATGAACAAGACCAACTTAAAAACCTTTCTAATGTGCCATTTATGGTCAAAACGAAGGACCAATTCCTTCTTCATCTCAATGTGCAATGGGAAAAAGATTTCCAAGAATTTGATGAGGATACCTTGAAAGCCTTAAAGGGACAACCTCTCATCCCTCAAAGGATCCAGTAGTGTATCAAATAAAGGGTGTTGAGTAAGGACCAAGTAAAACAAATGATGATCAAGTACAGAATCTAAGCTTCATTCTAATGGGAAACCAACACCCTTGACGCAAATGACACACAATGTAGTGAAACGTAATTGGAATCACATATCCTCTAAATGTCACGTAGACCAATGATCTCACCAAAGTGAGATGAACTCACCCGTTCATGTAAAAGTGACGATCACACCAACAAAGCCCATGTCTAAGACTAGTAATGGAGAAAAAAATGTAGAATGATAAATCACCATTATCCCACAAAACAATTCACCATTTTCTCAAGAGTGGCAAATGATGAAGGACAATTTCGGGCATGCAAAAACATCCAAACAATTCAATTTTGCTCATGAAGATGTGTCAACATACCCCTTCGACATGGACATCTTACAATCATACCCTATAGACTAATTCTTTTGAGATGCTATAAATTTGAACAAATACAAGCCGTAAAACCTTGATAAATATGAACATTAAATTCTTTTTCATGGCATGTTACACCTTGTGGCTTATAATGCATCCTTTATCTTGTGCCTCTTTCCTAAGAGTCTAGGTGGACAAGCTTTGGACTGGTCTTACACCTTCCAAAGGGATCTATCCTACCTTACGTGGAGTCATGAGCAGAAGTTGTCAGACATCATATCTTTCAACCATCATTCTACATTTCTTCCAATGGAATGGGAATGCTTATAATTGTTTGCACTTGTGTTCAAGCTATGTAACCCGTTTTACCGAGTTGAAAATACAAGAGGATTTTTAAAACAAGCCTACAATTTAAAAACTCAAAAACATTAAAATATTTTTCACATAACTACAAAAACATGTTAAATATGTTTCAAACAATAAAAAAGATTGCAAATATGTTTTCAAAAACTCAAAAACATTGATGGAATATGTTTCTAAAATCTAAAAACATTCAAATATGTTTCAAATAATAAAAAACATTCAAATTGTTCCAAAATCTAAAAACTATAAAACTATCAAAATCAAAACATTCAGAAAATGTTTGACCAACTTTTAGCAACTGGTAGCACAGTTCGACAATTTCTCCCTTTAACAACGTTCTTTATGATCATTCTAAATCATCATTTAAATAATCATTTCTCTTTCCCTTGGTGTATATCTATATTCGAAGAAATCATTTAACCTTTCGTAATATAACTTTGCTTAGGGCACACTTGGATTTCATAATTTAATTAATACAAATCAAACTTTAATGGGATCCGACAAGAGTTGTTTAGAGTATCTAAGCATCACTATGCTCTTTATCAAGCTAGAAGGTCTAGGAATTAATTTAATTAATTCCAAAGGCAGTTATCTTCGAGGGCATTCATATATGTCTAGTTCTTCAATTTGGAACACATTCAGAGTGTCATTAGACGTCGTTATTATAAATTGTGTTGTATTGTTACGGTTTGTCAACATTATGGTGATGATTTTACTTCTTTTAGTTTATTATTTTTTTGTACTTTATTTACCTTTGTTGTAGACCAATTGCAAGATAATTTTTGGCATCTTAGTTCATAAATAACTTTGGTGGCATTTTTCACTCATTCATATTGGGTTTGTTTGCAATACTTTTCTTGTAGTCTTTTGACTGCTTGCACTTATCGTGTTTTCCTCCTGGATTATTAAATAAGCCATGGAGTGAAGTTTTTCATTTTTGCTATGTAAGGATGGGTTTTTTTACATTTCTTTGCAGTTTTATTTCAAAATTTTCAAAAACTAGCAAAAAATCCAAAAAATAACCATATATTCAACAATTCAAAAAACTCAGAAAAATTTATTAAATTTTCAAACAAACATTCACTTATCACAGAAATCCTACAATTGGAAAACCCTTGAAGGTGAATCTTTCAACATTTCAACGTACATATATTGGTAAATTCATACCTTTATCTACTACCCTAGTGATCGTTCCAATCTTACAACTATCACGTTCTTCCCTTTGCATGATAGGCTAACTCTGCTTGGGGCATGTCACAAAATTGTTTTTCCTTCGCGATATAACTTCACCTAGGGAAATTTCAACTTGATCATTTGCACAATAGATCCAACAAGAGTGTCATAAGGAGTTTTTTAGCTTCACTCTTCTAGTTCCAATCCTATTTCCCACCTTGGGAGCATTTGCACATCTACTTAATCATCATTGTGGTAGGCATTAAGGGCATAGCTTATTGTATTCTTATTCAAAATTGTGTTGCATTGCTTATGTTTACTTTTTGGACCACTTGCAAGTAGTGTGATTACATCTTGGTTCCTTTATAACCCTGATGTTTACACCTACTTTGTTATATTGGGTTTGTTTTCCTTTTTATCTTTTCTTTGTTGTGTGTGTTTGTTTACGCGCATCTAGGTTAACCATCTTGATTCTTTCATAATCATGGTGACAATTCTATTGTGCAACAACATAAAATAAAGGTTTCTCTAAAAAAATCCTCCAAACATGAAGCTCATGCTACGAGCACAATCCTTCCTCCCATCCTTGTTGCTCAATCCTTGTTTTCTTCCTATCAAGCGTTCATCCACTGCTTTGCTACATCATCCACCCGCTAGAGAGGGAATTCCTCTACCTTCCTTCTTGCTAGGGCATCCAAATGCTTCACCACTAATGCTTCACATACTCCCTAATCTGCATGCGTCTACTATCTTTAAAACACTATTAAACTTTGCAATAACACTTTAAAGAGGGGAAAATGTAGACACCCTAAAAATACATGCATATTCTATCTCGCTTCTATCCAATTAGAATTAATTAAATTAATCCAATCTTGCCGCAGTACACCCCTTTGGAATTAATTAAATTAATTTCATCATTTAAATACTCCCCTTTAGAATTAATTAAAATTAATTCTATTACCTAAGCTATATTCCTACCCTTTGGAATTAAATAATTTAATTCTAACACGCTCTTTGGAATTAATTAAATTAATTCCTAAACACCTTCTAGCTAATATAATTAAACATTTATTTATTTAAATGGTTAATTATCTCCTCACAATAAATACTAATTTAATTAATTTAATTCTAACATGCTCTTGGAATTAATTAAATTAATTCCTAACACCTTCTAGCTAATTAAACATTTATTTATTTAAATCATTAATTATCTCCTCACAATTAAATACTAATTAAATTTAGTTATTTAATTCCACCTATTTCAGTTAACATCCACATGGAATCTACATCCTTGTCCTAATTAACTACACTTCTATAATCCTAAAAAGGTGGGGGCAATTAAAATTGCACGTACAACCACCTTTTTAGACACAACTTCTGCAATTAATTCCACCATTACCGTTAAATGCCTCGGAACTGCTGCAACATCCTCCAATGCTATTTTTAGCATGTTCATTCAACTGTGTTCAATAAATTTCCAACTACTTATGCATCTATAAATTTTAGGCTTACTCTCTTGCAAATCCTCTTGAATTCACAGTACAATAACTCTATTAAATTTCCAAGCCAAAGTAACTATGTTCATAACAATCTGCATCCCCATTTTGGAAACCATTCACGAGCACTCACATCCATTTGCAAGGTTAAAAAACAAATATTATACAACCTTACTAAGGTTTTCACTAAAGGATTATAGGGATATTTACAAAATTATTTGTGTATCTTTCATTTCTATGATTTTTCCTTGTTTATAGTCACAGGTGCCCAGATCAAGTCACCAGCGACGTAGGTGCCCCTGTCTAGTAGTAGGTGCCACTGTTTGACCTTGTTCATGAGTTACATAATTTACAGAGGTTGATTACTATGTTGTTTGTATTGTATGAATCACTTCCCCTTCTTAGACCACTTCTAGATTGTGCGAAAACCAACTAAGTCCTTTCTCCTTCTTCTTTGCTTAGGGTTTTAAATATTGCATCTTAGCTTGCTTGTATCACTTCTTTATTTTAGTATTTACACATAATTTGGTTCATTAGTGACTCTAAAATATTTACATTTAATTCAAATTAAATTAAATCAAAACTCTAACAAAATAGGAAAAATAGTCTTATAGAGGAAAGATATTCTGCCTTACTAACACTCTAATTACAAAATCTTTATGCTTGCATGTTATTTTACCATGAGTCGTAGATTAAGGTTCTGTGCTCCATGATTTTTAAGTACTATAATATAATCTTTGTTACTAACAAATACATATAATTTCCCCCTTTATTTAGGCAATGAAAAATTCCTAGTTCTGTATTGTATGGATCTTATAAGGGATATAAATCATGTCATTGTGCCCTGAGGTTATGTTTAGGTCGAAGTATTTCTAGCATTATCACCAATTTTTCCTTTTGTGAAAATATTTATCTATGGTAGATAGAAATCATGCCTAGTACTGATTACACATATACACCCATATTCTATTCCTTTTACATGTAATCTTAGAGCTAGTGAAAATTATGGCTCAACATCTCTGCATATTAACTATATTGGCCATCCTTGGACAAGTTTCCCCCTTCCTCAACATTAAAAAACTTAGGACCAATTTCTTTAATTTCATCCACAAAATTATCCCAAATTTGTATATGGGAGCTCACCTAAGCAATATTATATTATATCTTATCCATAAGAGTGGTTATTAATCCAAGGTATCCTCCACAATTTATAGATTTTTTTCTATATTTTCTTGAACTCATGGACTGACCCTTCCATATAATTCATCATTTTCCTTAAGTTACAACATTTAAAATTCATCATATAGCTTAGCATGTTGTACTTATAGCTCCTTCCATCTATCATTTCATTCTATGTGTATAATTTTCCTCTTGATCTTATATTTCACTATATAAACATTGGCCTCCAATCTAATTTTTTTAATTTCCCTTATTGCAATACTTTCATTGATGATTTATGGGGATCCTACAAAACCTTTGAAAATCAAGTTCACCATCCTTAATTTTTCTTGAAGATTTTTTACCTCACCCTCTAAAGAATCTAACCTTTCTTTTTGTTTTTCCTCCTTCCATTCCACTTCATATTTTTCCAAATCTTCCACAAGGATACTTTTTCTTCACTTATAATTTGCAATATCTTACTTGTTTGTAACTACAATTTCTTAATGGGATCCATGTTATTAGTGAATGTATTTACATGGATCATTGGCTATTTTTTCACCAAAATTTTGAAAAAAATTCCCCTTGCCTTTCATAATGTATATTATTTTTTGGCCTCTTGTAAATTATTGTTCTTTTACAACAACTAATGTTGTGAGGATTTGGTATTATAAATATTAAATATGTTTATACCTAATACCTTAATCATGAGATTGATAAGTGTGGACCCTGTTTGTTCTTAGGTGAGCTTCATTAACTCAATATACATCAGGAAAGGTCCTTCCTCTTGCAAATAGGGTTCCCTGGGAGATAAGAATTCAAAGGGGAGTTCAATAGTTTACTCTTCTACATGCACTTCAAACATCTAAGATAAATGTTTACAAATTTTATTAGAGAAATTTACTTCTTGCAATGGCTCCCATTACATTACATCTTCTAATTCTTATTGTGCCTCCTCAATCTTTTCTTCCTCATGCACATCTTCTTCAAATTAATTTTTAGTGTCAAAAGTAGATTCTTCATTTCTTATTTCTTCATGAGAGGATTCAATGTGTATGCCAACCTGCATATAGTCCCATGTACTTGTGTGATTATTTCAATATTAATGGTGACCATACCATATTCATATTCATCCTAGAATTAAATCTCCTTATTGGGATATTTTAGTTCGTAAACACTAGATTTCCTTCATCAAATTTGGAAACATCAACAACCATGTTGATGATTCCCTCCATGTCGTCCATACCTCACACTACATACTTTTTCATGAAGGAATATGTAAAATGATGATACTTGAATAATCTCATTTTAATAAGGTTTAATTCCTCAAGTTTGAGTAAGTTTGGAATGCATGTAATCATGTTTGAAAGTATTTTATTTGTTTTAAAGATTAAGTATGGTATATGTATGATGAATTAGCCTTTTAGGGCATTGTAACTTGTTTGTTTCCTAAATCCTAACTATTTTTATGGATTTTTTTTTTTGTCATGTAAGAAAAGGTAATGAGAATTCCAACAAGAAAAAATTAGATAAAATGTATTAATCTTAAATGAGTCACAAGATCCATACTTCATCTCTTTAATTTGGAACTATAGGAGAAAAGTGTAGGACTCCCAAGAAAATAACATGATTTTTTACTACAAGATTAATACTCCAATTCATAAGTTATGAACTCTCTATAAAGGTACCTAGCTATCAAAGTTACCTGGTTATGATAAGGTTGAGAAGGATTTTGAAGATCATGACGAAGATTTCTTCAATACAACACATGGAAGTCAAACATTGTATAAGTATTCAATAATGAGGAAAATGAGGACACTCTCCCACCATTTGAGAGAAGAGTCCTAAAGAAACTTTCAAATTAAAATTTTCATAGTTGATTACTAACATGATACTTGTAATAACATCCATTTGTCAATTGACAAATTTTGGATCCGTATCTAGTTCCTATAGGAATTATATTCAATAAGCCACCATGAACATAGAAGTTAGTTTTTAATTCATGAGAGGTAGAAAGCTTCAAACTCCAAGTATCTTATAAATGTTTCATTCTAAACTTAGAAGGAACTATCATGAATCTACATGAAGCACTGCTTGGACTGGTATTGATCTTTTCTTCTTGAAATGATTGTTTTCATCATGAGAAATTTTCTATATTAAACTTTAAGGAGAGTAGAAAACTATCATGAAATTAATTTTCCACCACATCTTCTGAGGAGCCAAAAGTAAATTGTAAAAAGTGCCTCTTTTAACATGATAAATGCATGCAAGTTGATCTAAAATCTGTTATGATTTTTCTGCAACCCATTTTTTTCACCTCCTAAGTTTATTTGAAACATATCTTCTTGTGAATCCTTCCTGAAACATTGTTCGATGGAAACTACCACCCAGAGACAAAAAACACTATGCAAGGAACTTAGGGAAAGGGAACTACACTGCAAAAAATAATGTTTCAAATAAAACTCGGAAGAATTGAAACTAATCTACTATGTACAATAGAGGGCCTTTTATCAATAGCAATTCTTGATGTGGATCCCACTAATCAGGATCTGCATCTCCTCTCCATCCATTTTGATAATTGGAAAACATTGTTTGACTTGCAGTTGGAAATCAGATATGGGCCACTCTATATTATATCAAACTTCGAGTGCCTACCTAGTTTGGCTTGGTTTGTATCCCACTGTAGGACTAGATCTCCTTCTTGGAAATTATTTTTCATTAATTTTTTATCAAAACACTTCTTAATCTGAGATTTTTTCATTGTTTGCATTTCTTGATTTATCAACTCTTCTATCTCCATGAGCCATGCATATCTAAATTCCATGGCATCAAATTCAAACATCTCCAATTGATTAATGAGCTCTAAGGCTTGAAATTCAAGGGATATTACAACTTTGATTTTCTACCATAAACCAATTTGTAAGGGGAACTACCAATCGATATTTTAGGAGTGATTCTATCAGCCTACAAGGATGATTTTAAATTTATATGTCAAGTCCTTTGATACTCAACCAAGGTCCTCCTTATGATTCTCAAAAGATTCTTGTTTTTGGATTTAGTCTGCCCATTACCTTGGGGTAATAATTTGAAGATGTTCTCAAATATATGCCATTTGTCACAACCCAATTGGATATTTTGATACCAAGGAAAGATAGGTAATTATCAAAAATTATTGTGGAAGGAACACCAAACCTAGTTACAATACCTTCATAGAAGTCAAAAATGCTAGCCTCATTTTATTTCTTCAATGCAACTTATTTTATCCATTTGGTGAAGTAGTCAGTGGCTGTGAGAATCCATTTGTGATACAAGATCTAATGAAATTGATAAATCCAATAAATTCTAGTCCCTATTATATAAATGGTTTATTTACAGAGATGGGGTGGAGTAGAAGGGATGTTAACCTTTCTTTTCTTGTGAAAATGCACATTTTTACATTTTCTAACCCATGCATAGAAATCATTAAAAATATTGGGCCAATAATAACCAACCGTCATGATCTTGAGAGTTGTTGTCCTTGGATCAAAGGTTCCTCCTACATTTCCATCATGAAACTCATGAAACACACTATCTATATGTTCCGTTTTAATGTATCTTACGAGAACACCACACGCATATTTTCTAAATAGAATTCCATCAATAAGTACAAAGGGAATGTAATGAAGTCTAAAATACCTTGTTTTGGATTTTCTTAGGTCTTTTAGACATTGACATGTTTGGAGAAATATTACTATAATATGAGTCCAACAAGGAGTAAGCAAGACATTAGGTGATTGTTCTTGATCATGTTGAAGCATGATAATGGCCTCTTCGTCAATGTATTGGTCTGAGACTAGTTTTTCACACAACCCTTTTCTTTGAACCAATTTAGTTACCTTGATATCCACATCATATTCCATTACTTTGGTTATCCAACCATATATCTTCTAGTTTAAATCCTTATTTAAAAGGAAATCTTTCACACCAACATGTGAAACCATTAGGTGGATCTTGTTGTTGGATGTCAAATGATTGAATTTATTCAAAACGCTTATAAAAACTAATGCATGTTTCTCAATAAATGAATATCTCACCTCTTAATCCTCTAGACCTTAGTGGATTAATGAAATAGGTTGTTTTAAGCCTTCTTCATTCAGTTGTACCATTATGGTAGATATTGCATTTATGCCTCTAAAAGAATACATTATGAAGTCTTTAGAGAAATCTATGTTAATGAGAGTCAGAGCATGTGCAATTGCATACTTAACACCATTAAATATATTATTTCCTTTATTATTCCACTTGAACATGAATTTTTTTTTAGCATCAGTGTCAATGGCTTGTCAAGATTGGAAAAGTTTTGGACAAACATCCTATAAATTTTAATCCTTCCTAAGAATATTTGAAGTACCTTTCTATGGCTTAGAAATGGAAATGCAAGGATTGTAATAACCATTTTAAGATAAATATTAAGTCCTTATTTAGAAACAATATGACCAAGGAGCTTACCTTGATGTGATATGAAGATACATTTATTAGGATTGAGGTAGATACCAAATTGTCTACATCTTTTGAACACGTTTCTTAGACAGGATAGATGGTCATTGGAATCCTCAGAAAACACGGTGATATCATCAAGATAGAAAAGGATAAATTTATTAATCAGTCCTTTAAATTCCACATCCATAGCTCTTTGAAATGTTTCTCATGTGTAAGATAAACTGAAAGACATTTTCTTATAAACATAGGTTTCCCATTTAGTGGTAATATTTATCTTGAACTGATATTGTTCTTTCACCATGATATAATTGTAGCAAGAGTAACCATCTAGAAGAGAAAACCTTTCTGATCTAGCCACCATTTGCAATATTTTTTCCATTGAAGGAAGTGGGTAATGATATTTCAAATAAGCCATGTTTAAGTCTATTAAATCAACACACAACCTAGTTCCTCCATTCCTTTTCCTCACTGAGACTAAATTAGCTACCTATGAAGAATGATTGATGGGAAAGATGAAGTTTTCTTTAATATAGTTGTTCAATCCCTTATTCATAAGGAGCTCAATTTTTGGATTAACATGCCTTTGTTTCTATTTGATACACTTAGTAGTTGAATCCTTCTCGATGGTGTGTTAAGCCAAATTAGGATCAAAACCTCTAAGGTATTCATACCTCCATGCAAAAATATCATAAAATTCTTGGAAAAGCTCTACAAAAGAATTTTTTTCTTATGGGTTGCATACTTTACCAATTGTTTTCATGTATAATTTCTAACATGACAAATTGAATTTTTTTTCCATGACAACTAAGCCCACACTCAAAAATCCTTAAATCAGGTAACGTAAACCTGCACTCTGGCCAATTTTTGACTTTAAAAATGTAATCAAAACCAAGAGGGATGTGCTAAATATATTTTTGAAGTGTGTTTCATATTCAATTAAGCTGGTGGGAAGCAATTCTTGGGTTCAGTTTGATCCACTTTGAAGGAGATGGTCCTGCCCAAAGAACATATTTTCAAGACTTTTACAACCAATGAACACCCTTTGGAGATGAATCAAGGAGAGATAATGCCTCCAAGTAGTTTGTGACATATATATTATTTTATAATAGGTAGTTTAGGAAATTTTTGTAAGGAAAACTAGGTTTAGGAACAACATATGCAACATTGGGCTATTTGTATAACGATGCAGGGAAAAGAAAGTAGCAAAAAATTTGGTGGGCTTGTTTAGGATGTTGCATGATCCTAGGGTAATTTTTTGAAGAGAAAAAATACTCATAGAAAATATTAGGCATAATTCATATTGCAAAAGGTTTCAGGAGATTGTACTATCTGGATTTTGAGATATTGGCCCGACAGTATAGATGAAGATCCCCAATCCCAGTGGAGATTCAAATGAGAATGACGTTTGTTCTATACAGATTTAATAACTTATTAAAATCCCAATAAGAACTATTAAATTTCCTACTCACTCAAAAAGTGTTGTTTTCCCTTTCCATCATCATACTTTTCAGTAGCAATCACTTTCACCAGCACAAAGGCTTGAGAAGAATCATAAAAGGGGAAATTTTTCACATTTCAGGAAGAATTGGCTCATGAACCATGTGGAATGATCTCATAATACCTTTTTGAGTAAAACATATTTTTTTTTTCCTATTTAACACTCAGGGATGCTCCTGGGGTGAAGAATCACTCTCCTATGTCTATTTTTAGTTATTGTTGGTGAAGGCAGGATTTCTAAAAGCATCCAGGTCACATTTTCACACATTGGATTCACTTTTTAACATTTAAAATTGGTTAAAAGGTGTAATCAGTGCAAAAAAGTGTGACCCCAAGGAGATAGGATGTGTTTTGAAGTGTTTTGTCACTTAAGGTGTAACTTTAAGTGTTAGGTGAGTGTTAACAACTCACAACTTGAAATGACCCCCTCCCCATGATCAAACACAACCATGACACACTTGGGAAGCCTTGATGCACCTTTTCACCTAGTGAAAAATTTCATGAGGTTAAAAAAAATTTAACCCCAAGGGAGGAGTCCTCTTCTGTCACTTAAAACACCTCTTTGGGGGTTAGGCTCAAGTTATGCACTCACAAAGTCAAATGGCCCCCCCTTTCCATGATAAGTATGACCCATGGTGAATTTTTCAAGGCATTTTGCACATTTTCTCAATTTCAACTCATTATAAATGTGGTAAGGTTCAATTTAGGCTCCTATATCCATTTGGTAAGTGCTAACTCACCCTTAACTCAGGTTAAGAAGAAGGTGTGAAAGTAAACCTAGAGGTGAGTTTGCTCAACCATGGTTATATTTAAAATATTCAAATATTCCTTATGAAATTTTGTATCCATTTTTTTATGTTTTCTTCCATCATTTATTTTTTAACATGTTCATGCTATATCTTCACCAAGAAACCCCACTTCCAGAAATAAAAAAATGTTCATATCTCACTCATTTTTGCTTTTTTTCCCCACAAATTTTACTTAAGCACTCCATTGGTGAACATCTTTGCGATGATCCAAGAATTATAACCATTGAAGCTATAATTTTTTCATATAATCCACATGAATATTTCTTCCCAAATAATTTTACTCTTTAGATTCAGAGAAATCTAGAGGATAAAAGACCCTGAAATTTGGAGCAAGAGATCACGAAAAAATTCCTAATCTAACAAGACCATGTTCATCCTGATTGGAAATTAAGAAGGAATAATTATATTTTTAGTAATATTACTCTGATAATTACTAATAATAGTAATTTTGAGAATTAGGAAGCAATCATCCTGAACCCCTTGTGCAAATTTCAAGTCCGGGACCCCAAAACTGTAAATTGTCAAAATTAGGAAAATTTTGCTAAATTTAGAAAGAAGGGGTGAGGACTGAATTTTATAAAAAAACGTAAATAGGTGAAATGATAAAAATTATCACATTTAATTCCTTCACTCATCCTACAATGGTTCCATAACTCACAAGTTTTTCCGCTTCAATTTCAAGAAAATTCTCACATGCCCCGAAGTGGTGAGATTAAATTGTCAAAATGAGAAATATGCCAATTTTGTCTCGAAGGCCATTTAAATTAATTTATCATGGAATGTATGAAAAATTAATGATGGGAATTGTTTTGGTTTCATTCTTCTTTCCTTACTCTAGAATGAAAAGGATTTATTCTCATGTCTCATTAATCATTAGTGCTCCTACAGTGACAAAATCAAGATCATGCTCGTATGAGCAAAAATGCACCAATTTCTCCCATGTAAATGGTTGGTCACACAAATGTGGAAGTGGATCAAAGGTAAAAAGGATTTTTTGAGTGAGGTAATTCAACCTCTAATGTTCTCAGTGGTATACTTCTCAAGTTCTTATCACTCCTCTTCTAGGTGTACTCAAACAATGTTGCAAAGTTCACCATTTCAAGAATTTTCAAAGGGATTAGAGTGTTCAAAGGTCTTCATCAGAGTTCTTCATCAGTGAATCATAGTGGAGGGTCATCACGGATCAATTTTTCATCTTCAAAACCATCAAAGATGATCTACATTGAGGTCAGAGGAATCTTCATCCATGTTTTGGAGGATTTCTTCTTTTCCCTCCTCTATCATCATTTCTCCTCTTGTATCCCCCTTTCTAATTCTTCATTTAGTGTAATTTTTCTTATTCACTTACATGAATATAATGGTAAAATGTAAAAGTAACTTTTGATTTATAAAAAGGGGACTTATTTTCTCACATCCTAGGAAGACAAAGAGTCACAAGTTGACTAAGGATATGAAAAGTTATGTGGGGAATAGATGAAGAGATGGATTTTAAATATATAAAAGGAGATGACCTCCTCATTGTAAAGGGATGGTTATTCTTGTTTACTAGATCCCATATTATCTCTAGAACCAAGTGATCAAATTATTCTATTCCTTGTCTAAAAATTTCTATCTCCATCTCAAATTCATACTATGATAAATTGTAATTGTGCAATATCATGCAAGCAAACTTTGTGTTGGTTGTATCTTGTTCCTCTTATCTTACCATAGTTTCTTCTCATTGAATGCATGGAATTACTCTTGATTTTATGTTGGAAAATTATGTATGTGATATTTACAATATAAAATCCCTTCTCATACTTTCTTTCCCCACCTTTCTCCCTCACAATTCCTCCCTTGTGTTCCACACAAGAACATTTTCATAGGTATAGGGAAGTATTCATGTGTGATCCCCATTTGTAACAATACCCCCATAATTATAATAGTGTATATATATGTTTCCTTTTTTTAATAAATGGAGCTTCCCCATTCAATAAAGGGACCTAGTCCCAGAGTGTTGGTGAAATCCCATAATTTTCCCACATGAAAAATTATTTCACTAATAGTTTTTTACGCCCACCATGGTGCATATTTTACATATTTTTCACCTAATATACGAACCAAAAAATCTTTAAAAAAATACATATTCCCAAAATATTAAAAAAATAATTAAAAAACTCAAAAATATGAAAATCCCATAAATAAATTCCCATGGATTATAAAAATATGCAATTCCTTTGAGAAAACTTGTTGAGAACCTTTATTAAATCATCCCTTTTTCCCATTTGCAAAGTTCCCTAGAAACTGGCTGAAAGAAGATATACCAGGTTGAATAGATTGAGAGGAATTTTAGACCCTACTTTTGAGGCTTTGTAAAGTCAACAAGAACAAATATGATATAATCCATATTTCTTCTCTAAAGCTTCATCTCCATCCGATTCTTCAAGTGGTACACCTAGAAATCCTATCCAAACTCCTATTGATACTCCTCTTGATTATCCTACCTTCCACCCACCATTGAACTTTGAATTTACAAAATAAGGAGAAGAATAAGAAGAAGAAATTGAAGAAGAGAGAGAAATAACCCAAATAATTGTTCCATGGGGAAGGAATATAGGTCCACTTTCTGTTACACCTCATCTTCATGATAAACCAACAAGTTCCTACAAGAACTTTCCAAAGTTAAAATGTGACGACACACAAATTCCCAAAGAACACATATCTACCTTCATCACATCATGCAGATTTCTTGGAATCAAACACGAAGATGTTGTTGTGAGAATTTTTGTGGAATCACTCTAAGAAAAATCAGCTAAGTGGTTTTATATCTTTCCCTCCTTCTCCATAACATGTTGGGCATACATTTAAGAAAATTTCATAGCAATATTCAAATCAGCCAAACATTTCCAAGACCTTGTTTAATTGGTGTAAATGAGGAAAGAATCAAATAAAACTATGAGAGAATTTGTGGCTTGATTTAACAAGTTACTCCATAGAATACTGGTAGAGGCTTCACCATCCGCAGACAATGTTAAGAGGTTCATCATTAATGCAAAAAATCCTAAAATTAGATTCATCTTACGAAGATGTCAACCTCATACTCTTGAGCTTTCCCAAGAGGATGCAGTTGATATTTAAGATGATCTAATCTTGTCCAGAAAAATGAAAAATCCAAATGGAAAGAAAAGGGGTCAATTTTCCAAGGAAGGTACCATTGACTCTCTTGTTCAAAATTTTGAAAATTAATTAAATGCAATAAAGAAAAAAATGTTCCAAAATATTCCTCTTCAAAATCAGAATAGGAATCGGATTACCGGAGCACCCCAAAGGCTTTCCTTGGAAGCTCCACCTACCCAAGCATCTTGTGTAACTTGGGATGATGAAGAAGATGACATAGAAGAAGAGGTGGGATGTGAAAACATCAGGTACTTTGAATATTCATCTGATGAAGAAGACTTGGTGACTGGATACAAATATGCAGTGTTCACCCATTCCAAAGATCAAGCGAAAGAGGACCTATCTAGTAATGAGAAAGACAAATCAAAGAACCCTCCACTAATGACTCTACAAAAGAAAACATAAAAAGGAGGATCACTGGTTCCCTCTCCCATGCAATCAAAAAATAAGAATCCTAAAGTCACCTCATCCAAATCCAAATCTCCTCTTCCAAGTAAGTCTCCATCTTGCTCTCATGACAAGTCAATTCCTAATGTTGTTTCTACCATTTCTAATAATGTGAGTAAAAGTGCCAATAATGCCCTTCCTAAGAGTAGTCAACCTCTTTTTTCTACTACCTCCTCCACAACTTTCAATTCCTATGATTCCCAATTTGATATCATTGACCATATAAAAAAATCTAAAATCCATATCTCTGAATATGAATATCTAAGAACTCATCCTAAGCAATTTGAAAAGATTGTTCAATTTTTCAAAGAAATTAGTTGTAAACTACCTTATGTAAGTACCAATCCTAGCAACACCATATCCCACAACTATATTTCCTCCACATCCTTCACCTCCAAGAATATAGAACCATCATATCTTTCCTTTCTAATTAATGGGTATAGACTGAACAACTACATCATTGATTCTAGAGCTTCAAATAATGTTATGCCCTCGAAAGTTACAAAAACCCTTGGCCTCAATCTTGCACTTTCCAATGGTTGATGTTATTATATGGAGACCAAGGAAGTGCCCCTTATTTTTCAAGTTAAAAATTCTCAGGTGGCCCTTATAGACTTTCCAGGTAAGAAATTCACCCCCAAAATACTTTTGGTAGACATTCTGACTGCATATGACATCTTGATAAACATGATATTTTGTCGAGAGATAGGAGGAGTTATGAATTTGGATTGGTAACATTCTACAATACCATTCAAATGTATGATTAAAATGTTTATTCCTATCAGAAGGATGAAATACATTGTTAAAAAAAAAGGTATCCCACGAATAGAAAGTGTATGCTAATAATCAAAATACCAGAATTACTTTGTAGCCTCAGAGGAAGATGTAGAGGTTCCTTTCTTGATTGGTCCAAGTATACCCCTTCCATTGGATATATAATTTCAATTTAAATTTTATGATGACAAGGATTAGAAATAATAGGTGCATCCAGAATGGCAAGAAGGTAGTCCTAAAATGAAAATTTGTGTAGAAAATGAGGATGTTACTAATCAATTTGGGCATGAAAAATTAGAAAATAAATTTGATAATGAAGAAGAAGTTTTCTCCTTCCTATTTGAAGAATAGTATTCCCTTGATGATGAATGTATAGATAGTAAAGTTTTTGAGCCTCTCATAAAGGATGTTGATCATGAAGGAGCAAGGATAGTTCTCAATGAGTCTTCAAAAGAGCCAAAAGAGAGGTCATTGCAAAATATCTTAGAGTTTGCAGATGTGATGGAGGACCCTCGGCTAAGTCTTGAACTCTTAATTCAAGCCATGGATATGAAGGACAAATATGATCCTAATTCTGGTTTTTTAGTTGATATGAAAATGTTTCATGATGAGATAGATCAAATGGATGAACTCAATAAGCCTTTTGAAACATCCATTAATGCACATGAATGTGGAGATGAAATTTTATCCTTCCCTTTAGGAGAATAAGGTTGTATACAATATGAATTAAAAGAAAATGATATGTTTAAATATCCCATAAATTGTGTCATCTATGAAGATGATGTCTCTATCATTGAGGAGCTCATCATATCCCATGAAATCCTTGATGATACAATGTATGAGAAAGGACAATGTATTGAGAAACCAAGAAGTTAGCAAGAGGCTATTAATGATATGGAAAAGTTCAAAATGCCTACCAAGAATCATCCCATAGGAGTAATGACCATGGAGCACTAGACAAGTGAAGATTAAATGCCCAAGAATGAGACTACTGATAAATGTGATGAGATTGATATAATTGAGAACCATATGTATGAGGGAAAGTGCATGAAGATGGGGGGCCAAAAAGCAGACATTTTTTTATTTTAAGTGAAATGTGAGCATATTTTGGGAAAGCGCAGGCACGTTATGAATTTCTAGGATTGGTAATTACCAATCCTAAAACGTGAGTGCATTATAACGTGCTCACATTCATGTTTGCTATATGGCGTATGTGCTTATGGGAGGGATATATTTACTAAAAGAAATGGTTTAAGTATAAGTTTTTCTTCTATTAATCTTTATACTTCATTATTAGTATAAAGATTAATAAAAGAAAAACTTATACTTTAAATTTATTTTAGTAAATATAAGCAGTTAGGGTCACTCTGCACCTTATGGAACTAGTCTCATAACTAAATTTTTCATGGTTTAGAAGATAGTTTTTCAACTTATAATATGGTTAGTAGATAGGTATTTTTCAGGATTTCAACATTCAGTCTAAATATTTTAGGGTTTAAATTCTACAATCAATTTCTATTTTGTGAAAGAATATAGTCATTGTTTAGGTTTTGGGGTCTTCTTTATTGGTTATTAACATTTTTAGGAGTTTTATATGTGTCAAAAATATATAGTTTAAACCTCACAACTCCCAAAGGTAGTAATAATTGCTCAAATATATGGACTGATGCAATTCCTTATAACACATAATAAATCAAAATGGATATGTAAGTTTTTATTGATTCAAATAATCAAGGGAATGGTCATCATGAGGTCTATGACTAATCTGAAACATCATGAGGTGATGTAGAGCTCTAACACATTTGCATGTATTCATCAACTCATAACAACCAATTTCAATCATTATCATCAATATCTTGTTTTTAAAAGTCTTTCCAACAAGCTCTATATGCTCAAATATGCAAAAATGGCACAATCAACCTAAAACTTACCCTTCTAACCCCCATATATTTCTCTCACATTTTTTACACAAGCGCAATCAACTATTAAAATGACTCATATTCTTGTAAAACCTAATTTCCTTAGACTTCCACTCTATTCCTCTCACTAGTTTTAAGTGTCCTAATTCCAAATCAAGCACAAATTTAGAAAATTTTACTTCCATTTTCTCCTTACAACTCTTTATATTGTTTCACCATGATCAAACTAACATGAAACCATTCAACAAAAGTGATAATTAATCAAAGAAATCATTAATCCTCTCAAGTTTTATCAATATTGCCTTGTTTTAGCTCTTAAAAGCCATTCCCATGTGAGATCCATGATTATGCACATATAGTCATATCCATAACTAAAAAAAAAATCGTCATACACCCTTTGGTCTTAGCGTAATGCATGATTTTTTTTAAATTTCAACCCTTTAAAATTATCTTGTTATTACCTTTTCTAATTTTTAGCCTATTAACTTTCTTCTTGCTATGGTCTTGTACATTTTCTAGTGTACCTTTCAATCTAGGGGGTTTCAGACCATACTGATAGGTTTTCTAGATACCCATTTATTCCTTCTCCCTCTATGTAAGATTTCAATATGTGCTTCTTTGCAAAACATCCCTCAAAACCCTCTATCTCAGTCTCCCTTTAGATATTCAAAATATGACTGTAATTGTGCATACTAACTATCAATGATATCTATGATTTTAACCAAAGAAAACTTGAAATTCCATCATATTCCTTTTGATGATCTTGTCTTTGTTGATTCTTACAAATTTGGGGTCAAAATTCCCTGATTTGGGTTTTAAAAACCTAAGCCATAGTTGTACCTTGTCTTCAGTGATGGTGGAAATCATCTCAGGCTCACAAACAATGCATATTTTATGAGAGTGTTTCTAAACACTTAATCAATTATTGGTAATGAACTCACATCTTGCAAGTCAGGGAGGTGGATTTTTTAGTATTTCCTTACATTACAGAGGTCAAAACCATGGAATTCATTCTAAGAAATTCCTCCAAGTTTCATTCAGGGTTTAATCCTTCTATCAAGAGGAGTAAACCTATCTCCATGAAGAGCAATTGAAAAAGAGGTTGTCTAGAGATCATAAACATGCTTCCACTTAGGTGAAATATTTGGCAGGGAGATGAATTGTGAGATGAATAAGATATCATCATGTTTAAATATAAAAAATGAGGCTCAAGGAGTGAATTGATGATCATCATATCTTAACTATATCATTGTGTCCAAATCTCTTTGAGAAACAAATAAAAATGGGCTATACAAGTTGTTGAGGCATCCATGACCATCATGGGTGAAGGATCAAGAAGTCACATATTCTCATGAGATGGATATGTGAAACAAGTATATGAGCATCTTAAATCTAATTCCATTCAAGGAGGATTTTAAATCCTCGAAGGGTAAGAGGATCATATTCATATGGAAATGTTTTCATGTGAATTGAGTGACCCAAAAATGAAAAAATTAAACCATGAAAACCAAGCCATAATTTGAAATCATCTCATACTCTCAAGCAATACATACATCTCAGGATTGTTTTTAAACACTTAATTGGTTCTTGGTAATGAGCTCAATACATTGTAGAGTTTAGGAACATGTGATTAAACTTCAAGTTCTAATTCCACGTGGATAAAATTAATCAAAAGGGAGTTATCCGAAATGGTAGTAGAGTCTCCTCCATAATGGTGTGACTCAATAAGACTATTAAACTTTTTATAATACAATTATAGGTAGAATTATCTTCTAAGAATATTTATCAGCTGAGATATTTGTTTCACCATTTTATTTACATTTTGAATGTGATAAAACAGATAATGTTATGGGATGAGAAGGAATATATGTTGTGCTATTTTGAAGGTTGATGCACACATTCTTACTTCTCAATCCGATGCAGAATGTGAGAGATTCCTTTTGGCTGGGAGGAACTACCTGAAATAGAAAAAAAGACCACCAAAGAAGAGTTAAATAATATATGATAGTGGACTACCTAGCATGTGCTAGATCCAGGAAGTGTGATACTTCCTAGAAGGTTGTCAACCCACTATTTTATAAAATAAATTATGAAGTAACTAAAATGCGTACATAAATGAATCTAGTGCTAGTGTTTTGATCTGGGTACCTTGTATCACTATCAGAAGTGATCCAATAAAATACTAAAAAACTATGCATGTCAAGGTCTTCAGGTCAATTTGCAGGTTGTTCAGGTGGTCTACAGGTCATAGACAAGGTCTTATCAGGGTTGGGTAAGGTGTTTGGGTTGTCTTGGTTAGTATGTGGTTGTTGGTTTACACAGTGTTAGTAGCCATAGAGACCGGTGTCGGTTGAGGTATGAATGCTCATATTTAGGTAGAACCAATGATGTAAAAGGTCAGGTATAGATGGTTTCATGGTGTGGGTGGAGGAATGGTTGGGTTTACAGAAAGAGGAATAGTGAGGAAAAAGGTAATGCAAGTAGGAAATGACAACAAAGATGAAAAAAACCTTTAAAACAAGGCAAGGCTAAAATAACACATGTGATAAATGTACTTACTGGTGTTGCAGGTCCAATGGCTATGTGGTGGTGTGTTCAGGTTAGCACACCAGTTGTACAAAGAATATATCAGATCTAAGCATACATGCAAATGAAAGTAGATATTCTACCAAAAGAAATATACAAAACAAGAGACATAAATCAACACCAGATTTAACGTGGTTCACCTAGTGTGGGCTACGTCCACCAAGAAACAAGCCAATCTATTATCCAAAGCTTTGACAAGATATACAATGAAGATTTACAATCTTCCACACCTCTCAGATGTACAGTACTTTCTTTCTCTCAAGCTTTTACTTCATCTCCAAGAATTATCTCTCTCAGCAATTATTCTCAACTTTAATAATTCTTGTTGCAATTCTTGTTTATTATTACTTCTAAACCCTAGCTTTCATGCTTATATAGTCATTTATAAACTTAGGGAACTTAGCCATGCAATTACAATCAATAGATATACTTTAATGCTAAAAATAGATATAATTCCCGAGAGTTAATTAAAACACTCCCACACAGGTAACCGATGTCGGTTAGCCCTAACCGATGTCATGTTCCTCCTTTCCTGACCGATGTTGGTCCTAGGTGACCAATTCTGGTCCCTCCTAACCGATGATGGTTACTGTATTTTCCAGCAAGTTTCACATTGCATGTTAATTTGAAGTAATTGAGCTCCACAACTCAACAATCTCCCACTTGGAGATTAATTACTGCACCATACCTATACAACATCATTCTTGGATCCTTCTTAGCTTTGTTTCTTCCTCTTCAAGTCTCAAACTCAAAGACCAACAGAAGTGGAGTGTAGCTCCAACTTCTCCTTTGATAATGGCTTCGTTAGCATATTCGCAGGGTTCTTTCTCATATGAATCTTTTCTAGATTCAACTTTCCATCCTCCAATACCTGTCGTATGAAGTGATACCTCAACTGAATGTGTTTCATTCTCGAATGAAATGTTGAGTTCTTTGCCAAATGAATTACACTCTGACTGTCACTGAACAATTTACAATCATCTTGCTCCTTTCCCAACTCTTCATGAACCTACTCATCCATATCATCTCCTTGCTAGCCTCTGTAGCTGCAACATACTCTACCTCTATAGTAGAAAAATCCACAACCTTCTGTAATCTTGAAATCCAGCTAACTTCCATATCCCACCTACTGTGAAAATATATCCAGTAGTGCTCCTTCTACCATCCAGATCTCTAGCCATATCCGAATCAACATAGCCACATAATGAAATATCCAAACCTCCATAGCATAACTATACATGCTAGATGTCCCTTTCAAATACCTGAGTATCCATTGGACTACTTTCCAATGCTCTTTACCTGGATTTTCCATATATCTACTCACAACTCCCACTACCTGTGCAATGTCTGGTCTGGTACAAACCATAGCATACATGAGACTCCCAACTGCTGAAGCATATGGTACTCGTGTCATGTATTTGACCTCCTCATGTGATGATGGACACTGATCTTTTCTCAATTTGAAGTGTCCAACCATAGGTGTACTAACATGTTTTACATTCTGCATCTTGAACCTTTCTAACACCCTGTAGATATAATCCTCCTGAGACAAATGTTCCCAATTTCTTGAATTGCAACAAGCCTCTTTATCTATGTAGTTTCCATTCATGGAGAACAATTTAAAATTTGGCAGCTCCTAAATCCTATCATAGAAAAAGTGAAGTTTCCCTTAAGTTCACCAATGTCCTGGCATACTCAGATGACAATAATATATTATCCACTACAATAACAAAATGATATAGCTCCCATTTTCAAGTCTTCTTGACTGGGTAAACACAATGGATATTCACATCTCAAAGTTAATCATTGCTCATGCATAAATATTATCAAGGTCTACTCATGTACCATTGCCTTAGAAGCCTTCCATATAGCTGTTCTAATGGTAACCTCCAGGGGTAAGGAGAAGGGACAGTCTCTAAAATAAATTGACTTTTGCGGTTACACAAGTTACTCACCTAAACTGCTGAAGACATAATAAATGAAATAATATAAGTATGGATACCATAAGGGGAAGAAAAGTCATCTCCACATCTGGTTGCTTCAAAATATTTCATAGATGCACAATATCTCAAACTTGCACTAGTAAGTCCACGTTAAAATAGACACAATATTCCAAAAATGGGTTGAAAGGGCAAGATCAGTGCAAATTGAAACACAATGGGAAATGTTTGGTAGATTTTGCCATTGCTTCATGTATTCAAAATTTAAAGTGAAATCAAAGGGTCAGTCTCCATGTAAGCCATCCACTTACCACTGTGTTAAATGGCTTCACAATGCAATTTTTGACAGAGTCTGGTACAAAAAATTCCTTTTACCGGTGGAATGATCCAACATGTGTCAATCTATAGAACAATGTCCAAGGAGGAAATTCCAAAATGGAAACTTAAAATGTCCCTCCATGTGTCTGGGGTTAAATGGACATTTCTCAAGCAAAAAATGGACCCATCACTATCGACAGGTGTGTAGAAGAAACCGACATGAGCTCTCCACATGTCTTAATTGCATAACTTCAAAGTCATGAAAATTTTAGAAGGCATCCATATATTTCTCATCAAATCCCAAATTTAATTTTTTTATGTGTGGACTCAAACAATGAATTTGTACGGTAAACCAAATTTTGTGTGATTTTAATTTGAGTAAAAGAATGATGACTTTGAGTGGAAAACTATTTTGGGTCTTCCATTAACATTTCATTTCCAAATCGAGTGAGCCAATAATGAAATGTCTGGATGACTCAATAAGAACTTTGTAATTATTTCTTATCTGGCATTGAAATGTCTTGTAGGTATATATTTTAGAAATATCATTTTGATGCTAATCACGAGCTTTCAAAAAATTGTATGGGTTAGAAGTTTTGATTAAACTGGACTTTTCTCTAATTTCGGCTATTTGAGAAGAAATCAATCCAAAGGTTTTTCCCTGTCAGAAAAAAACTACATTTTCAGAATTCCTTGGTTCTGCATCCTCTGTTGAATCAGAAAAATCATGAGGGTGTGCTTGACATTCCAATTTGTGTTCTAGTTTGTCCTTTTGCGGCTAGAAACCTTTTCAAATGTGAATTTGTCCTATTCTTCCGTGACATGGTTCTGCCACCTGTATCTCATTTGCATAATGAAAATAGGTTTTTTCTGCCATCTCTTTTTCCTGAAAGCTCCCAACTTCTTCAGACCATCTGCTCTCGAAAAAGTCTTCATTTGTATTGATAAATTTCTTTACCATTACGTGGATATTTGGAAACCAATGTGAAATCCCATTGTGCATCTTAAATAGTGTTTCTCCCCTAATTTTCCAGTAATGGAGCTCCAAACTTGGTAACCTTGTCCCATTGCAGCCTCCAAACCCGCAATTAGGAGCTGGACTTGCTTGCTCCTGACTTGGTTTCATTCTAACTGCAATCTGAAGTGTCCATGCAGGTGTACTAACAGGTTTCTAAGCATTTTGCATATTGAACCTTTCTAACACCTTGTAGATATAATCCTCCTTGAGACAAATACAATTTCTTGTTTTTCTTGTCTCTCAAATTTGCATGCCAAGGATTCTTTTTGCAGATCCTAAATCCTTCATAGCAAATGTGTGAGCTAGCTTTCCTTAAGCTCACCAATGTCCTACATACTAGATCCTACAATAAGCATATCATCCACATACAGTAACAAAATAATATAGCTCCCATTTTCAAGCTTCTTGAAATAAACACAATGGTCAGATTCACATCTCAAGTAACCATGCTCTTGCATAAAACTATCAAACCTCATGTACCATTGCCTTGGAGCTTGCTTGAGCCCATATAGGCTCTTTTTCAACCTGCACACTAATTTCTCCTTACCCTTGACTTCATACCCAAGTGGCTGTTGCATATAAATCTCTTCATCCAAATCACCATGAAGAAAATCCATCTTCACATCTAGTTTCTCTAAATGCAAATATTCTACTGCAACTAAACTCAATATAGTATGAATAGAAGTCATCTTAACAACAAGAGAAAATATTTCACCAAAGTCAATACCTACTTTCTGTGTAAATCCCTTTACTACAAGCCTTTCCTTGTACCTTTTCTGTCCACCCTCTTCTTCCTTGATCCTGTAAACCCACTTGTTCTGCAATGTCCTCTTACCTACTGGCAACTTAACCAAATCCCAAGTCTGGTTCTGTTCCAAGGAGTCCATCTCCTCATCCATGTCATGCTCTCACTGACATGGGTCTTATCCTGCATTGCTTCTTCAAAAACTTTCTGGTTCACCATTATCAGTCAATAATAAATAAAATAGAGAAGGTGTAAATCTTTCTAGAGGTTTACTTACCCTTTGTGACCTTCTCACAGGAGTTTGGGGTACCAGAGGCTCAATCTGGACCTCCTGGACATTTGTATCCAAATCTGACAGTGACCAATGCCAGTCACGTGTAACCGAACATCGGTTCTGCTAACTGATGTCAGATTGGATCTTCTATAATAGATACCGGTTCATCTGACCAATTTCGGTTAGGGGTCAACTGACACCGGTTACTG
Source organism: Taxus chinensis (assembly GCA_019776745.2). Lineage (NCBI taxonomy): Eukaryota > Viridiplantae > Streptophyta > Pinopsida > Cupressales > Taxaceae > Taxus > Taxus chinensis. Next base: position 31,770,020 of record CM034157.1, read on the forward strand.
TGTAACCCTGTTGGTAATTCTTTTAAATATGAGAGTTCATTTTCATTCACAAAATTCTCAACTGGTTCATCCTTGGGTACCAAAATTTGATCCCTGTACATTCTCTTTTCATTCCATTCAACATCACGACTCCTAATAATTTTAGAATTCTCTAAATCCCAAAAATAGAATCTGAAATCACCAGATCCATAACCAATGAAAGTGCATCTCTTGGATTTTGCATCCAACTTTTTCCTATTTTCCTTATCAATATGCACAAAAGCTTCTGAACCAAAAACTTTAAGAAAAGAAAGATCTACCTCTTTTCTGGTCCAAGCTTCCTCTGGTATTCCTCCATCTAGTGAACTTGAAGGCCCATGGTTAATCAAATAAACTGTTGTATCAACTGCTTCTACCCAAAACTGTAAGGGAAATCTAGAATGTATCCTCATACTTCTAGCACATTCCATGATTGTCCTGTTCATTCTTTCTGCAACACCATTCTCCTGTGGTGTTCTTGGAACCATTCTTTCTCTATGTATCCCATTCACTGAACAATAATCATTGAAATCCTTGCTATAGTATTCACCACCATTGTCAGATCTAAGGCACTTTAACTTAGAATTTGATTCATTCTCAACAAGGGCTTTCCATATTTTAAAAGTCTCAAAAACATCAGATTTACGTTTAATACAATAAACCCATACCTTTCTTGTAGCATCATCAATGAAAGTAACATAATACTGGGATCCTCCATGAGAAGCTACCTGAGTTGGTCCCCACACATCTGAGTGTACAAGCTCCAATTTCTACTCCTTCTTAGTTGCCCCAACTTTGAGAAATCTCACTCTCTTTTTCTTTCCAAAGACACAATGCTCACAGAAATCAAGATCTAAATCTTTCAAATATGATAACTTACCCTTAGCCTTTAAGATCTGCATTCCTTTTTGACTCATATGGCCCAACCGATTATGCCACATGCATGCATCTGAATCTGAAGTAGATAATGCAGAAAAGGAATCAGTAATACAGGTAGATAAATATAATGTTCCTACCTTCTTACCTCTTGCCACAACAAAATCACCCTTGGTGACTTTCCAAGAGTCTCCTGTAAAAGTAACCATGCAACCAGATTCACCTAGTTTCCCTGTAGAAATAAGATTCCTCCTGAGGCTTGGCACATGCCTCACATCTTTCAATACCCATGTATTTCCATTCTACAATTTTAGATGAACTTCCCCTTTACCAGTAATACTGCAAGGTTCATCATCACCCAAATAAACATGCCCAAAATTTCCCTGGACATAATTTCTGAAATAACCCTTATTAGGGGTTGCATGGAAAGAAGCTCCTGAATCTAAAACCCATGATTCAATTCTATTATCTAAAGAAAGAATAAGAGCATCTTGCATTACCTCTGATGTAACAAGATTTTCTTCTTTACCTTTGTCTGGTTGTTGGTTCTCTTTATCCTTTGACCAACAATATTTCTTTGCATGTCCTTTCTTTCCACATTTCCAACAAGTAATTCCCTTACTTCTGGATTTAGATCTGCTATCCCTTGACTTTGATTTCCCATTACTCTTACTCTTGGATCTCTCCTTCTGCCTGCCCCTGCTTTCTACATTCAAAGCATTCCCAGATGATGATTCCTCTGTACTCTTCCTATGAATTTCTTCATTCAAGATTATACTAACCACATCATCAAACTTCAAAATATTATTAGCAGATGTTGTATTACTAACAACCATTACCAAGTTATCCCAACTATCAGGAAAAGAACATAAGAATAAAAGTTCTTTCACTTCATCATCAAATGGTATATCAACCAATTTTAACTGATTTACAATAGATCTAGAAATCATTCAAATGACTAGATGCAGATCCACCTTCATGCATCTTAGAACTAAATAGTTTCTTCATCAAATAAACTTTATTTGAAGCACTAGGTTTTTCATATAAATTAGCAAGAGATTTCATTAACTCTACCGTAGAAGCCACTTCTGTAATATTGGAAGCCACGGATGCTGCCAGGCTCAATCTTATAGATCCCAAAGCCTTTCTGTCAAGAATCTTCCATTCTTCATCAGTCATCTTCGTAGGTCTAGACTTCTCATCCAACGGTAAATACAAATCTCTTTGATACAGATAATCCTCAATCTGCATCTTCCATAATTGATAATTTCGGCCGTCAAATTTCTCTACCTTGTATTTGTTTTCTTCTGCCATTGTTGTAGCTCCCACTCAATCAGAAAACCCTCTGTGAGTAAATCTGTCAACACACAAAACCCTCAAACAAAGCTCTGATACCAGTTGTTGGGGTTAGCACACCGGTTGTACAGATAATATATCAGATCTAAGCATACATGCAAATAAAAGTAGATATTCTACCAGAAGAAATATACAAAACAGAGATATAAATCAAACCATAGATTTAACGTGGTTCACCCAGTGTGGGCTACGTCCACCAAGAAACAAGCCAATCTATTATCCAAAGCTTTGACAAGATATACAATGAAGATTTACAATCTTCCACACCTCTCAGATGTACAGTACTTTCTTTCTCTCAAGATTTTTCTTCTTCTCCAAGAATTCTCTCTCTCACAACTTTTCAAGTTCTTTTTAATTCTTGTTAAGTTCTTCTAATTCTTACTTCTAAACCCTAGCTTTCATGCTTATATAGTCGTTTAAACTTAGGGCACTTAGCCATGCAATTACAATCAATAGATATACTTTAATACTAAAAATAGATCTAATTCCCGAGAGTTAATTAAAACATCCTCGCACAGGTAACCGATGCTGGTTATCCCTAACCGATGTTGGTTCCTCCTTTACTTGACTGATGCTAGCACCTAACTGATCCGGTCCTAGGTGACCAATGTCTGGTTCCCCCCTAACTGATGTCGGTTACTGTATTTTCCAACAAGTTTCCATTGCATGCTAATCTGAAGTAATTGAGCTCCATAACTCAACATTGTTGAGAGGTTTGATGGAGGTATTTTTAGGTTATTGACCCAGAAGGGTTCCTATGGATCAATTTTTAGGATCTATGGTGAGGAAATTGATATGTAGGTTAAATTGTACAACTCCCAGAATGAATAACTCTTAGACAATGTTTTGGGATATGAAATAAGGACATCATGCCTTATCAGAGTGAATAATAACCGAATTCAATGGTTTTGTGTTACAATATGTAGTTTTGTAGACCAATATCAAATTTGAATCAAGTGGAATGGGTGTCATCATGAGGTTTGTGAATCAGAATAGTTTTGAAACATCTTGAGGTGATGGGGTTGATCCATCCAAACATTGCATGGTTCATCTGTTACGATTTGGCCATCACACTAAACAGGAGCTAGCTCATACACTTGGTTATGCTCAAAGGTGAAGGAAAAACCCAGAAATATTTGTGATTCAACTTAGTTTGTATGAACAACACAGGATTAAATGAGCCAGTGATGTCAACTAGGAAAACTGACTTCCTATAAAATAGGAAAGGGCCAACCATAAACATTATTTAGTTGTGATTGTTACTCTCGTAACAATACATGGGGAACTCAACACCACTCATAATCAGGTGATGCTTATTGGTTATATAACAATAATATGCCGTTAATAACTACATTAAAACTATATAATAATAATTACCAGTGTAATTGATTGGATCTACACAATGTAAAGGAATTATAATGTGAAGCATACTGATATTCCTAACATCCCCCCCTTAGTGTTTACATGGTAGAAAAACATCCACACACTCTATGCAGTATGCTCACCCCTGTGGCATGTCCAACTTTGTGACTCATGACCTTGATCCAAAAGAAAGGCTATCTCCTTCCATGGTTTTAAACAGGCTTACCACAAACCTTGAGTGACAGGAACCTCATCAACTGTCCACCTCGTGTGGTTTTCTGGATCCTCCCACAAACCCTTTCAAGATGTTAACTGACTTACTCTGGTGCTACCTGTTCACCACTATGCTTATACATCAGGGAATTATGTAGGAAACAAAACTTGCATATTTCAACAAAATAGAAGATATACTGAAAAATTTCACATTACTTCCTATAAGAATCTTAATGTTCTTAATTGTAGTCTCTGTCATTGATCGCTGCCACTCGATCTCGAACAACATAGAAAACTGCCACTGCCACTGGAAGCTTTCCTTGACTAAGTGTTTTGGGTGCAGAATGGGAATGGAACATTGGTATGTAACCCCACAATGTGAAATTCCAAATAAGAAATGCAGAAAGGGAAAAATGTATTTGTTGTATCATACTAATGGATCTTGCTGTTTGATCTTGCTGCACATGATCACCAATGCCAATGAACGTATTCACTGACCGATCATCTTCCAACGAAGTACAAGATCAGAGGATCATCTGCAAGTCAGAGGAGAGGATCAGAGTCTCACACCGTAGTTTTAGCTCTCTTATACAATTTCTTTCCAGTATTAACAATAAATGGGGCACACCACTCAAAGCACAACAGGAACACTGCAAACTGAAACACTGAGAAAATGGAAACCACACTGAAAATGCATATACTCACACCATACATATTTGCCACCAATAGAATTTTTGGCGGCCCCATCGTTGGTGACTGACGAGAGGTCACTTTCGACCTCCTTCCTCCTGATGCCTCCTTCCTCCATAATATGCACTTTCACTTAGCTTAGCTAAATGGAATTTGATGCTCAAAATTTATATACCTTACCCGAACGTCGGATTCCACCGAAAATGCGTTGTAAGGCAAATTTTAGAGTTATTTTTATTTAGAAAATGATACGACTTTAACAGATATGACAAAAATAATTCCAGTAAAATCACCTTTTGAACATTTACCAATTTGTCAACCTAAACACAAATGACACAATGATGACAATTGGAACTTTTTGATAATAAGAATTGAATTTACAATCGATAATTGATTTTTTGAAATAGCCTTGAGGATATATTGTTAATGCTAAAAAACAAAATTGACTACCTTTCCCAAGGTCAAGCCCTTTTTGTACAATTTAAGTGTTTTAAAAAATCTTTCATTATAAAAAAGATGAAACAGATTGAAAAAGACTAAAGGTAATACACTTAATGAAAAGATGGAACCAGATGGTTGATGTGATATTTTGCTCACTTATGATACAATGCTTGCAGTTTTTGGAACAAATAGAGTCCATTTAGATTTTCAAGGAGGACTGTTGATGTTTTAGAATACAAAACCAGAAAAAGAGGTTCAATCTATCCAGTGAGGATTACGTGCTAATCCAGGGAACTGTGAAATACATCCTAGAGGAATTTATTGTTCCAGAAAGTTTTAAACAAATATAATAGCAATGCATAAATAAAAATCAAACAATTTGTTAGATCCATCTAGGGAGGTGAACTTAGGGGATATGGATGAAGATGTCATATCACTTGTTTGATTAAGATAGATTTGATCAGTTGAATGAAGGATTCAATGCTCAATCAAATTCTCGCTGTCATATATCAATCTACCATAGGAATTGTCAGGTCACTAATCAACTTGTTAGGTCAATGTTCTAAGTTGCTAAATGTCAGCTACTAGGCATTTGGAAACCTGAAATAATCTGGCAATGTAGGTTCAATGTTGTGTTCAATGATCATAAAATGAGAAAACAATGAGAACTCAGTGTAGATATTGTTTATGGGACTGAATCATGGTCTCAAGGTAATTAGTTCGGAATCTTTGGAAGGGTAAGTAGGACTACAATAATGTGGTTATGGGGGTTATTTTGGAATTAAACAGAGATGCGCTCAGCAAAAAGAATCTAAGGAAGTAATAACCATCAAACCATATGTACCAATGTGTAAATACAATAGGTGATCCTGATAAAAGATGGATGGGTGAAGGTTTTTTATTAGGAATAAATGCCTCCTATGGATGATCAAATGAATATTACATATGCAAAGAACCTTAATAACATTGAAATAGTCCCAGGTTAAGTTTGACTCTGACTATTTGGTCAATGTGTCTGATACCAAATGATTGGGTGGTGAGAACAATTTACACAGAGAAATATTTGGTGTGTCTGAATGATATTCTATTCAAGCTACCAGATTTGAATTACCTTTTCACAGGCTATTATATGCATATCACATAGGAAAACTGACTTCCTATAAAATAGGAAAGTGTTACAACAAATAAACCTATTTAGTTGTGATTGTTAGAATCCCGTAACAATACACAACTCAACACCAATAAAATTATTATTTATATAACCAATGATATATTTAACACATTTTAGGGTATAATAATAATTCGAGTGTTAATTATTATTACCCTAGGTTTACTAAAAATGAAGATCTAATCAATCATTTGGGCTCCTAAGGTTTGTTCCTTTTAGGAGGTTGGATTAGGAAACAAAGTTATGCTTTTATAATTTTTGGGAATGTGGTTAGAGATCCAATAATAGGCATGATTTTTAGGGTTAAACCTTAGGTCTTGTTCATGGGATGGAAACTAACTATGAATAGGTCATATGGTGAGGTGTCTAGAGGTAAGGTGTGCATTCATTTAATTAAAGTAATTAAGTAATTAATATTGTGAAATGGGTATTAATTTAATTTTAAATAATTAGACACAATGGTTAATGTAAGAAAGGTCATGGTTAGGTAGAATGTGTTTAAGTAGATTATTTGAAAGGGACTTCTAAGGAGAGTGTGACCCAATTTTGGTATCTACAATATCAATATTTTCTTTTTGAAACCCCAAAATAATGTTTTAGATAACCCCATAGGGAGAAACTATAGATCCTCTGAATATTTTTCTTTAGTTCAACTTTCAAATGACTTAGAGGAAATTCCTAACAAGGTTTTAAATTTGTTCCAGTGTGCAAGGATGACTACCCAAGGTGATAAATTAATTGAGTAAGATTAGTGAAAGATAACTTCCTTCGGAGACCTAAAAAGAACATTTTTTGGTCATTTTTCAGATGTAAACACACTTCAAGAATGTTAAGGGAAATTATAAAACATCTGAGGGTGATTTTGAAGAGATAGCTCATTTTGAAGGTGTCTAAAATTAATTTAGGAAAATTTAAGAAAGAAAATATGATTTAGGATCCATCTGTTCAACATCATAGTATTCATGATGTAGGGAATGAGAGCTTCAATGGTGAACACTGTCTTCTATGGAATATTCTAGGAGTTCTTGAATGAGTTTAGAGGGAAATAATATTCATCAAAATTTGTAATAGACAGTCACTTGGACAATGGGTGTAATTAGGAGAATCATGAGGTCTGTGAAGGATCTAAAACATCAAGAACTTTATTAAAATTCAAGTCATTAAGGGAATGATCATCATGAGCATGATGTGAAAGGATCACCATGAGTGGTGATGGTAGTCATCTCAAGCTCACAAATGGTGTAAATCTCTTTATATTATTTCTAAAAACTTAATCCATACTTGGTGATGTGCTCACATCTTGTAATTTTAGGGAGTGGCTTTCACAGTATGCTTCAATGCAATTAGAGTTCAAGAAGATGGAGCTCACCCTCAAAATTCCTACAAGTCTCATTCAGGGATCAATCATTCCATATAGAGGAGGAAACCTATTTCCATGAGGAGAAATAAAGTGAATATGTGTCTAGATACTATAATCATGTTTCCACTCATGTGACATCTTGGTCAGGGAAGTGAATTGTGAAGTTAAAAAGGGTGTCATCATGTTCAAAGGTGAAATGGGAAGCTCATGGAGTGAGTTGAGGATCATCATATCTTTAATCTACCATCATGTTAAAACCTCTTCAAGGAACAAGCCAATATGATCTATTCAAGCTACCGAGGCATTTAAGACCATAATGTATGAAGGATCAAGGAATCATATATCTCCTTGAGAGGCATATGAGTAAAGAGGTGTATGAGTATCCTAAAGTTTATTCCATTTAAGGAGAATTCTGAGCTAGGAGGGGTAAGTGGATGATATTCATAGAGAGTACCATGCATGTAAGAATGATAAATCATCTAAGTTTCACTTGATGTCACTCACTTGGTAGTGTTCTTAAACAATCATTTGAACCTTGTAGTGTGATCACACTTAAAAGGAGGAAGGAAATTATAACCACATCATTTCATTCGAATAGGTGGCCACATGAAAAGAATCTCATTCAGTGAAAAATACTTCCATCTACATGGTGAATACCTATTTCAGTAAGTGATAGATAATAGAAAATGGTTTGAGAATCATGGAGTTGATTTGTGATCACTAGGGTTAATTATGGTGGCCTTAAAAAATAAGAGAGTGATCCTCACTCTTTCCTTGTAATTAGAAGAGAGAATCCTATTCCCATCACAATGTAGGTCTCATAATAGTGTTTCTAAACACTTAAGTCATCACTTGAGGTTTTAGAAACATGTTTTCAACTCATGGTAACTCATGTTTTACCACTTTTTCATGTTAGAAGTTTCGTCACTCAAAAATACAACCCTAAACCTTGAACCCTAAACCCTAAACCGTAAACCATTAAACCCTAAACCCTAAAACCTAAACCCTAAACCCTATTTACCATAAACCCTAAACCCTAAACCCTAAACCCTAAACCATAACCCTAAGCCCTAAGCCCTAACCCTATAGCCTAAGCTTAAACCCCTAAACCTTAAACCCTATAGGGAGTTTAACCCTAAACCCTAAGCCCTAAAGCCCTAAACCCTAAACCCTAAATTTTTACCACCCTGAACCCTAAATGATAAACCCTAGCCTAAATCCCTAAACCCTAAACCTAAACACTAAACCTTAAACCTTAAACCCTTAAAACCTTAAACCATAAACCCTAAGCCCTAAGCCCTAAAATATAAACCCTTAAACCATTAAACTTAAACCCTAAACCCTAAACCCTAAACCCTAAGCCTTAAGCCTTAAGCCATAATCCTTAAACCCTTAATCATAAACCCTAAACCTTAAACCCTAAACCCTGAATCCTAAACCTTAACCCTAAACCTTAAACCCTAAACCCTAAACCCTAAACCATAAACCATAAACCCTATTTAACTACTTGAAACCCTAAACCCTAAAACCTTAAACCCTAATTTTAAATCCTAAACCCTAAACCCTAAACCTAAACCATAAATGTTAAACTAAACCCTAAACCCTAATCCCTTAAACCCTAAACCCTAAGCCCTAAATCCTAAACCCTAAACCCTAAACCCTAAACCCTAAACCTAAACCTAAAACCTTAAACTTTGAGCCCTAAACCCTAAACGCTAAACCCTAAACCCTAAGCCCTAAATTTTAAACCCTAAACCCTAAACCTTAAACCCTAAACCCTAAACCCTAAACCCTAAACCATAAACCCTAAACCTTAAACCCTAAATCCTAACCCCCTAAATCCTAAACCTAAACCCTAAACCCTAAACCTTAAACCCTAAACTTGAGTAAATACCCTAAACCTTAAAACCCTAAACCCTAAGCCATCAACCCTAAACCCTAAGCCCTAAACCCTAAACCCTAAACCCCTAAATCCTGAGCCCTAAAATAAACCCTAAACCTAAACCCTAAACCCTAAACCCTAACCCTTAAACCATAAACCCTAATCCCTAAACACTTAAACCCTAAACCCTAAACCCTAAACCCTAAACCTAGCCCTAAACTAAACCCTAAACCCTGAGCCCTAAACCATGAACCCTAAACCCTAAACCCTGAGCCCTAAACCCTAAAACCTAAAATCCCTAAACCACCTAAACCATGAAACCCTAAACCCTAAACCCTAACCCATTAACCATAAACCCAAAGCCCTTAAATCTAAACCCTGAGCCCTAAACCTTAAGCCTTAACCTTACCACCCTAAACCCTAAGCCCTAAACCCTAAACATTGAGCCCTAAACCCTAAAACCTAAAAACCTAAACCCTTAAGCCCTAAACCCTAAGTAAACCCTAAACAATATTCCTAAATTACCTCCAACACTTCCAAGATTCTCTGACATCATCTCTAGATGCTTAATATATTTCTTGAACTCTCCTAGAGGGTGTTTGATTAGCTTAGAATGACCTTTTTAGGCCTTTAGAGGAAGTTATCTTCTATCAAGTCACACTGAACTCATCAATCATCATATCCAATCATCCCTGCACATTGAAACAAACTTAAAAAAACCTTGTTAATAATTTCTTTTGATCCAGGTTAAGAGTGGCCTTAAAAGTTGGCCAGAGGAAAGATGCACCATTGACCAGGAAGTGAAAGATGCATTACCTAAACTTGTAAAGTAGTACTCATCCATAGTATGATTTTACCATATTCTAAGAAAAAATTAGGGATTCAACTCCATGCTCATGGGAAAATTCATGAGTCCATATATTTGATCAGTTGTTGCTACCTTTGGAGTTGTGAGGTTGTAAATTCTAAAACACATTTAACACTCCTACAAATGTCAATAACCAATCCAAAAGGCCCCAAAACCTAAACAATGACTATATTATTTCACAAAACAGATTGATTGTATAATTTAAACCCTAAAAGCTTGAAGGTTGAATGCTGAAATCCTGAAAAATACCTATGTACTGACCAAATTAGAATATGAAAAACTATCTTCTAAACCATGACAGATGGAGCTGTGAGACTAGTTCCATAAGGTGTAGAGTGACCCTAACTTCTTATATTTACTAAAATAAATTTAAAGTATAATAAATAATAAAGTATAAAATAAAATAAAAAATGAACCATTTATTTTAGTAAATATATCCCTTTATAGGACATGCGCACTCATAGCGTTTCATCTTCTATGGGTTTGGGAATCCCAAACCATAGGCTTGGATTTGCCTTGGATACCCCACCCTAAGGCTTGGATTGTGTAATCAGTGAATAAATATTTGTTTAACAAAAAACATCAAAATCTCACATGTACACCCATATATCTTATGTGTTATAACATAATATTCTAAAAAAATTATACTATGATGTCAAGCTTGGTTTTACCTTGGTGACGATATACTTCTTTCTAAAATCTGATTAGTTTAAGGCTTTCATCCTTAATTTCTTTTACTAGTGCCCTCTTTTCTTGTCAAAACGTATGCATACGTTTTTGTACACAACTTATGATTTTTTCATCCAAATTCAAAAAAAAAATCCTCTTCTAAACTCCATTCTACATGCACTAAAAAAACAAAAACAAAAAAAATGACTTTTTTTCTCAAAGTTACGAGGGTGTACACACAAATATTTCATTTTTCAGGATGTGTGCACTTTGAAAATTAATAAAAAATTATATATTCATCCAAAAATTATGAAAAATTAGTGGGACCTCGTACATGGAATTAGCTAACTTTCTACTGAAGGGATTTGAAAAATAATTTATAAAACTAAAAAAATGGGGGGGCACACACACAATAGGTTCTTATCTTTTTGACACAAAAATAGACATACTTTGTGTGCACACCACATTTGACCCTCTTAATCTCCACCATTTTAAAAAAAAAAAAGTAGTTTAGAAACTAGATTCCGAGCTCTACGGTACTTATTCTTATCACTTTGTAAAATTTTGAGCATATGCATGCCGAATTATTAGATGAAGTTCAGGTTTCGCTGATTTTAGGAAAAATGTGTCCCTTTTTTACCCCCTTTTGGCCCCCCATTTCCATGCACTTACCCATGATGATCATGGGATGAAAGATTAAAAATTATCAACATGGATAAATAAAGAAGAGGAGTTGGAAACACTAAAAATTCAAAAACTATTGATGAGGGGTTCCTATTTCGTAAACCGGTGAATGGTTTTGTAGAACATCATCATTTGAAGTTGCTCATGGTTAGGTAACACACTCCAAGAAGAAGCACTACATAGAAATCGGGTTGTTCCCCGCATGTACCATAGGTTATTTAAGTATGATTTTTCCCCTATTGTGTGGTGTGTTTACCTTCCACTTTGTGTGTTTCCCTTCCACTTTTTGTGTTTCCCTTTTTTTCATGTGTTTGTTTCATTCCTTGCTTGTGTGAGTTCAATGTTGACTCATTTTTCCCAATGGATAATGCTATATACAAAGAACTAGTCTATATTGTCTCCTGAGATTCTAAGGTTCTTACTTTCTTTGTTATCATTGTGTTCAATCCAAAGCAAGTCCCCCAGCTAGAGTTAGTTGTTGTCATGTAGAAGGTATAACATGAAAAATTGTTTTTTTTTCCATGACAACTAAGCCCACACTAAAAAATCCTTGAACCAGGTAATGTAAACAAATCCTACGACCAATTTTGACTATGTAAACCCCATCACTACTAAGAGGGATGTGCTAACCATATTTTGAAGTGTGTTCCATATGTAGGTAAGTTGGTGGGAAACATTTCATGAGTTCAATGTGATCCACTTTGAAGGAGCTTCTCCCAGAGGCCAAAAGAGGCATATTTTTATGACTTTTACACCCAATGAACACCCTATGGAGATGAATCAAGGAGAGATAATGCATCCAAGTAGTGTGTGATAGAGCTCTTGTTTTATCAGAGGAACTTTATGAAAGCTATGTAATTAAAAACATGTTTAGGAACAAGTTATGCAACACTGGGCTACTTATAACATGGTGCAGGGAAATGAAAGTATCAAAAATGCTAGTGGGTTTGTTCTAGATGTTCCAAGATCCTTGGGTAATTTATTGAGGTGACTAAATACTCATAAAAAATATAAGGATGCCTAAGTCACATTGAAAAATGTTTCGAGATATTATACTGTCTGGGTTTTGAGATATTGGATTGACAATGTAGATGAAGATCCTCAATCCCGATGGAGATTCAAATGAGTGTTAAATGAGTTATACAGGAATTTTATACCTTATTTAAATACAAATATTAAATTTTTAATTTCCTATTCACTTAAAAAAAAATTAGTTTCCCTTTTCTCACCATACTTTTAAGTAGTTGTCGCTTTCACAGACGCACATGCTTGAGAAGAATCATAAAAGGGGGTAAATTTAAAATTTTAGGAATAATTGGATCCTAAAACATATTTAAGGTATCTAAGAATAAATTTTTGAGTCAAAATGATATAATTTTTTCCTATTTAAATCTCAGGGATGCTCTCGGGGTGAAGAATCACTCCCCTATGTCTATTTTTTGCTACTTTTGGTGAAGGCGGACTTTCTAAAAGCATTCAAGTCAAATTTTTGCACCTTGGATGAAAATTTTCACCTTTTAACTTGGTTAAAATGTGAAATGGGTGCAAAAATGTGTGACCCCAATTAGAGAGGATGTTTTTGGAAGTGTTTCGTCACTTAATGTGTAACTTTAAGTGTTAGGTGAGTGTTAATAACTCACTTCTTAAAATGCCCCCTCCCCATGATCAAGCACACCCATGACACACTTGGTAAGCTCTGATTCAAATTTTCACTAGGTGAGGAGTCCTCTTTCGTCACTTAAAACACCTCTTTGGGTGTTAGGCTCAAGTTATGCACTCACAAAGTCAAATGCTCCCCTTCCCATGATAAGCATGACCCATGGTGAATTTTTAAAGGTCTGATGCACCTTTTCACCATATCACCTCATTCTAATTTTTTTAAGGTGTAATGTATCCTCCTGGACCCATTTATTAAGTCCTAACTCATCCTTAACCCGGGTTAAAAAGGTGTGAAAGTGAACCCAGAGGTGAGTTTTCTCAACCAGGGTTTTCTTTCAAATGTTCAAATATTCCTTACGAATTTTTGGATCCATTTTAAATTTTTTTCCCTCCTTTATCTGTAACCTATTCATGCTACATGTGCACTAAGAAAAAGCATTTCCAGAAACACAAAAATGCTCGTATCTCACTCATTTTCTCTTGGTTTTCCCTCAAATTTTGCATGAGCACTCCATTGGTGAATGCCTTTGAGATGATCCAAGCCTCATACCCATTTAAAATATTATTTTCTCACATCATCCATATAAATTTTTCTACCTAAGTAAGTTTCCTTTTTAAGATTTATAGAAATCTGAAGGATAAAAACCCCTGAAATTTAGAGCAAGAGATCATGGAAAAATTCCTAATTAACAAGACCATTTTAATTCCGATTGGACAACCAAAAGGCATAATTATATTTTTAGTAATTTTTCCTTTGATCCTTACTAATAATAGTTATTTGGATAATGAGAAAGTAATTATCCTGAACCCCTTTTACAAATTTCAAGTTCATGACCCCAAAACTACAAATTGTCAAAATTGGGAAACTTCTGCTAAATTTAGAAAGAAGGGGTGAGGACTGAATTTTATAAAAAAAAGTAAATAGGTGAAATGAGACAAAAATTATCACATTTAATTCCTTCACTCATCCTACAATTTTTTAGAACTCACAAGGTCTTTCACTCAAAATTTAAGTAAATTATTGCATGGCTGATACGGTGAGCTTAAATTGTCAAAATGAGATATATGATAATTTGTATTGAATCTCATTTCAATTCATTTATCATGGAATGCATGATAAATTAGTGATGGAATAATATTTGGTTTCATTTTTATTTCCTTACTCTGTACTCATAAGGATTTTTTCTCATGTATTATTCATCACTAATGCTCCTACAATGACAAAATCGGGATCATGCTCATATGAGCAAGAATGCACCATTTTCTCCCATGTAAATGGTTGATCACACAAATGTGGAATTGTATCAAGGATCAAAATTATTTTCTCAATTAGTGAATTCATCCTCCAATTTTCTCAGTGGTATACTTCTCATGTGCTCATCACTCCTATTATTGGTTTGTTCAAATAATGTTGCAAATGTTCATCATTTCAAGAATTTTGAAAGGGAGCAAAGTGTTCAAAGGTCTTCATCAGAGCTCTTTGTTAGTACATCACAGTGGAGGGTTATCAAAGATAAATTTTTCATCTTTAACACCATCAAATATGATCTACATTGAGGGTGGAGGCATCTTCATCCATGCTTTGGAGTATTTATTCTTTCATCTCCTATCTCATTCTTTCTCCTCTTCTCTCCCATCTTTCTAATTCTTCATTATAAGAAATCATTGTAATTTTTCTTATTCAATTAAGTGAATCTAATGGGTAAATGTAAAAGACCATTTTGATTTATAAAAAATGGGACTTATTTTCTCACATCCTAGGAAGACAAAGAGTCACAAGTTGAAAGGATATGAAAATTTATGTTGGGGATAGATGAAGAGATGGATTGTAAAGATATAAAATGAGATGGATCTCCTGGAGGCTTCAAAATGGCTATTTTTTGTCTTTTTGGGAACATTTTATTTTTTTGTTAGATAATTTCCCATATTCTCTCTAGAAACAAGCGATCAAATTAGTCTAGTCCTTGTCTAAAAATTTCTATCTCATCTCAACTTCATACTATGAGAAATTGTAATTGTGCAATATCATGCAAACAAACTTTGTTTTGGTTGTATCTTGTTCCTCTTATCTTGAACATTAGTTTCTTCTCATTGAATGCATGAAACTACTGTTGATTTTATTTTAGAAAACTCTATATGTGTTATTTTCAATATAAAATCCCTTCTTATAATTTTTCTCCTCACCTTTATCCCTCAAAATTCCTCCCTAGTGTTCCACACAAGCACTTTGCCACAAGTATAGGGAAGTATTCCTATGTGATCCTCAGTCGTAAGGCCACCCCTATAATTGGAATAGTGTATATATGGAAATTTTATTCCATGGAGTTATAATGGGAGCTAATTCGTGGATTTTATGGGAAATAGATTTCCTTACTTCTATAATAAATTGGCATTGAAGGTATAGGAGTGATTTTCTCGGCTTGTATAAGATTGTTTTCTACTCTAATAGAAATGTTATAAGCATATGGAAATGTTATATCCCCCATGGACTGAATCATGATAGATATATCACTATTGAAGACCTTTAGGTTATAAATGAATTCATATTGGGGTCTACGTATTACTACTTGAGGAATTCATTCCCAAGTCCTTTGAAAGATGATGTTGAAATCAATAATTTGCTCATTTGGGGCTCTCTCTCTAGTTGTTGGTTGTTCCACAAAAGATAAATGATCTAACTTTTCTTCAAAATGGTTGCAAAGGGTTGTGCCAAGTTCATCCCAATTTTTAATTTAAGCATGTATCAAAATATTTTACCATTAAAGGGATTTATATTTGAATGATGAAGCTAATATTATGATTGCTACATCATCCTTAGTAACAAAATGGATTGAAAAAAAACTAACATTGTCTTGGATATGGTCAGCTCGGGTAGTATGGTTTTCACTAGTGAAGAAAGGAATACTTTAAAGTGGAGTCATTCATGCATCATGTTATGCATTGAGAGCTAGATGGCTATTGCCATTGAAACTGACAAAAAGAAGATTTCTTTGAAGAGCCACAAATGGATAGGTCTCAAAATTCTAGAGGATAACGAAAACGACCTACCATGAGGGGGAGTGTAAAGTGTTCTATTGGGAGGTAATGGTGATCTCTAGACTACTATGTCTCTTCTCATTTTCCTTAGTGATAGTTATAAGTAATCAAAATGTTATTATCTTCCTATTCTTTACCTTATCTAGATCCTTCTCATGAAACTGAGGCACTAAATTACTGAAGCCATTGGACATATAGTTTGGAGTCATTAGATGTGTTTTGTAGAGTTTCCAAAAGGCTAAATGTCAATAAGATGCACACAAAACTTAGTAAAATAGAGATATTGAATTCTAAAGGCCCCACCAGGTGTGCCAGAACTATTATCACCAAAAAACAACACCCTCTGATTTATCATGAATGAACAATAATTATTTTTGGATAACAAGGGATTGTCTCCAAGCATGGGACCTTACTGTTTGAGACAAACCTCAAGATAAGGATAGTTCCTTTACCTATTCCTAATGTTAAAACTACTCATACTACTAGAAATATGAATATCTAATCCTTATCTAAGAATTCACATGAACTAGGGAGAAAGGGAGATGCATATAAATGTAAATCCTAAACTAAAGATGGGTGATAACACCAATAAAAAAGGGAAAGACACTCTTAATGAGGGAAAAGATGGGAAGAAATGATGATGAAGAGGGAAAACATGAGTTCCACAAATCAAACAACACCTTACCTTCCACTTCCATATAAACAAAACAAAAATGGATCCTGTATAGTAGAGAAACATACAAAAGATACATGTAATGAATGAAGAGGAAATAAAATGGAATAGAACACAAGTTAGGGAAGAGAATAATGAAAAAACATGAATTTTATTTCCTTTTAAGGATGTACAATCCATTACATTCAATTAATAAGGCATAAGCACTTTTTTAAGAATCCAAATATGAGGTCTACAATTAAAAAATACTTATGCAACAATTTGATATGATGCATTTTTATTCTGAGGGGTCCAACCTTTACAAATGAGCACCAATGCCAAATATATAGAAAATGGGAAATAGAGAGGAGGGAAAAACAAGAAATTTGTATTTCTTCCTTCAACCACCAAAATGTATTGAATGACTGATAATAAGCATGATAACCCTACCAAACCAATTCCCCCATGATACATTGCTTGCTAGAGAAGGTAAGAGCCCATACTTCATTAAATATGGCAGTTCAAATACCTAGAAATTCATTTTTAATGTTAGGACTATTTTTCACCTTTTCCACCCACCTAACTCACCAAACTTTGAATTTTATGATGCCAAATTGAAGTTCTTGATGAGACATTTCCAATAAGACTGATTTTGTAATATTTTGAGTTCTAGGAGAAAGATATGGCCATATGGATTTCTACAGAACAAAAATGAGAGGAACATGACAAAGTACCCTGTGGGTCATGACATGGTGCTTTATCTGTCTTGTGCATTGGGGTGGATAAATCAGCCAGTCAGAGAACTAGAGGAAGAGTGGAACTGTGCACCATGTACCCCATCGATCTGACTTATTGAATTTACCACACTCCCCTCTACCCCATTATTTATGTCAGCCAATCGGAAAATTTCTGACCCTATGGAACTATTCCCTATGTTTTTGATATACCCTACCCAACCACAACATTTGATCCATAAAATTCTACTTTGCAACTCTATAAAATCACATAGTTATGTTGTTCTATTTTCAACTTTGGAAAATGACAGATTGATTAAAGATTAGAGATTTAGTGACTAATTATCTAGTGCTATAGAAAGGAAATTATAGAGAATAGGAAATAATTCAAACTCCAAACACCAAAAATTTTATCCTGGAAACCCCCAATGGGGGAAATCCAGTCGGGAAGGGAAAAAATCTCTTTCTTCTCACTTTTATTGGTCAACTATAGACAATTACAAACTAAAAGAAGTAGAAAATGGAGACAACAATGTAAACCTCTCCCTTCCTATGCTTATTTTCTCTTTTTCTACACCTTGATCCTATAATTTCACTCTAGCACTAAAGATATTTCTTACTTACTCTCATTAAACCTTTTCTCTTTGATCTCTTTGGATCTCTGAATGATATATTATCTTACTCCTCCTTGTATTTATATATTTCTCCCATGTTATTCCATGCACTAGAGAATGGGAAAGGTCAAGGAGGGAAGAGACATAGTCAGGTGCTTAAAATTCACATCCATTCATGATCCATTCTTCTTTTATGTCTAGAAGTGTTAGGATAACCACCCTGAGTAGACCTATGGTTTCAAGAGTGCCACCATGGCTAGAGAGAAGTTACAAGGCCACTACCCTTGAAGAGCAGTGGTTCTACAACCGCTGCTCTGCATAGAGTGGCGGTTCTATCCAGAATATTTGTTTACCTCATTTTCTTCATTTCTCATTCTTGGTGCTGATGGAACTAATGAAGTGGTGTGTTTTTCTGGATCCCTATCAATCATAACTCCCCTACTTAGGAGGATTTTGGTCCCAAAAAATCTTACTGGGGGAGTGGTAGAGGAATCAATTCCCTCTCTTTCTCCTTCGAGTACCACTGGGTCCACCTTAGTGTCTTTTCTCATCCAACATGCTAAGACTCTTGTGGATCTCTTGTTTTCTTCTCCGGTGATACATCCTCCTCTAAGTTACCTTGAGTACAATCCTCTTTGGAAGAAAATTTTTGTATGTTTCCTTATTTTTCATGCATAAATGGATTTAGTAGGTGTGAGCTCTTGTAGCTTGATATCATGTGCATCTGCATGAAGTTTGGCATGAAGGTTTCTTCTTATAACCTTCCCAAGTATAGTGAAGGTCCCATACTATAGTGGTTTAGTCCTTCTTGCTTGTTTTTGTCTCTTGAGATGGATTGGCCGAATCCTCTTTATGTATGCTACTTCTATAGTAACTATTGTACCTTGTACCTCCTCTTCTCCTTGCTACCTCATGGTTAGGTCCAATGAATCCGTAGGTAGATACAGTGACTGCATAGTGGAAGTTTATTTTTCTCCTTGAATGAGTAGTTCTTGTTGTGGCTTCTTCTGTAAAAACTAACAAGTGCTATTCAAATTCTCCATCCTTTGGTTAGAAATATCCGTGCTCTCACATCCATTTTTCTTTTCTTCCAATGAAAGTAAACAAAATTGATGATTTTCCTAAATAAGTCTTGATGCTTGGTTAGCATTTATCATAGACTTCTTTGATTTTATCTGGTGTGCCTGGTTGTTGAAACTGACTCCATCCTTGACCCATCTATATTGGTTCTCCCTCCTTGTGAACACATCATCCCTGGCATACAAGCAAGGAATTCTGAAGACAACATCAAATGCATGAAGTGGAATGATATCAGCCTCTAATACATCAATATATTGGGTATTTATCCTAAACTAGAAATTACTCTTGGTTGTAGCTTGTATTTATACACCCCTCTTCACCCATCCCAATGTGTATGGATGTGGGTGCTCATAAGTTTCTAGACCAAGCTATTTTACAACCACATCAGAAATCATATTTTACTAAGAACCAGAATCTACTAAAGCATTTACCTTAGTCTTCTTAATTTAGATTTAGATTTTAAATAGCTTACTCAACTCTTCTTCTACACCCCCATACATGTTAGTGGCCATGCATTCTAGCCTCTCATCTAAATCCACATCATCCTCAACCTCCACCTCTCCTTTTTTTTTCATAGTGGCCATAAATTTATTTGAATCCTTGGTTCAATAATTTAGGTGTAATTCCGGATGCAACTTCCAACATGTGATGTCAGTATGCCCATTTATATCACATTTCTTATAGAAATTCTTAGGATCTTTACAAGTATGCAAAGTAGTAGCGGCATGTTTACCTTTCCATTTACCTTTGATACTTGTCTTCTCTTGTTCTTTTGCCTGTTGATATGTTGACTGGTCTTCCTTTGGCTATGTTTCTCCTTGCTTCTTCTCATTATCAATGTAGTATTCTTGTATATAATCTTCATTGAGATCCTTGGGCTTTGTGGATATTACCTTCCTCCGAAGGTGAGTGTGAAGTCCTCCCAAATACTTGGTCAGAATGTCCTCATCCTCCAAATCCATATTAAGGAACATGGCTTGTCTCCAAAATTCTGTAGTGTAATCTTGCATGCTTTGAAAGTTTCCCTACCTAAAGTACTACCACTTAATCATCATGTCAGTCTTATGGACAATAGGATAGAATTTAGCTCTAATCAAATGTTTAAAACCTTTCTAAGTACTAACAATAGGACGTTTCTTCTTCTCACAAGTGCCTAGATGGGTGTCCCACCATACTAGAGCATGAACTTCCATTTTGATATGTATAAAGGAAATCCTTTGTGCCTCAATAACACTATGCACACTAAAATATAATTCCAACTCTTTTAGCTACTTATAAATCAATTATGCATCTAATTTTCCTTCAAAGTTCTTTATTTCCACTTTCATTTAAACTTTAAAAGGTGTATGAGAAAATTTTATCTTCTCACTTACAATTGGTGTCTTTTCTTCACTCTCTTCCCATTCTTCCTCTTCGTGGCTCTTTCTGATACCAAATTTTTCAGCCAGTGATGAAACCAACGATTCTATGGAATCTTGGTTAATTGAATTCGTATTTTGCAAATCTGAAATCTATTCTTGTTTTCTATACAATTTATCCATCAAGGTATCTAACATCTTGACTCTACAGACCAAGTTCTCTTCCTCCATTTGGGCTCAAATTCTCTATTTCCATTTCTTCATAGAAGTATATGGCTTGCATGGTAAAAATTATTCTCCTTTAGACCTTTTCACTGTCATACAAATCACAAGAAAGAATCAAATACCATAGTCATGGATATATAATCATCGCTGATACCAAAATGATTCGTAAAGTTCTACTTTGGAACTATACAAAATCACACCAATTTTATTCTCCTTTAAACTTTAGAAAATGATAAATTGATTGAAGATTAGAGCTTTAGTGACTAATTATCTAGTGCTATAGAAAGGAAATTGTATAGAATAGGAAAGAATTCAAACTCCAAACACCAACAATTTTATCCTGGAAACCCCCAATGAGGGAAAAATAGTCAGAAAGGGAAAAATGCTCTTTCTTCCCACTTTTATTAGTGAACTATAGAAAATTACAGATTACAAGAAGTAGAAAATGGAGAGAACAATGTAAACCTCTCCCTTCATATGATTGTTTGCTCTATTTCTACACCTTGCTCCTACAACAATGTAAACCTCTCCCTTGTACTGAAGATCTTACTCACTTGCTCTCATTAAAACTTTGCTCTTTGATATATTTGGATCTTTGAATGATATATTCTCTTGATCCTCCTTGTATTTATAGCCTTCTCCCATGTCCTCCCCTACATTGGATAATGTGAAAGGTCAGGAAGGAAAGAGACACATTCAAGCACTTCAAATTCACAACCATTTGTGATCCATTCTTCTCTTCTGTCCAAAAGTGTCAGGACCGTTTCCCTGGCTAGACAGTGGTTATAGGAACGCTACCCTGGCTAGGCAGTGGTTACATTAACGGTTACCATTACAGAGTGGAGGTTCTATCTAGAACCTCCATTTACCTCATTTTCTTCATTTCTCCTTCTTGGGTTAATGCAACTGATGAAGTGGTGTGTTTTTCTAGATCCCTATGGATCATACCTCCCCTACTTAGGAGGATTTTAGTCTCACAAAATCTTAGCGGGGGAGTGGTAGAGGAGTCAACTCCCTCTCTTGCTCCTTTCAGTACCTGTGGGTCTGCCTTGGTGTCTTTTCTTGTCCAACCTACCAAGAATCCTTTGGATATATGGTTTGCTTCTCCAGTGCTACATCCTCCTTTGAGTTTCCTCAAGTAAAATCCTCTTTGGAGGGAACCTTCTGTATGTTTCCTTCTGTTTCATGCATAGATGGATTTAGTAGGTGTGAGATTTTACAACTTGTTATCGCATGCATCTTCATGAAGTGTGGCCTAAAGGTTTCTTTTATAACTTTCTCAAGTATGGCAAAGGTCACATACTATAGTGGTTTAGTCCTTATTCCTTATATTTGTCTCCTGAGATGGATTGGCTGAATCCTCTCCATGTATGCTACTGCTATAGTCACCATTGTTCCTTGCACCTCCTCTTCTCCTTGCTACCCCATGGTCAGGTCCAATAAATCTGTAGGTATGATGACTGCATAGCGGAAGTTTTTTTTCTCCTTAAATGAGCAATTCTTATGGTGGCTTCTTCTATAAAAACTGACATGTGCTATCCAAATTCTCCATCCTTTGGTCAGAAACATCCATGCTCTCACATCCAATTTTATTTTCTTCTAATGAAAGTAAACAAAATTGATGATTTTCCTGAGTAAATCTTAGTGCTTGGTTGACACTTACCATAGCCTTCTTTGAGTTTCTTTGGTGTTTCTAGATGTTGAAATTGACTCCGTCCTTGACCCATCCGTATTGGTTCCCCCTCCTTATGAACACAACATCCCTGGCATATAAGTAAGGACATTGAAGACAACATCAAATACATGAAGTGGAATGATATAAACCTCTAATACATCAATATATTGGGTATTTATCCCAAACTGAAACTTACATTTTCTTGTAACTTGTATTTCTACACCCCTCTTTGCCCATCCCAATGGGTATGGATGTGGGTGCTTGTAAGTTTCTAGACCAAGCTCTTTTACAACCAAATCAGAAATCAGATTTAACTGAGAACCATAATCTACTAAAGCGTTTACCTTAGTCTTCTTAATTTTGATTCTGATTTGATATAGCTTACTCAACTCTTCTTTTGCACCCTCGTACATGTTACTGGACATGCATCCCAACCTCTCATCTACATCCAAATCATCCTCAATCTTCACCTCTCCTTTTGTTTTCATAGTGGCCATGAATTTATTTGAATCCTTGGTTCAGTACTTTAGGTGTAATTCCGGATGCAACTTCCAACATGTGACGTCAGTATGCCCATTTATATCACATTTCTTATAGAAATTCTTAGGATATTTACAAGTATGCAAAGTAGTAGCGGTATGTTTACCTTTCCATTTACCTTTGATACTTTTCTTCTCTTGTTCTTTTGCCTGTTGATATGTTGACTGGTCTTTCTTTGGCTATGTTTCTCCTTGCTTCTTCTCATTATCAATGTAGTATGCTTGTATATAAGCTTCATTGAGATCCTTGGGCTTTGTGCATATTACCTTCCTCCGAAGGTGAGTGTGAAGTCTTCCCAAATACTTGGTCAGAATGTCCTCATCCTCCAAATCCATATTAAGGAACATGGCTTGTCTCCAAAATTTCATAGTTTAGTCTTGCACGCTTTGAAAGTTTCCCTACCTAAAGTACTTCCACTTAATCATCATGTCAGTCTTATGGAAAATAGGATAGAACTTAGCTCTAATCAATTCGTTAAAACCTTTCCAAGTATTGACAATAGGACATTTCTTCTTCTCACAAGTGCCTAGATGGGTTTCCCACAAAACCAGAGCATGACCTTCCATTTTGAGACATACAAAGGTAATCCTTTATGCCTCAGTAATATTATACACATTAAAATATACTTTCAACTATTTTATCCACTTATGAAGCAATTTTACATCTACTTGTCCTTCAAAGTTCTTTATTTCCACTTTCGTTTCAACTTTAAAAGGTGTATGAGAAAATTTTACCTTTTTGCTTACAATTAACACCTCTTCTTTATGCTCTTCCCATTCTTCCTCTTTGTGGCTCTTTCTGATACCAAATTTTTTAGCCAATGCTGGAACCACTGATTCCATGGAATCTTGCTTAACTGAATCCATCTTTTGTAGATCTAAAATCTCTTCTTGTTTTCTATACAATCTATCCATCATGGTCTCTAGCATCTTGACTCTACGGACCAAGTTCTCTTCCTCCATTTGAGCTCAAATTCTATGTTTCCACTTCTTCGTAGAAATATCTGGCTCACAAGGTAAAAATTATTCACCTTTGGACCTTATCACTATCATATAAATCATAAGAAAGAATCGAATACCATAGTCTTGGATATATAATCAGCTTGATACCAAAATGATCCATAAATTTCTACTTTGGAACTCTATGAAATCACACCATTATGTTGTTCTATTTTCAACTTTGGAAAATGATAGATTGATAGAAGATTAGAGATTTAGTGAATAATTATCTAGTGCTATAGAAAGGAAATTGCAGAGAATAGGAAATAATTCAAACTCCAAACACAAACAATTTTATCTTGGAAACCCCTAATGGGGGAAAACTAGTTGGGTAGGGAAAAAAACTCTTTCTTCCCACTTTTAATAGTTAACTATAGACAATTATATATTATAATAAGTAGAAAATAGAGACAACAACGTAAACCTCTCACTTCATATGCTTGTTTTCTTTGTTTCTACACCTTGCTCCTACAATTCCACTCCAACACTGAAGATATTTCTCACTTGCTCTCATTAAATATTTTCTCTTTGATCTCTTTAAATCTCCAAATGATCTGTTCTCTTTCTCTTCCTTGTATTTATAGCCTTCTCCCATATCCTCCCATGCACTGGAGATTTGGAAAGGTCGGGGATGGAAGAGACATAGTCGGGTGCTTAAAATTTGCATTCATTCATGCTCCATTCTTCTTTTTTTTCTAGAAGTGTCATGACTGTCACCTTGAGTAGAATGGTAGTTTCAAGACCTCCATCCTGGCTTGGTAGTGGCTACAGGACTGTTTCCCTTGTAGGGTGGTGATTCTGCAACTGTCACTCTACATAGTGTGACGGTTTTGTACAAAACCTTCGTTTACCTATTTTTCTTCATTTTCTTCATATCTCCTTTTTGGTGCTAATGGAACTGATGACATGGTGCATTTTATGGATCCATATGGATCAACATTTCCCCCATATACCTTGCTTCATCCCATCGTTTGAGTCACTTATGCAGTGAATATAGGAACTATCCCCTATGTTCCTAAATTAACCAATTTAGCCAACTAGGAGTATGTTTTTCCCAAGTTAACCCCCTAAAACATGGAAAATGGATCTCTATATCTAGATGCCTATATAGATATGGGCCCTATCTAGATATGGGGGGCCCACCCCATGCCCCACTTCCATAGAGTGAGTCAGGCTTACATATAGATATCGCTGCAGAGCAACTGCAGCGATGCACATCCATCCATCTGCTATCTACTCATTCCAGTGACTTCATGGTCACCAAAGAAGCCCCTCTATAGGTTTGATCAATGGGTTGCTTGTAGTTTCCCCTTTGTAGAGATAAAATTTCCTCAACATTTTCTTTCCCTTTTATTCTGAGCTCACAATGCCCAAGTCCAATATGGGAATGTAAGTTATCAAAATAACCTAGGGGTATATTTTTGATAATAGTACCTTTGCATGCAATATTCCATACTATGGTGGCACCTTGATGTAGAGATCATATTAATTTCCAATGCACTCACCAAGTGTCAACAACAAGAAATCATCAACTATACCATATACTCTACAATGAGGATCTTGATTCCTAATCTTGAATGGATTAAACTTGAAAAATTCTACCTTTTCCACTTTAGATTTCTTCAACATCCACTCTACCTTACTTCCATGCCACATACAATGCTCATTCATCCTTAATATTCTCACTATCTAAAGTGGAAATAGCCCCAACTTATCTCTTACTATCTCTCTTTGGACTTAGCCCCAAATGCAACAAAATTTAGACTTTTTTTCTTCCCTTCCATCCTCTCGATCCTCGAGGAATGATCTTCCAACTTCCCTTAATTTGAATTTTAACTCCTCTGTTTTTCCTTCCATCAACCCTAACTAACTTCTATAACTGACATGCCCTTATATGATATAATTAGACATTTTACATCATTTTGTAAACATTTTACTATCTCATTTCATCCCTAGGACTTATCATGACATGCTTGAAGTTCCTTCATACTCCCATTTACTCTTGAACCCCTTACACATACTTTAAACCATCAAAAAATCCTTTCAACTCCTTTACAAATCACATTTTCCTCTTGTACATGCTTAGAAATTTGAATTACAAAAATGGAGGGAAATATAAGAATTTAAAATTGTGAACACTATACCACCTAAAACTCTCCTCCATGAATTCAAAATACTCTAACACACCTACTTTGACCTATACAACCATGATTAATGAAGAATTTACACTTTTTTAGTTCTTTTGATGATGCCCCTACATCATACTCCCAAGGTAGAGAAAAGGAGTCCATGTACTTCTTACATGTATAGTTATGTCTTCAACCAAATCTTAATCATATTTGCATGATCTTTCCCTTCTTCCTTCGCTCCTATTTTTCTTTCTTTCCTCATGTCCACCTAGATCATGTATAGTATTATTCATGCTTGCATTTGTCTTGAATTTACTTCTTTTATTCTTGAGTTTCATTTCTATCTTCTTCATCCTTAAGCTTCCATCCTTTGTACCTGCACAAATATACATTAATCTTCATGTTTTTTCACACTCTTCATCCCTATATAGCTCATTCCTATCATGCTTCCATCATTTGTATTTCTTGAAAGGACTGAAAAATGCCCATTATCTTCATTTTATTGTTTCAATGAGTGTTCTCTCACATTAACCATCTTGTCAAGTTGTTTTAAACCTATACTTGCACCTTCTTTACCCTCATTTAATTCATTACTTACCTAATAAATCATTACTCTCTCAGTTGTACCTTCACTTATCTCTTTTTGTTCCATCGCATCCATCAAACTTTGCAAAATTTCATCCACTTCACCTTCTTGAAACTGATTTTCATACCTTTCTTCGTCATCATGCTCATCAATCCACACACCCTTACTTGTCTCATGCTTCTAAAATGCACTATTAGAGTGATCTTGTACGGTTTCAAGGAATTCTCTCAAATAAACATCAATATGAACTAGCAAACAATCAAATCTTCTTACCTTGCCATCATCCTTTACATACATCACTACTTTAGCCTCTTGTACCTGGTTTTCTTATATGAGTTCTTCATCCTCTTTTGTCTTTCCTCTTTCCATTCTCTCTTTCATTTACAATACTTGTAACCTTTATTTTCCATGCCATTCTTGGTTCCTTGTGCATTTTTTTATTCCTCCAAAATTATTATTTATCTCTCTTACATTGTCCTTGTTTATTTCCCTTTTATTCACTTGTTTTGGATAAACCTATTCTCTCTATGTTGCTCATTTCTAAATACACTTAGGCACCACATATCCATGACCTTTAAATGTTTTTGATATCTTCTCATATCTCTTCTCTTCATTCATCTCTTTATTGACTTCATTCTCTTACTTTTCCACTTGCCTCAACTTTTTTTCCTCATATGTAATATCTATTTATTCTTCACAAGTAGCTCTATAATCTCTAAAATTTTCTATATCTTTTCTCAACTCTTTCTCCATCCATTATTCTTGTCTTTTTGTTTCTTCTCTCTTCTTCTTGGATTATTTTTATTTTCTCTCTCACTCTTTTTGCCTCTTCTTATGGCTTATAAAAAATTTAAACTCTTTTAATAACTCTTCCTACCTATTTCTCTATTTATTTCTTCTTTCCCCAAGCAAGTTCTTTCACCTTGCTTCTCTTTCACACCTCACCTAGGATTCTAACCTGGTATTTTGGTGTCTTTCCATTCTTCTTTCACTCTTCTCAGCCACTTTTACTTCACTTCCTCTTAATATTATCTTTCAACCTATCACTCTTCATTCAAACACTCACACAATTAATCATTAGCCATCATTTATTATTAGCAAGAAACAATATTTAATTCTCAACAAGAATCCCTATCTGATACCAAAATGATGTTGATCTCATATTCATTTTTAATGCACTCAAAAAATTTCAACAACAATAAATCATCAACTATACCCTATACTTTGTAATGAGGATCTTGAATCCTAGCCTTGAATTTCTTAAACATACAAAATTCTACCTTTTCCACTTTGGATGCCTTCAACATTCACTATACCTTGTTTCCATGTGACATGCAATGTGCATTCATCCTTAATATGCTCACTATCTAGGAAATTTTGACATTACATTTACTTCCTCCAACTTTTATCTCACTGTCTCTCTTTGGACTTAACCCCAAATGTAGAAAAATTTAGACTTTTTGTCTTCCCTTCCATCCTCCTTATTCTTGGGGAATGATCTTCTAACCACCCTTAATTATAATTTTAACTCCTCTCGTTGTCCTTCATCAACCCTTACTAACTTCTATGACTCAAATTACCTTATATGGCATAATTAGACATTTTACATCATTTTGTCAACATTTTACTATCTTGTTTCATCCTTAGGACTTATCATGGCATTCCTAGACTTCCTTCATACTATCATTTACTCTTGAACCCCTTACACAGACTTTAAACCATCAAAAAATCCTTTTAACTACTTGTCAAACCACATTTGGCTCTTTTACATGCTTAGAAATTTGAATTACAAAAATGGAGGGAAATACAAGAATTTGAAATTGTGAACACTAGACCACCTAAAACTCTCCTCCATATCTTTAACATACTTTAGCACACTTTGACCCATAAACCCATGATTAAAGAATAATCTACACTTTTGTAGTTCTTTTGATGATGCCCCTGTATTGCACCTCCTCCACCTCTATTTCCTTGTGGACTAGATATTAGGCCTCTGTATTTTCAAGGCCCGTAACTTGAATGGTCTTGTAGCTCATAGAAGAACTTTATAAAATTCAATAGTGATGGAAAACAACATCCCAATGAACACATTGTTGCATTTTTAATTACATGTGAATTACTAAGAGTTGCACATAAATATGTATTAGTTTGAAAATTCATGGAAATGCTTCAAGATGTTGGTGCTGAATGGATTTACCATTTTCCACCATGCTCCATTGATGGTTAGGCTACCATGCAGTTGAAGTTTGAAGCCAAATTCAAATCTGCAAAATATTTACATGCATTTTTGGCACAACATACCCAAATGAATAAAGAGTTGCATGATCTCATATGTGAATTCATTTCCAAGTTTAACAAGTGGATTTACAAGATTCCTATGTATGCTACACCCACTATAGAAATTCAAAATTACTTCTTCATTAATTCTCAACCTCTTGAAGTTGGATTTTTTAGAAGAGTGCACATTATGGATCTTCCTATTCTAATTTCTATGACCACCAAGATTGAAGAAAATATGATTATGGATGGCAAGTTGAGAAGATAATCTTCAAAACCCAAGGGTCATAATTCTTCTTAAAAATGATCGATTCCATTATACAAAAATTAGCTAATGATCTCTTGGCATTAAGGAAACAAATGTCTCATAACATTTCCACCATTTCGTATAAAGACACCCCTCAAAGGAACTTCACTAACATGGCTTACAGGGATATAAATCGATTGTCCGCCACTCAATAAAGGCTAACCATTGAATCCCCTCCTATAAATGTAGTTGTTTAAGTGGTTGAAGAAAGATAATAAATGCTTGAAGATGTAAAATATGACTATAAAGAATCCAGTTATGTCAATAGAACCAACAATGAGCTGGCTAGCAACTCCAATATTGGGTACTTGGAAATGCGGAAGATGATTACAATGATGTTGTGAATGATATGAATAGCTAATTTTTATTTTTTACTCGTTCATAGAATGAAAATAAGGAAACCAAAAATCCAAAGGAGAAGGATAAACAAAAATAATATCCAAAACCCACTCCAAATGTCATTGAAGAGGGACTCCTTTCTAGTTCAACAAAAGATAATATTCCTTAGAAAAAGGTAAGCTCTCCTTCTTCCCCATATCCTTCCACAGTTCCCAAGGCCACTACCATACCCATATAAAAAACCATGAATGTAATTCTACTTCCTCAGTCTCTTCATACTCTACATTTTATATTATTAATCATGCCAACAAAACCAAGATTCAAACTATGAGTAATCCAACCCTGATCAATTTGAGAGATAGGTCAAGTTTTTCAAGGGAAAGTTTTGTTGTCCCTTCAAATAATTCTTATAAGGGGATACTCCTTAATCATATGCTTCTTCCTTCCCAAATAAATATTTCTTTACTTCTTCATCTAGAAATATTGAACCCTTTTACTTGTCCATATTCATTAAAAAATTCAAGCTTAGCAATTGCATCATTGATTCAAGAGCTTTGGAGAACGTCATTTCAGCCAAGGTATCTCATGCTCTAGGTATCACCCTTACCAAACATTTTGGACATTTTTATTCCATGGAAACTAAGAAAGTTACTCTCATAGGAACAAATAAAAGATGCCTAATTTACTTTTTTTACCTTTCCTGAGAAGTAGGCTCAAGATGACAATCTTAGTAACAAATATTCCAACTACTTATGGAGTGTTTTTGGGAAGAGGTTTTTGTAGAGATGTAGGTGGTGAAATACACATGGATTGGTCCTAAGCATGGGATCCAGAAACGGGGTGATGTGGAATATTGAACCTAAAAATCAAGTGAAATACCTCATAACCAAGTTAGATGATCCTAAAGCTTAGATTTAATTTGAGGATATAGGTTTGGGTAATTATTTCATGACTTTTGATGAAGGTTATATCTCTTCCACATTAATGGAGGAAGATCCCATTGAGGTATGGACCTTGGAATTTTATGATAGTTGTTCTACTTCTGGGTTAGGAGTAGGTGTTGTTCTCATATCTCCTAAAACTGAGACTTTTCCTTTTTATTTTAAGCTTCATCTTGATAACACAAAAGAATATCAATCTTTATTATTGGGATTGAAGGTGGAAAAATAGAAATGCGTAAAAAATATCAAAGTTAGGTGATGTTGAGCTCATTGTAAATCAAGTTAAAGGCTTATATCAAGTAAAGAATAATTGTTTGAGGCATTATCGGAATCAAGTGTGGGACTACATAGAATAATTTGAAGGCATTCTCCATTAAGGTTATGTTGTGGGACCATAATGACAAATTTGATTCATTGGCAGTATCTGCATCATTTGCTTATTCCTCATCTAGAGTTAGAGGAGGATAAATATACTATTAAGGTAGTTTTTCACTTTAGTGTTCCTAATAATAAAACCAATTGGTAGGTTTTCAATGATGATCAACAAATCATCTATTTCTTAGAGAAATATGATAACTTCATAGACCTCTATTTTGATGGAAATGACTCTAATTTTCATGAATCCATCTAAAATACACAGGAAAAAGTGAGCAATAGATAATTATTACAGTTGAAAGGAAATAAGATCCCTTAAGGATTGGTTTCCCTTAAGGGATTATTTGATAAACATGATCGCTTTATCAAGGAAAAGTGATAATCTGAACTAGATTGCTCTATAGAGGTTGAATAGGTGAATCTAGGGACTGTAGAACAATCTTGGATCATGAACATCAACAAATGTTGTTCACCTGAAGGAAAAGGAAATTTATGGCGATGTTGAAGAAATACATGGATGTTCTAGCTTGGTCATATTTGTAATTGAAATCATTCAAACCCAAGGATTTGTAACATAACATCCCCTTGAATTCTAAAGTGCAACCACACAATTAAAATCATCATCATTATAATCTAAATATTTTAGGTACAATCCTTGCCAAAATTAAAAAGATGTTAGATACAAGGATAATATTTCCCATTCGTCATTTGACTTGGAATGCTAATATTGTTCATAGTGCAAAAACTAATGGAGAGATTCATATTTTTATTGACTTATAAACTTGAACCAAGCTTCATTAAAGGATAATTATCCTTTACTTATAATGGATCAATTTTTACAAATAGTAACAGGCTACTGAAATAATTTCCATGTTGGATGCCTTTTTTGGATATAATCAAGTAGAAGTTACAAGGGAAGATTTAACACAAGATGAAATTAACCACTCCTTGGGGTACCTTCATCTATCAAAGAATGTCATTGGGATGATTAATGTTGGATAAACATTTCAAAGAATGGACATCATATTTCATGATTTGATTAGGAAAGATCATTGTTATGTACTTAGATGATTTAAAAATATTTTCTAATAAAATAGAAGACCACTGTGAGCACTTGGAGTGGATTTTGGAAATATATTTCAACATTGAGATTTCCTTAAATCCTAAGAAATCAATGTTCGAAGTGATGGAAGGAAAACTTATAGGACACATTGTGTCAAAGGAAGGAACCAAGATTGATCCTAAATGATTCAAGGCCATACAAAACCTCACTCTCCCAACAAGTAAGATTGGTGTTCATTTATTTTTTAGGGAGGTTAACTTCTTAAGAAGGTTTGTTCTTGAATTGATAGAGCAAGGCATATAGATGAGATGATGAAAGGTAAAGTTTCCTTTCGATGGAATGTTGATGGTAAGATGACATTCCAAGGTATTAAATATTTTATTACCAAAGCTCCCATCTTAGTGTGTCCTAATTACTATAAATATTTTTTTTATGTATATCTATGCCTCTAATCATACAATATTTACTATTTTAAGTTTAGAAAAATGATGAAGGTGTTGTGTCTCCCATTACTTTTATGAGTTGTCCATTGAAAGATTATGGATTAAAAAATTTCAAGGATTGAGAAATATGTATATGTTGTGGTCATGGATGTAAAACATTTCAGGTACTATATCTTGAAATCCCACACATTGGTACTAGTTACTAGATTTAGTAGCAAAGTCTATCTTAACTCAACAAGACTTAGGAAATCGAAGAGGGAATTAGATTTCCAAAGTGAAAGAATATGAATTGTAGATCAAGCCCACCAACTTGAATGTGGGAGAGGTTTATGTCAGCTAATGGAAGAGAAAAATATTGAAGAAATGATAGACAATGAAGATGGAGATGAATTTCTTATTGTGTTGTTTGTAATCACAAAAAGAGAATGGTATTCCAATATTGTGTATTTCCTCACTTAGAAAGAGTGTCCTAGACATTTGAGCCCTAAAGATAAAATAAATGTTAAACTGAGATTAGCCACTTATTTTCTCTGAGATAATGGTTTATACAACAGAGTGATAGATAGAGTATTTATTCATTATGTAGATAAGGGTCAACAAGGTAGAGTATTGGAAGTTTCTGCAACCTAGCTTGCGGAGGTCATTTTTTAGCATCTGTCATTGCTCACAATATTTACGAGCAAGGTATTATTGGCCTACCTATTTCAAATATACTTGTGCATGGGTAACAAAGTGTGAGGTTTGCCAACAATTTGTTGGATGACCTAAAATGGAAGTACTTCCCCTTAGTCTGGTCATGATTAAAGAACCTTTTTAGTAATGGGGAATTGATTTTATGAGTGCATTAAATCCCTTGTCAAGTATTGGGTATAGTTATGTGTTGATGGAAATTGATAATTTCAACCAAATGGGTGAAATCCATTTTAGTCAAGCACACTACTTATGAATTCATTTGTAACTTCATCAAAGAGAATATTATTGTAAGGTTTGGATTAACTAAAAATATTGTAGCTGATAAAATTTCCAAATTTTCATCTCATAACCTCACTTAGTTGTTTTTATGGATATGGGATCACATTAGCTCATCCATATAATTATTACGCACAAGGAAATGGTCAAGTAGAATCAAGAAACAAGGACCTGGTGACCATAATTAGGAATCTTGTAGATGATAATAAAAGGACATGGCATAAAACAATGTATGATGCTTTTTGGGTGGATGGTATCACTCCCAAAAGAGATATTGGTATATATAATTTTTAACTTATTTATGGAATTAACTCTAAAATTACCATCTCGCTAGAGATACTGGATTTAAAATTGGTTAAATTAGTAGAAGATGGAACTTTTGAGAGTTCTATTGAGAAAATGATAATGTATCTAATTGAGTTGGAAAAAATATTAAAAGTGGTTGACAAGATTACTGAGCTTATGATGTTTCCTAGAGTAAAATTTAAATGTAGGCATGATTGGGGGGTGGGGAGGGGGAAATAAGGTTATTTGATGTGGCTAGGGGTCATTAGAGAGCTTATAAATTCAAATTATGGCTTCTATGAGTTTTCCCTCTAAAACTCATTTTTGAATTTCTTAAGTAAGATATTTGTAATTTTTTGGAAATTTTGGCTTGTTAAGTGTTTAGGAATGGATATAGGATTATTATAATTGTTTAAATAATTTATTAAGCCCTTTTTGCAGGTCATAAACTCTTTTTGGGGGTGTTTGGGTATGTTTACTCAAATATAGTTTCTTAACTCAAAGTGTATAACTTGAGTTGAGTAGTTTGCAGGGTTAAGTCAAAATAATAAATAAGAAAATTTATTTATGGGATTATGCATTTGAATGAGGAAGTATTTTATAAATGGGGACAAGACATAATTTTTTCACTATATGAGAGGAGGAGATAATATAATAATACTCTATTCTTCATAAAGAAAGGACTGTAAATGTGCAAAAAAGACAGTCAAGAAGGATAAACTTAATATGAATATATGCCATATTCCTTATTCTTATTTTATTTTATCACAAGATTTGATCTATTTGGTGTTTGTGGAGTGTGTTCATATTGGTTTCAAAGATAGGATACTTGATAATATGTATAAGGAAATTGAGAAGCATGTACATATCAAATTTGGTAAGATAACTTTGTTTTGTCGAGTCAGAATTATTCTTTTCATGAATTGTTTTTGGAATTTAATGAATTATTATTACTTAGGGACATGGATAATGTGTACATAGAAATCCTAAAGAAATTTTGTGTCTTAATATTGAGTTAACCTCTTTAAAATTACATTTTTCTCCTTACCAGATTCATCTAAAACCCTAGCTAGTGTATGTGAAAAATACTTGTTTGAGGGACTTAAAAAATGATTCATGGGATAAATTGGAAGAAATAATATAAGGAGCATATAGTTTGAGAATAAAATGTTTTGAATAATAATTTACCCCCACATTCTTTGAATTTATATCAGTTTTCTTACTAGTTGTGACTATCCCCAAACATACGTACATGCAAGAAAGAAAACAATATAATGAAAAGGGGTTTAAGTTTTGAGTTGGCTAATGAAACTTGGTAGAACACTCAAATAAGGAAATGGGTATATGAAAATCCCATCAGTTTGGTTTTAATATTCTGCATTCAAAATATATGCTTGAAAAAACCTAGTTGCAGAGCTACAAGAGAAGAGAACCAGTATATGAGAGAAAGGTAGTGGAAAATAGGTTTACCTTGAGAGTTGGGAAATGAAATTTTGCATGAAGATTGGGAGCCCAAATGGGTGCCAAAAAATGGTTTTATTTTATCTTGGTTCCTTATCAATTTCTCTGAACTATAACCTATAGATGGTGATGTTCTCAAGAACAAGACATGAAAGTTTGAAGGATTTAGTGTAAGTTTGAGTTTTCATTTGGTTTTCAATAAATTTGAATGTTGTAACTACATCCATAGCGAATGATAATAGATTAATTTAATTCCATAACTCAGTAAAGGTTTCAAACAATCAATTTTTCATGTTTCAGAGCCATTCAGGCTTGAGAAGGTGGATCCTCTAGTACAGGTGAAAGGAGAGATTTGGAGAGTTACTTTACTTATTTGATTGACTTGTTTAGTTTCCTTGATAAACCTATGAATTATTTTGGTATCAGAGTAGTATTTTTATCTTGAGAAGAGATAATAAGCCATGAAGAAAAAGAACTAGAAAAAATAAACATAGTGGGAAAAGGAGATGGCTAATTTGAGGAATGACTTGAAAAGGTTAGAAATATTGGAGAGATTGTGTATAGAGGTAAGAAGTAAAATATATGGTTAGGGGTTGAAGAGAAGAGTGAAGTGGACTATAGAGTCACTTTTCAATAAAAGAAGAAGACAAAGAATTAATACCATGAGAAAATAAAATTTGTATGAAGAAGTGTTTGAGAATGAGATAAATAAAAAGAGGGAAGTTTCTAAAAAAGAGACACTCTTGAAGTCATTTTTCTCTTTCATTTTGCTATCTAATGCTTTGTTTCAGTTCATGTGTACATGTATGAATAATATTGGGGATAAAATCAAGGAAAAGGCATTGAAATTTGCAATAAATGGATCAATAGAAGTATCCATGGAGGAAAATGAATGTGATGGAAGAAAAGAGCAGGATATGGAAGTCTTTAAAGAAGAGATTGATCAACATACTAATGAAGAGATGGAAGAAGAATCAATGTTTCGTGATGCTTTGGGAAGAATTATAGCAGAGGAAGAAAAGAAAGGATTTACAAACAAGAAGTTTGAAAGAAATGAAAACATGAAGAGGATGTGACTATGTAACAGGCCATTGAGAAGGTAAATATAATTTTAATCTTAATTCTATTCATGTATATGACAATGAGATTTCTGATGTACATATTGGTGCAAATAAGAGTAATGTTAAGCTCTCAAAACTCACAATATATTATGGATATAGAGTGCCAAATGGTTTAAGAAATCATAGGTTGATATAAAGAGAGTAAATCATAAGAAATTGGTGGATGAAATTAAAAGGCCAAGTGGAGAACAAGAGAATATCAAGAAGGATAGATCAGAATTCACAGGGAAACAAGAAAAGGAGAAGATGAAAAAGAAAGTGCGGAAAAAGAAGAGTACTAATGTAATACAGGAAAGAGAGGTTGGGAGGTTGGAAGAGGATGAAGGTATCTTGAGAAAAGAGAAGAGTTTAGAAGTTGGATAAGGAAAAATATCCCCTAAATTTGATGAATACAGTGAAGAGTTGGATGATCTCACCTTGAGAGAGGAAATGGAGATGTTGGAATATTTGTTTCAGTCTTCTAAGAATTTTTACAGTATATGTAGGATCAAATCAAATGGATGTGCTCATTCAAAAGCTTGAAGAGGAGAAAGAAATATATGAAGGAATTCAAGAGATAAGTGAGGCATGGGAAAGTCAAGAAGAAGACCTAGCTAAAGATAATCAAGATGAAATGCAAGAGATAACCAAATGGGTTGTCAAAGCTCAATTTTTTTGTAGACACCTAAAATATGCTTACACTTAGCATTTCCTCCAATACAACCAATTGAAGACACTTCGTTAATCAACCCATCTTTTCTCCACTCTTGGATGCCCATTTAGGACACCTTATCGGTTGTATTTCTCCTATAATCAGCTTATTTGGCTAATATCTCTCTTATTAGCTAAACATTCCTCCTTTCGACCATTCAAGACCTCCCTAGTTCTCTCTAGAACACTTCTATTGACTTCGTAGGCTATCTATCAGTCACAATTGGTTATCCAGACCCCTCCCAACTCTCAATGAGTCTCTAATCACTTGCTAATCAAGTTTAACTAGCCTAAGTTAACTAGCCTTATCTAAGCCTAAAGCATGTTTATCCTAATCTAATCTAAAAGTGATTTTTGAGCTTTAGTCCCACATGCACCCAAATTCCAAACTCTCCCAAGTGAAAAACTATAAATAGAAGGGTCACCCCTCCCTCTACAAACACACCTTGTTTACATAACAAAATCTCTCTCACATTTGGAGATATTGGCATTCGACATCATTTGCATTAGCTTTAAGCTAATAGAACATTTGATCTTGGCCATCCTCCATTGTTGAAGCTCCTCCATCATCCATCCATTCCAAATATAGTTAGTAAGGGAAGATCTAAAGCTTGGCCATGTAGCCAACTTGGAGAGATCTCTTCACTATGTTTGGGAGTAAACACCACACAATTTGATTGCTTAGAATCTAACTAGGTTCACTTCCATTAAGCTTTCATAGAGTAGAGAGTAGTATACATGTTAGTTTTTGATGTTTTTGTCAAATTTATAATGCTTGCATGTTAGTTTCTCTTGTTTAGCTCTAATCTCATGGTGCATGGATGAGTTAGCAAAGCTTTGAGGTTCTTTAGCCTCATTCCATAGCTTTTGCAACTTTCCATTGCATACATTTGGCATGCCTAGTGGGACTCTTAGTCCATCCTCCATTAATGGAGTCATTTTGAAGCTTTTATTTTAGTTTCTAAATTTTTTAGTTTCAATGTTTCTAGATTAGTTTCAAGCTTTCTAGATTAGTTTTTCAAAGTTTTTTAGATTAGTTTCAAGTTTTTAATTTCACTAACCTTTCTTGTATTAATGGATAAATATCAAGTTTCTTAGCTAGTTTAGCTAGGATTGTCTTGTTTTTGTGCTCTTTGTAGGATCAAAGGAGGTGAAGTGCTGCCAAAATTGAACCAAATTGATAAAATTTTGATATTTTTGAGATTATTTTTGAAAAATCCCATGTTTTTTAGCCACCTACAAGAAAGGGAGTGCACATACCATTCTGTGCATGTAGGTACAACTTTG
Organism: Taxus chinensis; assembly: GCA_019776745.2. Classification (NCBI taxonomy): domain Eukaryota; kingdom Viridiplantae; phylum Streptophyta; class Pinopsida; order Cupressales; family Taxaceae; genus Taxus; species Taxus chinensis. The sequence goes on from CM034157.1 coordinate 31,808,451, forward strand.
ACTGTCATTTTTTGACAGAGTTGCGCAGGCACCAAATCTGTGGTGCACACGCCCAAACTGTGGTGCACACACCCAAACCATGGTGCACACGCCCAAACCTTAGCACGAGCATCATTAGCAATCTTCTGGAGGCCATAAATTTTGCTCCCGAGCTCGAAACGACTCCATTTTTGTTGCGTTGGAAAGGTATTGAAGAGAAATACACAATGGAATCATAAAATTAGGATTTTGACTTACAGAAAAATTATGGTTTACATTATTAGGTAAATAATCATTTTCTAATGTATCTTAAAGTCTAAAAAATTGTTTTCTTGACTATTCTAACACTTTGAAAGGTTTTGTGACACTAATCAGTTGGTTGCAGGGTTTTGTTTTGTTATTTCAACTTGCATAGCTTAAGTGTTTTCATTTCTTAGCTTGAATAAAGCTTGTAAAGTGTGTATGCTCTCTCCTCGCGCCTTTTTGGTGATCTTGGAGATCAAAAACACTTGTTCAAACTTTATGTCATACTTTAAAAAAACTTTTTCTATGATGCTAAAAAAGTAAAATAGATTTCCATATGATTTTTTGTTAGTGGAATTTTCACATTGTGTATGCTCTTCCTTCACGCCTTTTTGGCGATCTTAGGAATCAAAAGAAAAGTGTAAATTCTCTTTCTTAAGTTTGCAAATGGAAAAATACTAAACTCGTTATCATCAGGACCTAACACTTGCTAAAGAAAGGCATCGAAGAAAACACAAAAACTTCTAATACACGTGTTTTATGTAGGTTGCCAAATGGTGTGCTACTTGAAACCACATTTAAGTTAAAAAGATAAAAAACACACCACTCTTCATCACACTGTATTACAGGTTTCAGAAAAGGGTACGTCCCTATCTGCTCAACTGGAACATAACCCCTTTGGCATAATGCCTTAAGCTACAACAATGGGGGTGGTACCAGGAACCCTAAAGTAGTCCACCACTGTGTAACCTCGTGGATGAAACAGGAAGCGCCTCACTTACCCACTTGACTAGTTTTCCTTGTGAGTTAGTGTTACAAAGTTGTCTGTATCATGACCCTGGCAAGAGTACATGATGGATGCAATTAGTGCCCACTGTACTTGAAGGGGGAAAAGCTGAGATACTCCCAAATTAGTCAGTGTGACTTTTTGGGTAAATCGTGCCCGCTCTTAGATGGCTTTGTAACACCTAGTTGAGAGATCTTATTAAGGAGGCCATTTTGTCTTGAGGCCCACTTTACTAGTCCTTTGTTGTGTCTTGGCCATCATGAAGTGATAACTTGTTTGGATTCAGAACCTTGTTTTTGAACAAGGCAAAGAATCCACTTAAGTTGGATCTAAGTGCCTTTCATCACGGAAATTGAATGACGTTTCACTTATCTTAGCTTCTTTCTCACTTTCAGACGAGGCGAAGATCTACCCAAATGGTGCTTAGTTTATTTCCATCTTTTGATCTACACCTTTGCATTCTTGTTTCCCATTTGGGACAAGAGAAGGCATCTTTTGGGAGTGTTGTCATAGATAGTGTTCACCACTTTTTTGTCCATTTACGCTCATCCATGTTTGCGGCTGAGTTGTTAAATGTCTAAAGTGTGTGGATGCATCCTTATATCTTTGATGGCCACTTGATCTTGATTTCAAGATCATCATCATAGTTAGGATTGATTCATCATTTGATCTCCCTTTGACGTGTTACCTCATTTGCATTGTCTCGACACAATTAAGATACTTATGTCACATTTTTTGTAAATGTGATCTAAGTGTCTACATTGTGGTGTTATGCTGTGCACATTTTAACACATCCTTAGTATACTTTGACTTAGTTTTTCTTCAAACATTGTCCAAAATATTGAAGAGTGTTGCTTACTTTGTTTGTGTCATTTCGATACCACTTTGGCACTAATATCTCACTTCTCCGCAAAGCTTGATAGACGTGTCCAATTGGTGTGGTTACGTGGCTTACATTTTTAATCCTCACCCTTTAACATTTTGGCCTTGTTGGTTGTTGAACTTGTCATGGTATCCTTTGATTGGGAGTCACATCTACCCTTTGTTAATATTTACGCCTTGTTCATTTTGAGCTTGACGTAAATATTGACATTGTGTTGATCATCTTTGCATCGAACTATCACTTTGCACATGCATTTTCATATGGTGTATTTCCTTGTTGATTGGATTTGTGTTTCACACTTGCATGATTGTTCCTTGTGATTATTCATTCAAAAAACTTATTTTCTAGGACAATCCCTTTTTGATCTCATCAATATTACATCATCACGATGTCTATTTTCCTTAGACCTTCTTCAGAAAATCATGCACGCATATCAATACTTATGAAATATCTAGTTGGTTGTCATTATGCTTCCCAAATCGACATGTCACTTCCTTCCCTTTGAAGGAGTTCCATCACACTATCTAGATCTAGACATTTGTGCTTAAAATGATGCCAACAATGACTGACTATCACGTGGTTCCCCATACTTACAAAAATATGGAACCTAGGTTTAGCAATTCAAATCAAAAGATTCCCATTACAACTAAACCTCATTTGGTTCTTCGTGCTAGAGAGCCCATATGGGTAACTCATTCCCCACCTTCATCTCATAGTCGGTGGTATGATTTGGATGCTTCTGATCCAAATTATTATTTGAGTTCCCCCCACTCTTCTTCTAATTCTAATCCAAACATTTCCTCTTCTTCTGAGGATTCCAATCCAAATATTTTCTCTGACTCTTTTGATGATTCAGATCCAAACTACTATTTGGATCATACTAATTCTAATTCATCTAATTTGACTCCTAAGTCATCTAATGTGACTCCTATGTCATGGTCCTCCCTATCTTCATAGGAACCTCTTCATCATACATTTAATATGACTCCTACGTCGCGGTCCTCCCTTTCTTCACAGGACCCCTTTTATCAGTCACCTCAATGACGTCTTCTTCCTTTGAAGATACGTGTGACTCCAAATCCCTCCAATCAAACATCTAATACAATTCTTGAATTGGTCCTCTCTTTCTTTGTAGGACCCTTGTTATTATTCATCTGATGTGATTCTTGAATCATGGTCCTCCCCTTCTTCACAGGACCTTCTTCATCAATCACCCCAATAATTCTTCCTTCTTTGAAGATTTGTGTGACTCAAAGTCCTTCGAGTCAAATGTTTGAATCGACCCATGCGTCACAATCTATAGACTTTGGACTTAATCCTACTAGTTTACAGATGATATACCATCATATAGGTAGGTCCACACCACCTTCTTCTACTCCTGAGACATCTAGCTACACATCTTCTTCGTTCCCCACATCATCTTCTTCTATCAATCATCATCAAACATCTTCTAAGTCTTCCACACCAAGTGAACCTCTTTCTTCCAATCAACCCCTGGTGGTCGATCAACAACTCATACTGATTGATCTCTTTCAGAATGAAGAAACAATCAGGGCATTTATAGGGGCATATGAAGATATTCCTTTAGCAGATTACGAGAAAGGATTCTCTTTAGACTTTGATGCGTCTGTGTATTGTGAGGAAAAGGTTGATTCCTTTTATCAAGAAATGGAGGAAGAGCCTCAGATCATGCAACTTGATCCTCCTCTTATTCTTCCATCTTCACATTCTTCATTATGTGATGAAACTCCTTGGTCTTGCATTGATCCATGGCATATCTTCTCATCACCCAATAACTCTTTGTCTATCATAATTCCTCAATCACAATCTCTTATGGGGTCAATGCCAAGTAGCCCTTCATCTTCATCTAGGTGTGGGTCACCTTCTAGTAGCCCTCCCTCTACTATTTGTGGGACATTTTTGAGTAGTCCACTATCTTCTATTCTTGGGGCATGCCCAACTAGCCCCTTGTCTTCTAGGTATGGATCACCCCCGGGTAGTCCATCATCTTCTATTCTTGGGCCACATCCTAGTAGCCCATCATCTTACATCTATGGGTCATCCTAGTAGCCCTTCTTCTTCTATTCTTGGGCCACATCCTAGTAGCCCTTCATCTTCTATCTATGGGTCATGTCCTAGTAGCCCTTCTTCTTCTATTCTTGGGCCACATCCTAGCAGCCCTTCATCTTCTATCTATGGCTCACCTCCCAGTAGCCCATCTTCTTCAATTCTTGGACCATATCCTTTTCATCCATCACATTATTCTTCTACCAAAATATTGTGGCAAGCCCATGGTCATTTCCTCCTATCATCAATTCTAAACTTCCACATTCTTCTCTCACTTCTTGGGATCAGACAAGTCACGCATCAGCTTATAAGAAACCCAAACAGTTTCTTAATCAAGCTCAGATCAAAACTACAAAGAGCTCTATAGCTCCCAACAAATCAAATGATCTTAAGGTTAAAAATCAAATGCAATTCAAGAATGCACATCAACGTAACCATCAAGTATGGCACAAAGTGCATAAACCTATGGATAGGGAATCAAATCTCCCACATATGAAATCCATGTTTCAGGATAAATCACAGTCATTTGTTGAGTGTGGACTCACCACGATCATCGAGATCGGGGAAAACATGACTCTTGATAAACAAACACACTTAGTCTCCCTTATCAAGGAAATTGCAAACATCATTGTTGGATCTTACCATGCAGAGTGACTTTGTTGGTCCCACCTTTCCAAAAACTATCAAAAATCTAAAAATAAAAAAAAATTCAAAAATACAAAAAAAAACATATAGAAAACACAACAAAAATCAAAGGTACAAAGATCAAACATTGCAATCAGGTATTGCGTACACATGGATGTTTCTTTCTTCCCTTCCTTGCTATTCTTCTACAAGTCTTCCTACCATTTTCATCCCTTTGGTGATATTTTGGTTAGCCTATTCACACGCATTTTGTGACATTTATCTCTATGGTATCTGTTTGACCCTGGTCTTTTATCACCTTGGTAAATTAAAGAATGACTGACCTCTTAGAGATCCTATCACATTCAACATCTAATAAACTTGTTGTGAAGAAATTTTGGACATATTTGTTGACACTAGCCAATGTCATCATCATAATCACTTCCACCTCCTTCCATCAAGCCATCAATGTGGTTCTTAACCCCTTGTCAAACAAGAGAGCTGAAATAAGTTTTCAGAAAGAAAAAGAATCAAAATCAATCAAAAATCAAAAGCTAAAAGCTACAAAGAAAAAGTAAATTGATATATTACTCTCTCTTGGGGTATTTCCAATAATCTCTATCGGGGCTATGGACGGCCTGACTGGTAGTAGAGAAATGTTGTGATTAGAATCAAATGCATCTCCGTCGGGGCTATGGACGCCTGGCTGGCAGCGGAGCAATGTACGGCTATCCTTCCACCCTCCATTCACAAAATCACCTTTCAAAATAAATCATTCCTACACATTGGCTAGGGTGTCTTCACTTGTTGTCTATTAAATCTTCCCTTCAAGAGGTAATTAAATTCCACGTGCACACACTGGATATCTATGAGTAAACATGATTAATATGTTACCAAGTGTTTTTTTGGGACCTTGTTCAAACTCTTACTCTAGTTTGTATCATGTCTCATGATTTGTGCCTTTGGCTAATCACTTCTTCATCGTGAGGCTTCTAAGCTACATTCATATCATTCACATCATTCTTCTACTTCATTCAGAACATCCATGTGTATAAGATTACTTTTTTGCCATGTTTTCAGACACCTTTGTCCCCTTTCACAAAAACAATCTTCTCCTTCCTTTCTATCATGTGCTTTTAGGCCAACTTACGCTGGGGGCATCCTTGCTTCTTCCCAACACTTCATTGGTTTATGTTCATCATCATGTTGAACCTATCCATAATGGCCTTGGGTCCCACTTCTACCTGTGAAGAGTTTTCCTTTGAATACTCCCACCTAATCGCTGGGGCATTTTTACATCTTCACCTTTCTCATATGCACGTGGCCTTATGCCCTTGTACATCCCATCTATCACTAGGGGCATCCATGCTTCCTCGTCTTCCTGTACATAGTTTCAGAAAACTTTCAAAATCATCAAAAACATTCAAATATGTTAGAAAAATCAAAAAACATTCAAATACAAAAAAAAACATTCAAATGTGTTTCAAAAAACTTCTAAACAATATAAATCATCCTACAAAATGTCGTTCTTTGGTTCTTTCTTATTCTCATCATGCGACTCATGTGGATCATCTTGATCTACCTCCATCAACAAAATCTAGGCTACTTACTATGTCTGTACTCTGGGGCACAACGAGTTGCCTGGTACTGTTTCGTAGTGCACATTGTTTTTTCATTGGACCCAAGTGTCCTCCGTTATTCCCCTTGCATGTATCCTTTCTTGGGGCACCATTAACCCTTGTCGTTAATTTGAATAGGTTGGAACTGAAGCTTGATAACAAAAACATTACATTATGTTTCTCTGTTAGGTTAGCTTGTTTACTTTCTCGTATTGCATTGCATTTTGTATGTTGCATGGAGTTAGGCATCTTTTACTTTCTCGTATTGCATTGCATTTTGTATGTTGCATGGAGTTGGTGTTTTTAGCAATGGACATTTGTTCGTATATGGATTTTCATGTCATACTACACTTTTGTTCATTCTTTTTAATAAGGACCGATGATGAAGATATTTAGCAATATGATGAAAATAAAGTTGTTTAAAAGGCACTGGATGGATGTTAGCTCATTCCCTCTTCCTCATATTCCTTTTTTCTTCTATATCCCCTTTCTTCTTCACACTATTCTTTCTTTTTGTTCTCTTTCTTGTCATCTTTTCAATCATCAATCGAGTTCTTCTATCACCCCATCGACAATCGAGGGGGCATCCTCCATTCTACTCATTTTTCTTCTATCCCTTCAAAATTTTCTACTTGTTTATGCTTGTCTACTTTCTTTGAAGTGACGTCACTTACGCCACCCCAAAGAGGGGAAAATGTAGACACCTAAAATATGCTTACACTTAGCATTTCATCCAATTCATTCAATTAATGACACTTCGTTAATCAACCCATTCTTTGCTCCATTCTCGGATGCCCATTTACGACACCTTCTCGGTCGTATTCCTCCTATAATCAACTTATTTGGCTAATATCTCTCTTATTAGCTAAACATTCCTCCTTTTGACCATTCAGAACCTCCCTAGTTCTCTCTAGACCACTTCTATTGGCTTCGTAGGCTATCTATCAGTCACAATTGGTTATCCAGACCCCTCCCAACTCTCAATGAGTCTCTAATCACTTGCTAATCAAGTTTAACTAGCCTAAAATCCTAGTTAACTAGCCTAAACCAAGCTTAACTAAGCCTAAAGCATGTTTATCCTAATCTAATCTAAAAGTGATTTTTGAGCTTTAGTCCCACATGCACCCAAATTCAAACTCTCCCAAGTGAAAAACTATAAATAGAAGGGTCACCCCTCCCTCTCAAAACAACTTACACCTTGTTTACATAACAAAATCTCTCTCACATTTGGAGATATTGGCATTAGAAATCATTTGTGATTAGCTTTAAGCTATAGGCATTTGGATCTTGGCCATACTCCATTGTTGAAGCTCCTCCATCTTGCATCCATCCATTCCAAATATAGTTAGTAAGGGAAGATCTAAAGCTTGGCCATGTAGCCAACTTGGAGAGATCTCTTCACTATGTTTGGGAGTAAACAACACACAATTTGATTGCTTAGAATCTAACTAGGTTCACTTTCATTAAGCTTTCATAGAGTAGAGAGTAGTATACATGTTAGTTTTTGATGTTTTTGTCAAATTTATAATGCTTGCATGTTAGTTTCTCTTGTTTAGCTCTAATCTCATGGTGCATGGATGAGTTAGCAAAGCTTTGAGGTTCTTTAGCCTCATTCCATAGCTTTTGCAACTTTCCATTGCATATCCTAGGGAGTATGGTGCAAGAGCATCAACTTATGATGTTTCCTAGAGTATAATTTCAATGTAAGAATGATTTGAGTGTAAAATAAGTTTAGTTTATGTGACTAGGGGTCATTAGAGATCTTATAAATTCTAATTATGGATTTTATAAGTTTTCCCTCCAAAACTCATTTTTTAATTTCTTAAGTAAGGTATTTGTACCTTTTTGGAAATTTTTGCTTGATAAGTGTTTAGGAAGGGGTATTTGATGTTTTAAAAGGGTTTAAATAATCTATTAAGATCTTTTTTAGGGCCATAAACTCTTGTTTGAGGTGTTTAGGTATGTTTATCTAATATAGTTTCTTAACTCAAATGTATAACTTGAGTTGAGCAATTTGCAAGGTTAAGTTAAAATAATAACTAAGAAAAATTAGTTATGGGAGTATGTATTCGAATTATGAAGGATTTTTTGAAGGGGGGAGAAAGATAAGGTGTGTAATATGTGAGATGAGGAGTAAATGTAATAATACTCTATTCTTCATAAAGAAAGGACTGTAAATGTGCAAAAAAGACAATCGAGAAGGATAAAATTAATATGAATATATTCCATGTTACTTTTTCTCATTTTATTTTCTCACAAGATTTGATCTATTTGGTGTTTATGGAGTGTGTTCATATTGGTTTCAAATATAGGAGACTTGAGAATATGTATAAGCAAATTGACAAGCACACACATATTAGATTTGGCAAGAGATTTGGAAATTTTGAATTCTTCTTTTCATGAAACTTTGCTGGTATTTTATGGATTATTCTTTAATACATTTGGTGGATTGATACCGAGTTAAACTCTTTAGAATTGCATTTTTCTCCTTACCAGATTCATCTAAAAATCTACCTAGGGCTTGTGAAAATTTCTTGTTTGAGGGACTTAGACAATTATTCATGGGCTAAAAATTAGAAGAAAGCATCTAAGGAGTGTCTAGTTTTAGAATAAAAATGTTTTGATTCATAATATGCCCCCACATTTTTGTAATTTATATTATTTTACTTACTACTTATGACTGTCCCAAAACAAACCTACTTAAAAGAAAGAGAACAATATAGAGAAAAATGGGTTTAAGTTTTGATTTGAATAATGAAACTTGGTAGACCACTAAAAAAATAAAATGGGTATCTGAAAATACCATAATTTTGGTTTGAATATTCCTCATTCAAAAAATATTATTGAAAAACCTTAGTTACCTGGCTATAAGAGAAGAGAACTAGTGTATGAGAGCAAGGTAGTGGAAAGTAGGTTTACCTTGAGAGTTGGGAAATTAAATTTTACATGAAGCTTGAGATCCCAAATGGGTGTCCACAAATGGATTTATTTTTATTTGTTCCTTCTATATTTATCCCAACTATAACCTATGGATGGTGATGTTCTCAAGAACAAGACAAGGTAGTTTGAAGGAATTAGTATAAATTTGAATGTTCCTTTGGTTTTCAATCAATTTTAATGTTGTAATTGCATCCATAGAGCATGATAACAGAGTACTTGAAGTCCATAACTCAATAAATGTTTCAAATAACCAAATCTGCGTGTTTTAGAGTCATTCAGGCTTGAGAAAGTGGATCCTCTAGCACATGTGAAAGGACAAATTTGGAGAGTTTTTTTACTTTTTTGTTTGACTTGTTTAGTTTCCTTGATAAACCTCTGCATTAGAAAAGAAATTCAAGCCTCGAGACTTCCAAATGGGATATATGGTTCTCTTATGGGATAAAATAAGAGAACCAAAATAAATTCACAAAAAATGATTCTCAATAGAGATGGCCATTTAATATCCATCTCCTATGTGGAGAGAACATTTTTTATCTTTCTTACTTGTATGGAACACATATTCCATTTCCTTATAATGGGAAATATCTCAAGTTCTTCAAAAGTACAGCAGGATGACCCCTGCATGTAATATAGGTTTACTATTATTTTTTTGTTGTTTTGATTTTTTTTTTGTTTCCTTTCCATTTTGCTTTTGCTTTTGTTTTCTTTTGTTTCCATGTCTTTGTTTATTTGGTCTCTTTGTTCCATTTTTGTTGGATTCTATTAAACTAAGATTTTGTATATCAATGGAAAATATACTTAGTGATTTTAGAGTTATCTTCCTTTTTGTCTCTTATAACCCAAAGGAAGTCCCCATTTGGAGCCATATGTTATCCCAAAATTGACTTTCATGATAATTTTGGGATAATCTACAAATTTTTGGTATTTGGAAAATTTTGAGTTAGTCATTTTCCCATAAAAATTTATAATTTTAATCCAAGTTGTGAATTTCCTTTATTTTTCGGGATTTCAAGATTTTCAAGTATTAAGTGTGTTAAATGTAATGTGTTTCCCAAACGCTGAACCCCAAAATACATTATTATTGTTTCTTGGGATTTCAGATTTTCAGGTCATCAGGACATTTAAGAATGAAGATATATAAAGTTTAGGAAGTTCCCCGAACCCTAAAATACACTTTAGTGTATTTTAGGATTTCAGGGGTTTGGGACATCAAGATATCCCAACATTTAGACATGTTTTATATCATCCAATCCCCAAACCTTGAAATTCAAAGGGTCCTTGATTGTTGGCATTTTTTGGTTTACATGCACAAAAATATGCTTCATATGGTCAAACCTATTATCCCCAAGTCAATGCATTTAATGACAATTGGATTTGACCTCCACACATGTTTTAGAGGTGTAATTAATGTCATTCTTAATATAAAATTGGTGTTTTCCATGTCATTTTCAATGTGTACTATTTATATTTTTACTATGATTTCCATAAAGCTTTCAAAACCCCAATCGATATTTTATCCACTTCCATGTATTGTTTCAAGAAAATTATTCTTACCCATTTTCCTAATTGGTGAGTTCTACATCCTACCTATAATTAGTTAAATTTTGAGCTCATGTTACACTTGGTTTTGGTTTAATGGCCTTTAGACATTGTAAACCCTAGTTTTACTTTCCCTTCCAATTTTTTCTTCTTTTTTATGGGTTACTTTGAGTTTTTCCTCTATTTTGATTATTGTCTTTCATGGGAAATATGGGGATTGATTAATTATAATTTCAACATTATTCGGGTTTTTTGACTTGGAAAATAGGGTAAAAACTCTGACAAAGTTTGCATTAGGGTTTTTGACTTGCTTGTGAAGGTAAAATTCCCCTCCTAAAGTATTTTTATTTTTTCAAGGTTGTCAAACAAGTGAGAAACCCCGACAAGTCTTTCAAAAATCTAGAGGTGCTGAACATGTCCTAAACCCCACTTTTTATTTTTCAAGATATGTAGGTTGATTGTCAAGAAGGAAACCCTAAAAGCTTCCAATTCATGTTTTCGAAGGTGTAAAACAAGTATGAACTCTTGAAAAGTGTATCAGGATTTGTATATTTTCAAGCAAGTATAAACCTTTGACTAAGCATTTGTTGGGATTTTTGAAGCATTAAATAAGGTGATAACCTCACCCAAGTGTTTTTAAAGTTTTTAGGGTTTGTAATCAGGTATATAGTTTTGGATTGGTTTTTTAAGCTTCCAGAGGAGTTTCTTAGTAAAATTCCGGTGCTCTTTCTAAACGAAAGGTTAAAATCATGAAATACAATTATCAAGGGGTGGTTCCCCTTATAACATTAATTATAATATAGGCCAAATAAGGGATACTAAACTGGGGCATATTTACCTTCCTATTTTTTGGATTAGGGTAAATATTGCATCCAAGTCATATTGGATTCAGGTTATTCTATGACAATGGACTAGCATTTGTAGTAGCCTTCCCACCATAAACCTAATGTATTGAGTTTGTTCTCATAGCTTAAATTCACTATGATGATGACACAAGGACTATAAAGAATCAATATGGAGAGGTTGTGATCATATTATATATACTTGATGGACCTACATAAATTTTAATAAGGGAAACACAAGGGAGGAATTCACTTCCCTATTTCTATTGGTCATTACACATGTTCATCCACCATCAAAGCTAACAATTTTGTAGTAGAAATGCAAAGGTTGACACTAAAATATTTTCACTTAAAGCTTAGTTTTGATTATAGAGGGGTATTGATGATTCTTGGAACCTTGCATTTACATGTACCCAAGATTGAAGATATCTAGATCAACTACATAGATGAAGTTTATGTAAGGAAGAGAGATTACTACATATTAACTCTTAAGGAGATTAAGAAGTATGGCATTGTAGATATCCCTAAAATCACATATGATGATTGAGAGATCTTGCACAAATATATATGACCAAATGAAGTTTGAAACCCTATGGTTTCCTCAAATAAATTGTTCAGTCAAAGAATGTGTTTTAAGAAAAGAACATGATGTCAAGATTATCATTCGTACCATCCATTGGCTCATATATTTGGGAATCCAACCCAAGAAGGTGGATAGTCAACCATTAGGTCAATTTTGCGTGGTAATATCAACAAAAATGGGCCTCTCCTAAGACTCTTAGGATAAAGGGAAGTCTCCCATGAAGCCAAATAAGCTCAGATTTTTCATCAAAGAGGAAAATTCCTCTACTCCTACTCTAACAACAGTTGTGGATGTGGATTATCCTCCACTTTAAGAAATTCAAGGACTACCAACCATCACTCCTATCACACAACCCTCTCCCACCTCTTCACCTATGGTCATGCCTTATATTCCTCTTTTCATTCATATTCATCATATTTCCTCCCCACCCCATTCTTCTTCTCCATCAACACTGCTCACATTTACCATTCTCACTTCCTCTACTCCCACTTTTTTCGTACCCATTTATCTCATGGCACGGGTTTTATCCACCCTTCATCCACTTTTATTGGGGATAGATATTTTCATGGGTTATCCCCAAAATACTCATATTTCTTCATCATCCATTCCCATACTTGTTTTGAGTCTCCCTCTTGGTTCCTATGTTGTTTCTTCCACCTTTCTTGTGCCTATTTTGTCAACTCCTCCCCTCTTGGTATTTATTTTCACGTCCTCTATATGAGAAAATACTATGGAAACATCTACACCCTCTTCACAATAGAAATTGGTTCCTTCTTCTATTCCATCCTGGATAATAAGCCAACCCCTAAATAAAATGAATAACGTAGTGCTCCCAGAAGCATTCGATTTCAACATGTTAGATTTGACTCCATCCTAAACCACAAGGAAGCCAAATACACTTTCTTATATCACTATTGATCAATCTAGAGAAATATTTGTTGATATTTTTTTGTTGGATGTGGATAAGAATAAGGAATATATAACTGTCGCATATTATCAAAGCACAAAAGTTACTCTAGGAAAAGCTACCATAGAAGGGGTTAAGAAGGATATACAAGTGGCCCTTGATAATCCATTTGGAAATCTCAGTAAGGACAAGGTAAAAAATAATGAACTAAAGATGAAAATGGATTAGCTAAAATCTCTTTTACATAAAATCATCCAGTCTACCCAGAATACCACTCTTGCAATGAAAATTTTTGATACAACATCCATCATAATAGCTGAGAAGATAGGGAAACATGGAAAGTTTGTTAATGATTAGATTGAAATAATTATTAGGGATGGAAAATAACTAATAAAATAATCCTTCAAAGTACATGATGGAATTGAAACTGTGAATTTAATGGTTGGGAGGATGAGAAATAAATTTGGTGAGGAGTGTAAGAATTGGGAACTCACTCTAGAGGCTTTGAATGAGTTAAAGAAGGTAGATGTTGATACCCTAGTCAAAGAAAAATTAACTAGAGAAAGGTGTAGGAAATATGAATTTTATGAGGCTATTGAGTTCCGTGTCTTGATTTTGAATAAAACTAATGAGAAATTTCAAGAGGCGATATGAGAAGGAATAGATGCCACATTTGACATTGGTGATAAAATCCCTGAGTTGCCTTGCTAATTTCATGATAAAGATATTAACATGCTACCAGCCAACATCATCTTCACCAAGTTTAAAATATTTGTTGAATGGGATTTAAGATCAAAGTAATTTTTTTATTTGTAATCAATTGACAATATTTTTTTATATCAAAATGTTTTGGAAAGTTGAAGGAATATCATCATAAAGTTTCAAAAGCTTCTAGGAATATTGATCAATATGGTCGATACTTGTGATGTCCTCAATCAATATTCATGTGGTCCAAATTTAAAATCAGTTCAATATTTGATACAAAGGAAATGTGAATATTGACAAAGAAAAAGTGTTTTAGAATCCGAAGTCGTCAACATCTCAACTGATCAAGGAAGAAAAAAAGAAAAATTTGATAAGAAAGAAAGTTGATTTTTTTGTATTTTTGTATCTTTCTTAAGCATGTAAATTTCCAATATGTTTTTGCATCCTACATATCAACATGTAAATTGACTAGGTCATTTAGCACATGAACCATTCAATAGGTTTTAATTAATATTTATTCCTTACTATTTATAGTATTGGGACTTGGTCAAGAGGAGCAAGTGTTCTTATTTTCTCTCCCTCTCCCTTGTCTATAAATATAAGAATACTTAAATAATTTGGGAATTTTGATGAATGTAAGGAAGGATTTTTTTACATTTTTTACGTAAAAATTATTTTATGGGATTTTTTAGGAAAGAAGAAGCTTTGTATTATGTTTTTCTTATAATTAAGGAATAAAGAGATCTAAACTTTTAAACTTTGTGATAAAATTATTCTTTATATTGTGTTATTCTTCTTATGTTAAATGCATTATAATTCCTTTTCATTTCATATTATTGTTACTAAGTATTATTATATCTTACTATTATTTTCCTTAACTTGTGTTAGTAGACTAGAATTTTTGTTTGTTATTCAAAAGCACGAGTCTTACTTCTTATCACTTTATATTTTGTATTCTCTCTCTAAAAACCTTTGAAACATGTCTTCATCTATTTTCCAATTTATTTCTTATCACGAAATTAAGTCTACTATGATATTATCCCACCCTTAAGATTATATTAGTGTAAATATTCCCTTTTGTTTCTTAGATGAACAATAAATAGGGTGCCTCCCCTTATTTAAGGAGGGACTTTTTCCCACATGTTATGGTTTAACAAAATACTTTTTCCTCGACAAAATATCTAACCAACAAGTATAAAATAAAAAAATAATATATGAATGGCCTAAATACTTCATTCATGACCCATAAATGTGGCAAGAGCATTACAAATCCCAAAGGGCATAAAAATCCACTCAAACACACCATGTTTTGAAAAAAATTCTCCAAATATCACCTTCGTTGATCCTAACTTGGTGATAACAACTTCTCAAGTATAAATTAGTAGATAAATAATATTTTCAAATTTATCTAACAAATCATCAATACAAGGAAGAGGGTGTCAATTTTTCATCATTATTATATTTAGTTTATGGTAATCCACACACATCCACTAAGTGCCATCTTTCTTGGGTAACAAAACAATTGGAAAACCACATGGAGAAGTGCTTGGATAAATTATTACTTTCTTGAGAAACTTCATAACACTTTACATGCCAATATTAAAAAGAGGTGCATCTGGCTGCAGATGAATCCCATGTTGTATATCTCATTTAGGAGGTAAACCTCATGGTTCCTAAAACAAATCATCATAGTTAGATATAACTTTAAGTATATCATTCTTATGTTTAGGATCAAAACCTTATAAATCCTTGGATTTATCCTCATCCTTATCTTTTGCAATCATGAGAACAAATTTTGTTGATTGCATTAACAAGCCTCTTCATATATCCTACAAACACAAGTGATAAAATTTACTTTATCTGGTGGGCTCTTACAATGTACTCAATCACATATTTAACAAGAAATTATTTATTCTCTTCCCTCTAGAAGATTATTTTTTTCAAATAAATAAGTACTCCCAAGAAAAATGCCACAAATATCAAGTGGAACCAAATTTAGTTCTATCTCATCACTGAATTTAGTGATGATTGTGAATCTAAGCTTGCATGTTTTAGTGACCCATAATTTAGCATCATTACATACCCAACCTAAAGGGTAAGTTTTTTAGTGTGGTTTAGACATAAGTCCCAATTTCTTAACTTTTTTCATAAATGAGGTTGTCTAGAGATCCACTATCAAAAAGAGTATCAATTTTAGTATGTTTAGAGATTACTCTAATGTGGAAAAGTTAATTTATTTTCTTTTCATACATATATTTATAATTATATGTATGAGAACTAGTACTATAAGAGGAAGAAGATGAACCTTGCAAACCCGTAGCCATGATATTAGTCTCATCACCTAAATCAGATCCAAGATCTTGCATTGTTACAGTATTGTTCTTGTCACCTCCTTTCTTGAACCTCTTTGTCTTGAGCCTTGGATGGAGCTTCCAACACTTAGCATCTGTAATTCGTTATTTCTTGTAATATGAACAAACATTATTCTTATCTTATTTCTTAACCATGGAAGTATGTTTTTCTTTACCCTTATCGTTACCTTTATTTTCAATTTTTTTTTTGCCTATTTTCTTTGTGAATTTTTCCTTAGTGTTATTACCCCTTGATTTAATGTGGGTGGCTTGGACATAAACTTCATCAAGGTTAGTGAGATTAAACATTAGTATGGTATGTCTCAAATTTAAATAATTTTTTAAACCACCAATGCATTTTAAAAAGAGTCTCATGAGTATAAAGAGGAATGCCTGAAATCAAAGCTCTTTCCTTAAACTCCTAAGTGCAATCTTATACACTTTGACCCTTAGTTTGTCTTAAAATTTTCCAATTCACAATAGATTTTTGCATATAACCTAAAGGATATAATTTCTTTTTCAAAGCAGAAACAAAATCATCCCAAGAATAAATCACCTTACAATTATTTAAATTATGTTCTTATGTATTTTTCCCCCATAAAATGAGTGTTGTACTACCCAAATGAAGAGTAACTAACTGAATTTTTTATTATTTATCCATAATTTTCTAAACCCTGCATTATACTTCAATTTTTTTGATCCACTAATCTAATTTTTATACAATTATCTCTACATTATAAATCAGTAAAATAAAACTTAACATCAAATTTTTACAATGGAGGAAACATCAGAAATTTTTGCATCACCATCAGTGGAAAAATTAGAAGTTTTGGAAGGAGATGGGGGATTTTTAGGAAGTTATTATCCTTTACCTTTATCCTTACCATTTTCCTCTCTTGATTTATCTTTGAATCTTTATTTCCATTCTTGGTATAACTCTTCCACCATAAGCTTCATTTTTGTTGGGCCCTAAATTGACTAAGTCCCAAGGTAGAAGGAGCGCGCACACACAAGGTAAGTGGGTAAGAAGGCACTCAAGGAAATGTGCACATGAGAAGAGGTTAGCTCATGGAAGCGGAAGAGGGTTTGGTGATTTAGTTGCATTTCGAAGGCAGTGCCACATGAGAAACACATGAAGGCCTGAGTAGGTGTGATAAATAGATAAGGTACCATCCTGGAGCCTTTGAGGTCAAGAAAATAATATTACACGTAGGGAATATTCCTAGGAGGATAATTATAGTTAGTGGAAGCCTTTACAAGATGGCATAAGCACTCGATTGATCATGGAGGACCACAATTCCACTTGGCATGTAATCTTCTCATGGGTGAGACTATGGTGGTGGATCTAGTATCTATTTAAAGGGGTTCTTGGGTCCATAATAAACAGAATGAGAGAGGCAATGAAGTGCTGCAAGAATGTTGTTACTAGGCATATATGTATGCACTCAGGTCTAAACATGGGCTATAATGGGAAAGCATATCTATGATCTTTGTTCAGATTATTTTGTAGGGTGGGAATGTTATTTCATGATGCTTATGGTCTGAGATGACCCTATTTGATGTAATATGGCTACTATAAATAGATTTAATCAATATATGGAGCTTTGTTTTGTATATTTGTGTATATGGACTAAACCCTAGTATGTTTTCATATTATTCATGTTTTAGATCTATCTCCATTTTTTTGTTGTGATGCTTATGTTTATCTTATGGAACATTTATGATTAGAACTAGATTCACTACTTCTGTATTAGATTAAATGCATGTGTTCTTGTTATGTAAACCTTTCCTCCATTAATGGCGGAACATTCTTGCAAATCTCACATAAAGGAGGGGCTCAGCACCCGTACATGCCTCAGTTGAGCACCCAACACTTGGGTGATAGGCCGGTGTGCTTGGGGTTAAGAGAAAAATTAGAGGATAGAGGTAAAAGAGACTACAATTTCCATAAAACATTGACATAACGCCATTTCTAAATCCATTATTTCCCTTGGAAATACTTTAGGAGATTCCGTAGCTACACTTTGACTTACACAGTTTGAACTAATCTTAAGATTATATTCATCAATTGATCCTTCACCTTGATTTGATTTAGACCTTGTAAGAACTCAAATTGAAAAGCCTTCCAAATTCCTAAAATCAACATTAAAATAGACTTGATTAGCTACTCTGATACCAAAATGATCCAAAAAATGAATTACGTGACTTACTTATCCAATTCACTATTTTTGGATACTTAAAAATGATCTCAATTTTCTCATAAAATGATTAAAATTTGGCTTATAACTTTAAAACAATATTAAATTGATAAAAACAAGTAAATAAGGGGAAAACACAGTAAGCAATGTAAATCAAATGACAATGGAGTTCACCGTATGTGGGATACATATCTGGGTCTGAAAAACTCTTGAATCGATCAATTAATGATGTAAAATAAAATGTAAAACAATAATTACATCAAAAAATCTTATTTTCCCTACTAAAAAATATTTGCACAGTCTCTAGGAATACCATGGTTTAATCTCCAAAATGTTCCTTACAATAAAAATTCTCCAAACTTGCTCTAAATTTCCAAAAGGGGTTGTTGACATTACAAAGTTACCCTTTCAAATATAATTTCCACCTTTTTATAATGGTTTTATGCCCATGGATTAGTGGTTAAGGGCTTATCCTTTTACCTTACATGTATGGGGTTCAAATTCCATCTCGTGCACTTTGTTTTTGTTCTCTATAGCCCAAAAATCAACAATTTATATTAAAATATTATTTGCTAAGTTAAGCACATAGCCTAACGAATGAAGCTTAAAAATATAATTTTGGGGTATTGGATTCAATCCCCACTCCCCACATCCACCTTTTGACTTGGCTTAATGTGCATTTATTTATGAAAATATCTCATGTGGATTGGGTGATAAACAAGAATAGAATTTTTAAATCCTTTTTTGGTTATGTTGGGGTGTGTCTTAGGCCACATTTTATTCTTGTTTTGTTGCTTGGTGTTGGTTTACATTCCAACTCACCATTGATATCACCTTGGACTTTTCATTAGTTGTGATAATGAGTTGGTTATTTTTTGGTCACAAGCTAGTTGGTATGAGCTGGTAACTCAGTCCATAACTTGTCGAGTTGGCCATTAAACTTAAACTGTGGTAATGTAACTTGATGATGATGTTGAGCTTTGGAAAACTATGGGGATTTATCCCACGTGCATGATAAATTGGTATTCAAAGGGGTTTATGAGTAAAAATAGTTAGTGATTAACTAAAAAGGGGCATATGGGGGATATAGTTAATCTAATCTAGAACAACATGTAAATACAATAAATTAATGAAGTAATGACTATGGAAAATGACCCAAACAACTATAAAAATGGAAATGCTAAACCCTAAATTGCAAGGAGAGTTAGAATGAACTCAGCTGATACATAGAAAAATATGAATTGTGTCGTAGAGTGAACAAAATAATATGGAAGAAGGAACAACTATGTGGAAGCCCTGAAAGGGATGGATTTGGTCTATCTAGCTAGGCTGAAGCACCTAGAGAGGGACTGGGGTGCCTACAGGCTCTCTGGTCTATAGAATGGGTACCTTGGTTTGTGCAAAACATCCATAACTGAATTTCACAGGTCCAAAAAGTGTTCTAAAACCCTCAATGTATGTCACATCAAATTCATTGTCCTGCACCAGGTGTCGCCAATAATCCAACATGATGAAAATACCTACAAAATACTAAAACCCTAAAAAAGAAAATTCAAATGAATGGGTCGGATTGACCTCAGTTGCCACAACAATGGGCTTACTAAACTAAGCGTTGCACTACATTTTGGACCCAAATGTATTTTTCGTGAGTGTGTGCATAATTTTCCCTAGGTGCTCTTGTGTCAATCACACTTTGTGAAGTAGTGAGAACTAACTAAATGTAGAAAATGTAATAGAATGTGTACATAGAGTAGAATAGAATCCCTCCCCCTATACTTGTTTGATGTAGATAAACTATCCTTGTCCTATTTGATGGAGTTCATGGATTCAAATGATCTCTAAGTGGATGCAACTCTAGATGGGTGATAGTAATGACTAATTTTTGGTCCCTCATTATGGTCTCATAACTTTATATTTATAGGGTTCTCTTAATCGAATTTTGTAATTAACCCAAAAATATCCAACCACCAAAAAGATAAGAAGATAAAATGGTTAGAAAGATCCCAAAAAGTGGCAAGAAATCTCAAGAAGGATCGGGGTACCCATGGTGGGACCTGGGCACACATGGGTGCCCCAGTCGAGGCTAAAATAATGTGAAGTGATGAAATCTGATTGGGCATGTGGGTGTAAGAGGTCAGGAATGATGAAATAAAATAAAATAATATAGCCAAAAGACAAGGATTAATTAGTACTTTCTTCACTCAAGAACCTTCTAAATATTAGTATGAAACCAGGATTACATAATATCTAAAGTGCATAATTTTGTGACTACAGTTATAATACAATGTGAAGTAAAAGGCCCTCTTGAAAAAAGTGGACCCCACTGGCTATTGGGCCCTGAACCGACACATAGTTTCAGCCCCACATCAATTGTCCAATACTGGAGGCTAAAGCCCAAACTATTTTTTTCTCAAATATGATATACCACTTTTCAATACCTCATTCATCCACTTGTCAAGATCTGATCATGACATATCATCTTTGTGAAACTTGCTCTATTATGTTTTTCAATTGGAGAAAAACTTCAGTAGGCCATATCTTTTATATAGAATGTCTATTTTACTCCATTCAAAGTACATCGGAAAGATATCAATGAGATCTTTTGTGTGCAAATGTTAGCAGTGAAAATCTTAGTAGAAGTTGAAAGATAAACAAAAATGAATAGTATACCTCTCTCTAAGATTTTCCTTGCAAACCTCAAGTAAGATTGTGAAGCACTTAGACTTGTTGAATCTTGTATCTAAAAGTATTGTGGGTGATCTTGAATTGTTCTTCAAAATATGGAATTGCAAATGCTACAAGCTCATAAACATGAGGATGCAGATGATAATTTTGGTAGAAGTTGGATGAAAATTTACACAAAGCTTCCAAGAATTAATTACAAAGGAATGACCTACTTTTTATAGTTGAGTGTGAGGCCATGAAGAAGTGGATCATAGCTTGAATGAGTTCCATGTTCATAATTATAATTTCCTGAAATGGCAAGAGGATTTGGTCTGTGTAGTTGTCGCTTTGTAGGGGAAATGATTATTTTGATTTTCTGTGGGAAGATGGTTGTACGTGCATTTTTTTGGCCCCGCCATTGTAGGTTCTAGAAGTGGATTGGAGTGGAGTGTGAGTAGATAAATTGGATTATTTAAATAGCTATTTTAATTAGTTATAAATTGTGACGGGATAATTAACCATTTAATTAAATAAATGCTTACTTAAATTACCTAAATGGTGTTAGGAATTAATTTAATTAATTCCAAGAGTATGATAGAATTAAATTAATTAATTCTAAAGGGTGATATTATTATGAATGCATAAAAGGGTTAATTTAATTAATTCAATTTTAAGGTTATGTAATTCTAAATTTGATAGAATTAATTTAATTAATTCTAATGGGATAAAAATATACTACAAATAGGTATGTATTTTTTAGGGTGTTTACATTTGTCCCTTTTTAAAGTGTTATTACAAAGTAATAACATTTTAAAGATAGTACACATGATAAACTTAGTGAGTAAAAGAAAGGAAATTGAAGCATTTGGATGCCCCAACAAAGTAGAATGGTAAGGGAATTCCCCCTTCAAGTGGGTGGGTGATGCAAAAAAGCGGTGGACAATTTGCTTGATAGGAATAAGACAAGGAATTGGAAGAGGATGGGAGAGGATTGTGCTCATAGCATGAGTCATTTGGAGAGTGAAAGTTATAACAACCTTATTTTACTGTTGCACAATAGAGTCGTCACCATGATTATGAAGGAATCATGATGGGTAACCCATTATGTGTGTAAAAAAGACACACATAAAAAAAGAAAAGATAAAAATGAAAACAAACCAATATACACTGTAAAGTATGCACCATGGATATGAAGAATCCAAGATGATAACAAATACATGTAATTGGTCCAAGAAAGTAAATATCAGACAATGCAACACAACTTTGAAAAGAAGACAATTAGCTATGCCCCTTAATACATGTGTCCACAATGATGATTAAGCAAATGTGAATTCCCCCCAAGCACTAAACTTATGAAATGCTATGAGGGATAGGATCAGACTGAAGAGAGGAGTAATATTAGATACTCCAAGAGATACTCTTGGTGGATACGCATTGAAAAGTGACCTAAGATTTGAAAAGGATCATTTCCCCCAAACAATAAACTTATGAATTGCAAGAGAGGGGGAATATGAGACGAAATTTCCCCAGGTGAAGTTATATCGAAAAAGAAAAGGAATAATATTACCTGATGTATTGAAGATTTTCACTAAGGTAGTAGTCATAAAAGTGTGATTTTATCAAGATTGAATTGAGTGTACTGAAATATTTTCATGTGTTTGGAATATTTTAAGGATTTTGTTAGTATTTGAATTTTCAAATTGTAAATTTTATGCTTTTTATGATTTTAAATTGTGAATTTTTGTTAGATTAGTTGAAATTTATATGATTTGTTTTACAGAATTTTTAGAAAATGAGGAAATTTTGCAAAGATTTGACAGGATTTGGGTATAAGGCATTAATTAGCACCAAAATTATTTGGAATTGATGATTACACAGTAATGGAGCTTAGCGTTTTTACAACTTAACATGGATTATTTAATAAACCAGGATGAAATACACAATATTGTAAGTGTATTCAATGTTCACAAAACAATTATGTCAAATAAACCCAATATGAAATGAATTAACTACACTAAAGTTATATGTGAACTAAGATGTTAATAAACCAAATGTCAATATGTACAAGCAATTCAAAAACACAAAAACAAACATGGTCTGAACAATAACAAAGTACATTTTATGATAAAAATTCATCAAACAATAAAAAAAAAGTAAAAGCATCATCATAATGTCTAAAAACCACAACATTACAAAATTTTTTACAATAATGACATCTAATGACACCCCTAATGTGTTCCACATTGAAGAATTAAACATATATGAATGATCTCAAGTGTTATCTTAGAATGTGAGAGGATTGGATTGGTCCGACGAGTGGAGTGATCTTATATATTCCAAAGATAATCTTGTCAGATCCCATTGAAGTTTGACCTATATTGGATTTAATCCAAGTGTGCCCCAAGAAAAGTTATATTGCATGAAAGGGTAATGTGATCTCATTTAGAGGCTATCGATACTATGCAACATAAAGGAGTTGTGATAGATGATGATATTTATTAAGATGATATAGAATGATCATGAAGATTATACAAGGATAACTTGTGGTGATAGGGTCGAAGAGGAGTTGGTCAGATGAACCAATTGATATATTGTTACACATAGTTGCAATGAGATGAGTTGTAGATGAAGTTACACCAATTGTATACTATTTTTGGTTTTTTCTAGTTTTATATTGTTTATGGTGTTTGAATATATTTCAATGTTTTTGAGTATTTGAACATATTTGAATGTTTTTGAGTTTTGTGAACAAATTTGAATATTTTTCGTATTTTTAAACATAGATCGATGTTTACTTGCAAAATTTTAAGGGGTCGTACCATCATTGTGTTTGGCACATATGTAGATACAAATATTAAACATTGTACGATTTTTTTGAGTCAAGATTCTTGGGATGCCTTACAACGCGTTTTTTCTCTCTATATTTTTTTCTTATTGGTTTTGGATACCTTGCGGTGTTCTCTATCTCCCAGTTATTGTATGTCGGTACCTCATCAGGGCTTGCTGTCGGGGCCCACCTTCTTTACCACCCACCTAAGTTATGCTTACGAGGGGTGTTAGTGTAGGTTGTTATTTATTCTTTTATTTGTTTCTTAGGATAATTCTTGCACTTGGGTTATTCATACACTTGTTTTGTTAGGTTTTTTAGGTGTACTAGTTATGTGGAGTTAGCTTACAAAATTAAACTTGAGAGCCCTATAAATATAAAGCTTATAAGACCATAATGAGGGTCCTGGGTAATTGCATCCTATCACTACTATCACTCCATCTAGGGCTACATCCAATGTACCATCTTGCATCCATATAGCACCATACATTCAAGATAGGAAAGTTTGTATCACACACTTTATTAGAGGAGGAGGGATTTTATTCATTCTATTCTACTATCTACATCTTCTATAGCTACCATAGCTCACTATTTCACAAAGTACAACTGGCATGAGAGCACCTAGGGCACGAAAAACACACACTCACTAGAACTACATCAGGGTCTGTAATGTAGTGCAACACTCAGCGATAAGGCCAACAGTTTGGCATCTGAAGTAAATCTAACCCCTTCTTCTTTTGCATGACATCATCCAATTCATTTAGCGAATCTAGTATGACAGACATAGAGTATTCAGAGATACTTAGTGACCATGCCAAATTAGTGTTTTGAGCATTTATAATGTTCCAAGCACCCATATTGCAAACTAGGGAACCTTGGGGTGCCCAAGTACACTCCTAGGTGTGTATGTCACTTCAAATAGTCCAAATATGCCCTCTACAAGGCCCTTGAATGTTTCTTTACACTATCGAGTTCCAATTCCAGATCTGCAACAACCTGCGACAATCACCTTCAATCAGCTGAGTCATTTCCTTACTCCCCTGTTGCATTCTAGGGTTTTATTTCCATTAGATCAAATCATGTAATTAATTTACATCACTTTAGCATATCATTTTAATGTCATTTGTTATTGTTTAGCATCTTTATTTACAAGTGTTTTAGTCCTATTTAGATTAACATTAATACCCTAAATACCCCATTTAGGTCCCTTTAGGTTTTATTTTTGTTAATAATTTTGGTGAACCCAACCTCTCTCTCTATTTTAGTGTTTTATATCCGCACTTTTCACCATGGGTAAGTAATCTAGAAATTCCTCTTCTTCTAACTATTTAGTTACTTCACAATTTGAAGCTGAAGTGACCAAGAGGGTGCACAACAAGACATGTATATTAGTTACAAGATAATAAGGAAACTAAGGAAGAAAAGATATAAGACGAAGAAAGATGAATAGAAGTATTTAGAGGTATATTTATGAAAAATGAATCCTAAAAAAAATCATGGATACCATGGTATTGTGAAAATCAAGAAAATGTATTATGTAGGGAAGAAATGGAACATAATGCACAAAGGCTAGTAGAAGATGGTAGTACCCTTGTTCTAGGATATATATATATGTGTGTGTGTGTGTGTGTGTGTGTGTGTGTGTGTGTGTGTGTAGATAGAAAATTGATTAGGTGGGATTATTTAAATGATTTGGAGAAATTTAAAATTTGGTAAGAATTGAAAAGGAGATTAAGACATCCATCTACAATATGGGTAAGTAGCATGGAAATGCGAGACCAAAGGTGGGGGCCAAAGATGAATACATGTTGTAATCCTCAAAATGAAGGTCTAAACCTGCGCATCATCTAACTAATCTTGGTCCAATGCATGACTGGTGATAGAGCTTATTTTTAGCTAGGAGGAACTACCTAAAATACAGTGCAATAGGATGCACAAAAATAGAGTTAAATAGTATATGACATTGGAAAACCTAGCGTATGCTAGAAGGTAAGAATGTATGATACTACTTAGAAGTCATCAATCCATTTTTTATAAATCAATATAAAATATTGCGTTAACATGTGAATAAAATAATTTAGTGATAGCATTCTAATTTGGGTACCTCATATTACTATCAGCATTCAATATAACTAAATGAAATAAAATTAGTTATGGATGAAGTAAAAGGTATTTGGGAAATTGGGTTAGCAGGTAGTGGAGGTGGTCTACAAGTCACAGCACAGAGTCTTGGTAAGGTACCGGGTGAGATACTGGGTTGTTTTAGGTATGAATACTTAGGTTGTTGGTCTAGAACAGTGTTATCAGACACAGAGACCGATACCAGTTAACATAAGTTAATTTTTTGAACTAAAATAAACGAGTGTCATAGTTTAGGTTGATTGGACATCTTACTCTGGCTTGTACATTTGAATGGATGTTTAGTTATAGATCTTGGACTAATTGCTAATACTTATGATCTAAACTACCTTGGACAAAGTATACATTGTAATAATTTATTGGATGATATTTGTTATATATAAATGAGATAGTTTATTTGGTGTAAATACATGTCTGTACTATAGGTTGGGAAATGAACGATTTAAATTAAAGTTAAAGAATCATTAGCTATGTATCTTAAAAAAAGTATAGTAATCTGAAGATTTATCTTATTGTTTCACCATTTTCTTTAAACATTTAAATGAAATAGATTATGGGTGTGGACCAAGGAGGAATACCTGTTGTGATGGTCAGTTGAGTCGTTGCACATGTTCTGACTTCTTGATCCAATTATGATTTTGAGAACTTCCTTTTGGCTAGGAGGAACTACCTGTAATAAAAAGCAAGAAAAAAAATCATAGTTAAATTATATGTGACAGTGGACTGCCTAGCGTATGCTAGATCTGAGAAGTATGATACTTCCTAGAAGGTCTGTCAATCCACTATTTATAAATCAATATAAAATAACTTGAACATGTGAATAAAAGAATCTAGTGCTAGCATTCTGATTTGGGTGCCTCAGATTACTATCAACATCGATCCGATTAAATTTACTAAAATGCTATGCAGGTAAAGGTTTTAGATCTGGGTTGTGGGTAGTGTAGGTGGTCTACAAGTCATAGATAGAGTCTTGGTAAGGTTAGGTGAGATTTTGGGTTGTTTTGGGTGTGATACTTAGGTTGCTGTCTGGAATAGTATTATCAGACACAGAGACCGACTTCAGTTAAGGTAACCGATGTTGGTTTAAGTAGGACCACTACTGGTTTAGGATGACTATATGGTAACTGTGGAAAAGTGCACAGGAAGTCAGGTGGAGGATGTTTGGACTCTCTTCTATCTTGGAACAGAGAGTTGGAAAGGTCTGTTGGGGAGGGTGAGGTGATAGGTCCAAAATAGGTGTGGTAATATTTGAGTGAGGTTTGGGGTAGGCTAAGGGTTGAGTTGTTAGGTTGGGTTAACAGTCATAGCGACCGATAAATTAAGTAGTATACTGATATCGGTGTAGGACAGACTGACCACGGTTAGGGTTAACCGGTGTCAGTGAATGTGGGGAACTAGAAGATGTTGTAGAATGAGTTTTGGGTCCTCTCTATGATTACACATAGAGAGTTTGGAGGATGTTTTTAAGGTCTACGGGAGGGAGGCGGTTTTGGGATAGGATTTTGTGAAGTTTAGGTGGGTTGTGATTGGGTGGTTGGTAGATAGAAAGATGAGGGATAGATATAAGTAAAAATAGTAAAGAGATGAAGGAAAATATAGAATATAACTACAAGTGACAGAGGAGAAACCAACTTACTTGGAGTTCAGAAGGTTCTAAATGCCTGTAGTGGTGGAGAGGTGGTTGAGATGTTGGTGACGAGTTGATCTATGGAATGGTGCTCAGTGCTATGATAGTGCTTCCCAGAATGTCACCATGAATGCAAATACCTTCTGGATCAGTCTTGGTGCTGGCTATGGTTGTCTGGATGTGTGAAAGGGCTCTGGTTCTTGCTTGCATGCAAATCTCCTTCATTCCCAAAACTTGAGAATGTGGCCAACCTCTCAAACAAGGTTACAAGAAGGAATATAAGGTAACCAATGGTGGTTCCAGGTTGACCGTCATCGGTTTAGGGTTGATCGACATCGGTTACGGTGGGAAATCCTAGGTTTACTAAAAATGCCAGATCTTGGCAATCCTTTTGGGCCAGTTTAGTCTATTCTCCTTGGATCAAAATGAAAATGTTACATTTTAATGAGTGGGAATGTGGTTAGAGGGAGAATAGCATTGATGGTTAAACTAAGTCTTATTCATTAAAAGGGGGAAATATGAATGAATAAAAATAGGTTTTTGGTGAGGTGTCTAGGTGAGGTGGTGGGGTGAGGTGGAAATTAGTTTTAATTAAAATAATTAAATAATGAATGAAGTGAGGATGAGTATTAATTTAATTGTAAATAATTAAATTAATATTAATGTGGGCTAGGGAGGTCATGGTTAGGTGAATATGTTTAAGTTGGCTATTTGAAAAGGGACCAAGGGGAGTGTGACCTAATTTTGATGTCTACATTTTGCCCCTTTTTGTTGCGTAGCTTGTATTGGTATGCGACGCTGACAAAAATAGGAAGTGATTGCCCCACAGTGTGGGTGAGGGTGATCCCCCTCAAACCTAGGGCACTGATGAGGTGTAAGAAGGAATCGGTGAGTGGTTTGATAAATGGTGTAGGTGGGTGGTGAAGATAGGTGGGGAAGGGTGATGAGTATTATGGGAGAGTGATGGTCAATTCAGAGTAATGCAGGTAGTGGATTGGGTCAAAATTAGGTCATGGGTAATGGACAATCAAATGCACATGCACATTGTATATATTGTAACACGGTGCTAGGTTGAAGAGGTTGAAAAATCTACATCATCTAAGGTCGATAGGTTTATCCAAACAAGGGTGAAGTCAGTCAAGTATCCAGGGTATAGGATATGGTCCATAAACACAATGTAGGTCAGGTGTAGGAATTTTTAGGTATGTTCTGGTACACCAAAGGTTTGGTTGGGATAAATGGCATGATAATAGGAAAGGTATGGTTGGTAGGCTAAAACAACATAGGTAACAACATCGAAAGGTATAGTGAGTGCATAAGGTCAATGGTCATACCAAGTAGATTGGATTCATGCAAATAGGTCATGGCATGGGTAAGGCCAAGGTACAGGTAAAATACCGATTCCTAAGATGCAACAAATGAATGGTAGGGTAGGTTGAGCTAATGTCAAACATGCACACATTGTACAAATTGGATACGGTACCAAGATGAAGAGTTTGCAAAATGGTACAATCCAAGGTTATAGGGTCTATCAAAAATTTGAAAGTTTGTAACAAGGCCAAAGAGGTTACAGACAGTAGGAGGTTTAGGAACATAGTTAGGTATGTGGTACATCCAAAAGGTCAAGGCATTGTTGGGTATACAACATGCAATGTAGGTAAGTGTAAGGTTGGCTAGATCACCAATCCAGTAGTAATGAATGGCATAAGGTGCGATGAGTACAGTGGTGTCAAAGGTGGGTAGTGTCAGGTTCGCCGTATATAGGTCATGGAATAGGGGTAAAAAATTGCAGATAGGTATGAGGATGGGATGTATATGTATTGGAGTCATGGAGATGCCAAGGGTGTAAGGGCACACATCAACGGCTTATTAGGTATGAGTGGGGAGTTAGGGAGGGTTAGATAGTAAGGTGCATTGGGTAGCGATGTGCCCATAAGGTCAAGGTCATGGTATGATTAGGTGGATAGAAGGTTATGGTAATCAGTTTGGATTAGTCTAGGGATGTTTTTGTATGGTTGTACGGTATCACTGAAGAGGATGTGAGAGGCCTTTACCTCTGACATCACCCAAGATCTATTAGGTCAGGCAAGATGTGGTGGACTGGCCAGATTGATGTGCTCTCAGTGACCAATGTTAGTACAGATTGATGGTGGGCAAAATCAGAGTTACATGATAAGCACCTCCACTTAGATAGAAAATGAGCCTAGATTTGGCTTAGTTACAGTTGTAGAGAGATTTGAAGATCAGGTGCAGAAGGATGAGTGTAGATGGGGCCACAAGGTAGTTACCTTGATTGGTGAATTATCTGGGAAAACTATCACATGTAGAGGGGCCAGGATAGGATGGGGAAATATTGGAGGTGCAGGTCATAGGTCAGGCAAGGGGTGGGTAGATAGAGCCAAGCTAGCGGCATCACAGGCACAGGTAGCCACCTTAGGGTGTAGGTGACTACATTACAGGGGTAGTTTGAATTACTTCCTAGGGATAGGTACAGTGGTACATGTACCCGCACAGGGTCAAGGACATATGAGTTATAGGAATAGGGACCGAGGCTAGAATAGGTCTTAGTACATAGGTGGCAAGAGGCCCATGGCGCCTCCACAGACAGTATCAATGGCATAGTTCAGGGATGCCTAGGTGAGGCATGGTACTATCAAGATCAATTGATGGCTGCAGGGATAGATGTCCCATCCTATGTAGAGCATAGAGCATAGCAGGCCTCGAGTGAGAGGACCAAGTCGTGCACTCACAGTGTAGAGAGTACAGGGGGTGACGAGCCCATAGACAGGTCATAGGGAGAGGCCACCAGTGCATGGAGGCTAGAACCTAGCTGCAGGTACCAGTAGAGGTAGAGGGAGGACCCATGATAGTTGGGTGAGATGTTGGTAGGGTGTCAGACTAGAGGAGAGGAGGAGGAGACAGGTGAGACAGATATGGATATCAGGTGATTAGTCACCATATGTGTTTAGGATGTAGATTTTTGTACATTTTTTATTTATAATTGCCTACATGCCGAAGATAACGATGATTTATATGAGTTTTTTTGGGATTTTGATCATATATCGGCCTGCATGCTGAAGATGGTGAGGCTGTATATATGATATTTTTGAGAGATTGATATTATTTTTTATCAGTGTATATTGGATGGATACATAGACTTTTATGATGAGAGATGATTTATATGATTGTGGATGATGTATTGTGATATTTTTTGATGGAATGATTGATTGTTAGTTGTATATGGATGGAAACTAGGTGTTTTAGGCATGGTGGAGTCAGGTCATAGGCATGGTTGAGTTAGGTTGGTTTAGGCATGATGGAGTCAGGTGGTTTAGGCATGGTTGAGTTAGGTCATAGGCATGAGGCATGGTGGAGGTATGGTCGTAATTTTAGGCATGGTGGAGTTAGTCATAGGCATGATGGAGTCTTGTATTTAATTTTGATTTAATGTCCAAGTTGTTGGTAACATGGGAGACAAATGGTGATGTATATGCATGTTATGGTTTAAATTTCCAAATATTTTCTATAGTGGAAATGTGAAAATGATAAATGAATGATTTGATGATGTGGTAAAAATGTTTATTAATTGGTGCTTTTTTGGTTTAATTTCCAATTTGTTGATATAAAATGGAAACTAACTAAGGTAGAATGTGAATAGGAAAATGAAAAAATAGGTTGGGGTTAAGAGTGGCTGAGCTAACCTCCAAGGGCCCCATGCCCTAGGAGTGTTACCTACATAGCCCTGACAAAAAGGGGCCTCAGGTTGATGTAGTTCTCCCATAAGCTAGGGAATACTATGATTAAGTAGGGGAATAGGTTGGTATTTTTTAGGCATGATTGAATGTAGGTCATAGGCATGGTTGAGTCTTAGGTGAAAATGTAGGTGTCGATGGTCTGGTCCTTATAGGATAATCAATAAGTAATGAGGAAGGTGAATGGTAAGAGGTGGTAAAAGAGCCACTTAATTGATAAGAACCCTAATGAGTCTACCATACCCAGATGGGCTTATGAATGTAAGACCCTAAAGGCATTGCATAATGGACTATTCTAAGGGTGAAGAAAGTCACATGATCATGAAATGTCACAGTTGCGGCAAGTCCCTTGAAGCAGAGATAGGAAATTAGGGTAAAAAGGAAATGAGGTGAAAGTGGGTGTATTTAGTGTAACTTAGTGTACGACAGTATGTTTACCTAGCAAGAAACCCAGGATCAAAAATAGGCAAGTCCATGATGAAAAATTTATCATTTTCTTCATTTGTTTGTTTTTAATAGACTGATCAATGTGGGAAGTCTATATGGGATGAGTATATTATCTCCTTGAGGTCTTCGTGAAGTTGATTGATGTGGGAAGCTTCTGAACATTTTATTGTATTTTTGTAATGACTTTATATAGTTGTCCTTCAAGGGAGTAGTCTATTTATAGTGGCGAGATAGAGAGAAGAGATGTCCCTTTTGAGGGAGTCATCTTTTGTTGGAAGTTTGACTCAAGGAGTTGAATCCCATTTTGTTTTTGGACGTTTTAAGTCATGGACAAGACTATAGAGGAAGATTAGGTTCTTGTTTAGAAGACAAAACCATAGCACACAGAGGTTAACTATGAAAGAGGTGGTTTTGAGTGATGAATGACCATGGGATTCAATATTTAAAAAGATGAAAAGTAACCATGAAAATCATTTTGTGAGTAGAGCCGTGGTACTCATATTGAAGATAAGGTTGAAAGGTGATGGGTAATCACATGATTCTTGTTTAGTCATTGATCCTCAAAAATGGGTAATATGGAAGGTGAACAATGCTCAAGGGATGAGTGGTCAATTGACAGAAAGTGATATAGGACTTGATGTCAACAATAAAATGGTCAAAGATGCAAGGCATTGAGAGGCTCAGGTTTGGGTTTACCTTCGAGTGAAGATAAATGATAAGCACCTGATCCATAGGCATGGGTAACGATATAGGGTCCAAGCCAATTAGGAGAAAATTTTCCCTGTTTACTTTTCTCTTCTTTGGTTACGTGTTGATTTTCCTTCAGGATGAGGTCACCGACCTGAAAGGTTCATTCGTGGACACATTTGATACGTTTTTGGTAGATTTGGAGATGGTCAAGAGCATTGAGACGATGTTCATCTAATAACTCAAGTTGCACCAAACGATCCTGGTGAAAGTCATCGTTGTTGAGCATGTCTTGTAGTGAGATGTGGAGAGATGGAATCTGGACTTCGATAGGTAAGAAAACCTCAGTACTGTAGACCAGAGAAAAATTTATGGCAGAAGTTGAAGTGTGAATACTAGTGCGGTAAGCCCACAAGGCGAAGGGGATGTGCGTATGCCAATCCTTCCCAGTATCGTCAACTACTTTCATAAGAATTTTTTAAAAAGTTTTATTGGTTGATTCTGCTTGGCCATTGGTTTGTGGGTAATAAGGTGATGAGAAACTTAGTTGAATGCCAAAAGCGTCACACAACTTACGTAGGGTTTTGTTTTTGAATTGCTTTCCATTATCAGTGATGAGATGGTGAGGGATGCCAAAGTGACAAATGATGTGATGGTTGATGAATTCACATATTTTCTCAGCTTTTGTAGAAATGAGGGGAATGGCTTCTACCCATTTAGTGTAATATTCAGTAGCGGTTATAATCCATTGATGGCATTGTGAAGAATGGGGATTGATCTCTCTGACTAAATCCAAACACCATTGAGAGAAAGGCCAAAGGTCTCATGCGACCTGTAAAGTATGACTAGGTGTGTGATGAAGATTAGCATGTTGCTGGCATTTCACACAATGTTTGACATAGTCACAACAGTCATGGTTTAGGGTTGGCCAATAATAGCCAAGGTGAAGAATGCATTTAGCGACAGCTAAACCACTAAAGTGGCCTCCACAAATTCCATCGTGAACTTCCTTGATGGTGTAGGGAATTTTAGAACTTGTAAGGCATCGTAAGAGAATACCATCGAAGCCATGCTTATAAAGGAGACCACCCATGATGACATAGTGAGAGACACTTTTAAGAAAGGCATGTTGTCCATTACGAGTGAGATCAGAAGGTAGAATGGAAAGGGAAAGATAGTCTGCAAACTACTTATACCAAAGGTCACGTGGGTCAGGTGCAATGGTTCTGACGGAGTAGACCTCATGAGGTAAATAAGAGGGTGATTGTAACCTTTGTATTGTGACAAATATTTTAGAATCGGTGGGTGAAGTGGGTATCTGAGAAGCCAAGTAGGCCATGGTATCCACAAACTTATTGGTAGAATGGGGGGTGGTTTGAAGTGTGCAATGGTCAAATGTGGTCAAAAGTATGTCTACGTGATGTTTATACTTTTGAAGTATTTCATTACGACACTGGTATATACCATTGACTTGGTTTATGACCAGATGGGAATCACCAAAGATATTGATTGACTTAACATCTAAGGCATAAGCAGCCTGAAGACCCAATACGAGTGCTTCGTATTCGGTGATATTGTTTGTACAATCAAAATCTAGTTTGAAAGATAAAGGCATAGGTTCACCATCAAGTGGAATGAGGATAACACCAGCCCCACCCCCACGCTGACACTTGGAGCCATCAAAGAATAGGGTCATTTGGTAAGTGGTATCGTCCAAGGAGAGGGTAGCTATGGATTCATCTGGGAAATCAAAGTTAGAGGGTTGATTCCTAGAAAGAGGTGCATCTGCTAGTTGGTCAGTGATGGTTTGGCCTTTGATGGATTTTTGATGAATGAATTCGAGGTCGAGGTTGGAAAGAAGCATGAGCCAACGTGTGGCATGTTGATGTTGATAGGGTTTGGCATACATGTAGTGTAGGGGGTCAGTATTGGTGACAACGAAGGTTTTGTGGTTGAGTAGGTAATGGTGAAGTTTGGTGGTGATGAAAACTAAGGCTAAGCAGAGTTTTTTGGCATGGGTGTATCTAGTTTCATAGTCCAAAAGGGTATGGCTTATGTAATAAACCACTTGCTCTCTGTGTTTCTCATCGCGATGAGCGAGCATGACACCTAAAGAATGGTCAGTGGTGGAAATGTATAGGTAAAAGGGTTGGTCATCCTTAGGGGGAATGAGCACTGGTGGTTGAAGAAGGTATTGTTTTAAGGTGTCAAAGGATTTGCAGCATTCATCATCCCATTTGAATGAGACATCCTTCTTGAGGAGATGATGAAATGGTTGACAGTGGTTAGAAAGCTGTGAGATAAAATGATGAATTGATTGCAACTTACCTTGCAAGCTTCGAAGTTTTTGGAGATTAGTAGGTGGAGGCATTTCTAGAATAGCCTTTACTTTAGCAGGATTGACTTCTATGCCATGCAAAGAAATGATGAAACCAAGGAGTTTTCCTGAAAGTACTGCAAAGACACACTTCTTTGGTTGAAGATGAACACAATACTTGATGAGGTGGTCAAAGATGACCTTAAGGATGGTCAGGTGTTTGGCCTGATGTTTGGATTTGGAAAGAATATCATCTACGTAATCTTCCAATATGTGATGCATGATGTCATGGAAGATATAAGTCATGGCTCGCTAATATGTGCACCACCATTTTTAAGGCCAAAAGGCATGACTCGATAGCAGAAAGTCCCCTAAGGGGTGATGAAGGAGTTTTGTGTTGATCTTCTGGAGCAAGTAATATTTGATTATAACCTGAGAAACCATCCATGAGTGATAGCATTTCATGGCCGGATGGTGAGATCAACT
This sequence comes from Taxus chinensis, assembly GCA_019776745.2. Classification (NCBI taxonomy): domain Eukaryota; kingdom Viridiplantae; phylum Streptophyta; class Pinopsida; order Cupressales; family Taxaceae; genus Taxus; species Taxus chinensis. Next base: position 31,843,664 of record CM034157.1, read on the forward strand.
AGTTGGTCCATGCCTGGAAGAGGGAAATCATCTTTGGGACAAGCTAGGTTGAGATCATGGAAGTCTGTGCAAATGTGGAGTCCCCCTGTCACTTTTGTGACATGAACGATGTTAGAAATCCATTGGGGATAGTCAATGGGTAGGATAAAGGAAACCGAGAGAAGACGTTGAAGTTCTTCTTTGACAAGAAGAGCAATGCGAGGATGCATTTTCCGTAGCTTTTGTTTTATGGGTTTGGCATCAGGAATGGTTATGATATTGTGGACCACAATTTTTGGGTCAATACTGGGCATATCGGCATAAGACCAAGAAAAAGCGTTGCTATGGTCCCGGAGGAAAGAGGTAAAATCTTCCTGTTCAGCAACATCTAAAGACTGGCCTATCTTTAGAATGTGTGGGTAATCCTGAGTATTAATGTTGATTTCGATAGTCGATTCATTCAACATGGTTTGTGTCTCAGAGGGTAACGATCAGTGAATATAAGAATCTTCCGCACCAAGGTAGGTGAGGATGGACTCATCATCCTGACATTGAATGACGTTAATAGAAGGTGTATCATCATCGATCATGTCAGGATACAAGAAGGGAATAGAAGAGGGAGCCTCACCATCGCATTGATAAGTCAGAGGTCCCAGGGAAATCATGTTTACAAAAAAAAAGTTAGGAGGGATAGATTTGGGATCTATGGACTCCGTGGGTGAAGATGGTGATGTGGGTGAATGTGGTGGAGAAGGTTTATCTTCCTCAATGAGGTTGATGTGGGCCTTCTTGGGAGGTGGTGTAGAAAATCCAATGCCACTACGGTCATTGTGTTTACGGGTGGTACAGGAAATGACAATATGGCAGCCTTGTTTGTAAAAACTGAAGCCAAATCCTTTCCATACACAATGGTGGAGGAAAGTGTGGGTGAAGTGATGGTTAGTAAGGGACTGGAGGTCAGATGAAAATGGTCATGTTTGGGAAGGAGGCTCAGGTGAATAGGTGGTAGTGTCAAGTCCCCCATATGTTAGGTTAGTGCGAAGGTGGGGAGGACCATAAGGGAAAACCTCACCTATGTGGTAGTCATAACGAGGGTGTTGACGTAGGTTTCCATACTCTTGCGGAGTAAGGAATGTGTCGATATTGTATAGGTGGTACTCCCCTAGAGTGAGGCATTGAAAAATTCCTTCTAAGGGATCAGTAGTAGGTATGTGGGTAGCTGAGATAGATGATTCACTAGATGATTGGATGGGAGGGGTATCAATTGGTTGGGAAGTAGAGTGGTCAGCTGTGGAAGCTACAATGGTAGTAGGAATAGAAGAATTAGATGTAGGAGAGGTGGTGGTGGCATTGGTGGATGGGCTTGTGGGTGAAGGAGAAGTGGGAGTGGTGGCAGATGCTTTGACTGGTACAAGTACATCGTTGGGTCGGTACAACATGTTGCAAGTTTTGAATGGTGATGGGTCGGTGGGGATGGTGTAGTTATGTCCTTCATGCTCAAATTTTACACAGTGGTGTAACGTTGAAGGAACACAACCCATGATGTGAATCCAGGGTCTACTGAGCAATAGGTTATACTGGAACTCTCCTTCTAAGACGTAGAATAGTTTCAAGATAGTGTGAGGGCCTACGTGAATGTGAAGGATAATGGTGCCAAGGGTGGAGGTGATGGCATCGTTGAAGGAGTGCATTATAACTGGGTTATTATGCATACAGTTAGAAGGGATACACATTTGATTGTATGTGTGGGAGGAGATGATGTTAATGCTAGCACCACCATTGATCATGATGTGTCGTATATGTGTATGTTATCGATATAGATGGAAATGAATAGGGCAGGATCAGGGTCATCTGACTGGAGAGGTACAATCTCCTCATCAGAGAAGCTGAGGGTGGTGATTGAGGAGTGGGATGGGGGTAGAAGAAGGAGATGATTTGGTTAGTGAGGCCACATGGTGAGGGGTAATAATGGAGGCCACTGGTGTGGGGTCATTGGGTAAAACTTCAATGGATTGCAAAACCTGAATAAGGGCTTGTCTATGAGATTCAAAAGTTTGAACAAGATCATACAATGACATCTTTAGAGGGGATTGATGTAATTGTTTTATCATTGTGTGATGGGTGACCCCATCAGAGATAGGGTATGTAGGTCTGCGGATGGTGATTTTGGGTGTGGGTGTAGATGGTATATTGGGTACTGGGTTGGTTGATGGGTTGGTCACTTTTTCTTTGCCCTTGTCTTTCTGAGTGTGGGTGGCAATGTGAACCATGTTAATCTGAGGGGAGGGGGAAAATGGAGAAGGTGTAGGATGAGTGGTGTAATGACATGATGGGAAAAAACCTACCGGGGGAGAAAATCCTTGTGAAGTGAGCTGGGTGCAATGGAATTTGGGTGGTGATTTGGCTAATTCTCTAATACGGACCATGTTGATCTCAAATTTTGGAGGTGGGTAAAATGGTTGTGGGGGTGGAGATACTGGTCACTGAATCATTAAAGGATGATGATGTGTGGTGACAGGTGAAGGTGGAGCATGGTCCTCATCAAGAAGGTCATCATCATCAAAATTTTGTTCAGGAGGACAAAGTTGGATAAGAATGGTCTTCAGGGCCTTACAATTTTCAACATCATGTCCTGGCACACGATGATAGGCACAAATCTTGGTTTCATCAAACTCTTTTGGTTTGGGTTTGAGAGGATCGTAAGGTCGAAGCGGTGGTAATGTGATGATGGAAGTTTCTAACAGATTAGTTAAAATGTTGGCGTAGGACCCCGCCAACGGATCACAATGGGAGGTGAGTGTGGGTTTGGGTATAGCTGTGGATGATCATGAGGGAAGAGGATTTATAGGAGGGGGAATGGGTTGGTCCATGGGTTTGGGACGTGGAGTGGTCTCAGGTTTTTCTAGCCTCTTCTTGGGTAAAGGTGGGGTAGAAGAGCTACGATGGAAGGTTTGGTTGGTTTAACTACCCTATTGGAGGGTAGAGGATTCTTATCTTTGGGTTGCAACTTCTTGGGTAAAGGTGACATGGGGGTACGGGATGTAGAAGGGAAAGTAGATGGTGGAAGGGGACGGGTTACCCATGGGGGCAACCTGAGTTGTGGTGGAAGTGGTTGGTAGAGGTAGGGTAGATGACAGGGGTTGAAGTCGTATAGGCAAGGTTGGGGTTATAGTAGCTAGTGGAGGTATGGGTGGTAAGAAGTTTATGGGTGAAGGTGAGGGTGCTTGGTTTTTGGGTGAATGAGGTGTAATGAAGGCTTGTGATGAAGCAATAGGCTGCTTAGCTTTTGACTGGCCTTGGGTAAGAGACTGTTTGGTCAAGGTTGATGGATGGGGCCCCAGGATGGATGGAAGGGGGGAAGGTGACAAAGGTGTGGTAGGCGAGACCGGTGTATGCGGCCTAGAAGGTTGGGTTTTCCTTTTAGGTGGGAGGATAATGTTGGTGTAGGCTTGGGAAGACATGGCTAAGTAAAATCTGACAGGTGGGTGAGTAAGGCTTGATGTCGGCATGACACCTAGAGTAGTGACGGGTCTAGATATGGGTGAGGGGATAGGTGTGGGTAGGTTTTTAGGTTTGGGAATAGTTGTAGTTATGGGTAGAGGTTTGGATGGAGGTAGGGATGATGAAGAGGAAGAAGAAGCTGCTCCAATTGGCATGGTTAGTGTTGATTTTTCTGCCGAAAATACCTTTGGGTAGATCGTGGAAGTATCCTCAGGAAACATTTGCATTTGGGTTGAAACGGGGAGCCGAAGATGTCCCCATAGCATGGAATGATCAACGTAATCCAACCGATCGACCAGCCATGAAAATGGGACTACTGAAGAAGAGGATGGAATGGGTTGGGTGGAAATCCCTGTGAAATATGTCTGTGAGACAGGGAATTGGCTAGCTTCAGATTCTGTAGGTAATAGAGCTGAGATCACGTCAATGGGGTCCTGGGATGTTGGGGGAGAACTGCCCCCAATAGGTAGTGGTATGTCTGATGAGTCTCCCATGGGTAGGAGAGATAATAGGTTGGGTGAGGTAGACTTCTCCCTTAGTGGAGGAGAAGGTGATGATGATTCTCCTGTGGATGGGAGAATAAAAAGTGTTGACGGTTCAGTAGGCTGAGAGGTAGATGATGAAATGACATTGGTAGAAGGTGTGGGTTCCTCCATGAGAGGGGGACTCCTCTGTGGGTGAAGGAGTAGAAGAGGTATGCTCCTCTGCGGGTAGAGGTGCTCATGTCAAAATTTCCTCAATAGATGAAGTAGGTGGGATTTGAGGAACGACATGTATGATATCAAAAACCATGTGGACTTCATGAACATTGTTGTCACTGGATGAAGGTTCACTATTTTGATTAGATGATGGTTTATGATTAGGGAATGAATTTTTAAAGATGTGTAAATTTTGATTTGTTGGCGCATTCGGGTTGTCCATGACAAGGTCTCCATTATCTATCATCTCTTGGACAATGTTTTTAAAAGTTATGCAGTTACCGTCACTATGTCCTTTAACGTGATGGTAATTACAGTAATCGTGTTCTTTATACCATGCAGGCATAGGACGAGTAGGATCGAAACCTGTATGAGGTTTTATGGGAGGAAGTGTAATGGCTCCAGCTTTAAGAATATTTTCCAAGACTGAAGAATAGGGCTCTCTAATCGAAGTGTACTTCCGTTGTTCGTGCCGTAGCTGAAAGGCCTGGACAGGAGAAATATTGGAAGAAGGTTGGGCCTGATTAGAAGGATGAGGTGGACCCACTTTGAGGACTACCACGTTGGTAGATCCTTTGGGCTTTGAATAGTTATTTTGAGGTTTTGAAGATGAAGAAGAATCATTTGATTTGAATGGGGTGTTCTTGTTTCATAATTGGATCTTCTTTTCTTCAATGGCGTGAATTTCTAGTTTTCGTGCCATGGTGAATGCTTCATCAAAGGTTTGGAATGTTTGGACTTGTAGAGTTGGTGAGATGTGTCTGGCACAAGCTCTAGTGAACAACTCAATAAGTTTAGTCTAAGGTAGCTAGAATGTCAATTGGTTAATAAGACTCTGCCAGTGGGAAACAAAATCTATGATAGATTCGTCTTCATATTGTCGGGTTGAATAGAGATCGGTCATGGTGAATTTCTTGGTAACATTGATTGAAAAATGATCTAAGAAAGCTTGGGCTACTTGATTAAAGGAATAAATGGAATGTCGAGGTAGTCCACTATACCAATCCAATGTTGGTCCCATCAAGGACATTGGGAAAGTTTGTAGGAGCAAAGTGTCATCGTGGGTGATTAGGTAGCACCCATGTTTGAATGACCGCAAGTGTTGTTGTGGGTCTTCTTTACTGTTGAACCGATTGAATTTAGGCATTTCCCAATGCACATGGTAGGGATGAATGGGAATAGATGGATGGATAGTCTCGTTACATATTTCATCATATGTTAAAGAATTACGGGAGCCAGAAACAAATGCTTCTAAGGTCTGCATCTTTTCCATCATCATTTTAATAAGGTCGTTAGTAGGTTGGGATGAATGGGTGCCCCCTGCAGAAAAAGGGGGTTGATGCTGAATGTATGAGGTGGGTGGTATGTTAGTGTATGGTGGTGCTGAGTATGAGAACTACGCAGGAGGAATAGATGTAGGTGGAACATAGCCAGAATAAGTGATAGATGAGGTCAGGGGTTGTTGGTAGTATGTGTAAGTGGGTGGGGTAGTCGTAACAACTCTAGTGGTGATTGGGGGTAAGGACTGTGGGATAGAAAGAACTAGGTTTTGAAAAGGGGTGTAAGCTTCTGACACCAGGGGTGGTTGCAATGCAATGGGTATATGTGAAGTGGTGGGTGCAGATGGGGCTATACTTAAAGTGGTTGTTGGATGGACCATTGATTTTGTGGGTGTGATAGATGACGTAGACACTATAGTTATAGTGGTTGTGGGATCTAACTGAGATACCATAGGTGGTAAAGTGGATGGTAGTAGCACCGAGCTGGTGCTAGCTGACACAGAAGTGGGGGTGAGAGTAGGAGGGATAGATACGGGCATGTCGTATATTAACTATCCTGAGGAATATGGGGTGGAAGAATGAGCAAGGTAGTACTGGAGGGCAAGTGGGATTCTGGTCGAGGAGTCTCGTGAACTCCTTGTCACCGGTAGTGATGGGGATGAGCTGAGTCAGATCCATAGGTGACAGGATGGATGGCAGTGATGGACAAGGTGGGAGTGGCTGATGGCTGGCATGAAATATGAGGGCATTAGTTTGGCTGTGAGTCAACACCATGTGAATCAATGTATATCAGGTGAACTATACTCTGTAAATGACACAGGGAACAATAGAGATGGGACAAAATAGATCTGAGAGGGAAAGTTGGTAAATGTTTTGATTAAAATCAAAACAGAGTGACCGATGCTGGTCACACTAACCGATGGTGGTTAAGGGGTGACCGATGATGGTTGCAGGAACCGTTACCGGTTATTATGAGAAAACAACAGTTTCAGCAAATGAGGCAAAAACTGATGACTGTCAGATAGGAAAGTTGTATTTGATGACTGTTATTAGAGTACAGAGAGTACAAGGATACACAGAGACTCTAAACAGAAGAGAAGATGAGATAAGTGTTCTTTGGGTAAACTAACCAAAAGAACAAGGAACCGACACTGGTTAGGTAAACCGATGGCGGTCAGATGTAAACCGATGGCGGTCGCTGGACCGATGTCGGTTACTGTGAAATCTAAAGAATGAAGAAAAATGTATTTTTGTGAATTTAGATTGGATGAATAATCAACCCAGAAGTCTGGGGATGATAAGATGAGGTCCTGACACACTCTGAGAAAGTCAGAATACTCCAAATGTGATGTGGAGTGTGAAAGGAAAAAGAGAAAAATGAAGAATGTGTATCCTCACACCTCAAAACACAAGTCAAGCACAAAACTAAGAAAGATACGTAATCCAACAAGTGAATTTAGTGTGTTTAGCTTATGCTATTTAAAGACTGACTCGTGAATTTAGAGTAGAGTTTTTGGTTGGGAAGGCTTCCTATGAAGAAGGAAATTCTAAAGGTGAGGTTTCAGGTTATTTTATGGTGGGGGTGGGCCATCGTCTGATGGGGTATTGGATAGAGATAAAAAAATGGGTGCCCATTGTCAATCCTCTGATCGTGTGATCATTGAAAGCTTCTTCCGGGTGAGATGTTGTTTTAAGAAGATGTATATATTTCAAATTGTGCAGTTTGGCAAAGAGAGAGAAGAAAGAATGTGCTTTCTATGATTCAGTTATGTCAACCATCAGCTGGGCATGAATTCCAGCATATAGGTTTCCCTCATTTTAATGTGAGCTAAAATTCAGCGAATTAGAATTCTATGCAAGTTTTTTAAGCCCAAATCGAAGTGTGATATTCGATGTAGCAAGTAGTGAATAGGAAGAGGGATGCTCTTTCACTAATGCAATACTAATGAAAGAAAAGAAGTATTCTTTTTATAGCACCAAAAACATGATTGCTTTTAGACAATAGAAAGAGAGGAAGATTCCAGAGAAGAAAATTAATGTGGAAGCTTTTCAAAAGGGAAACAAACACACAACTTTCACCTAGGAATGAATAAAATGCAAGGAACACCGGATGGGTCCCACAAGGCGTGCCAAAATGTTTCACCGTTTTCTTTAAGGATTTAGATGAAATAGATAAGGGTGTGGGCCAAGGAGGAATACCTATTGTGATGGTCAGTTTAAAGGTTGTTACGCGTGTTCTGACTTCTTGATCCAATGCTTAACTGTGAGAGCTTCCTTTTGGCTAGGAGGAACTACCTAAAATACACAACAAGACCACAAAAAGAGAGTTAAATAGCATATAACCATGGACTACCTAGCGTATGCTAGATCCAGGAAGTATGGTACTTCCTAGAAGGCCATCAATCCACTATTTATAAATCAATATAAAATAACTTAAACATGTAAATAAAAGAATCTAGTGCTAGCATTCTGATTTGGGTGCCTCAGATTACTATCAATGTTGATCTGATTAAATACTAAAATGCTATGTAGGTAAAAGGTTTTGGATTGGGTTGCAGGTAGTGCAGGTGGTCTACAAGTCACAGACAGAGTCTTGGTAAGGTTGGGTGAGATTTTGGGTTATTTTGGGTGTGATACTTAGGTTGTTGGTCTGGAACAGTATTATCAGACACAGAGACCGACACCAGTTAAGGTGAACAATGTCAGTTTAGGTAGGACCGCTACCAGTTTAGGATGACCGATATCGATAACTATGGAAAAGTGATAGGAAGTCAGGTGGAGGATGTTTGGGCTCTCTTCTATCTTGGAACAGAGATTTGGAAAGGTCTTTGTGGGGGAGGGTGAGGTGATAGGTCCAAAATAGGTGTGATAATATTCTGAGTGAGGTTTTGGGGTAGGCTATGGGTTGAGTTGTTAGGTTGGGTTAACAGTCATAGTGAATGATATCGATTAAGTAGACTGATATCGGTGTAGGACAGACCGACCATGGTTAGGGTTAACTGGTGTCAATGACTGTGGGGAACTGGAAGATGTTGTAGAATGAGTTTTGGGTCCTCTTTGTGATTGCAAAGAGAGTTTGGAGGATGTTTGTAAGGTCTACGGGAGGGAGGTGGTTTTGGGATAGGATTTTGTGAAGTTTAGGTGGGGTGTGATGGGGTGGTTGATAGATAGAAATCTGAGGGATAGATCTCAGTAAAAATAGTAAATAGATGAAGGAAAATAAAGAATACAACTGCAAGTGACAGAGGAGAAACTAACTTACTTAGAGTTTCAGAAGGGTTCTAAATGCCTGTAGTGGTGGAGAGGTGGTTGGAGACACTAGTGACGGTTGATCTATGGAATGGTGCTCAGTGCTCCGGTAATGCTTCCCATAATGCTATTGTGAATGCAAAATACCTTCTGATCAGTCTTGGTGTTGGCTATGGCTGTCTGGACGTGTGAAATGGCTCTGGTTCTTACTTGCATGCAGATCTCCTTCGTTCCAAAACTCAATAATGTGTCCAACCTCTCAAACAAGGTTACCAAAAATAATATAAGGTGACCGACGACAGTTTAGGGTAACCGGTGTCGGTTTAGGGTTGACCGTCATGTAGGGTTACGGTGATTAAGGAAATCCTAGGTTTACTAAAAATGCCAGATCTTGGAAATCCTCTTGGGCCAGCTCATTCTATTCTTGTGGATCAAAATGTTATGTTTTAATGAGTGGGCATGTGGTTAGTTATGGTGAGTAAAAAGGGGGAAATATGCTAAAAATAGGTTTTTGGTGAGGTGTCTAGGTGAGGTGGTGGGGTGAGGTGGAAATTAGTTTTAATTAAGGTATTTAAATAATCAATGAAGTGAGGATGAGTATTAATTTAATTGTAAATGATTAAATTAATGTTAATGTGGGATAGGGAGGTCATGGTTATGTGAATATGTTTAAGTTCGATATTTGAAAAGGGACCAACGGAGTGTGACATTATTTTGATGTCTACAATCATTCACCTTGCACATACTCCCATTACTTCCCACTCACTCTTGGATAATCTTGGCTAGATTATATCAGAGGGTCTTGATATTGATCATGTTGATATCACTTTTCCCATGCCATTTGCTGACGTTCTCATTTGTATCATCTCCTTCCTTTGTTATTCACATAACTACGCTAGTTGGTATGCCTTAGGATTCCCATTGCCTCCCTTCACTAATGAAAAATATGTCATGGTGATACATATTTTGTGCATTCATGGTTATTTGGATGACCAACCACATACCCTTTCTTATGAAGTCTCATGTGTTATCCCATACAATTTTTACAACTATGTTTCCGATTCTCTAGAAGACTTTCCCTCACCTTTACCCTCCCATGTTAACACCCATTCACCTTCCTCCTCTGATTCAATTGCTAACTTTCACTCACATATTCCTTATCCTAATGCCCCTTATGGGAGGCTATACATGTGCTATAATTTCAGTGTCAGTCCATGGAAGCCACAATTGCATCCCTTCATGCTATGATTACGTAACTTCATCATGCTCCTACTCCTCGTACAACTCCTACCCCACCCACCTCCCTTATTGGTCATTTCCCTTATCCACCAATTATACCCTTACCTTCACCAATTATCCTTCCCTCTAATGTTATACCGTAACACATTTTGGGTCACCTTCTTTACCACCAACTTCTTACAGTACCTCCTACTCGCTCTTCTCCTCACTCGTAGTTAATCCACATTCATGACCGACCATTTTTTCATTATCACTGCCTTCTGGGACATCATACAGATTATTGCCACACACTCACCCATGTTATCATAGATGTCTAATAATTAGGCCTCATCTCATTTATCACCCCACCTCCTTCTATCCTACGTACACCCCCTTCGGATCACCTAGTTCATGTGTGTCAAATTCAGCCTATCCGCAAACTCTCTCACCAGTAATCTATAGTATCATCTTCCCAATATCCCCCTTTGGGCATCACGCCACTATCTTATTCGCTTTGTCATCCTTTGATGTATGCCAATCTCACTCTTCAACACTGACCCTCTCTACTATATCCATACTGGTATATCACAGCCCTCCATTTACATCATCTCAAGCTTTGGTCGCAAGACCTTCTATTATCCAAAATAAGCCCCATGCTTATTTTTGGCTAACTCCTCCTTCTTCTCCTTTTCTGGCACTTAAATGAATTTTTGGTATGCTTTATATACTCAAAAGATTCTGGAAATGATCCCATTAGATAGGAATTTTCCTCACCTTTCCAGAAAGGTAAAATTTTCCTCCTAACTCCTTGTATTTCTCAAGTTATGGCTCGACAGAGTTTTTGAGGGAAATTTTCCCTGGGAAGGCCTACAACCAATAGGAATGCGCCACATGGTAGGGTAGAATGGTGGGGCATTGAGTTAATTTTGAAAAAAAATGCCAAAGAGTGGGCCAGGTGTAAAGGAAAAAAAATTTCTACAGGCCCATGGAGGAAAAGAAATCGCTTGAGGCCCATGCCTAATGAGCAGGCACCATGTGGCGGCGGAGGTCGGGACAACGGAGGTGAGTTGGAAAATTTGTCAAAGGGGCTTGGTGGGGGAGGAAGGAGAAATTTTTTCTTGAAGGCCCAAAGACCAATAGGAGGCCACTACGTGTCTAACTGGAGGTGGAAGTCAGAGGCACGAAGTAAATTTTGGCTTTTTACCAAAGTAGTCAGAGGGCACAAAGGGAAAATTTTTCCCGCAGGCCCGCGAAGAAAGAAAATTGATTAAGGCCCATGTCAAATCAAAGTGTGCCATGCGTCGACAGAGGTCAGAGGCGTGAAAGAATTTGGCAAAATTTGCCAAAGTGGTCAAAATGGTGCAAGGGAAAAATCTGACCCGAAAGCCTGCCAAGGTGGAAAAGGAAAAATTGGAAGCGCATCCCCGCCAACCAATGAGGAAGTGACATGTGTCACCAGGACAACAGATTGTGGGGAAAATTTAGGAAATTTTCCCAATAAAAAGTCAAAGGATAGAAGTGAGGTTTGGGCCCACATTTCCATCATCGAATAGGGAAGTGCTACGTGGTAGTGGAGTGGCGGGGTGCGGGGATTTTTGGGGAAATTTTCCCAAATTCAAAAAAAGAAAAAAATTTAAAGTTTCGACCCTCCAATCCATTTTTTTTTTCTCCCTAAAATTTTTAGAGGGGCATAACTTTTGATCTAGAGCTCGAATTTTTGTGTTCTTGGTGTCATTAGAAATCTAGTAAAATTCTCTACACGATGGAGGGTTAAATTTTGTATTTTGATGGAGATTTATAGGAGAAAAATGGAGAAACGTCCCTGGCATGCAAAAAATGTAGAAATGGTTCCCAACCACCAAATTTAATGAAGTATGGGTCATTTTTTTTTAATCTGCAGAGAAATGTACTTCAAAGTATGGGATTTTCCATGGGAACCCATCATTTTGTAGACTAATTAGAAGAATTTGTTAGTGGTTGGAGTTGTAAATCAAAATTTCCCGCGTTTTCTCCTTTCTTCCATTCTGCTTGATGGTTAAAAGCTAGTTTTGGCTCATTTGTAAAGAGTTGTTCATCATTCTTCTCTGCCTCTCCCTTCTTTGTATATTTAGATCCACTTGTAACCCTAGATTTCACACATTAATAGGTAAAAAAATCCAATATATCATGTAAAAAACTCAAGTGCTCATTAGATTTACACATAAAATATGAGAATTCTTGAGTCAAATTGACCTCAGCGGCCACCCCATTTGTGAGTCACTAAATTTTGCACTACATTTTAGACTACATGTATTTATCCTACTTCTTTGTGCAAAGGTGTATGTAACTATCCCTTGACCTAGGTTGGCCCTTATTTTTTTACATAATTAGGGGATATGCTACGTAATCCTAATATAAACCCTTGTGTATAGATGAAAACTTCATATTTATGCCCTTATATGTTGTGTATGTAGTATACAGATATATCTCTTGGTTCTTCAATTCAGTAGGTGGTAGATAGATAGGTTCTTGCTAGGTAATGCATCCTATAATGAACTTGTATATATATGAGTTATTAATTTTAATTCAAACCTTAGTGTTGGGAAAGGATTAACTAAAACATAGAACCCAAAAGAAAAAAGATGAAAACAGAAAGGTGCACATGTCCTATAATTTTCAAATTCCAACACAATGGATGGAAAATAATTTACATTTTCCTTGTATTTATTTCAATGTACATATGGCATCTACACACAACTAATCTCTAATGGAGTGTATACATCACTCTATGGGGTTTTACAATGTTGACAACTCCTAGGGATAACAAGACTTGCATCTTACTTCGGATCTATGGCCGATCCCATCCTTAACCTCTTGGCCCCTCTCATCCTCTCTCAAGCCTTGGATTATGATTTTTACCACTTTCACAACTCCAAACCCTTCAACCACCTACAAAAACCCTCAACTTAGCAACTCACCTAGTATTTATAGCAACTATAGACACCTAAATATGACTACACAATTTTAATACTAAAATTACACTAATTATCCTCTTTCTTGTCATTTTTTTATAATTAGTAGTTTTTTGCTAGTTAGATAATATTCCTCTTTATCTCATTCAATTAATGACACTTCATTAATTAACTAGCTTTTTCCCCCAACATGGATGTCAAATAACGCTTCATTAGTTATAATTCTCTTTTAATTATTTAATTAACCATTATTAATTAATTAAGCCTTTCAATATTGTACTTAATTAATAAACCCTCTTATTGGTTAAATCCCCCTTTCAAACCCTTCAAATTCTACTATTTTCCCTCCAAATGGCTTCTACAAGCTTAATTTGGCCTATTAATTAATCCTAGTTGTTTAATAAAGTTACCCCTAACTCCCATGAGTTACTAAACTTTAATTAATATCTTCTAATCATACTTATCCCTTTATAATTCTACTTTACTTTTATCCCACATTCACTAGGTTGCAAGCTTCTCCCAAAATGGAAAGTTATATAAGAAGCATAGTACACCTTGTCTAAATTTACACCATGTCCTTACAAGACATTTACACTTAAGAAGAGCATTTAATGTTGTAAGGATTATTAAATCAAGTAAACTCTCCCTTTTCTACTTGGCTAAGAGTAGTAAGAGAAGAACCAAAAATGACAATCAAGCCATATTGGTGAGATCCCTTCCTCTTCCTCGGAGAAATCCTTTGATCGTACATAGTTGTGTTCGAATCGTAAAAGGAAGTATCTATAATCTAAAAGCACATCCAAAAATCAAAGGAGGTTTTCATTTTATGTTATATTTAATGTTTTATGCATTTAATTAAGCTTTATCATGATTTTTTTCTTGGATTAACTAATTTATGAATCTACTTGGTGTTAGGTTCTTTTCAATAGATTAGTCTTATTTTAAACATGCATACATATGGCACGCCCAGTAGGAGTAATTTTTCCTATAATATTGAGCCCCCATTTGGAAAATGGCCATGGTGTTGTGATAGGTTATAAGGAATGCCATGACACATGGATCAAATTGTCATGTTTTTGGCATAGGACACATTTCTTCATATACTAGAAATAATCTATTTCCATAGTAGGCTTATAGTATCCCACACATAATTTTCTTTGGTAGGACCACGCCACTTGTATGAGCACCACATATGCCTTTGTACACCTATTTGGTTACTTAGATAGATTCTTCAGAATTAATGCAACGTAAAAAAGTCTCATTGTAACCTCAATGATAAACAGTGCCCCCAAGTAGTGTGTAACGGGATATCCATTAGAAAAATATTCTCTTTTGGGAGTGGGAAAGGTTGGGTGGTAAGGTACCATCCTATAAATAGTTATAAGTATCGACATACCATGGGTAAAAGGGACCAAAAACTTCAAATGTCATACATGACTCTAGCATATCGTAGGAAGGTACCGTTAGATGATCAATAAAGAACCAAAAATATCTATTATCGGGTGATAAGCGTGAAAATGATCCAATGGTATCCATATCATTTGTTGATCGGTTCTACATATGTGGGACTGTATGAAAATAAATATGAACAAAATACTCTTTCAGGTTATCCACCATGCATTTATATGGGATAATATTTCATCTTTGATATTTTATTCATCATTCACCTTTTCCACAATAAGCCATGAGTCACTTGTAACCTCAACTTGTTTGATGTTCCATTTTATAGTGACTTTAAGACGTGCAATGAGGGCTTCATATGTGGCAATGTTATTGGTACATGGGAATCCAAGTCTAAAAGCTTATGGGGTGATATCACCTATGGGATTAATAAGGATCACTCCTTCTCTTGGGCCATTGAATGTGAATGACCCATCAAAATAAAGTTTCCAGGTTGATGATCATTCAATATATAAAACAAAATCATCTAACAAATATAGAATTAAGGGTTATGTTCCTGGTAGTGGTGTTTAGGCCAATTAATTAGCAAGCACTTTTATTTTGACTATTTTTTGATTGAAATATTCAATGTAAAACTCACTCAGTAAAATAATCTAGTTTTCCATTCTTATTTTAAGTATTGGTTTTGAGAATAGGTACTTGAGATGGTTAAATTTATATATGAGATTGGTATGGTTTCTCAAAAAAGGTAACGGAATATTTTTTGAAAAAGAAACGACAACAGCCAAACATGCTTTTTCAATTTGTAGATAGTTTAGATTGTATGAGATCAAGGTGCAACTAAGGTAATAAATGGATATTTCCTTGTGTTTGGCATCATATTGATCAAAGAGTGTGCCAATAGCAAATTAGGTAGCAGAGATATATAAGAACAAAGGTTCACCTAGGGTAGGTGGTATAAGAATGGGAAGATTTTCCAAGTACTTTTTGAGTTGGGAAAATGATTATAGGAAATTTGGACCCCAGTGGAAATCAATATCTTTCTTAAGTAGATGGGTGAATGAATGGCACTTGTCTCTGAGATGGGAGATGAATCTTCAAATAGCATGAATTTTACCTTACAAGTTTGAGGTTCTTATGTGGGGGTATCTCAGTGATAATAGTGACTTTGGTGGGATTTACTTCAATTCCATGGTGAGACACAATGAAGCCATGTAATTTTCCTGAAATTAATCCAAAGACACATTTTTTTATTTAAATGGACCTTGTAATCTCGGAGATGTTCAAAGATGTGATGAAGGATCGTTAGGTGTTCTAGTCTATTCTTAGATTTTCTAAGGATATCATCCAATTAATCCTCCTTAATATCATGTAAAATGTCATGAAATATGACAGTCATGTCTCTTTGATATGTTATGTCTACATTCTTGAGGCCAAAAGGCATGACCTGATAAAAAAAGGTACCCCAAGGAGTAGTAAAATTAGTTTTATGTCAATCATCTTCCATAATTTTGATTTGATTATAGCCAGATAATCCATCCATGAGGGATAAAATTTAATGGCATAGAGTTGAATTGACAATCATGTCGATGTTGGGAAGAGAAAAATCAACTTTAGCACATGCTTTGTTGATGTCTCTAAAAGCTATGTAAATTGGTATACCAACAAGTTTCTTTTGAATAGGGACAATGTTAGAGATCCATTTGGAATAATCAATAGGCTTAATGAATCTAAATGCTAATAATTTTTATAGCTCTTCTTTGTCTAAAAGGGCCACATGTGGATGCATTTTGTATATTTTTTGTTTAATAAGCTTTTTTGATTCATGTAAACTGAGGTTGTGCACCACTAATGAAAGATCCAAGCTTGACATCTTTGCATAATACCAAGCAAATACATTTGAGAACTCTCTAAGGAGAAAAGTGAAATATTTTTGTTCATGTGCTAAAAGAGAAGCCCCAAGTTTCATAATTTTTGTACTAATGTTAATATCAATAGTCTCCTCAACAAGTAATTTTGATCCATCCTCCAACACATAGGATCAGGAGGGAGATTGATTTTTTTTCTTTATTGACGTCTTAACGAGATTTTCACCAATAACTTAATCAATGTTATTATCCTTTTTTATTTTTCTATTTGCTTTTCCACAATTGCCTCAAATATGTTTTCATGATAGGGCTTGAATATTTTATTGTTTCAAGGATTTTTAGAAGATATTTGACCCTCATTCTCATTTTTCTTTTGTTGACCATAGAACTCAACCTCCTCCCTGAAATATGTGTATGCATCAAGGTCGATAGAGAATCCTTTCTTATGGTCACTGATAGGAATGTCATCATGTAACCCCTTAAATTCTCTAATTTATTTCTCGTTCTAAAATAAATCAATTGGTATGTTCCATTTTTAGTCTCAACTAATGAGGGAAGGGTGTATGAGGTCTAATTTATGAATGGCGGGGGAAAGGGTTAAAATAGTCATGTCAAAGAATAAGTTTGCGAAAGCAAGGTCTTCTTAGAGACTACAAAGGGACTCTAGTTTTATATCATAATCCTGAGAGCTATCTTCACATTCAGAGGAGGTAGCTTCAACTTCAGAAGGTGGGGCTCCATATGGATAAATACTAATACCATATCTATTAATATTTGCATATGTCAAAAGATGTTCCCGCACACCTTGTTCATCTATGCCACATCCATATCCTTTTTATCCCACAACGTACATTATATTATTAGCGATGACATATTATGGGGATCGATATAAAGAATCCATATTTTCATCTAAGGACTGGGATGTGTAAGTACTACAGAACCTTTCATCTCCTAAGAGATCACCAAGGGTAAATCTGAAGAGAGTTCCAGGATCCTAAGCTCTTTGTTACCGGAAGTTGGGCCTACCACATGTTTTGGGTTATAGGTGGATTTAATACCAGGAGGTCCTATGAGAGATCATATTCTCCATAACTAGTATGAAGTATTTTCAGTTTAGCTTCTCGTGTTTGTGAACAATGAATCCTCCTATGGCACTGGAAACTGGATTATCCTACTCTTGTATATACGCACATAATTTTACCTTGTGTATTCTCATATCTCATTGGGGGAAGTTTTGCATCTTGATTTTCCTCTAAATATATTTGGAAAACTTACACAAACCATAAAAATTCAAAAAACATTCAAAAATCCAAAAACATTGGTAAAACATAAAAAAATCCAAAAACATTGGTAAAACATCAAAAATCCCAAAACACTCAGAAAATATGAAAATATTAAACATTCACAAAACATAAAATCCTAAAAATTGAAAAACTATACCACAAAACATATTACTTCAATGCTCATTCATTCTATCGCATGACATGTTGATCATTTTGTGATCTTCCTTCATTGACAAATCCATTTTTCTTGCTATGTATGTCTTCCCAACATATATAGTTTCTTGGGGTGGTTTCATAGTTCACGTTGCTTTCTATGGGACTTCTTTGTCTTCCATCTACTCCCTTACATGTATCCTTGCTTGGGGCATCATTTTAACCCTTTCCATATAACTTTAACATGTAGGTATTGTAGCTAGATGATAAAAATATTGGTACAATTGTCTTAAGCATTTATTATTTAAGTTTACTTGTTTGTACTTGATTGTTTGTTTGTTTTCTTATTCGTTTACTTTATCACATTGCATTTATTTTGTATTTTACTTTGATTTAGTCCTTCAGCATTACATAAAAATTAGTATTATGGCTTCTTATGTCATTTTACCCTTTTTCCATATGCTTACATCAAATAAAAAGGTCCTTCTGAGCTAGGATGGTGCGTACATTATGCTATGATCTTCCCTTCTATCATCTATTTTATCTTCCATTCTAGCTTTGTATTTATCATTTTCCATTTCTTTTATGTATTCCTCCTCGACACGGTTATTACCTTGAATTATTTACCCCTTCCTTTTCTTCCTTTGTTTAAGGCATGGGCTTTGACTCAATCAATAAAATTTAACAATTGATAGCCAAACCAAGTTTGAATCCCTAACTTATGCACTTGGGTAGTGTTCCTGACTAGTTAGACATCAAATCTATCACATCGAACAATGACCAACCAAGGTCATGTTCGCATACATCCCTCTATCACACACTAATCTTAATATAAATACATATTTGACTGTTAACATTTGATCTATTAAGAAAAGCATATCCCACACCAACAACATTGACCATGTGATATTACCTATAAAAGAGTTCATACTTGCATTATGAGAAGATTGATATTCAGTATACTACCCAATGTCTTACCACCCTAATGAGCTTTTCTGCCACCATGGTCATTCTCTATTCTTCTTTTTGATCTTCAATCAACCTCTTCTATCACCCCATCAACACTCAAGGGGGCATCTTCCATCGTACTAATATTTCTTCTATCCTTTCAAAATATAATTGTCTTTTATCTATGAAATGACATATCTTGTGCTACACCACATTAAATAGGGGAAAATTTAAAAACTTTTTATCACTGAATCACATCACCCTCTGATTTATTAGCATGTGAGTGTATTAAGGCAAGAAATTTGATTATGTAACAAGTAATTACTTCAAGGTGTGGGACCCTGCAGTTGAAGAAACTCTCCAGAGAAGGTTTGTTCCTCTTCCTAAACTAATGCAACAACTAACTCTAGTGAAGGGAAATCCATCAATTACCTCTAACCTACAGTTTCCAAGGGACCAAGGAGAGAGAAAGAGCATGAAAATGAAATAAATCTACACTAAAATAGGTGATGCAGCAAGAGAATGGTGTGGAAAATCTCTCCAATGTGTGAAAATGGAAGGAAATGTAGAGAAGAGAGGGTGGAAACAATCACCACAGTCTAACAACAACATTCAAAACACCATTTCCATGAAAGCACAACAATAATACACCCTAACAAGTGAATAAAAGAGACACAATACACTATAACTGAAATGGAGAGGCAAGAGAATGCATACAACACAAACAAGGGAAGGAAACATCCACAAATTTGCAGTCTATTGCTTCATTAATATGCACAATTCATTTCATTACAAGAGAAAGGACTAGATCATCATGCAAGAAGTATAAAATGAAGATATACAATACATTGGTGTTACAAAACTATTTTGACAGAGTTTTGTTACAAGGAAAATCCCCCCCTCAAATGAGAGGTCACTTTAATTTATAGAAAATGAGGAAGAGGAGAGAGAAGTTTTAAATCCCATATTTCCCCTCTCAACCACTTGTAAAGTACCATAAATGTGTTACATGTATGATGGAAAACCTGAAAAATCCATCCATACTATTCCATAACTTGACAACAGAAGAAAAATGGCTACCCATGCTCATTAAATGCTCCCTCAACCACCTAGAAAGTCACCATTTCAAATTGGGCTTTTTTTCTACAATTTTCCTTCAAAACTCCATCAATCATTAAATTTTTTGATTTTGATTCATAGAGGATTGGAGCCAATTCCACCGAGTCAAATTTTACATGATTTTGTTGAGAAATGAAAAATTTATGAGCATTTGAGTGAGGGCAGCTATCTTTACATTTCCAAGCTTATACTTCCATCTTCACAAGGATTGTGCATTAATATTGTTAGTTGGGAGAAATGATTTTTATTTTTCCCTTCTTTCTAATGTTTTGCATCATTTAAATGACTTGGGAATTTAAAAATTTTTGTGGGGCCCACCATTTTTACATTTTTGAATGGAAGGGGGTTGAGTGTTTTAAATTTAACATTGGAAGGGCCAGCTCAGTCAGCTGGCTCACCGAGCTAGCACCCCATTACAACTCCTCAGGATCCTTTTATACTCATTTGCATTGGGTCTTTGTTTTCCACCCATGCCAAAAACCCCTTCACCTACCTCCATCCTATTCTTAAACTCCATGGGGGGGATATTACCAACTATTATACTCAGATGTCACCTGTACCAATGGGGAACCCATCATCACTGACAAACTTAGCCCAATGCACCTGAGTCTCCCTATTTTGCATCGGCATCCATGGTTTGAGTTTCATCATGAGCCCCTCGGATCCTCTGTCATAATGCTTAATCATCCTCTGCGTACCCATGTTGATTTACCATCTCATCCACCACATTTGCCTCAAGCACCTCTTGAGGTCACATGCTGAGAACCCGTATTATGGTTCCAGTTGCCTATCATGATCCCCCTTTGCATGTTCCCTGAAATGCCTACGTGGCACCCACAGTTTAGCCATGACCCGAATAGCTGACCACCGTGTCCTCGCCTTGCGGATGTATGAGCTTTTGTCTTTACATATGGCACCCAAGTTCATTTCCAAGCCACTGAGGCCCCTAATCTTTTCGATGCTCACCTTTGGCCTACATGGCTGTTGACTACCCAAAATGCTCGTTAGCACCATGTTGAGCTCAAAAGCCGATCCCACATTTGCATAACTTTGTGGCCCGATTTCCTGCTAAGTTTCCCTACCTCCATATGAAATCTCCCCAATGGCTCTAAGTCCCAGCTGAGCCACTATTGCATTGAAAACCACTTGAAGTCCTTGAGCCTTAATAACTTTCATGCCTCCATTTCAACACCTCATCCCATCATTATCTCAACCGTGATCCTAAGTCTCTACCTGACATATTCCATGAAAACAATGGGCTCAACTCTGTGCCTGGCAGTATCCTTTGCAACTCACCACCAATCTTTGCCAACTTGACCCTGGACATATCTCTGGGATCACTAGGCATTACATGAGCCCCTATTAACTTGCCCCATACCTAACTCACCAATGACCTCCAACTAGCTCACTTTGAGCTCGCCCCCTTATCTTGGCTCACCAGAGCTGGGAGCTAGCTTGCTCACCACCTCGGCGAGCTTACTCCTAAGGGCTTACCCCAAACTGAGCTATTTTTTCAAATCAACTCACAAATCCCCATCAAATTAGCTGAGTTTTTAGATTTTACGGGGAATTTTCAGTTTCCTAAAGGGGATGGTGAAGGTGTTTGGAGAGGCCATGGTTCCCTACATAAGCATGTCATTTTTTCCCTTTTTTTTTGATTGTCAAGTTGCTTGTCCCAGCTACATTTCTCCAACCTGAATAAAACTTTGAACTTCATGAAAACCCAAAAGAGAAAAAAATTCCTCTAATGATTTCTATCCTTCCTAGAGACTTTGATGATGCCATTGAAACACTAAATTTCCTACATGCTCTAGATTGACCTGTGGGCTCTTTGGCAACTGCTACGCATTGCAATGCTCCAGTTGTCCATTTTCACCTGGGAGGTGAAAATGGATAACAATTTGGTGACTCGGGGCCATCTGCCTACTAGATGGGTTGACTTGTGACCTGCATACTTATCCATTGGGCACAAAGTCCTTTTGAGCATCCTAAACTGATCTGAATTGAAAATCCATGCCCTTAAGCCACTTGAAACATTACTTGTGATTGAATCTGACTATTGCTTGCTCACATTTCCCCAACTTTTGTAAGAAAATCTATGGAATTTGTTTTGTGAGTGGAAAATTGTTTTGATCTTGAAAATTCCTTTTCTCATTTCATTTCCTCTGAAAGGTCTAATCTATGGGACTGGACATGATAGACTTCTCACATGACTGAACCTGAATTGCCCCAACATTAGATTCTTTTGCCAACATGAAGCACAAACAACTGATTTCTTGACAAAATGGAGCATTGTAGAGTTTTTCAAAGACACATGTTGATTTTGTAAATCATGGAACTCTATTAAAATATGATTTCCCCTTTTGAATAGGCTACTTAGAACATTGTTGAAGGGTTGGAACTATTCACACACTGGATGGGATTTTTTCAAACTCATAACACTACCATCTATACCACACCACAAGCTGCCCCAAAACTAATTTTTTTTGATTCTACAGGGGCATGAGAAACTCAGCTGCTGATCTGAAGAAGTAAAAGAAAGAAAACACTGAAATCTGCCTCCTTATCCTAATTTTAGTTTCTCTGCATTTGAAATTTCTTGAAGATGGAAAATTGTTCTTAACCCTTTGAGCTTCTTGCTGCAATATTATTCTTTTGGAAGCATGATGAATTGTGCAAGAGAACACTAGAAGCAATAGAACATGTTCCCAAGGCACTTAGGGAAAGAAAACTATTCTAACAACAAGAGAATGTGCACAAGCACTTGGAGGAAATAGAAAATCCTAAACTAATATGTACAAGGGTGAGAATTCTTCCTTCTAGTAACAATGCTTGAGATAGATTCCATTGACTGGAATCTGCAGTTCTTCACCATCCAACTTGGCCAGTCAGAAAGCATTGTTACTCTTGCATTCTGTGATCATGTAGGGACCACTCCATATGCATCAAATTTGGAATGCTTACCATATTTTCCTGATCAGCATCCCACTTTAGCACCAAATATTCTTCTTGGAATGTTCTTGCTTTATCTTTCTTGTCAAATCTCCTCTTGATCAATGCTTGATCTTTCTCCATGGTTTGCATTACATGCTCTCTTAGTTCTTCCAACTCCATGAGTTCTACATACCTGATTTCCATGGGCTCAAACTCATCTAACTCCAGTTGCTTGAGAAGCTCCAATGTTGGAAATTTGAGTGATATAGGTAGCCTTGCCTCCTTTCCATAGACTATTTTGTATGGAGAGTTGCCTATAGACCTCTTGGGTGTGATTCTATCAGCCCACAAGGCTGATTTGAGATTTGTGTGTCATGTCCTCTAGTTTTCATCTAAATTCTTTCTTGTGATTCTTAGCAAGTTCTTATTCATAGATTATGCTTACCCATTACCCTAGGGGTAATAGTTGGATGAAGTGTTGAGATATATCCCATTTCTAACATCCCATTCAGTGATCTTTATGCCAAGAAATGCCAAAGCATTATCTGATATGATAGTATCTAGGACACCAGTTCTTGTTATTATCCCCTCATAGAAGTCCAAGATGCTAGACTCATTTGACTCTTTAAGTGCTACTGCTTTGGTCCACTTGGTGAAATAATTCATTTTGTTAGAATCCACTTGTGGCCTTGGATAGAATTCAGATTGATGAACCAATGAATTCCAATCCCCACTACATGAAAGGTTGATCTACTAAAATTGGATGAAGTGGCAACATTATTACCTTTTCCTTGCCTGTGAAGAATGCACACTTTTTACACTTTTTAATCCATGCATAACAATCACTAAACCAAGTGGGCCAATAGAAACCAACTTTGATGACCTTGAGGGTTGTTACTCGTAGAGAAAAAGTGGCCTCCCACTTCTCAATCATGGAACTCATGTAGCACCCTTTCAACCTGATTTGTTGAAACATGCCTTAAGAGAACTCCATTCACATCATTCTTGAACAATATTTCGTCAATAAGAACATATGGAATGGATTGTAATCTGAAGTATCTTCTCTTTGCCTTGTTACACTCTAACAGGCATAAACCTATTTTAATATAATGCACCATATCTTGAGTCCAACATGGAGTGGTTACACCATCAATTGGCTTTTCTTGATCATTTTGCAGCACTAGGACATCTTTTCCTTCATAATTAAGCTCAACATGTTGATTGGAAGCAAGCTGCTCACATAGACCCTTGCCACAGACCAACTTGGTCACCTTTATTTCTACATCATATTCCATCACATGAGTGATCTAACCTTCCCTTTTCTCATTCAAATCCTTGTTTAGGAGAAAAAAATTTACCCCAACATGAGACACTAACAACTGAATCTTATTGTTTGAGACTAAGTGTCTAAACTTCTTCAAGCTTCTTATAACAACGAGGACATGCTTTTCAATAAAAGAGTACCTCACCTCATAGTCTTCCAAGATTTGACTGAAGAAATCTATGGGCTTCTCTGATCCCTTCTTATTCAATTGTACCAAGATAGTTGAGATTGTATCTGAATCCACTAAAGGCACATAAACATGAAGTATTTGGAGAAATCTGGGTTAATGAGGATTGGAGCTTGAGATATTGCATGTTTGATGGCCTCAAAACTCTCCTTGCCCTCTTCAATCCATCTAAATGTTGTGATTTTCTTCAAAATCATAGCCAATGGCTTAACAAGAGTGGAAAAATTAGGCACAAACCTTTGGAAAAAATTTATCCTTCCCAAGAAGCTTTGGAGAGTCTTCTTATGACTAGGAAATGGGAGTTCACAAGCTTCAACTCTCTCAATATCAATTCTCAAACCTTCCTTAGAAACAATGTGGCCTAATTACTTTCCCTTGTGTGCCAAAAATATACACTTCTTTGGATTCAGAGACACTTCAAACCTCATGCATCCTTGGAACACTTGCCTGAGGTGAAAAAGGTGATATGCTGCATTTTTGGAGAATACAGTGATATCATCAAGGTAAACCAACACCATCTTGTTGATTAGTCCTTTGAATGTCATATCCATTGCTCTCTGGAAAGTAGCTCCAACATTTGACATCCCAAATTGCATCTTCCTATAAGCGTATGTGCCCCACTTTGTGGTGAAGGTTTTCTTGAATTGATCATCTTCTTTTACCATTATCTGATTATACCCTTAGTAGCCATCCAACAATGAAAATATCTCTGAACCAGCTACTACTTGCAAGATTTTTTCTATGGAAGGGTGTGGATAATGATATTTGAGTGAAGCTTTATTCGAGTCTCAGAAATCCACACACAATATGATTTCTCCATTTCTCTTCCATACTGGCACCAAATTTTCTACCCAACTTGAGTGTTTGATAGGAAAAATGATGTTATCCTCTATGAGTTTGTTCAATTCTTTTCTCATGATAGGT
Source organism: Taxus chinensis (assembly GCA_019776745.2). Taxonomy (NCBI): domain Eukaryota; kingdom Viridiplantae; phylum Streptophyta; class Pinopsida; order Cupressales; family Taxaceae; genus Taxus; species Taxus chinensis. The sequence continues at coordinate 31,868,681 of CM034157.1, forward strand.
TCAATGTGAGGATTCATTGGCCTTTGCTTCTACCTGATGGGATTGGATTTTAGATCCAATTCAATGGTATGTTGTGCTAATCTTGGATTATAGCCTCTTAAATCTTTATAATTCCAAGAAAAGACATTTGGGAATTCTTAAAAATTTATGATAAAATCAATTTTTTCTTGAGGAGTACTCACCTTGCCAATTTGTAGCATCTTACCTTCTCCTACTGAAATATACTTTGAGTCTTCACCCTTGACCTAAATGTTTGTTTTTTATTTTTGGAATTGGTCATTGGGATTAAAGATGGATTCTAATGTTACCAAACCTTTCGGAAGCTTGTTTGTCCTTAGCTAAACCACTTGATCTCCATACTGTTGCTCCAGTTTTTCTTGGTTCCTAGTGGAGAATTCAACTTCTTCTTGTAAGAAATTAATGATTTCATGATCATTTTCAAATACTTGCCAACTAACATTGTTATCTGGGATGGTTGGTCTCATAACCACCTTAATCTAAGGTTGAGTTCCATATTTTTTGATACTGTCAACAACATCAAACACTTCCCCAATTGTTGCAAGTTTGGTTGTAACCTCATTCTTCTTTCTTGGGATGGAATTGATGTTAAAAGCTTCAAACTCTTCAATGAGATCCCATACCTGGTTCTTGTAGCTCTTTAAAAGATCATTTTTGGTAGCGTTGAGTCCTCTAACTTGGTTTACAACTAGCTCACTATCTCCAAAAACTTGTAAGTTCTTAATACCTTTCTTCCTTTCCCAATGAAATCCATGAATCAATGCTTCATACTCAGTTGTGTTGTTTGAACATCTAAATTAAAAGAATAAAGATGAGTAGTATTTTATACCTTGAGGTGACACAAGCATTTCTCCTCCTCTAGCACCTTGACTACTCCTTGAACCATCAAAGAATAGTTATCATACTTCGTTGTCATTTTTACCATCTGACTTGGTGATGCTACAAAGAGGTGTATCTTCTTCGTGCAAGCAATAGATTCCCAACTCAGATTCTTCAATCTCCATGTATAGATCAAAATCATGTCTTTTTTTTACCCATTCATCAAGAGTCAAGTCTGGAATATTTCTAACCTTGGTATCTACTTCTTGAGTACTTGGACAATCTTCTTGATCAAAATCTGATCAATTTGCATTGATTGGGCTTGGTACATGAGGCTCAATATGAAATTTTGTAATAGGTTCATATCTGATTTTGGCCTTAGATCCATATCTTATTATGAAGAGAATATGTGACCAATCAATAGACAAGTAGCCTCTAATTTTAGTTGTGAAGTCTCTTGATAAACATAATGCAAAGAGTGGTGGCAAGTCAATAACTGATACATCTTGCAAGACTGTGACATTGGGGCATGCATGCAGTGTAAGGCTCAATCCTTTGATTACTCCAACTATTCCCACTATTGTCCCATCAATTGCACTACTCCTTTTGAGATAGATTCATGCTTAAGGTCCAACTGATCAGTTATTTTCTTGGGCATCACGAAACTACTTGCTCTCGAATCAATCATAAAATTATGTACAATATTTCCCCCAATAATTAGATAAATATAAAATGGAGGAGGCTTCATGTTTTTACCTTGTTGACATCCTTGAATTTCTTCTTCTGGAGCTGCATTAGTGAGCACCTTCTCTTGGTCCTTAGATGTCTCACTTGATAAGGATCAGTTTACCATGGTTTCCTATAATAGATCTCTTTGTCCCGAGATTGCTAATGACTCCCACATTGAGATGTTTACATTTGTTTTCTTCATTTATTCTATGATTTTAAATGGAGAATAACTATATTTCTATTGTCATTTACTTGGCACAACCTTCTCTTGCATATAATCTGCTACATCGGGTACATGAGTTGGTCTAGAAGGTGGTTTGGGATGATTCTACACATTTGGAGTTGCACTTAGATTACTAACTCCTTATAGAATGATAGAAGGATGAGTAGCACTTGGACTAAATGATTACCCTTCCTCTAAATTCCTCTTCTTATACCTTGTGTTAGCTACCACACCTTGAGAAGGAGCTTGATTTATTCCACAGAAATCCTCATCTTGCTAATTCACAAGTGTAGTTTCACTTAGAGGTGTTTCTTGAGTAGCTTATGCTGCTGATTTTCATCTTGATTTCTTTCCTGAGGAACACCCATTATTATCACCATAAATTCTTGATCCAGAGCACCATTAAAACATGTTGTCTTATTTTGAGGTTGATTACATGGGAAGCACCATTCATACTCTTGCGTCACATTGTTTTGAGTTGGAACCAAGGCCCTGGATGCTGAAGTAGCATTAGGATTATAAGGTTGAAATTGTCTATTAGTAGGAGGTTGTCCTTGGTTTTGATTAGTAGCTTGAGAAGGTGGTCTATTAGGCTGATACGGAGGTCTATTGGGTTGGGCTTGAGGTTGATATGATCGAAAATTTTGAGCTTGTTTCCTCTTATATGTTACCAATTCATTGCCTAAATTTTGCAATTGTTTCATAACCTCCTAGAGTTAATTTGTTGTGCTAGAAGACGAATTAGAATATTTGTTGGAGTTCTGGTTTTTTGGGGTAGGAATGGGAGCTAATGTAAGTTCTTGATTAGAACCTAGGTTACCCAATTCTAGAAAAAGAGGCATAGGTGGCCTAGGTGAAAGTTTATCAGATTGAATCAAACAATTTTCAGCTCTAATAGTAATGTTATAAGTGACGGGAAAAGTTGTACCTCCCATAGATTGTATCATCATGGCTATATCAAAATTAAGAGCTTTTAGGAAATAGAGAAAATCACCTTTAGCTACCGGTCTCACAAAAATCAGAATTTTGTCCCATGTTCTTTGGAAACAGAAGTTAAAATATGCCATTTGTTTATTTGTTGCCCTCTTAATTGTAGTTAATTTCTCTAATAGAGATAATTTTTCTGCATTTTCTCCAAACTAACCACAAAGAGAAATGCACATTTGGTCCCAATTATGAATAGATCTTACTCCTAGGCTTCTGAATCATTCTAGATATTTTCCTTTGAAATAAGAAGCCAGTAGTCTCACTAGTACATATGTAGTCATTTTTACACCCACAAAAATAACAAGGGAATCCTATGTGTGTCGTCCTATCACCCATCGGGTGTTGGGCACTCACTTGAGGCATGTACGGGCACTGAGTCTCTCTTTTATGTGGATTGAGTGGGAAAACATCATCAATGATCCAAAATTTTAAGGAAGTGAGTGGAAATGAGACATGCAAGCATCATAGAGCTCAGAACAACTTCTAGATTAGTGTAGTCATTCCAGACATAAAATTACTTAGCAAATTAAGAATTGAATCAAAACAGAAAGGGAAATGTGCAAGGACTCAAACTCATTCCATAAACATGCATAAAATTGGAACTATGAAGATATGATATAATATGAACCGAATCATTACATGATCATATTCATATGTTGGTAACCTCATCACATTCATTAGATTCTCTATATAGCATCACATAAAGGCAGACCAAATTCATGCATCATAACTGGATCCATATCATTTAGCTCTCAAAAAGAAATTTTATAGCCTCAAGCCCTTGATACATCCTTCTCTTATGTTCTATCTACCTAACCCAATATGTCTTCTTGTGGCATTTATGCAGAACTCCTCTCTCTATTGATCTCTCTATATTATATCTGATCATCCCATTTTCTCCTATAGGTGCTTGTATATATAGGCATCCCGAAGTGCACACTCATCCTTTTGCGGCCTCAAACCCAACACCAAGTGTCTGAATGTGGTCCTCCATGGGATCATGCTCCTCTAGGCCTGAGCTCTCCACTCCTTTCCATGATGTCTTCTAGAATCACTTCTATCACAGGGCATATTCCTTCCTATGGGCAACCTGTTGCCAGGCTGGCACCTTATCCACTCTGCATGTGCATTATCAGGTCACACTTTTCTCGTGTCCTACCCAATATGCAAAATATGGCTAAGTCCTAAGACCTTGTCTTTGTTTGCATGTGCCATGGGTTTTCTAAAACCCTCCTTAAACCCTTCCTTGCACACCTTCTCCTTGCATGCCCATCTTCAACCTAGGCCTTGTGCGCCTTTGTGTACTTCGCTAATATTTTAGGGGCCCAACATCACCCCACACTACGTCTATTCTCTGCCCATGGGAACACTTCTCTAATGAATAAAGAATCATAATAGACTTAATGTAATTTTGGGAGAAATAATAAGGGAATGAAGAATTTGGGAAAGAAGAAAGAATGGGGAAGTGATTATTATTGTCAACAAGAGTAGGAAAATATTTTTACAAGTCGGCCTCTAACTTGTTCCAGGAATCGAATTCGTTCTGCACTCTTTGGTAGAGGTTTCCAACTAGGTCACTTAACTCCCAAAAACTTAGTTCATCTCCTTGAGCGTTTATAGTGTCAACAATGTTTTCCAACTCCTTGCCCATGTCCTCAAGTGCATCCATCCTTCTAGTAATTTGTGGGTATAGATCCTTCAATTGGTTTTTTATTGAACCCCTTAAGGTTTCAATAGCTTCTAGACTTCTTTCCAACCTCAGCCAGGAATTCTATCTTGCTTTGCTCTATTCCCTTTATTCTTCTCTTGGAACTCTTTAAGCTTCTACCTCATAGTTGGCGACCAAGATGCTCGCCACTTTATCCCTGTCTACGCAATTTTCATATGTGGCCTCAAGGTATTGGGTAGCAATCTTGACATTAGAAAGGAATTTACTATATTCAGCCATGATTTCTATGACTTTCAATTTATCCTCCTTCTCCAAGTGTGCTGCTACTTCTTCTGTAGATTCTGAAGGCTAAGAGGTTTCCTCTCCATGGTGAGGATGTGTGTTAGAGTATTCAAGGCATTCAGAGGGAAGATCCATACTTTGTGTGCGGGTGCATGTTAGGTCTGGATGCTTCAAAAAAATGACACTTGTGATGGATTCCACCTTTTTATGTACTTCACGCACCCTTTCCTTTTCTTCCCTAAGCTCACACTTTATCTGAGCACTAATCAACTCCTCTTTCTTTAAATCCTTGGACTTCTCTTCTAGATCTTCTTCCTTCTTTTCTAGCTATTCCTCCTTCTTTTCTAGTTTTTCTTCTAGAAATCTTATCCTGTTATTCCATCCAAAGATCCTAGCTTCAACCTCAACTAAGACCCTATTGAGCACGTTGCATAACTGCTCATCTGAGAGTTGTTGAGCATTTACCAAGGGGTTGTCTCCTTTAGACTCCGGACATTTTCATGATTGCCCCTGGCTTACTTCAAAACCTAGCTCATCAATGTGGGACTCAAATTCCCAAGAGAGCATCTTCATTGTCTTGGGGTATGCACCTTCTTCATCAAATGATTCATTGCCATGATTTTTATCTGTTGGGTACGGTGCTTTGGAAGCGCGCGTGTAACACCTTGTTAGGATCATTAACATAGATCATTCCTTTCCTCTGGATCTCCATCAAGCACTTTCCCCCTGAGTGCACAGCCCTTAGGAATAGTTACCAATAGACTGGGGCCTCCTCACTACAATGATCTTATTTCTGCTTTCTCCTTATCCTCTTCCATCGCTATATCAATGTTGCGCTCCAATTCTTGTTATACCAAGGCCTTGATGATTTGTGTTACTTCTCTTTCTACCACCTTGTTTACTTGCTCCTTCGTGAGGCTTGGAGTTTTCTACTCTTGCACACCAACCTCCTCACTTCTTCCCATGTCCTAGTTGCCTTGCTCCTCTTGGCTACCCTTGTACCACACGAAAAGGAACTCATGTTCATCTTCTCTACCCTCTTCTTCTTAATCATGCATTCTAAAAATAAGTGGCTCTTGGTCCCCTTCAGGATCATCTTCTTCACCATCGTCATCCCTTTTCACCTATGTATTTCTCCAAGCTCTCTGTTCCTCTGAGTCATCTTCCTCCATCTACCTCTATGTTTCTTCCTAACTGGTGATTCCAATATAGGGATTCTAATTTCTCTTCCTACTTCCTCTGGTGATTTCTCCTCTACGAGGGCTTTTCCTGGTGCCTCTTCTTCTAGGCACCTTCTCCTTTAAATGGATACCTCTTCCTGCATGTGTAAGTACTTGTTCTAGAACTTGTTCCTAGGGTTCCTAATGCTTGTGTATCTTGCGTAATTGGTGCCTTATTTTTTATTTCCTCCATCTCCTTCTTCTTGGGCGTGGTCTTCTTCCTACCATTAGATCCTCAGGTATAGCTATCTCATTTTCAAGATAAGTTCCCTTCTCAAACTTGGGCCTTATCTGAAGGTATGTACATGCCTCGGAACTTCTTGCAATAGTAAGAGTCAAGGGTTTTACCATTTGGACTTCATGCAACACGTAATTTTCCACGTACACATGTTTGTTGGGGTAGACCAATGTCCTACGCATCTCCCTGTGGTCCCGGTCCAAACTTCCAAGGTCAAGCTTTAAATTTTTGGACTCCTTGAATCTGTTAACTCCCACCTAAAAGTATTGAGCTGTGAAGGTGAATGGGATCTTGCACCATGGGCTCATGTTCTCATCAGTCAACTTTAACCTACCAATACAAAAGTGTTGATATACAACAAACTCAGCTTCTACTTCTGTAATCACTGATAGTTGTTCTGGTATTATCCATTCTGCCCCAAAAACATTCCTTAAGTGCGTATACCATTTTTTAAGACATGCCTTGTGAATGGGCATCATGCTATCACAAGTGTATTTATCAAATTTTTTTACAGGTGAGGGGTATTCCTTTGGGTACTGTTAGCCAAAATGTGCCCCTACTCATTTTTGTGGCTAACTCCTTGTGTTCCTACCTCTCTTGTGCCTCAGTGTTCATTTTTTTTATTTTCAAACACTCAAATCTTTCTAAATGGCACCATCAGTAGATCTCTCTCTAAGCTTTCCTAGAAAGGTAAATTTTTCCTCCTAACTCCTCGGATTTTTCAAGTTATGGCTTGGCGGAGTTTTTGTGGAAAATTTTCCCATAAGGCCCGCAATCCAAGATAGGAAGTTGCCACGTGGCAAGGGAGTTCGGAGGTCGGAGGTGAACTTGGAAAATTTTCCAAGTTTTTGTCGCTAGGAAAAATGGAAAATCCCACGGGGCCCGCGGACCAATCACAGTGTGACACGTGTCACATCGAGGCATGAATCGGCTGAAAAGCCTCCAATTGGCTAAGTGTTTGAGTAGGAAAATTTTTGAATTTTGGCCTGTGGCCAATAGGAACTCGCCACGTGGCCAGGGGAGCTCGCAGGTGTTGGGGTTAAAATTGAAATTTTTGCTAAGTTTTGGTAAAAGGTTCAAGTGCAAAATTTGGCCCGACATGCCCAATGAAAATGGGCCATGTGTCCAAAGGAGCCCGAACCGGGAAAATCAAAAAATCGGCTAAGTGTTTTTGCCGAGATTTTTAAGGGCGAAGTTTGGAGGATTGGCCCAAGCCAATGGAAAAATGACAGGTGGCAAAGGTGGCCAGGGAGCTCATGGCACAAGAGGAAGAAATGAAATTTTTGCTAACAGTCTGGGACAATTGGGACAAATGGACACATGGGACGCGGAAAGCCGAAAAGTGAGAGCCATTTTCACACCACGTGAGAGGGACAGGGGATTTCGGGCTGGTTCGTGAATTTTTGAATCCCAGACAGTCTGAGACAACCGGGCCAAAGGTTTAAAATGCGAAGGATGACCCCATGCAGGCCCGTCCTCCAACGAAATCATGCCACGTGTCCACAGCTGGCGGGGCACGGGGAAAAAATGGGAAATTTTCCCAAAGTATAAAAGGTCAAATTTTCAAAGGAAAACCCGCGGAGAATGAAGGAGAGAGAATTCCAGTGGTGAATAGGAAGCTGCCACATGGCATCTAACCAGCGGAGTGCAGGATTTTTTCGAAATTTTTTCCAAAGACAAAAAAAAAGGTAAAATTCGAAATTTTTTCCCGCTGATCCGTTTTTGGCCCGTTTTTGCCCTAAATCTTCAAACAAGCATAACTTTCGATCCAGAGCTCAGATTTGCACGTTCTTTATATCATTGGAAATCTTATGAAATTATCTACATGATTACATGGTCAATCTTGAATTTTGGTTCAGTTTGGAGAGAGAAAATTAAAAAACAGCTTCTGGTACACGTGTTCATGGCCAGAAATGACATTTCAACAACCAAATTTAATACAAAATGGGTCGCATTCTTCTCTAGTATGGTCAAAAATGTCAGGGTATGGGTTTGTAAGGTCCTCCATGCTGTTTTAATGCATTTGCAGTCAATGAGGAATGGGATCCCATGTTTTTGTACGTTTTCTCTCTCCTGGGCTCGACCCATGCAATGTAAAAGCTAGATTTGGCTCATTTCCAAAGGGTTGAACACTTTTTGGCATAGAAAACTTCTTCTTTCACCTCCAACAAGTGATTGTTGCAAGAATCAGACCTTTTCAAGATTGTAACAAGGTTTATACCTCTCTGAGGGTGTAATGCAAGTGATTTTTACATGGAAATGACAATGCAAACTCTGTGAATGCTTTCAGTCCTCTGTTTGTATTGTTTTACTTCATTTTAAGACCTCTAATTGCATCTTATCAGCTTGTGTATGTTTTCCCTTGTTGCATTTCATGAATTTGTGTCTATTTACATGAAAAAATGTTTCACCACTCCTTTTGGTGCATCACCATCTTTAGTTAGTTTCAATTTTTGCATTTCTATCCCTGTCTCCTTGCAATTTAGAGTAGGATTAGGATTTGAACCTCTGTAGTTGTGCAAAATATAGATCTAAATCAGAGGAGTTTGAGGAACCAGCCTCTAATCTAGAGATTCCTCTCTCATTTTCACAAGTCCCACACTTGGAGAGAGGTTTCCATGTTGTGCAATCACACTGGATTCCTAAAACATCAACCTAGAAGCCTGATCTGCATCCAGGGGTGCTGCTGATTTGCAACAACAGTTTTGGCATGCCCGGTGGGACCTTAGAGGTCTCATTTTTATTGCAGCAAAGTTGATGTGCATCTGCTGCAATTTTCTTGCTTGAAAAGAGCTATAATTTGCATATCTGGTGACTCCAAGGGGAAGAATCAACTGGTTTCAGAAGTGCAGGCCTGAAAACTCATGAGAAGAATCACCACAAGGTCAAGAGTTGGAGAAGAAGAAGTGTTGTTTGAATACCTGCAATTATCTCCAAGAAGAAGGCAAAGAGGAAGAAGGATTCAAAGGTCTCCATCTCCACCAAACAGAACTCTCTCAACTCCTCCACCTGGTAGGCCTTTCATTCAGTCAACAAGGGTTTTAAGACCAATTAGAATGGCACAAAACAACCCCTATGTCAACTTCACAGGCAAGCAGCCCACTTGCCCTCAATGCACAACATCCAATTCCTATTGCAGCCTTGAAGAACATTCCCTACTTCACTGGAGAAAATCAGACTACTCCAGGTGATCATGTTAAAGATATTGCTAACCTTTGTGTAATTCATGAAATCAATGAGATGCAAGTGGCTGTCAAGTTACTGGCATCTTCATTCAAGGGGAAAGCATTGCAATGGTTTAGAAGCCTTGGAGCTAGTTCTATCACAAATTGGAATCAAGCTGTGTATAGCACTTCATGAGCAATTTGGAGAGAAGGGAGACAACTTGTCTCTTTTGGAGCAGCTGACAACCATCAAGAGAGCTCCCAATGAGCAGCTGACTAATTTCAACTTCAGATTTCAAAAGACTTGGGAGAGAATTCCAGTGGCAGTCAGGCCAACAGCATAAGGTGCTTTTCTCTACTATCTCAAAGCTCTAAATTCTGATATTTCTATGTTGATTCAGTCCATGGGAGGCATAACTATCCCTATGGCTTATAGCATTGCCATTAGGGCTGAAAATTGTTTGATCCAAGCTGGCAAACTTAGCCCCTAGACCTCCCATGCCATTGTTTCCAAGTTTAGAGAGTCCAAACACTAATCAAGCACCTAATTTGGCTCCTTCTCCCACTCCTAGAAATCAGAGTTCAAATGAAGCTTCCACTTCATCTCCAAGTGCCCCAAATGAGCTTCAAGAAGTCATGAAGCAATTGTAAAACCTAGGCAATGAGCTGGTTACTCTCAAGAGGCAGCAAGCCCAAGGTTTTAGACCTTATCAACCCCAAGCTAGCCTAATAGACAGCCATACCAACCACAAAGGCCTCCTAATCTAGCTGCAAATATGAATCAAATAAGGCCTCCTGCCATGAGTCTTAAGTGTTTTTCTCTGAGGTGCCTAAGTCGTGAAATCGAAAAAATCTGTGTTCTGGGTCGTTTTGTGTGATTTTCAGGCCTGTCGGAACTTTTTGTCCCATCTGTCCCAAGTATGAAAGTGTCTTCTGTTCTCCGATCGGCCGAAACCTCTGAATTTGTCCTATTTTCGGGCCTGTCGGAAGTTTTTGTCCCAAGTGCCCCAAAGCCAAAAATGCAATCTGTTCCATTTCGGCCGAATCATCCTTCCCGCGTACTTCACACTTTCCTGTCCCGAATATGCTATTTTTCAAAATATGAATTTAAGTTGCGGCTCTGATGCTATCAATCCAAAGATCAAGTTTCAAGGACAGTTGGAAAAAGGACGAAGCTCTCAAGACGCTGGTTGCATCAGTTTTCAAAGACACTCATTGTCATCCTCAAGATGAAACGTCAGTTCCACGTGGTAGAGGCAGAGCTGAGACGTTAGAAAGATTCAAGCAGCGGTTTCTCAAGACAGTGGTTCCTTCTCAGAACTGGACACCTGTCTCCTTCTCCTTTCTTTTCTCTTCTTCCCTTTCTTTTCGTATTCTTTGTAATTAGTTAAGGCATTGCAATTGGCGGTCCTTAACTATTCTTTAGTTAAAAGAAACGGTTACGAGGAGTAACGGATTTGTAATCTATATAATGGCCTTTCCACGCCATTTTACGGAGGAGGAAGAACTTGGATATTTTGCTGAAAGTGTAAATAGATCTTAAAGAAATCAATACAAAAGGGCTTTCTATTCTTTTTCTATCTGATTCTTGTTGTCTCTGTGTTTTCCTTTAATATTGTGAAGATCATTTTGTTCCTAACTCGTTTAGTCTCTCTGATTGCATACTGTTCAGTTTTGCAAGTACAGTGATCTTGTACAACCAAGAAGGAACTTTGTGTCCTTGATTAACAAATCTGAAGAAGGTTATTTACGGAACTTTGTGTCTTTAAATTTAATCCCATTTAGCTAATGCAAATGATCTTGTCTTAAATCCTTTGAAGCTTCGCATACACGAAGAATTATTCTGCTATCTATAATTCTGAATGTTGCCATTCTGCTCATCTCCTTATTCCCCTTCCTCAGTCCTGGCGTAACTGATGATCCTTGTGGAAAACACTTTCGTAATATCCAAGTTTAACCATAAAATAATGTTCTGTGTATTTGTAAATAAGTTTGTTTCAGAATAAGGGAACCTCTCCCATTAAAGAGGAGGGACTTCTTGTCCCCTGACTGTTGCTCTTCTAAAAAGTCCTATTTGAAAACCAACAGTTTTTGGCGACTCCGCTGGGGAGGAAATTTGCATTCCAGCTCCGCTGGGGAAAATCACATTCCAGTACTGCAATTTTTCAATCATCCTTTGATCTGGCGACTCCACGTTTCACTCGAGGGAGAAGGACCCTTGGTATCGAAGATTCTCAGTTTCAGCTTTTGGAGCAACAAGGTTTTCCTTTCCCTTCCAATAGAAGAACTCGTTCGACGAGCACTCCACCTGTTCCAAGATAGAAGTCCTACGGGTGGTATTCCTTCAGAACCTGCTAGTCCTAATCTACGAGCTTTGATCCTTGCCGGTGTTACAGTTACCCTCCAAGCCGTATTTCCAAGAATGGCACAATTACCATGGGGTCAACGTGTCGGGCCCCTGGCTCTTGCGCAACCTTTGCATGAGTTACCTAGAGGTAACCGAAAGAACTTCCCAAAATTTAAAGGAGATGGCAAAATTCACCCTGATGAACATATTGCAGCATTCATAGTTGCATGTGGAGTCTTGGGGGTTGAACATGAAGACGTCTCAGTAAGACTGTTCGTTGAGACGTTACAGGATAATGCTGCTGACTGGTTCTATCACCTTCCGGCTGGTGCCATCACTGACTGGAATACAATGAGAACTCAATTTGAAAGCCGTTTCAAGCCGGCAGAAGATGTGCATGCCCTGCTTGCCCAGATTTCTCAGATAAAGAAAGATCCATCAGAACCTATGAGAGAATTTGTGGCTCGGTTCAACAGATTGATCAACAAAATTCCTGTAAATACTCGACCGGTTGATCAAATTCAGAAATGTTTCTTTTTGAATGCTCAAACGCCTAAAGTCAGTTACGCTCTAAGAAGGGCTAATCTCGAAACGCTAATTCTGGATCAAGAACTGGCTGTTAGTATCGAGGATGACCTGATCATGTCAAGGAAGTTGAGAAGAGATCCTCCTAAATCTAAATCTGCTGCTTCTTCCTCTTCCACCTCTAGACCCAATACCGATCCATTAGTCCAGAAACTTGCAAATGATCTAGTGGCTATAAAGAAACAATTAGCCCAGCATGCACCATATGCAGACGTTCCGAGAAGAAATTTTCAACCCAGAAACCGTTTGCCAGCTCCCCACACAAGACTGGCACTTGAAGGACCTCCTGTCAAAGTTCCGGTGAATGCAACTTGTGAGGTTGAAGAACCAGAAGATGATAATGAAGCTTGTGAGGAGTTCCTGGAGGAATTCGATGATGAGGCAGAAGAACCCGAAGGATCTCGAGTCAATTTCTTTACCACTAAAGGCATCGATGATGGAGACGACTATGATGAAGTGGTAGCAGACATGAACAGCGAATTATTTGCTGTCATGACTCGAGAACAGACAAGGCAGAGGGAGAAGGTGACACAGCCCCTAAAGAAATCTAAGGAGCAGCCAGGCAACTATTCCTGTAATTGCCAGAAGAGGATCTCCTATTCCTACCTCATCTACACCAAAGGTAAGTACTGTCAATCCTGCTCCCAAAGTTGCTTCTTCTTCTTCTTTTTCTCCTAAAGTTGATAAGCCTAGAATTCCAAATGATGACGGCCCATCCACCTCTGGATCCTTTGATATTGTGGATCATCTAAAAAGGACCAAGGTTCAAATTTCAGAAGCTGAATATTACCAAACCCATCCTAAAGCTTTTGCCAAGATGATCCAATTTGTTAATTCCCATTCCAAGACCACCTCTAAAGGCCTTTTGCCCACACCTCCTTCTATACCACAGCCTAGTCTGGTAGCTGCTGTCACCTCACCTGGAGACAAAATCAAGCCTTTTTATGTTACACTCCTTATAGCGGGCCATAGGCTCAGTAACTGTGTCATAGATTCCGGAGCCTCTGATAATGTGATGCCTGCTAAAGTAGCTCATGCTTTAGGCTTGACCCTTACTCGTACTTATGGATCTTGCTACTCCATGGAAAGTAAGGAAGTGCCTTTAGTTGGAAGGATTAAAGATGCACAAGTGGCTTTTGCTGCTTTACCTGAAAAGAAAGTCTTGGCTACCATCCTAGTAGCAGACATTCCTCCTTCCTATGGAATGTTGCTAAGCAGAAACTTCTGTAAAGATGTGGGTGGAGAGATTCAAATGGATTGGTCACACGCTCTCATACCTGTCAATGGACAAATGAAGAAGTTACTACCTGAGAAGCAGTCCGAGTATATTGTGCAGAAGACAGATGATCCTAAGGCACAAATACTCTATGAGGATAGGGGCCATGGTAATTACATGATTCTATCCCCTGATGAAATCCAACCCTCCAAAATATCACCTAAAGATCCCAATGGTGTTTGGATTTTAGAATTTGATGGAAGTTGTTCCTCGGCTGGTTCTGGAGCTGGTGTTATGCTAATATCACCTGAAGGCTGCCTACACCCTTTTTCATTTAAGTTGCAGTTCGAAAACACTAACAATACAGCAGAGTATGAGGCTCTCATTCTTGGACTGCAAGTGGCCAAAGAACGAGGTGTAAAAAATCTTCTGGCTCGTGGTGATGCAGAGCTGATTGTGAAGCAAGTCAGAAGCCTTTTTCAGGTAAAAAATGGGAGGCTGAAGCATTACCGGAATCAGGTTTGGGATTCAATTGAATTCCTTGATGCCTTCTCTATTGAAGCAATACCTAGAGAAAAGAACAGCAGGGCTGATTCACTGGCTGTCTCAGGGTCACTACTGATTCCCCATCCTGAATTCTCTCAGGATAAGTTCACTATTGAAATGGTCCACCGGCCTAGTGTCCCTGACAATACTAATAACTGGCAAGTTTTCAACGATGACCAGCATCTGCTTTCCTTCCTGGAACTCAAGGGGAATTTCGAACAACTGTATTTTGAGGGAAGTGACAACCTGCCTCGTGAGAGTGTGTCCTCTGACCAAGCTGTCACCCAAGGAGAAGAAACAGATCAGGAAGGGTGCATTAAGCTCAAAGGAAACAAGATTCCCAAAGGTTTGGTGAGTTTGGAGGAGTTGTTTGATAAACATGACAGATACGTGAGATCTAAAGCTTCTACTGGACCTCAGCAATCAGCTGAGTATGATAAGATTGATATTGGGAGTTCTGATGACCCGAAGCTGGTGAATATTGGGAAATGTTGCACATCAGATGAGAGGAAGAGAGCAATTGATCTTCTAAGGAAGTATAAGGATGTTCTTGCATATTCTTATGAAGATCTAAAAGCCTTCAAGCCAAAAGAAATGCAACACTCTATCCCTCTCAAACCAGGAATCAAGCCTTTCAAGCAGAAACAAAGACAGTACAATCCAAAAATAGCTGACACCATCTTTCAGGAGATCCAGAAATTGTTGAAGGCTAAGATCATTTTTCCCATTCACCATTCAACATGGATTGCAAACATTGTGCCTGTCAGGAAGAAGAATGGTGAGATCCGCATCTGTGTTGATTTCAGAAACCTGAATCAGGCCTCTCTGAAAGATAACTACCCTCTGCCTATGATGGATCAGATTTTGCAAGCAGTAACAGGATCCGAGATGTTATCTATGCTTGATGGATTCTCGGGATACAATCAGGTAGAGGTTGACACTGCAGATCAACACAAGACAGCCTTCACCACTCCTTGGGGTACCTTTGCCTACAAGAGAATGCCTTTTGGGCTGATTAATGCTGGTGCCACTTTCCAGAGAGCTATGGATTTGGCTTTTGGAAGCTTGAAAGGGAAATGTATAGTCATATACCTTGATGACCTGACAGTGTTTTCAAAGACAAGAGCAGATCACTTAGATCACCTGGAAACAGTTCTGCAGAGATGCCGAGAGCATGGGATTTCTTTAAATCCTAAAAAATCTGTCTTCTGTGTTACAGAAGGAAAGCTATTAGGGCACATTGTCCCAAAGGACGGCATCAAGATTGATCCTAAACGAGTTCAAGCCATCCAGCAAATTCCTCTCCCTACTAGTAAAAAAGGCGTGCATTCCTTCTTCGGTAAGATCAATTTCTTAAGAAGATTTATCCCTGATTTTGCTGAATTAACGTTGAATATTTCTCAGATGATGAAAGGGAAGCAAAAATTTGGATGGTCTTCTGAAGGAAAGGAATCCTTTGAGGGTATCAAGAAAGCCATTGCTAAAACTCCAGTTTTGGCCTGCCCTGACTTCAGCAAAGATTTCATCATCTATTGCTACGCTACAGACAATACCCTGGCTGCTGTCTTAACCCAGGAAGATTCTGATGGACATGAGCTACCAATTGCCTTCATGAGCTATATCCTGAAGGATCATGAGCTAAAGTACACCATGATGGAGAAGCATGCTTTTGCAGTAGTCAAGGCTGTTAAGCAGTTTTGCTTTTATATCCTCAATTCTCACTCCATGGTGCTGGTTCCAGATACGACTGTTAAGTCAATCCTTACACAACAAGAATTTGGATCCAAGAGGGGCAACTGGGTGGCTAAGGTCCAGGAGTATGACATTGATATCAAACCGACCAAGCTGGTTCGTGGAAAGGGTCTTTGTGAGCTCATTGCTGAAGGAGCCAAACATGAGTTGCTGGAGGAGAAAGCTGACGTTCCTACTGTTCTATTCCTTAGTTCAGTTGATGAATGGTATGCTGACATCGCCCATTTTCTCACCTATGGGGAATGCCCATCTCATTTAACTGCCAAGGAAAAGAGGACTGTTAAATTGAGATCAGCGCAATATGTACTGTGGGAAAATGCTTTGTTCAAGCGTGGCTTAGATGGGAGATTTCTGAAATGTGTTGATAAGGAACAACAGAGAAAGTTGCTCTCAGCTTTCCATGATCAGGTGTGTGGAGGGCACTATTCGTCAACAGTCACAGCTCACAAGATACTCCGGGGAGGATATTACTGGCCTTCCTTGTTCAGAGATGCATCCAAGTGGGTGGATAAATGCGAGGCCTGTCAGACTTTTGTGGGAAGACCCAAACTGGCCGCTTTGCCTCTCAAGCCAGTTGTGATCGAGGAACCATTCCAACAGTGGGGTCTAGACTTCATTGGTACACTGAATCCTGCTTCTAGTGCTGGCCACACGCATGTGCTAACTGCCACTGACTACTTCACCAAATGGGTGGAAGCTATTCCGGTCAAGAGCACTACTTCTGAAGTTGTATGCAACTTCCTCAAAGAGAACATCTTGGTAAGGTATGGTGTACCTAACAAGATTGTAACAGACAATGCTTCGAACTTCTCCTCAACTGAGATCATGGATTTCTGCTACGGGTATGGCATCTCTCTGGCTCATTCTTCAGATTATTATCCCCAGGGGAATGGGCAAGCAGAATCCACCAACAAAAATCTGGTGACTATCATAAGGAAGTTGGTCAATGAGTCTCAGCGAAACTGGCATAAGAAGCTTTATGATGCTCTTTGGGCAGACAGGATCACACCTAAAAGAGCCATTGGAATGTCCCCCTTTCAAGTAGTGTATGGAGTAGAGGCCCAATTGCCAGTGACAGTGGAACTGCCAGCCTTGCACCTGATGAAGGCCATTGAAGACACTAGTTTCAGTGATGCTCTGGAAAAAAGAATCATGTACCTGCACAAACTGAACGAGGATAGATTGGAGGTTGCTGACAGAATATCTGCTCACCAGCAGAAGGTGAAGGTTCTGTTCGATAAGAAAGCCAGGTCCAGAGAGTTCCAAGTTGCTGATACCGTGTTGTTATGGGACAAAAGACATGAACCTCGTGGCAGCCATGGAAAATTTGATTCTCTGTGGCTTGGACCTTTCAAGATAAGACACTTTGCTGGTAAGGACTCTTTCTATCTTGATTACATGGATAGTTCTCCCCTCCCACTTCCTTATAGTGGGCAGTATTTGAAGTTGTTCAAGTCCTAGGTGACTAGGGAGTCCCTTTGTATATTATGTACAGTGTTTTTGCTTTTTCTACTTTTGGTGTGTTTCCCTTCTGTTGTGTGTGTTGCCCTCTGTATTGGTTTGTTTTTGACTCCTTCACCCAATGGATAAGGCACTGGTCTGCTTCACCAAGTTCTCTAAGTTCTTGCCTTGTCTCATTCTATGAATTTACACCAAGTCATCCCCAGAAGGAGCCAGTTGTTGTCCACTCAAAATTTCCCGCTCTGATAAGAGTAAAATTTTCCAAATTTTGAGTCTTAAGTGTTTTTCTCTGAGGTGCCTAAGTCGTGAAATCGAAAAAATCTGTGTTCTGGGTCGTTTTGTGTGATTTTCGGGCCTGTCGGAACTTTTTGTCCCATCTGTCCCAAGTACGAAAGTGTCTTCTATTCTCAAATCGGCCGAAACCTCTGAATTTGTCCTATTTTCAGGCCTGTCAGAAGTTTTTGTCCCAAGTGCCCCAAAGCCAAAAATGCAATCTGTTCCATTTCGGCCGAATCATCCTTCCCACGTACTTCGCACTTTCCTGTCCCGAATATGCTGTTTTTCAAAATATGAATTTAAGTTGCGGCTCTGATGCTATCAATCCGAAGATCAAGTTTCAAGGACAGCTGGCAGAAGGACGAAGCTCTCAAGACGCCGGTTGCATCAGTTTTCAAAGACACTCATTGTCATCCTCAAGATGAAACGTCAGTTCCACGTGGTAGAGGCAGAGCTGAGACGTTAGAAAGATTCAAGCAGCGGTTTCTCAAGACAGTGGTTCCTTCTTAGAACTGGACACCTGTCTCCTTCTCCTTTCTTTTCTCTTCTTCCCTTTCTTTTTGTATTCCTTGTAATTAGTTAAGGCATTACAATTGGCGGTCCTTAACTATTCTTTAGTTAAAAGAAACGGTTACGAGGAGTAACGGATTTGTAATCTATATAATGGCCTTTCCATGCCATTTTACGGAGGAGGAAGGACTTGGATATTTTGCTGAAAGTGTAAACAGATCTTAAAGAAATCAATACAAAAGGGCTTTCTGTTCTTTTTCTATCTGATTCTTGTTGTCTCTGTGTTTTCCTTTAATATTGTGAAGATCATTTTGTTCCTAACTCGTTTAGTCTCTCTGATTGCATACTGTTCAGTTTTGCAAGTACAGTGATCTTGTACAACCAAGAAGGAACTTTGTGTCCTTGATTAACAAATCTGAAGAAGGTTATTTACGGAACTTTGTGTCTTTAAATTTAATCCCATTCAGCTAATGCAAATTATCTTGTCTTAAATCCTTTGAAGCTTCGCATACACGAAGAATTATTCTGCTATCTATAATTCTGAATGTTGCCATTCTGCTCATCTCCTTATTCCCCTTCCTCAGTCCTGGCGTAACTGATGATCCTTGTGGAAAACACTTTCGTAATATCCAAGTTTGACCATAAAATAATGTTCTGTGTATTTGTAAATAAGTTTGTTTCAGAATAAGGGAACCTCTCCCATTAAAGAGGAGGGACTTCTTGTCCCCTGACTGTTGTTCTTCTAAAAAGTCCTATTTGAAAACCAACAGTGCCAACACAAAACAACATTGCTCAGGAGTATGATTGGTGCTTTCCATGCAATGAACCTCATAACCAATCCATGTGCTTCAATGGTGCTTTGAATCAAGAATTAATGGTGACAACTACTGGCGTGGAGGGTGAGGGCAGTCAAGGAAACAACCAACAACAAGAAACATTCCAACAGCAATCAGCTCCAAATGACACTACGTTGGTAAATTGGCAAGCAAAGGATTTTTTTGGCATGAATCAAATGGTATCTCAAGGTGTGGCAGCCAACACAAGGTCAAAAAGAAGGAATTTGGGTGAAGAACAACCATTAGCTCCAACTAATCTCCAACCCTCTATGGCTCCACAAATGGTTGGCAAACAAAATCTAGTTGTAAATGCACAAGGACAGCCAAGAATAGCTCCTAGGCCAACTCAAATACCAGTTGTTGCTGCCCACGTGCAAGGAGTGAATGTGCAAACAAAGGGACAACAAAGAGATCCTTCATCACCATTCAATATCATTGATCAGATGAAGAAGACAAATGTTAATATATCAATGTGGGAATCCCTGTCTATCCCAGGCCAAAGAGATTTGCTACAAGCTGCCATGAAGGATTGACCAACTTTGAATCAGCAAGTTCAAATGCAAGACAAAGTGCTTACAAATGCTACCCAGCCTGAGGGGAATTATGGAGGGCAGCAAGGTAAAATGTTGAAGCCCCCTCCCTTCTATGTTTCATTAATCATTGGAAGTCAGCTAGTGCACAATTGCATGATAGAATCTGGGGCAAGTAGCTCAGTGATGCCTAAACAAATAGTTGATCAGCTAGGGCTCCAGTATGAAACAATATCCAAAGGGGTAGAGCAGCTAGATGGGACAGCAGTAGCAACAGTTAGAGTGATTAAAAACTTGAGTCTTACCTTGCATGCATGTCCAAATGTTGTTGTTTTACAAGATGTATCAGTCATAGACCTTCCACCACTCTTTGCCCTTTGTTTGTCAAGGGACTTCACAGCCAAAATTGGAGGATATCTTGTCTACTGATTGGTCACACATGCTATTCAGAACAAGGTATGGAACCAAAGCTACAATCAGGTCTAGAACCTATTGCAAACTTCCACATTGAGCCTTACACTCCAAGTCAGATTAATGCCAATTGCTCAGCATTTGATCAAGAAGATCACCCAAGCACTGATGAAGCTGACACCAAGGTTGGGAGCATCCCAGATCTAACTCTTAATGAATGGGAAAACAAGGTACATGCTTTTGATCCTTATCAAGAAGTAGAAGAATCTGAGCTGGAAGTCTATTGTATACATGAAGAAAATCAACCTATTCCTAGCATCACCGAGCCAAACCACAAGGATGAAAATGAGGTATGGCAGCTATGTTTTTGATGGATCAAGGAGTAGACAAGGTGTAGGAGGTGGAGCCGTGCTTGTTTCACCTCAAGGAGTAAAGTACTATTTAGCTTTTAGATTTCAGTTTGCATGCTCCAATAACACTGCTGAATATGAAGCCTTGGTGCAAGGGATGCATTGGGCAATCAAGAAAAAAATAAAGAACTTGCAAGTCTTTAGTGACAATGAATTGATTGTAAATCAAGTCAAGGGACAGCATGCTTCCAAGAATGATCTACTCAAGTGCTACAAGAACAGGGTATGGGACCTCATGGAAGATTTTGAGGGTTTTGGCATCAAATCCATTCCTAGAAAAGAGAATCAAGTTGCTGACAGGCTTGCAGTAGTCGGGGCAGCCTTTGACATTGTGGAAAGCATTCAAAAAGACAAGGTACAACCAAACATCCATGTGATTGTAAGGCCTTCAGTTCCAGATAACAATGTCAGTTGGCAAGTGTTTGAGAATGACCAGAAAATCATCCATTTCTTGCAAGAAGAAGTTGAGTTCTCAGCTAAGAATCAAGAAAAATTGGAACAACAGTATGGTGACCAAGTGGTACAGCTGAGAACTAACAAGCTGCCCAAGGGACTTATCACTTTGGAGTCCATTTTTAATCCCAATGATCAGTTTAGGAAGGAGAAAGCAAACATTCAGGTCAAGAGAGAGGATTCAGTATCCATCTTGGTGGAAGAGAACAAACCATTGCAAATTGGAAAGATGACAACTGAACAAGAAAGGTATGAGTTCATACAGCTATGTCAAGAGTTCCCTGATGTGTTTGCTTGGAGCTATGAAGACTTGAAAGGTTTCAATCCCAACTTAGCTCAGCATACCATTGAATTGGATCCAAATACTAAGCCTGTCAGGCTGAAACAAAGACCAGTCAATCAACATGAACCGGGCCACAAATTCCCTCATGGGCTCTTGTGAATCTTTCTTTATCTGAGAGACCTGGGCAAGCAAGGCATGCACATCTTCTGCCAGCTTGAAACGGTTCTTGAATTGAGTTCTCATTGTGTCCCAGTCGGTTATAGCACCAGCCGGAAGGTGATAGAACCAATCAGTAGCATTATCTTGTAACGTTTCAACAAACAGCCTTACGGAGACGTCTTCATATTTGACTCCCAGAACTCCACAGGCAACAATGAAGGCTGCGATGTGTTTTTCAGGGTGCACTTTGCCATTGCCTTTGAATTTGGGGAAGTTCTTCCGGTTACCTTTGGGTAACTCATGCAAAGGCTGAGTAAGGGCCAGAGGCCCGACACGTTGACCCCATGGCAATTGTGCCGCCATTCTTGGAAATACGGCTTGGAGGGGAACTGTAACACTAGCTAGGATCAAAGCTCGTAGATTGGGACTAGCAGGCTCTGAAGGAATACCACCCGTAGGACTTCTTTCTTGAACAGGTGGTGTGCTTGTTGAACGAGTTCTTCTATTTCTTGTTGAAGGGAAAGGAAAATCCTGCTGCTCCAAAAGCTGAAACTGAGAGTCTTCAATACCAAGGGTCCTTCTCCCTCGAGTGAAACATGGAGTCACCAGATCAAAGGATGATCAAAAATTACAGGACTGGAATGTGATTTTCCCCAGTGGAGTCGCCAAAAACTGTTGGTCATCAAATAGGACTTTTAAGAAGAGCAACATTCAGGGGACAAGAAGTCCCTCCTCTTTAATGGGAGAGGTTCCCTTATTCAGAAACGAACTTATTTACAAATATACAAAACATGATTTTATAGTTAAACTTGGATATTACGAAAGTGTTTTCCACAAGGATCATCAGTTACAAAAGGACTGAGGAAAGGGAATACGAGGGTGAGCAGAAGAGCAACATGCAGGATTATAGATAGCAGAATAATCCTTTATGTATAACGAAGTTGCAGTGAATTCAAAACAAGATCGTTTGTACAAGATGAGATTACCAGACACAAAGTTCTATAAATAATCTTCTTCAGATTCATTAATCAAGGACACAAAGTTCCTTCTTGGTTATACAAGATCACTACACTCGCAATATTTGAAAATATGCAATCAGTGAGACTAACGAACTAGAAACAAATGATCTTCACGAAATTAAAAGAAAACACAGAGATAACAGAGATTGGATAGACAATGAATGGAAAGCCCTTTTGTATTGATTTCTCTCTGATCTATTTACACTTCCAGAAAATATGCCAAGTTCTTCCTCCTTTGGAATGGCGTGGAAAGGCCATTATATAGCTTACAAATCAGTTATTCTTTGTAACTGCTTCTTTAACCGAGAATTGTTAAGGACCGCCAATCATAATGCCTTAACTTCTTACAAAGAAAACGGAAAAAGAAAGGGAAGAAGAGAAAAGAACAAGGAGAAGAAGACAAGTGGCTAGTCACTGAGAGGGACCCACCGTCTTCGGAAACCGCTGCTTGAATTTTCTTCCGCGTATCAGCTATGTCCTTGCCACGAGGGACACACCAGAATTTTCATCTTGAGGATGACAATGAATATCTTTGAAAACTGATGTAACCAGCATCTTGAGAGCTTCGTCCTTCTGCCAGCTGTCCTTGAAATTTGATCTTCAGATTGATAGCATCAGAGCCGCAACTTAAATTCATATTTTAGCATATTCAGGTCGAGCGGGAAAAACTAAGTATGAATTGCATTAGGTTCTCTTGGGACATGTGAGATGCGAAAAACATGTGGTTCAGCCGATTCGGGTGAAACAGGGAGAAGACACACAAATGCATTTTGGGACATTTGGGACGAAAACACGCGAAGGACGTGGTTCGGGTGTTTCGGCCGAAATTGGAACAGTTTGCATTTTTTTGATTTGGGACAAAGAGCTCTGAGGTACGCGACTCAGGAGTTTCGGCCGATCGGGGAACAGAGAGCAATTTGGAACTCGGGACAGTTGGGACAAAATTGTGCAAAGGATGCGGTTCGGGCGAATCGGCCGAAAATGGAACAGTTTGCCCGATTAACTTTGGGACATTTGGGACATGAAAGTGCGGTTCAGGCGAATCAGCCGAAAATGGAACAAAAGGCCCATTTGAACTTGGGACATTTGAGACAAAAAGTTCCGGAGTACGCGGCTCGGTTGGTTCGGGCGAAAATGGAACAACTCGCACTTTTTGATTTAGGACATTTGGAACAAGAAAGTGCGAAGTACGCGGTTCGGGTGATTCGGCCGAAATTGGAACATCTCGCACAAAATTTTTTGGGACACTTGGGACAAAAATTTCTGACGGGCTAGAAAATGGAACAACTTTGGGGATTTCGGCCGACTGGGGAACAGAATGCACTTTCGTACTTGGGACAGGTGGGACAAAAATGTCTGACAGGCCCGAAATACATACAAAATGACCCAAAACACAGATTTTCTCAATTTTCACGGCTTAGGCACTTTAGAGAAAACACTCATAACTCAAAATTTTGAAATTTTACTTTTATCAGAGCAGGGAATTTTGAGTGGACAACACCAAGCAACCCTCGTATTCTGGTAAAAAAAAATGCAGCAACCCATTTCCTCATCATAGACCTCTAATATACCCAAGCGACCCACACAACTTTCACCCTCACCCATACCCCTCTTACCAACCATACCTCCACTACTATCCATAACTTTTTCACTACTCAAGATACTTTCCTCTCTTTCACTCACACCATCTACCCAACCTACATCACCCACCTTCACAGCACCTCAGTTACCCCTGTGGGTAACTCGTCCTCTTCCACTATCTACTTTTACCTCCACATCTTGCACACTCATGTCATCAATACCCAAAAAGGTGTAACCTAAAGCTAAAAATCCGCTATCCTCCAATAAGGTAGTTAAACCAGCCAAACCTTCTGCCGTTATCTCTTTTACCATGCCCATACCCAAGCTGATGTAGCCAAAACCTAAAACCACTTCATACACCAAACTAGTAAACCAACCCATTCCTCCCTCTTGTAAAGCCTCTTCCTCCATAATCAGTTATAACTACATCCAAACTCACATCCACCTCCCATTGTGATCCACTAGCAGGATCCTACGCTAAAATCTTAACCAATCTACTCAAAAATTTGGTTATCACATTACCACCTCTTAGACCTTACGGCCCGCTCAAACCCAAACCGAAAAGGGTTTGATGAAACCAAAATTTTCACCTACCATCGTGTTCCAGGACATGATATAGAGAAATATAAGGCTTTAAAAACCACTTTTCCAATTATGTCCTCTTGGAGAGAATTTTGACGATGACGATCTTCTTGATGAGGACCCCATTTCACCTTCATCAATTTCCACAAATCTTCTCCCATTACCTACACAGAGACCAAAATATCCACCCACAAAACTCTTTGATCCAACCCTGAGATTCGATATTAACATGGTCTATATAAGAGAGTTGGCCAAACCACCACAAAAATGCCAATGTACCCTACTAATTTAACAAGGATCATATCCCTCACTAGGTTTTTATCCGTCATGTTGTTATACCTTCCATGAAACACCATATTCATCCACCTCCCCTCAGATTAACATGATCAACATTGCCACTCGAGCTCAGAAAGAAAAGGGAAAGAAAAAATAAATTGGCCCATCAACCAACCCTGTACCCAACATACCATCCGCACCCATACCCAAAGTCATCATTCGAGGTCCTGCATATCCTATTTCCGATGGGGTCATGCATCACACAATGCTAAAACAACTACACCAATCCCCCCTCAAAATGTCTTTATATGACCTCGTCCAAACCTCGGAGTCACATCAACAAGCCCTCATGGAGGTCCTTTAATCTATTGAATTCTTACCAAATGACCCCACACTCATAGCCTCCATCATTACCCCTCACCACGTAGCTTTTCTAACTAGGTCATCGCCTTCCTTTACACCTCAACCTACTCGCCAAGTGGCTACCCTCAGCTTTTAAGATAAAGAGATTGCTCCCTTCCAGTTCAATGACCCCAACCCCACTCTTTTCATCTCCATATTTATCGATAATATATGCATACAACGTGTTATGATCGATGGTGGTGCTAACATTAACATCATCTCCTCCCATGCATACAACCAAACATGGATACCTGCCAATTACATGCATGGTAACCTGGTTATGTTGTGCTCCTTCAATGATGCCATGACCTCTACCCTGGGTACCATTGTTCTCCATGTCCACGTGGGTCCCTGCACTATCCCAAAACTTTTCTATGTCCTAGAAGGGGAGTTCCAGTATATAACACATACTCAGGCCACCTTGGATTTTTCTCATGGGCTGTGTCCCTTTGAATTTACCCTGCCTCAAATTTGAACATGATGGACATAATTACACCATCCCTAGTGACCCATCACCTTTCAAGACTTTCTAACATGCTATATCAGGCCCAATGATGTGCTTGTAGTGAGGAGTCAAGGCATCAAGCCACTATCACTACTTCACCTTCACCTATTGAAGTCATCCCACTAAAATTGACCACTACCTCGGTCTGTAGCATCTAACCTCATTATCCCCACAAGTTGTAGCCTCTACTCACTAACGCACTAGTTTTCCCATCATCTAGCGAGCCATTTATCCCCGCTACCAACATACCAACTGGCTGATCCCTTAGAAGGTTTTTTTCAATCAGCCTCACTTATGGGGGAATACCCCCTCTATAATATCGATCTCCTTCCTTACCCCACAAGAGTATGGGAATCACATCAACACCCCAGCTATAATCTGCATGGTGATGTTTAACCTTAACCTCATCCATCTTCACACCAATCTAACATATGGACCAAATTGATATTGCCACCTGCCAATTGCAACCTCCATCCCAAGCCCAACCATTTTTGTCTGACCTACACTCCTTCACTAATGACGCAATTCACTCACACTTTCCTCCACCGGTGCGCATTTGGAAAGGATTTGGTTTCATATTTTATGTGGGGCCACCATACTGGAAATCATTTTATGTACCTCTCGTAAACACAATTTATAGTAGTGACATTGGTTTTGATGCTGACCTTGGATCCAAGTCATGGTTTGCATGTCAACCTCATCTAGGATTAAAATCACTTCCCCAAATCATTCACCCACATTACCATCTTCACCCACGGATCCATAGATCCCGAATCTATTCAGGACCTGTAACTTTTTTTTCATAAACACCATTTCCTTAGGACCGCTGACCTATTAAGGTGATGGCGACCAGCTATCCTCTTCTCTCCCATTCAAGTATCCTGACATGATCAATGACGATAGCCTTCTATTAACCGTCATCCCCACTATAGCTGATGAGTCCATCCTCACCTACCTTAATGGAAGTTTCTTATATTCATTAGTCATTACCATCTGAAGACACAAACCATGTTAAATGAATCTAACCTAAATCAACATTAACATGTCAGGATCAACCCGTCACATTCTAAAGATTGGCCAATCCTTAGACGCTACTAAATAGGAATACCTTCACCTCTTTCCTTCAAACCATAGCAATGGGAATTTACTGGTCCTATGCCGACACCCCTGGTATTGACCCAAAATTGGTGGTCCACAATATCGTAACCATCCCTGATTCGCAAACCAATCAAACAAAATATGGGGGAAAATGCATCCTCACATTAACCTCTTCCAGTCCCAAGAACTTCAACCCTTCTCTTGGTTTCTTTGACATTCTACCCATTGACTATCCCCAATGGATTTCTAACATCATTCCTGTCACAAAGGTGACATGTGGACTCTGCATTTGCATGGACTTTTGTGACCTCAACCTTTGTCCTAAAGATGATTTCACCCTACCAGACATTGACCAAGTGGTTGATCTCACCGTTGACATCCTATCTCTCATGGAAGGTTTCTTGGGCTATCTAGGACAAATAATACTAGCCCCAGACGATCAACACAAGATTACCTTCATCACCCCTTGGGGGACCATCTCCTGAAGTCATGCCTTTTGGCCTCAAAAATTTTGGTGCTACATATCAACAGCCATGACTTACATCTTAGGACCATTGACCTATGCAATCGTGATGGTGAACCTCCCTAGATCTCTCCTATTCCTGTATCCTAACATGATCAATGATGATACGCCTTCTATCCTTAACAGTCATTCGAATGTTAGGAAGATTGAGTCTCATCCTCAACCAAAGAACCTCTGTGTGGAAGAAAATTCCTCTTCATTGTTTCTTTGCATGGCATAGAAGTCGACCCTACTAAAGACACAAACTATGTTGTAAATGAATCCACCCACTAATCGAAATCAACATTCGAATCCACGAAGGACGACCCGCACATTCTATTCAAGATTGATTAATCTAACAGATTGCTACTGAGCTGTCAAGAATCCTCCATCATCTTTCCTTCAAGAAAGACCATAGCAATATGTTTGCCTTGATCCTATGCCGATATGCCTTCGGTATGGACCTTGAAACAATACCTCCTGGTCCACAATATTGTAACCATCCCTGATGCCAAACCCATCAAACAAAAGCTACGGAAAATGCTATCCTCAGATTTCTCTTCTAGTCAAATAAGTTTCAATGCTTTCTCTCTCGGTTTCCTTCATTCTACCCATTGATTATCCCTAATGGATGTTTAAAATCGTTCCTATCAAAAAGGTGACCGGGGGACTCCACATTTGCACAGACTTATATGACCTCAACCTCGCCTATCCCAAAGACAATTTCCGATAGTATTACTAGGCATTGACCAATTGGTTGATCTCACCACTGGCCATGAAATTTCATCACTTCAGTGGTCTTTCGGGCTATCAATAAAATGCATTACTTCACCTAGGCTATTATTGGTCAACACCTAAACTGGACTGTTGAGATTATGTCAAATGTTTTGTGAAATGTTAGCAACATACTAATCTCAGTCACATACCTGGTCATGCCTTACAAGTCGCACGAGACCTTTGGCCTTTCTCTCAATGGGGTTTGGATCTTGTCAGTGAGATCAACCCCCATTCTTCACAATGCCACCAATGGATCATAACCACTATTGAATATTACACTAAATAGGTAGACGCTCATTCCCCTCATTTCTACAAAAGCTGAGAAAATATGTGAATTCATCAACCATCACATCATTTTTTGTTTTGGTGTTCCTCACTGCCTCATCACTGATAATGGAAAATAATTCAAAAACAAAACCCTACATAAACTATGTGACAATTTTGGCATCCAACTCAGTTTCTCATCACCTTATTACCCACAAACCAATGGTCAAGCCAAATCAACCAATAAAACCTTGAACAAAATTCTTATGAAGGTAGTCAACGATACTGGGAAAGATTGGCATATGCACATTCCTTTTTCCTTGTGGGCTTATCGTACTAGTATTTGCACTTCAATGGCTGCCACACCCTTTTCTCTGGTCTACGGTACCGAGGTTGTCTTACCTCTTGAAGTCCAGATTCCATCTCTTCACATCTCACTACAAGACATGCTCAACGATGATGAATTTCACCAAGATCATTTGGCACAACTTGAGTTATTAGATGAACACTGTCTCAATGCTCTTGACCATCTCCAAATTTACCAAAAATGTATCAAACATGCATATGAAAAATGTATCATGAACAAACCTTCTAGGTCGGCGACCTCATCCTAAAAGAGAATCAACATGTAACTAAAGAGGAGAAAAGTAAACGGGGAAAATTTTCTCCTAATTGGCTTGGACCCTATATCATTACCCATGCCTATGGATCAGGTGCTTATCATTTGTCTTCACTTGAAGGTAAACCTGAACCTGAGCCCCTTAATGCCTTGCATCTTCAACCATTTTATTGTTGATATCAAGTCCTATATCACTTTCTGTCAGTTGATCGCTCATCCCTTGAGTGTTGTTCACCTTCCATATTACCCATTTTTTAGGATCCATGACTCAAAAAGAATCATGTGATTCCCGTCACCTTTCATCCCTATCTTCAATATGAGTACCACGGCTCTACTCATAGCATGATTCTCATGGATACTTTTCATCTTCTTCAAGATGGAATCCCATGGTCATTTCATCACTCGAAACCATCTCTTTCATAGTTAATATTTGTGTGTTATGGTCTTGTCTTCTAAACAAGAACCTAATCTTCCTTTATAGTCTTGTCCATGACTTAAACATCCAAAAACAAAAAGGGATACAACTCCTTGAGTCAAACTTCCAGCAAAAGATGAATCCCTCAAAAGGGACATCTCTTCACTCTAATTCCACCACTATAAATAGACTGCTCCCTTGAAGGACAACTATATCATAGTCATTACAAAAATCAATAATAAATATCCAGAAGCTTCCCGCATTGATCATCTTCATAAAGACCTCAAGGAGATAATATACTCATCCCATATAGACTTCCTGCATCGATCAATCTATTAAAAACAAACAAATGAAGAAAAAGATGAAATTTTCGTCATGGACTTGCCTATTCTTGATCTAGGGTTTCTTGTTCTGATAGACACGTTGTCGTACACTAAGTTACGTTGAACCACCCATTCTCACCTCCTTTCCTTTTTAGCCTAATTTCCTCTTTAATCAAGGGACTTGGCACAAACACAACATTTTGTGATTATGTGACTTTCTTCACCCTTAGAATGGTCCATTATACAACGCCTTTAGGGTCTTATGTTCATGAGCCCCTCTTAGGTATGGTTGACTCATTAGGGTTCTTATCAATTAAGTGGCTCTTTTACCACCTCTTACCATTCACCTTCCTCATTACTTATTGATTATCCTATACAGGATCATCGACAGATCATCAACCACTTATGATTTTTTTAAAAAAAATGCCACTCAACCATGCCTATGACCTAAAACTCAATCATGCCATATGACCTACATTCACCCATGCCTAAACACCTATCAATCCATTTCTCTACTTCATCCTCATCTTCCCTAGCTTATGGGAGAACTACATCGGCATGAGGTCCCTTTTCATCGGGACTATGTAAACAGCACTCTGAGGGCATGGGGCCCTTGGAGGTTAGCTTGACCACTCTTTACCCTAACCAATTCCCCCTTTCCCTTTTCTATTCTTATTCTACCCTAGAAACTAAACCTAATAAGCATCAACTCATACAGATTTTATTACATCATCAAATTATCCATTTATCATTTTAACATTTCCATTATGGCACAAATTTGGAAATTACAAACCATACCCAATATATACATCAACATTTGTCTCTCATATTACCAAAAACTTGAACATTAAATCGACCTAAATCAACCATGCATAAATCAACATGACTTAATCATGCCTAATTCAACCTAACTCGACCATGCCTACATTAACCTAACTCAACCATGCCTAAATGCCTAATCAACCTGACTCAATCAACCATGCCTAAATCAACCTAACTCCATCATGCCTATGCCTAAATCAAACTAACCTGACTCCACTCCCATGCCTAAACTGACCTGACTCCACCATGCCTAAACAAACCTGACTCCACCATGCCTACATGACCTTGACTCTATCATGCCTAATCCACTTGATTTCCACCTATATATAACAATGAAAATTAAAACAAGTACACCATCCATACTATAAATACCATCATCTATAAATCAGAAAGTCTATGTAAAAATACATGTGAACATAGATACAAATAATAATCACAATCTCTCAAAATCTCTCATATACAACCTCACCATCTTTGGCACGTAGGCCGATATATGATACAAAAATAACAAAAAATATCATCTACATCCTCACCATCTTTGGCACACAGGCCGGTATACATATCAAAAATATGTCAACAACACAGATACATTGATCATAAATGATGATTAATCATCACCCCACCTGATATCCATCCTTGTCTCATCAGTCTCCTCCATCTCCCCTCTAGTGGGGTGCCCTACCAACCTCTCTCCACCTCACCCCGATCTATCCTCTGATGGTCCCTCACCTGGAGTTGGCCTCTGTGCACTGGTAGTCTCACCCTGACCCTGTCTCGGGGCTTTCTAGCCCCCTGTACTCTCTACACTATGGGTACATGACCTGGTCCTCTCACTCGAGGCCTGGTGTGCTCTATACTCCCCATAGGATAGAAAATATATTCCTGAGGCCATAAAATGATCCTGATAATACCTGACCTCACCTAAGGCATCCCTCAACCTACCTATAGGTACTATCTGTGGTGGTGCCATCGGCCTCGGCCCCTGTACCTATCTCTCAGGACCCTGTACCACTAGTACCTATAAAGAGGGACCCTATCCTTGTGCTTGTGCCTATCCTGAGGGACCCTATCCCGCCCCTACCTATATCTGGGCCTGAAGGGCCACAACCTGTGCACCTGTGTAGTGGCCAACTGGCCCTAAAAACCTATAATTTGTGCCTATAGGGTGGCCACCTGTACCCCATCCCCATCTCCACCCTGTGTGGGTATTGTCCCTATGTTACCTGGGCCTGTAGAGTGGCCACATGTGCCTGCAAAATAGCAACATATACCTCTAAGCCTATCAGCTACCCCTGCACTATCCCAACTGTGTAATCAGGGTAGCCACCTGCCCCTGTAGGGCATCCCTCTGCACTGTGATGGTGGCTAAATCTGGCTGCCCTGGCCTCGGCGGTACTACTCATAAATGTGTGGCCCACCACTACCTGTATCTATCAGTCACCCTGGCATCATCAATCCACCGGTCTATCACCTACTCCTCCTACCTTATTGGCACTATTCGGCTATGGTAGAGGTAGAGGCCTCTCCATGTCATCCCTCCTATACTATGGGAAGGGTGGAGGTATATCCTGAAGTAGCCCAAACTTCTGTCTAACCCTGTCCATAGGTATCATCTCGTGCTCTCTGACACGTCGCCCCTCTATCCATCGGAGCAGTTGTAGCTCCTGTAGCTCCTCTGCCATCCACCCATATGATGGAAAACCCACATAGGGCCTCCAAATGATGTCCATGGACAACCCCTCTAGCAATCACCTGTAATAGGCTACATCATGTGTAGCTCTAGCAGCTCGGTGCTCCCCAATCATAGGCACCCATCACCTGAAGCCCACCTGAACAAAACCTGGCTCGAATGCATCATCCCAGGGCATACCAACTGGATGCACACACACAATGTGCTCATATGCCCAACAATGAAGTAGGAAAGTACAACACAGGCTAAACCTCCGTAGCCACCCATAAGCCCATAGCTCTCTATATAACTATACCAGGAATGTGGGTGCCCATGAAAAATGGGTCCTGTCCTCCACCATGTCATGCAAAACCCCCATCAATGATCATGGGAATCTCCCACCCTCTGCATCTGGCAGTGCAAAGTAGTAGACTACCTCCATCAACAACACTACCAGCCTCATCTCCTCCAAATGGGCCCGGTACATATCCCCATAGCTCATACTGGTGCTATGGAACCTCAACTCTACCAGCCCCTCACCAAACATGGTCAACATCAACTCCTTAGATGCCTCTAAGGAGATAGAATACACCTGTCCCCACTATCGGTAGCCGCAGGATCCTATACACATCCTCTAGGGTGACTGTGATCTCACCCATCGGCAGATGGAAGGTATTGGTCACTGAGTCCCATCTGTCGATGAGAGTGACCATCAAACTCAGCTCCCAGACTACTATGGTAGCGTCTGACCCTAATTAGGCCAATCTGAACCCCAATCAGGACAACCTCTGCAACATGGCACCAATCATTGGTTGTTGCACTCCCTCGTACCTCCATGAGAAAGGGAGGTACCCTATCCCTCATCTGTAGCTGGTCCCTGGCCTACATTCAACCAATCACACACATTATTAAAACTTGATTTTACCCAACATTGACCTTCAACCCCTCCCTTCTTCCCTTCCCCTCACCCACTATCTATTTTACCCACTTTACCCTAACCTTTCCCCTTACCCTTCCTAAACTTCTAGCCTTTTCACCCTAACCAGCACCGGTTACTCTTGACCATCACCAGTCCATTATAACTAGCATCAGTTCCCCTCATACCTGACTGATGTCAGTGTAACAAGACTAACGTTAGTCATACCTTAACCAGCGTCGGTCACTGTTACCACGCCCAAACCTGAAACCCCAATTTCCTTTACCTAATTTCTTTCCCATTTTCCCTATGAACCTACCCACACCTCACCTAAGTCCCTCCCCAACCCTCTTCCCCCTACCTCTGACCTTTCCCACCCCCTCTTTCATTCATTTAACCACAAATTTCAATTATTTTAACCTCCCTACCTCTACCCCTCTACATTTCCTTCTTCCTATATCAAATAAAAATGAAAGGATTAGATCTTACCTCGTCTCGATGTCACCTCCATGGTGGCACGTCTGGCCGCTATGCTGGTGGTCCACCTGAACCTTCTCCTTCCTCTGCCATGTCCAATCTCTACCTCCAACCTCTCTACCAATCACCTCCCTCTGCCTGATCTTGTGGACCCATCTACCTGGCTCTCCTCTCCAACCGGATCTCTCCACCTCAGCTTGGTACAGCCCCATGTACTTTCCTCTCGACAAGGCACAAAAGTCTCATGCTCTCATCATTTTCACAAAAGCCAAAACATACAAATGAATCCATATTATATGGATTTTTCCTTTTTATATACCCACATTGACCTGACCGACGTCAGTTATACCTAGACTGACATCGGTCCTATGCCCTAGCACACCATGGTTGGTTGTACCTAAACCGACATTGGTCATGTGCCCTAGAAAACCATGGTTAGTTTACCTAGACTGTCATCAGTTTAGTATGACTGGCATCGGTTACCTGTCATACTCTGTCAATACCCTTTCCCCATTTCTGACCAAAATTTACCCTTCCCCACCACCGTTTGACCTTACCCACCCTTATCGCAACCTACCTCCAAGCCTACATTACCTATCCCTATCCTTAATTACATTTAGGGACTTGTTATTTTACCCATACCTCAGCCCTACCCATGTCGTGACCTAGCTACCTAGACCCAAAACATTGTTAGTGACCTATGAACTCATGTGCTCGCTATACCTTGCGACACTGTTACCCATGTTGTTTGACCTAATGACCTTACCTTGCCTATTTCCATGTTGTTTATCCTGACCCAACCTTTGGTGTACTGGAACATACCTAAATGTTCCTGCACCTGACCTATGTTGTGTTTCCACACCATATCCTATGCCTTGGATACCAGAATCACTTCAACCTTGTTTGGATAAACCTATCGACCTTGGATGATGTAGAGTTTGCAAGCTCTTCAACCTGGAACTGTGTCACAGTTTATAACGTGTGCGTGCATTTGACTGCCACTACCTTTGACCCTGGCCCATTTACCTGTTTTCCTATTTTTGACCTCTACCCTTTCCCACATTCACCCACATCTACGCTCCTTTTCACCACATCCACCTTTTATCAAACCACTCACCACTTCTGTCTTCCACCTCACCAGTTCCTAGTTTGAGGGGGATCACCTTCACCCACACATGGGGCACCCACTTCTTATTTTTTTCAGCATCACTTACCAATACAAGCTATGTGACAAAAAGGGGAAAATGTAGACACCTAAATTTGGTTACATTCCCCTTAGCCCCTGATCGGATAACCAACTTAAACATGGGCACCTAACCATGGCCCCCTTTCACCCCACATTAATAATTAATTTAATGTTTTAATTAAATTAAATACCCATCCTCACATTATCCATTATTTTATTACCTTAATTGACCTAATTTCCACCTCACCTAGACACCTCATCCAGCCACCTCACCCTAGACCTATTCTTGGCATGTTTCCATAACTAACAATAACTAAGTCTTACTTGCCTTAATGAGCTAAGATTTGGTCTAACCCTAAAATCAATGCCTAAGATTTCTCTAACCACATTCCCACTCATTAGAAGGGAAGCTTCCATTCTGATCCGTGACAAAAAACCAACTTGGCCCAAGAAATTAGAAAGATCTGCCCATTTTAGTAAACCTAGGGAATCCCACCTTAACCGATGTCGGTCAGACCTAAATGATGCCGGTCAAGATGGAACCATCGTTGGTTACCATTTATTCACCTTAGCAACCTTGTTTGAGAGGTTGGCACATTATGAGATCAAGGAAGAGAAAGAGGAGCTGCATGCAAGTAGAACCAAGGTCTTTTCGTGCATCCAGGCATCCATAACCATCATCCAGATAGATCTAGAAGCATTGCACCCACGGTAGCATTCCGGGAAGCACTACCATGACACCAAACACCATTCCTCTAATCAACCATCACCTCCATCCTAGCCATCAAACCTGCATCACAGTAAGTATCTTGTTAACCAACATTCTTCTATTTTCATTCTAGTAGGATTTTTTACCTCTGTTATTAGTTTCTACTTGAACTTTCACTTCCTCACCATTTATCCCATACAAGTTTGATCATTCCTTCACCCACACCATAAAATCACCCATACCTGACTGTTAGACATCTCTGAGTATTTCCAACACCTCTCATAGACCTACCACCCACTCCTCACCATCTTTGAATCAGTCTCAGACAAATCCCTAAACCATGAACTAGTGAGTTATTGAAAAACCAGTAACCTATTCATCGGTTATTACTTAAACCATCATCGGTCATACTAGACTGACACTCCGGTCTCTGTGTTCCATACCCTGCCCAAGAACAGAGCCAAACAACCTCCTACCAATTGACCTAGACAACCCAGAATCAGACCCTGACTAGTCCCAGTACCTTGACAGTACCTCACCCTTTAGATCCAACTATAGCCTAGCCTGTTGTGATTAGATTTTCTTATTGTACTTGAATGAGATACCTAAATCATATCAACTATAGTAGGAATTTACTTATTTCTCACATTAATTTGTTTTAAACAGTGGATTGACAACCATCTAGGAAGTATCACACTTCCTGGAACTAGCATACGCTAGGTAGTCCACTATCATATATCATTTAACTTCTCTTTTGTGGTCTTGTTTTCTATTACAGGTAGTTCCTCCTAGCCAAAAGGAAGCTCTCACAATCAGCACTGGATCAAGAAGTCAGAACGTGTGCAACAACCATCAACCAACCCATTTAACAGGTATTCCTCCTAGCCCATAACCCTTATCTATTTTGTTATTAAAAAATGTAAAGAAAATGGTGAACTAATTGCTCTAAAAGAAACATTTCTCTTGGTGCATTTAAAAGGAATCATTCTTCTTTCTTGCTTTCTGCATTTAGTGAAAGAGCATACCCTCTCCTATTCATCATTTGTTTCATCGAATGTAATCTTTTCGATTTGGGCTTAAAATTGGTTGCATTACATTATGATTTGCTGCATTTAGCTCACATTAAAATGAGGGCAACCTATATGCTGGAAGTCATGCCCAGCTGATGGTTGACACAAAGAATCGTAGAAAGCACATTCTCTCTCTCTCTCTGTGTCTTACCAAACTTGCACAAAATTGGAATATACACATCTTTCTTAAACAACATCTTACCTGGGAACACCTATTAGTGATCACATGATCAGATTGGTAGGTACTCCCCAGCTCGTTACCTCTATCAAGTCATTATCTCAGAGGACGGCCGTCCCCACCATAACATACCTGAAACCTCTCCTTTTAGATATCCTTCTTTGTAGGAAGCCTTCCTCACCAAAAACTATATTCTAAACTCATGAGTCAGTCTTCTAAATAGCATAAGCTCAACACATTAAAAATCACTTGTTAGGTACATGTTTTTAGTGTTTGATTGACGTGTGTTTTGAGGTGTGAGGATACACTTCTCCATTTTTCCATTCTATTGCCTTACACACTCCACAATCATAGTTGGAGTATTCTGACTTCTTCTGAGTGTGTCAGGACTTCATTGCATCATCTCCAGACCTCTGGGTTGATTATTTATCTCACTAAAATTCACAACAATCCATTTTTCTACATCTTTCCAATTTTCACAGTAACCGACGCATCAGTTACCCCCTGACTGAGCCATCGTCAGTTTTTCTTAACAGGCATCGGTTTTCTGTTCTTTCGGGTTAAATTACCTAAAGAACTTTTGTTTCATTTTTTTCACTGTCAGAGTTCCTGTGAGTCTCTGTACTCTCTCTGCTTTGACAAATAGTCATAATAAAACTTGTTCATCTAACCGTTCACAAGTCTTTTGACCTCATTTGATAAAACTGTTCCTGTCTCATAGTAACTGACCTCAGTTACCCCTTAACTGGCATCAGTCATCCTTAACCGGCATCGGTTACCCTGTGCTAAATATAAACTGATATATTACCCAAATCTACCTATAGACACCTATTTTCTTCATTCTCACTGCTCCCTGTGTCATCTGTAGGATACAAAATCACTTGATATATAATCATTCACATGGTGTTGACTCACAATCAAGCTAACAATCTTACATTTCACGCAAGTCGTCAACCACTCCCACCTAGTCCTTCACCACCCTCTATCCTGTCACCCATGGATCCAACCCTACCTACCACCATTGCTGCAGGTGATGAGGAATTTGCATGACTCCTTGATCAGAATCCCACAGCCTTACAGTTCTACCTTTCCCACTCTTCCACCTGGGACTCCTCAGGTCAGTTGATATATTACATGCTTGTATCCATCTCTCATGCCCTTATTCCCGCTTCTGCATCAGCTCCTAATAATGTAGTGTTACCATCACCTGCTTCACCCCCAGTGGTTTCACAGCTAGGACCCATACCCGTCATGACCGATGCATCTGTAGTATCACTTGCACATGTAGTATCTATTGTCCCCTCCTCAACCACCTAGAACATAACCCCATCTGCACCCATTGTCTCACAAATACCCATTGCAACACAACCGCCCATGGTGTCAGTGACCCCTACTCCATTCCAGAATCTTGTCCTCTCCATCCCATAAACACTGCCCCCAATCACTACTAGAGTCACTATGACCGTCCCACCTACATACACATACTATCAACAACCCCCTATCTCATCTGTCACCCATTCTAGATACATGCCCTCTATGTCGGTTCCTATTCTCAACCTCCCTATTCGGCATCACCATATAATGGAATGCCTGCCCACGTCACATAGGTTCAATACCATCCCCCTTATGCCACAAGAGGAACCCTTCCACCACAACCTACCAATGACCTCATCAAATTAATGATGGAAAGGATGCATAGACACTAGGAAGCATCAGTTTCATGGCTCACGTAATTTTCTCACCTATGATGATATCTATAATGAGCCCATTCATCCATCCATTCCTATTCACCCATACCATGTACATTGGGAAATGCCAAAATTTAACCACTTTAATAGTAAATAATACCCACAACAACATTTGCAGTCCTTTAAACATGGGTGTTACCTGATCACCCATGATGTCACTTTACTCCTACGGACCTTCCCAATGTCCTTGACAGGGCCTACATTGGATTGGTACAGTGGGCTACCAAGACACTCCATCTACTTGTTTAATCAAGTATCCCAAGCCTTCTAGATCACTTCTCCATCAACATTGTTAAGAAGGTTACCATGACTAGATCTTTATTCCACATGAAAATATGATGATGAGTCTATCGCTGACTTTTCATTGCTCGCTGGCGCAACCTAATTAACTAGCTCACATTTCAATTACCTCAAACTAAAATCATAGAACTATTTACTCGGGCTTGTGCTAAGACACATCTCACCAACCCTGCAGGTGCAAACCTTTCACACTTTTGAAGAGGCATTCACCATGGCATGGAAATTGGAAATCCGTGCTATCGAAGAGAAGAAAATTCAACTTTATAACAAGAACATCACATTCAAATAAAATGATGCTTTGTCATCTTCGAAACCCTAAAATAACTTTTCAAAACCCAAAGGGTCTTGCCAATGCCATAGTTCTCAAGCTAGTCCCCCTCATCAATCAAACCCAGCCAAACCTCCTTCTAATCTCTCTCCTATCCATGCATTCTAGTTCAGAAAAGAACAACAAAAGTACATTTCGAAAGGAGAATCTTATTCTTATTTTGGAAAATCTTGTTAAGGCTGGTGTCATTACCCTTCCACCTATAAAACCACATACTTGTTTTGACCTGAGTAACCCATGCCTACATGTGGTATAAGGAACATAACTTTTGCAACTATCATCATGTCAAAGGTCATAGTGAAAATAACTGCATCACCTTCAAGAATATTTTCCAAGAAATGTCAGACAACGGAGATCTAGTCTTTGATAGCCCAAATGCACCTGCTAACATAAACCTACACATCTTCAAGAAGCCATTCCCTAATCATGCCCCATCTTCCAACCAAGTTGGTGATACTTCAAACAATGATAACAATGTTCGCGAGGTCCACGCTATTTTTAATTACATATCAGATTGCTTCCCAATTGCCTCATGTTCCTTCCATAGATGAAATCTTAGCCTGAGCTCCTCTACCTACACCAAGAATCTGATTTCATCTACTCCTCTACAGATAGAGGAACCCCCTTCCGATAAAGGAACCCCCTTCATGTTCCCCATCACTCGTGGATGAGCCTATAGTCATCACGCTGCCTTTGACCCCTCGAAATTCTGAGAAGTTGTTAGCGGCACCTATCTTACTCACAGAAGAGGCAGGTCTAACCACCTACACCAATCACAAGGAGATTCCTACCTTCGGCTGGCCCATCATTTCCTCTACCCATAGGGAGGATACTATAGAAGTATCACCGCCTGTAGACAGACCATTCACTATCAAACCTTTCAAGATCCCATTGATCTACTTTCATCTCTCTTACCCACAGAGTCTGATGCTACCCATTTCCCTATGTCTCAAACACATTTTACAAAAATTTCCAGATCGATCCACGTTGGCCCCACTTACAACAGTACCATTCTCACACTTGGCCAATTGACTGGAATATGTCGATAGAGCCTTACTTTGGGGGCATGCCTTGTACTTCCTATGTTTCAACACAAATGTATAGTTATCCCCCGCACACACCTGCACTATGTATCTAAAAGTGTTCCGACTGACCAAACCAAACACAACCACAACTATTACAATACCTTCCATGGCACCACTCATGGCCCAAATCACACCTCTGACCATATCCCAACACACATCTACACCTAAACACCTACCCTCACCTATATCTTCTTCCTTACCCAAATCTCTCACTACCTTAGGGGATTATACTGACATACCTAATCCTTACTCACCCACCCATCAAATCAGGTTTAGCTACATCTTCCAAAACTAACACCAAAATTACACTCGACCCCTTAAAAGAAGATCCAGTCTCCTAGATCTCATACAACAACATTTCCAACCACACCCTTATCACCTTCACCCCTTCCAACCATCCTAGGACCTCACCCCTCCACCCTGGCGAAACAAATCCAATCCAATGGTAAACCAAGAATGTAGTAACCCATTTCCACATCACAGGCCTCTAATATACCCAAGAAACCACTCCCACCTAGTCCCTCACCCGTAACCGTCTTACCACCCATACCTCCAATACCATCAATAAATTCTTCACTACCCATGACACTTCCTTCTCTTACACTCATGCCTCCTACCCAACCCACACCACCTACCTCCACAGCACCTCGGTTACCCCCATAGGTAACCCACCCTCTTCCACCACCATCTTTTCCCTCCACATCTCATGTGCCTGTATCACCTTTACCTAAAAAGGTGTAACCTAAAGCTAAAAATTCACTACCCTTTAACAAGGTAGTTAAACCAACCAAACCTTCTACCGCTAGCTCTTCTACCATGCTTGTACCAAAATAATAAACCAAAATAATAAACCAAACCATTCCCCCTCATGTAAAGCCTCTTCCTCCACAATCAGCCACACTTGTACCCAAACCCACATTCACCTCCCATTGTGATCTAGTAGTAGGATCCTACATCAAAATATTAACCAATCTCCTCAAAAATTTTGTCATCACATTACCACCTCTTAGACCTTACAACCCATTCAAACCAAAAACAAAAGGGTTTTACAAAAATTTGCACCTACCATTGTGTGTCAGGACACAATGTAGAGAACTGTAAGGCTTTAAAAACCACTCTTGTCCAATTGTGTCCTTCCGAAGAGAATTTTGACAATGACAATCTTCTTGATGAGGACCCCATTTCACCTTAACCAATTTATATAGATCTTCTCTCATTACCTACTAAATGACAAAAATCTTCACCCCCATAACTCTTTGATCTACCGCTGAGATTTGAGATTAACATGGTCTGTATTAGAGAGTTATCCAAACCACGACCAAAATTCCTATGTTCCCTACTCATTTCACAAGGATCACATCCCCCACTAGGGTTTTATCCCTCATGTTGTTATACCTTCCATGACACACCCTCTTCATCCACCTCCCCTTAGATTAACATGATCAACATTTCCACCTGTGCTCAGAAAGACAAGGGAAAGGAAAAAGAAACTGGCCCATCAACCAACCTTGTACCTAACATACCATCCATACCCATACCCAAAGTCACAATTCAAGGTCCTACATATCCTATTTCCGATGGGTTCACACATCACACAATGCTAAAACAACTACTCCAATCCCCCCTTAAAATTTCTTTCTATGACCTCGTCCAAACCTCAGAGTCACATCATTAAGCCCTCATGGAGGTCCTTCAATCTATTGAATTCTTACCAAATTACCCCACACCTATAGCCTCCACCATTACCCCTCACCACATAGCCTCTCTCAGTAGGTCATCACATTCCTCTACACAACCTACTTTCCAAGTGGCCACCCTCAGATTTTTAGATGAAGAGATTTCTCCCTTCCAGTCTAACGACCCCAACCTCATTCTTATCATATTTTTCTTTATCAATAATATACGCATATGACATGTTATGATTGATGGTGGTGCTAAGATTAACATCATATCCTCCCATGAATACAACCAAATGTGGATACCTACCAATTACATGCATGATAAACCGGTTATGCTACACTCCTTTGATGACGTCATGACCTCTACCATGGATAGCATTATTCTCCATGTCCATGTGGGTCCCTGAACTATACTAGAACTTTTATATGTCCTAGAAGGTGAGTTCCAGTATAACTTGCTGCTCAGCTGACCCTAGATCCATGTCATGGTTTGTTTCCCTTTGACCTTACATCACTACCTAAAATTTTAACATGAGGGACATAATTACACCATCCCTACCAACCCATCATATTTCAAGACCTGTAACATGTTATATCAGCCCATTGATGTGCTTATACCAGTCAAGGCATCTTCCACTATCACTACTTCACCTTCACCCACAAGCCCATCCACCAAAAATGCCACTATCTCGGCTGCCTATAACCTTGCTATCCCCACAGTAGTTGTAGGCTCTACCACTAACGCACCTATTTCCCCATCATCTAGCAATCCATCTATCCCCATAACCTGCATACTAACTATTGATCCCTTAAAAGGTTTTTTTTATTGCTTCACTCTGGGGGGATACCACCTCTACAATATCGACACCTTCCTTACCCCACAAGAGTATGGGAATTTGTGTTAACACCCTAGTTACGAAATTCACATCAGTGAGGTTTTTCCTTATGGCCCTCGCCACCTTCACACCAATCTAACATATGGGGGACTTGATATTTCCACCTATAAACTTGAACCTCCATCCCAAGCCCATCCATTTTCGTCTAATCTACACTCCTTCACTAACCACCACTTCACTCACACTTTCCTCCACTGGTGCATTTGGAAAGGATTTGGCTTCGGTTTTTATGAATAGGGCCACCATAGTGTCATTTCCTATACCTCTCATAAACACAATGACTATAGTGGCATTGGTTTTGATGCTCTAACCTCCAAGATGGTTCACATTGACTTCAGCGCCTTCTCTCGGTTTCTTTCATTCCAGAGAAAATTTT
This sequence comes from Taxus chinensis, assembly GCA_019776745.2. NCBI lineage: Eukaryota > Viridiplantae > Streptophyta > Pinopsida > Cupressales > Taxaceae > Taxus > Taxus chinensis. The sequence goes on from CM034157.1 coordinate 31,911,607, forward strand.
AGTGGTGAATTTTCGTAAACTCATGAAAATCAAGGATTATGGAAATTCAAATAAGTGAATATTATGTTATTCAGAGCCGAGTTATTTTCTAAAAAATTTGCCTGACATGTCCCTTATACTATTTGTTTCACCTAGATTTTACACATATATAAGAGCTTATGAATGTAATTCGCCACCATTTCGAATCATATCATGCGTATATTCACTGAAGTAAACATAAGAAAATCCTCAGCCGCCAACACTGAAGTCTGAAATTTGATCCGTCCAACTGTAAGTCATCCACCTCTGAGCCAATAACTCTAAGCCGTCTAACCTTGACTCTGACGTAACTCTGCAACTCTGAACCATCCAACTCTATTCCATCCAACCCTAAGCCGTCCAACCCCTGAACTGTCCAACCCTTAGCCATCCAACCACTATTCCGTCCAACCCCTAGCCATCCAACCCCTAGCCATCCAACCCCCAGCCGTCCAACCCCTTGGCCGTCCAACCCCTGTCTGAACTGTCCAACCTATAGCCATCCAACCTGTCCAACCCTTTTACCTTTATCCATTCTCAGAGCCTTGGAACATAAGAGCCGCCCCTTAGGGCCTAAGCAGTAAGCAGTCATGGATACTAGAAATCAGGGCAAGAAGATTACAAATTCAGCAAGTTCAAAAAAGGGTGCCAATACTTTGCTTGGATATTTTGGAAAATCACAAAAAATGAAGTCGGTTTCTTCTTCAGCTAAAAATATCGGTATGTGGCAAGTGTTATTTACTGGTTATTTTATCTTACAAAATTTAATAATTATGTTTATGATACTGTTCTTGGAACTCTTTGACATTTGTAATCTGTAAAAATTTAACTATAGATAAGATTAATACTATATAAGTAACAATTTTATAAAATTATTTTTAGACGTTTCAAAAATTCCTTCACAGAATAATCAATTTATAGATATTGATGATCCATTATATGTTGAGGAAAACATTCCATCTGTTGATGAAATAGAAGTACAAGAAAATTCATCGAACTCTCAGGATACAACAATAGAGGAAGCTTCTACTCCAAGGTCTATTTCCAGAAAAAAGAGACATGAGATTCAAAATATTTCTGCTGACAACCCAGATGTAGAAGTTGAATCCCAAGGAAAAAAAGAAAATATGTTAGAAGAAAGATGGAAAACTGGACAATTGGAAGGAAATTCCAGTTCAAATGGGCTGCAAAATATCCTTTTATTGAACCTGTGTACACTGAAAATTGTAATGATGTTCCAACACAATGTCAATGCAAAATATGTGGTTGGAAATAGGGGAAGGATCACATGATGCAACTCAAACTGGACACAATTGAAAAACACTGTGGGAAAATATACATTTCCCAAAATCTTAAGGATGGCAACATAGTCAGAACACATAAATGGAAAGATGCAAAAGATTGTCTACATGTCAAATATGTAGAAGAGTATGAAAAGGAACAAAAATGTATCAAATATGTAAATGAAAAAGGTGGGACCGTAGTAGGAAAATTGAGCAAAGCTATGGAGGCAGAAATGCAAGCAAAGGGTATTCAATTTGCAACCATATTTCATATAATGAAAAGGGGAAGACCGATGTCAGATTTCAGAGAAAATAAAATGTTGTATCAAGTTATTGGTTTAAAGAACATTCCTCAATCTCATTGGTTAGATACCTGGATGAGATTGCAAAAATGTCTATCTCTGGTAGAGAAGGAGGATTTGAAACTGTGTGTTCAAAAGGAAAAGTATATTTCCCTTTCTTTAGATGAGGTTACTGCAGTCGATAATACTTCATGGATATGTATTCATGTTTACACATTTGCTAATGAAATAAGGACTCCACACCTCTTGGCAATTCATAAAATGATAGAGAATTGCAATTCTGAAAATATTTATAAATTGGTGGTGTCAAATCTGAAGGATATCGCCAGAATGGATGACTTTTCCATTGCAAAAAAATAGTTTGTGTTGGAACCGATGGTGCAGTTGTAATGCAGGGAGCTAGAAATGGTGTGTGTGTTAGACTTCAGAAAACTATTGCTCTGTATATGGTTGTTGTCCACTGCATGGCTCACAGAATGAATCTCGCCTACAAAATTGTGAGCACATTTGAAAATGTAGCTAAAGTGGAGGAATTGATACATGATCTCCATGCCTATTATTCTTGCAGTCCTAAGAGATTTTTAGAATTTCAAAAAATTTCTATTGGACTGACAGAGGGAAAAAACTTCTCAAAGATGTAGATACCAGATGGATATCTATGTATGAACCTACCTGTAGAATATATGATGAATATCCTTCACTGACAGGATTTATGTTTAAATACCGCAAGGGATGTAGATAAAGCTAAAGATCTATTGAGTGCATCTAACTGACATTGAAACTTTACTCACACTCTGCGGTATTTTTCCCATGTTGAGGGAGCTTAATATTTTAATGAAGCATGCTCAAGATCAGTCTTTCTACATTACAGACTTTATAAGACTCAGAAGACATGTTTGCTGGAGTCTAGAAAGTTTATATATTTCTGATGGGATTTTTCAGGGTGTTGCTTTTGAAAATTGGAATGCATTGACAGATTTGAAAAATTCCAAGTGCTTCTTAAAGTACAATATAAATGATCATCTGTGTATAACAACACATGGAAGAGAGATTCAACTTCATACGTACCAAAAAAGAATTGATATGGCTAACTCAGAAATAGAAGAAGTAAGAGTGACATGAAATTTATATGATGCAGTATTAATGGAAACTAGGAATAAGTTGAGAAAGATCTCTGAATCGTTAGCTAAAGAGATCCGGGAAAGATTCAAAAATGATAAAATACTTGAAGCAATGGGAGTTGTAAATCCATAGTTTTGGAATTTTTCTGGTGGCAAACCTTATACATCTATCAGTCCTTTATTTGTCAAAAACATGGGTGATCTAACTGATCATTTCTGTAAGACTGAAGAGATAAATGGAGTTTCTATAGAAGGAATTTTGGAAAGAAAACTACTTAGTTCACAGTTAATGGATTTTTCTAATACAATGATACGACAAGTTCAACTTCTACAAAACCCATAGGATTACAGTGCCATGAAAAGGATTTGGAAGGATATCTATTCAAGTAGTATTATAAGTGAAGATTTGAGCAAGTATATTAAGTAGTATGAGCTTTGTCAAACAATGATTCTGGGTTCTGTGGAAGATGAGAGGGTTTTCAGTGCACTATCCTTTTTAAAGTCAAAAGTTTGAAATAGATTGGATAGGAATCTAGAAAGTTGTCTCAGATTGTATGTATCGAGTTACTCAGTGGAGTCTTTTCCTTATGATAGAGCACTGGCATTGTGGAATTCACTAGTAGAAAGAAGAGGAGTTAGTAATATTCTTCCTGACCGAGGGGATCGAGACACATCCACAAATCATGCTACAGTTGATTTCCAAGACACAAATGAAAGTGTTTCTCTAGGACTATTCGAATTCACATAGATTTCATTTCTTCTATACATTATTGAGACTACTTATGTATTTCATTCAGAGATTACAACTTTTAATAAATGCAATATTATATTTTTCATTTTTTGATCCTTTTCCATTGGAACAATGTCATTATATTTTTCAATTATGCTATTTTTTATGTTTGGTTTTCAAATTCAGACTCAAATAAGGAAACATTCATCTTTCATATGTGTTAATTTATTTATTTTACATCTGCAACAATTCAGAAATGTAAAGAAAAAAAATAGTGTAAATTTAAGCAACATTTAAGTAAAAAATAGAAAAGAAACATAGTTTGTATTAACAACATATAGTAACATTGTACAATTCTAACTTCCAAAGTTATTTTGAACGATCTCTCATGTGGTGGATTAATTTATGAAAAAAGTACAAATTCATAAAGCATTTTCAGCCAATACAATTCAAAAAAGGGGTTGTAATAACATATCAAAGCTTCTAGACAAGTTCTATCATATAAGGACACATTACGAGGTCATCCTCTTTTTTTACCTATGATTCAAAATCATAGTTGTCCTTATGTCTGCCACACAGAATAAAAACTAAAAAAGGGCTGGCCACTATCTTTTAATTCCTACGCCAGTGTCAGAATTGTGACAACACACCTGTCACATGGTGAACTTTACTAACTTATCAAATTTTATGATGAAGGTGAAGCTTTTTATTTTTCCTTTGTAAGAGATGGAGGAATCTTCTGCATCTGTATAGAGATAGCTGCTATAACTCATGATGCCTGAAGATCTCTTGCTGCAGTGTTGATATTTTCTAGTATATTCAGCTCCTCCCTCGCTACATCTCCTGCAGACAAAAGTGTTGCATCTGCATCTGTCTTTTCCTTCAGTAAGACTTCTGGATCCATCTTATGCTCCTTTATTATCCTTCACAATGTATTATTTTGTTTATTAATAACAATGAGTTTTTCCTTACACTGTATTAAATCATTTAGGCTTTTGTGGGAATTCTTCAAATGTGCTTCAAAATTAGCTACTTCTTTCTTTAAATTTTCATATTTTTCCTGCAAAATAGAAATATTAAATTTTTAGTCTATCAGATAATATGAAAAAATATATTGCAGTGCTTATAATATCAGATAATTTTTAGTTTTTCATGTAAAACTAAATGCCCACTCACAACAGCTTTCTCTTTTTCTGCATTTGCTATTAAAACATTAGTCTTGTCTTTAGACCATTTGTTGTAGTAAGCCTGTGCTTCAACATTGAGATTCTCCAACCTGTTTAGCATTATGTCTATAATTTCATCATTGTAATCATTACTATATGAAATTGTCCCTGATTGAGCTTTGTTTAGCAAAACATCCTGCCATGTTGGTTGGCTCTCTATGGCAGTGAACAATGAATGCCTTTGAGCATGATTATGGTATCTTGTATTTATTTCTTTTATCAAAAATTTTTCTCTCCTCTCCCAAGACCACACCAAATCCACATCAGACATTACAATCTCTTTAATTTTTTCCCCCATACTATATGATATCAGATTTTCTAATATAAAATGTGTCTTTTCATCATCTTTTTGTGGAGCAGCACTTGGGGGAGGAGGAAAGTCACTTACCTGTATTACATGCACATTTTTTTGTTGAGGCAGAGTAGATTGAATCATATCATGGGTGTCAAAATAGTTACCCTTGTCTGCATCACCACTATTGAAGCCTAAATACTCCTTGTCAAGGGTGATGTTGTTGAAAAGTTGTGTGGCTGTTACACTTAAAACACCACCTAGTGACAGTCCAGGAAATTCGGTTGTAGCAGGATGAACTGTTCCTGCTGACTCTGCAGGAATCCTAATATTCTTTCCTGAAGTCCTCCTTTGTGTTTGTACTTGATGTGTTGGAGGAATTGGTGGCCTCCTTGCAAGTGGAATATGCCTTGAAGCCATATTACCTGCATGAAGCAAACAACAAATTGTTAGAATATAATGGTTGGGCTTTGTAAATGCTAAAAAATTGTAAGGAAACAAAACATGCAAATCAAACTACCATACAATATACCTTGCATAGATGGAGACACAATCGTGACATTTTGATCTCCACACCCAGAATGAGTTTGATCTTCATCATCAAACTCAGTAGTTTCTAAATACAATACATGTAGAAAAGATCAGTAGAAATATTAGAATACATAATCTATATTAATTGTTTGAATTTGTAATTTATATAAAAATATAACTTCATTATTCATACATGTAGTTAAATGTGATGGTAAACGTGATGTGCATATCGACCCCATAGGTCGCTTTTGACAAGGTCTTACTGGTGTTGATTCTATTGAATCCATGTCAGAATAAACACATACCTCTGGAGGGGATTTACCTCTAGAAATTTCCTCTTTATGTGATGTTGCAGCTATAAATTTTCTCTCCGAAATAAAATCACACAATTATTCTTTTATTCAAAATATTGAAATTTAAATCATTATAACAAGTAAATAGTAAAACTAACTGTTACCTGTTGTTCTTCGAGACTAAGACCAATCATATTATCATTGATTGCAGTAGGAATATTATGCTGTGTCAATTCGTAGTATGCTTCATAATAGAAAGAAAGAATAAAATTGCAACAAGAGAATACAATCCTGGATTTATCAGTTTGATTGGCTTTGCAGGCATGGGAGATATCTGATTTTATTCTGTTGGACAAATAACTGCACCAATCGAATTGTTGACCTGCTAGTGTCTGTAATAAATACTGAACTGCCCAATATGGAATGTCTGTAGATCTTCCCTGTAATACAATCCTGGCCTGAAAAAGTGAAGCAACTGCAATAAAGAATTTGTTTGTAATTCCTTGTAGAAGAAGGCCTCTTGATGAATGATTAAGAGGAGCTGCAATTACAGAAAAGAAACATTAGAGCCTTTGTGTGGTCGAGTAATGTTAAGAAAAAAATCATTTGAAAATAATAAACTTACCATCAACCTGTACATTGTAATGAGACTCCAAAATTTTTTTGTCTTCGTCTGTAAGGACAACCTTTGTAGTAACAGGCGGCTTATTTTCGAAAGGTAAACCTGTTAACCGATGCACGTCCTCGGGTTCAATAGAAAAATAAATTTGATAATGTTTCAGATGCACAAGAAGAAGGTAAAATTTTCCATCACTTTCATTGTAAGAGGTGAGAAGGTAATCAAGGACTGATGTATCAGTGTCGAATTGGGGCATGTTCACAAGCCCAAAAAATTCTGATTTTTCGAGCCAATCCTTTGGAGCGTCTTTTTCTTTTAGTAGAGCTAAAATTTGTGGGCACATGAGGTTTTTGTATTGAAATTTGGGTGTAGGAATAGATGTGGTACTGGCCATTGCTGAAATTTGGGAGAAGTGAAATTTGGGTGTAAAATTGGAGAGCTCAGAGCACTAGAAATTTACGTATAAAAGTGAAAAAATGAACCTTGAAAGGGTATTTATAGGGCCCATGGGTATCATTAATGAACATTAAATTCATTGGTATCAATTCCCAACCCAAGTGTGTAACTACTCTAGGATTAACCGTCAAAAGACTGCAAACCCTAACCATTACCCGACCAATCCATTAGCTGTCTAGACTCTAACAACTTACCCATACAAATCACTGACCAATCAATATCGGTCTAACTCCTCATTTTTCTAACCCACCCATCTAACTCTCTCATCCAACCAACCCATCCAAAACCCCATCTAACCCCTCACCCAACCCACTTGTCCAACCCTTAGCTGACCAACCCTCATTAGTCCTACCCACCACATCCAACCCTTGGCCATCCAACTCCTCACCTTTCCAACCCACCCAACCAACCATTTCCCATCCACCCTCTTCCCATCCAACCCCTACCTGTCCAACTCCTATCCATCTAACCCACCCATCTAGCCATTTCCCATTCAACCCCTTCCTGTCTAACCCCCACTCATCTAACCCTCCCGTCCAACCCACCCATCCAACCCACTTCCAACCATTGACCATCCATCCAACCTCCGTCCAACCACCCATCCAACCCACCCATCCAACTCACCTGTCCAACCTACCCGACCAAAATTGTGAAATGAAGGAATAATGCTCTATGAAATCTCCTTTGCCACAAAACACTTTTTCAGAAATTTTCCAACAATCAAAAGTTGATTTATGAGATTTTGCAATGATTAGAAAGTAATTTTTTAGAGGGGTCTTCTTAAAATGAACCCACCGTATGATGGGTGTCATACTTTTGGTACTAGCTATGCGTGTGCCCCTACAATGTTGTTACAAATTGAATTTCCTTTCACTCTGGGGTAGTGATCCCCTTCACACACCATATAAATTCACACTTGTTCATATGCTTTGTAGCATCCTTAATACTATGTAGTCTAGTAGGTGTAAATACATATAAAAAAATACTTATGGGTGTGGTTGAGGCCCTTGTCCACCTAACCCAGAACCTTTGTTTCCTCCTAAGTTTCCTCCACCACAAGATCCTCCTGATCTGCTAGGTCCACCAGGTCCTCCAGCCCCTACACCACCAAATACACCTCATATAGCCAACAAATGGCCTTAAGTAGTCATGCCTACTGTTCCCAACATCCCATTAAAATACGTGTCGATGGTTTGTGATATTTTCCCACTTCCAATTATGTATCCCATGTCTCTCCTAGATGTGAAACCCAAACTTTGTGTATTTACACCTTTTCCAAAAATTCCTCCAAAAACAGGAATGATTTATGCAACCATCGATGTCCCAAATGAGAAATTATATCTCCTAGTCACAAATCGGTTACTTCCACGGATACCAACTGGTTTAGCAATACTTATCCCTTGATATAGAAAACTAAGCACCAGGGGTTAGTCACTAGGTGGGTTCAGATGCATGCTAATGGCTATCATTTATTCACACAATGAACTCTCATCAGAAGTTGGAGGGGTTTCTCTTCCACACTTTCGAAGATGGGGTAACATAGACTGCTTAGGCTCCATGTCCTCTATGTGAACCTCAATTCCTTCTGATAACATCTACCTCCATAAATCCATCACTCACACAACCTTGCATTGTCTAGCCAAATCCATTTCACGTGCCTCACTGTACTTGATTTGTCTCACTTCCCTTTCCTTTTTATCCACAATGTCTGCGATCTTCCTCTACCCTAACTTCATTGCCTAGTGCTTAAATAATTTTATCTATCCATAGGCTATGCCTCCAAACTTAATTTAATGATCAAGATATTCATAACCAATGAGATAGCATGTAAAAATAATCCTTTGGGAAACCTCTGGACAAGGATACGTATAAATGGCATATTCTAGAGTATAGTTGGTCAACACTTCTTTCCATCAATGGTCAACAACATCCATCCAAGTAAGATCTGCATCCTGTAGTTTTTAGTAATCATCTTAGGTCCATATGCACTATCTATAGTACTAGCTTGATCTATATGTATATGTTGAAAGCCATTCATACAACTCCATTAGAAAGTAGAAGAATTTTTTTTCATATAGATCCTAGTATAGGTGCTCTTCTACCCATCTGTGTGTATCAAATTCAGGTCCAATTTTGAATATTTGAGCAAACGCATCCTCTGTACTCTTGAACCATGTTTCAATACTTTCCAAGGTCAAGTGATCTGTCATCAATGGAACCAAGATGTAGCCATTTCTCAAAAAAACTTTGAAAAGAGGTCCTAAGAATGGAACCAAGATGTAGTCATTTTTATGCCCTTAGAACAACAATTTAATCCCATGTGTGCCAGTTTCTTACCCGAGGAACACGTGGGAACCAAGCCCCTCCTTTATGTGAGTCTTATGAGAGTACATTTCTTAATGACAGATACTTAGATGCAAAAAGGTAAAGAACCATGCATTCATTATGAGAGATTTAAGATGAGTCATTATATCATTATACCTTCTTAGATAAAAGGAGAAACATCAAATGAATAACATATTTGATTCATACCAAAAAGGAAATGCACTAGGTTTTATACCCATGAACAATACATATTTTGAACAGAACCATATATTTCATATTAATCATAGTTCATCAACCATATTACATTCACCAAGGCCATGATAGGGAAATATATCAATGTAGATAAGATTCATGCATCATAATATCTAACTATGCTTCCCATAGTACAAAAATACTTTCACAAATTAATCCCTCTAGACAAGATATTACTCCTACATTCCTCTAAATGAGAACCCTAACTCTCTGGAACCTTCTCATTATTCCTACAGAGCTTTTCCTTTGATTCTCTCTATTTTTTCTCTCTTCCTTGATAATGTATCTTTAGTCGTTGTATCTCCTTCTTCTACCCAAGAATCTCTATATATAGCTTTATTGCCCACCTCCATGCCTTTTTGAAGTGGTATATTGGTTGCCAAGTGTCAAGGTGGTATTCTAATGGAGAATTCTTGTTCCCATCTGGGTTCTCCACTCTCTATAATGATGTCTTTCTAGATCCTTCCATCACATGGAATATTCCTTTCTTGACCACCAAGTTTCCAGGCTGCACCTTATGCACTCCACATGCTTAGTTGGGTCATGCTTTTCTAATGTACTTCTTGGAATGCCAAATATGGATAAGTACTGAAACCACTTTCTTTTCCTTGTGTGCATGCCATGGGTTCTACTAAACCCTTCTAAAACCCTTGTCTTACATTCCTTTACCCTGCACACCCTTCGTCATATTGGTTCTGCATGCCCATGCGCCTTCTTGTACTTATCTAATATTTTGAGGCTGAAAAATATGTGAGGTCATCTCCTTCCAATTAACTTCTTCTCTTTTCAATTCTACATGCACATGTGCAAGCACCTAGGGTGGTGTAGAACTTATGTACCCATAGTGATGGTGGTAAGGCCTCTTGCCCCTCCATCCAAAGTTTTTCACACTTTTGGATGTGATGCAAAGCAGGGAACTTCCCATGAAATTCACATATATGAGAAGGTATGTTTCTCCTTAAGAACCTAGTAGAAAAGGTGATTCTCACTTCTCTCCATTCTAATAATTTTTTTGTGTGTAGTCCACCAATGTGTTACTATCTTGTGTAAAGTATATACTAACATATTTGATCTATCTCCTTCATTCTTCCACTAGGATTCTATGTCACGTAGAAATACATCAGGATTTCCTTCACCATTTTACCTAGGTACATGGTTATAACTCAAGCACCTAACCACGTGCGGCCTGATTACATGAGTGACTATGTTCTTAACCTCTCATCCAAATACTTGATATGTTCTATGTGTGCAATTATCACACACAATACTTGTGGTATCACTAAATTAATGAGCATCATCCCATTGTATCACTCCCTCCTTAGATGTCTTAGTTACCTCAGAATGTCTAATTGTGCATGCATATATCATGTTCAAGTCCTATTCACTCAAAGGATCAACATATGAATCATACTTTCCATCTGTCAAAGGTATAATAATAAGATCTTCCTTGTTCTCAAAGATAATTCACCCTTTTTTGATGCGTAAATATGGATTATTCACATAACACTAGGGGTGCATGGGTAATCCTGGGAAGCTATCTTCTTTAGCTAGTTCCAACACTTCAAATTCCCTAGTAAATGTGGTTCCCTGAATCATAATAGTCGCATACTTAAGTAATCTAAGAGGCATATCCCTAGTTCTATTTTTCATATATAACACATTCAAAGAAGACTATAATGGTGGTCTTCCCATTTGAATCCAAGCATCCAACATGAGTACATTAACTTCCGCACTTGCATTTATTAGAATATTACTCAAAAGTCATCAGTCTATGAATGAATTCAATGTAATATCCTTATCATACACATGATTATAGGGAGGTAGATTTACATGAAGTATCTTCCTTTCACACTTATTACCTATGCATGGTATCTTTTATCTCAACCATTATCCTAACAAAGGGATTATGTTCTCTTGATGCAACGTTCAACATACCTCCTTTAAATTATCTATGTCCTTTTGTGGGAGCTCAACCATATTTTCCCATTCCATCATGCATTATTACTTGTTCAATCTCTGGATTTATCTTTGTAGATCCCTGATAATTTCCATAGTATTCTGGTAAACCTCTTTCTGATGTGCAACATTAGGGTACTTAGCATTTATTACTTCTTGATTTTTTATAGCCAACTTATACTTTAGAGGTTCACGTGTGCATACCACCTCATCATGTGTAGTAACTAATATGGGTTGTAATTTAGAATTAAGTCCAACCTTTGACATATACCGATCTCTATTTACGTGTTGTATCTTAATCATAGTTGCACCGTTGTGTTGCTTATGTTTCTTGGTCATATTCTCATACAAGTATGGAAATTATTTAAATTTTTGTTGTTTCCCATAGGATGAGAAAACCACATTCTGATGGAACTCACATTGATAATGATCAGGAGATCCACAAGTATAAAAAGTTACTCTAGGAAATCATCCCCTGCCACTGCCACAACATTGGCCTCCATATCCTCCATGAAAGCCTTTATTCATGTTATCCCCATTATTTCACCCTTTATTATGTTGTTCTCCTTCATCCTTAGATACACCTTCTACACAAGTCTCATACACACCAATATAAATGCCTTCATGGATATGATCAATCAATCTGTATTCAATAATGTCGTATGAGTCTTGTAAATATTATAGTACAAAGACACATTCTTCTAGATCTAATGCTAAAAAAGAGGGCATATACATGCATCATGGTGTAAATAAATTTTTTCACAATTAGGAACATGGTGCACACCAACTTATGAGGAAAACTATCCTTGCTATGTCCTTCAACCTCGGAGTCTGTAAACCATATCACACTACATGTCTCAGGAGATGAATTAGTAAAGATATTCTCCAACTATTTCTCCATAGCTATAATTTGCACCTCTACAAATGGACTTACCCTAGTGTCCACACTCCCAACTACCTCAGCATGTAGATATTCTTCCAAGGAGTCTCACATGTCTACAAATTTCTTATGAGATATTTCCCTTTGAAGAGATATTTCCCTTTGAAACGGAGTTAAAATTCCACCTAAAAACCATTATTCATGTTGACTAGAGTGTATGTAATAAGACAATTTTGATAACAAAGTTTTAAAATGTGTGTCATATTCCCGAACAATTTCATATAAGCCTTGCTTAATGTCCTTAAGCGCACTAATAATTTTCTTCTCAAACTCAGGAATACAGAACTCTTCTATAAATGCATAATATAAAGCACTATAATCCACTGTAGTTTGATGCGGGTCATACTTCCTATACCAACTATGTGTGAGCCCCCGAAAAGTAGTATTAAACTGATTTTCCTTCTTATCTGAAGTGAAGATTCCTTTAGTGCTCCATAATAACTCACACTTATGAAGATGCTCTGCAACATCTTCAATACCTCTATATTCTTGAAAGTGGAGATAAATCTTGTAATAAACTATGTGAGATTGATGTAGGGGTTGCTAGGAATGTGAGCCCTGTTCTCTAGATCTAGAACTGAAACCACCACCAGTATTTTCTCCACCTCCAGAACCACCTGATCCACTTGATCCCAAGCCTCTTGATTTTCTTGATCCTTTAGAATCTGGCATCGAACCAGTGGATGTACTTCCTTGAGTCCCAATAGTAGTACTAAACTGAACTCCCATAGTCTCCGAAGTTTTAGTACTTCCAGATGTATTCCCAATGTTCTACATGCCCACACTCTGTCCTGATGATGTGATAGAAAATATTCCTCTAATCAGGCCTCCAAATAACAAAGATGATATTTGTGCTACCATAGGTGTATGTGTTGTTTGATACACTTGTGTATTGAAAGGAAAATGATATCTACTTGAAGCTACTAGATTACCTACACTCACTTGATTAACAATTAATACTTTTGGAACTGGAACAACAAGCGTAAGGGCTAGCTTTCCAAGTGGGATCAGATGCGCACCCGCAGTCCTTAATCTTTCTTTCTCTTACATGCTCTCATTAGAAGCTGAAGGGGATTCTCTACTATGATTTCCTAAGTGGGGGAGAACCTGGTGCTTTAGCTCCATGTCTTCCATGTGAGCTTCAAATCCTTCATGATACATCATCCTTTGGAACTCCAATGAATCCTCAATATCATGCTAATTCTCTAATTCCCTCTACCCTACTTCATTATATTTAAGCCTCCTTTCCTCTCTATACCTTTCTGTCATCAGGTCTTCCATATATCACCACACTTTATCCTTCCCCTACACACTATGGTATGTTTAGCTAGCCATAAGTAGGAACTCCTAACTCAACACAACCATCAAGATATTAATTGCAAAAGTAATAATACAAATGTAAGGTCCTATAGGCTCATGCAAAAATTCAAACTCAAAAAATTACAAACAATAATACATAGAAACATCATACTCTAAAGTATAATTAAGTACAACACTAGCCCACCAATGATCTGCAACACACATCCAAGGTTCATCTACATCAAAAAAAGTTTGGTACTCTTCCTATGTCCAAACCCTTGGTCTAACATCAACTTTTCTTTGATTCATATGTTGATAACCACTCGTATAAATCTATTTGAAAGTAACAAAAGAACATTTTATAGAGCTCATGATATGGATTATATTCCACCCACTTACATGCGTTGATATTAGATCCAGAACCATATATTCATACAAACTGATCTTTTCTGCCGATTACCCAATATTCAATGGCCATAAAAGTCAATTGATACACCATCATCATACGACATCATGGAAAACAGTTTGAAAAGATGTCTTGATAACATAACCAAAACATAGTCTTATTTTATATTCAGATTCCTAGGCATGCTATCACTTCACCCAAATAGTTTTGGGTGCTCACCTGAAGTGTGAAAATCCTACCAGGTCCCTCTTTTATGGAATCCTTATCAATATGTTATCATGCATACTTATATATTCCATAACCATACCAAGTAATTAAAGGTAAAGCATAACAAGAATCAGATCATAACCATAGTGCATAATGAATCAAATAAGGATCAAGATTATATTTACCATAAAAGTACCATGAATAGAGACATCAACAACCAAAATCCATCCATAACTATCCATTATATTATCTCATCACAAACTAGAATCTGAATACATAGAAATAATTTCATAAAATTCATGTGCACAAGTTCATACCAGAAACATAACTCTAGTACATATGGTCATTAAAACTCATAACTCTATAAAATATGTAAATAAATACATATATATAGGGATGCGGACTTTCCCTTCACCTCCCATACACTCTCAAAATAGGTTACATGCTTAAGATATGCATGTTCCAATAGCTACATGATTTTACAAGGATGCTAATAATATATTGATCTATAATTAAACTTTATCTTATTCCTATTATTAGCTCAAAATATGCATGTCTCTTGATCTTCCACTTGCTCCCAAAATATATTTTACTTGGTCATGAAGTCCTCATTCTTTTATCTTTTAAATGCTCCACAATCCATCCTATTTTTAGCCTGATCCAAGAAAAATGACTAAGTATTGAACTTTGTCTCTCTGGGCACGAAACCTCAGGGCACAATTATGTTACCCTCTCATGACTATTCATGTGCCCCCTTATTTCACACTAATATCACATGCACATCTGATACTTAGAAAATATTTCACAAGCCCAACACTAATTGAGAAAACCAGACAGTCTTGACAAGTTGGATGTGTGAGTGTTTGCATGACAGAATTATGAAACATATACATGGGTTTTTTGTTTATGATTATTCATTATTGGTAGTGTCTTTGAATGTGATCATACATGTGTTGGAAGTCAAGTTCTTCTTGACTATTTTTATGATTTTTTTGTTGTTTTAGTGACCAAGTTGGAAAGTTTTCCTTAAAAACCATATTCTCTATTTCATGGAATTCAATCATGTTTTGATGTTTCTAAGTTCATGTTTCAGTTGTCTATAACCTTCATTTTTTATTATTGAGTTGTTGGAGGGTGTTGAAGATCATGATCTTGAAGATTGGTTCTAGGAGAGTTTCATATTCTTGTTCTCAAGAAGGTGTCATGGTGTGAAATAAAGTTACAAAGTTTTTTAAGATTGGAATAGGATTTTGGAGGTCATTGACAATGCATATGACACGTTCTTGTGTTTTGGTAAAGGATTAGGCTTTTTGAAGAGCTAATGGAATATTAAGCCTATATTAAAGACACAACAGAATAAGAAATTATTGTATCTTGTTTATTTTATGTTATGAAAATGTTTTATCATCTTCCATGGCTGGCCTATGGTGTTTTATTGCTTGTGACTAGTATGTACGCAAGGTCAATTAGGCCTATGTGGGCTAGAGAAAGACATAGAGATACAACAAGTTAAGGGTTGAGTGTAAGAGATGAATAAGGTCTTCTAGCTGATATGAAGAGTGTAATGAATTCATGAAGAAAATCCTACATGTGATTAAGGTCATATTTTCCAAATGTAGGTCAAGGTGAAGGAAGATGATGATCAAGAAAGCAAGATAGGTAGTTTTGAGTATGTTCAAGATCAAATGAAAAGGTGTACGAAATGTATTTGATGTTTGAGGATTACAATGTGTGCTAGAATATTTTTAACATGATGGTATGATTTTTACATCAGAGATAGAGAGAATATAGAGAGTAGAAGAGATAAGAATAGAAAATATGTCCATCACTTTTTTATATAGCAAAAATAAGAAGGTGGGAAACATTCTTACGTGGCTGAGTTGGTGCTTAGTCTTCCTTGCAAGTTGATACTTACTAAAACTCTAGGGATTTAGTGCTTCCTTGCAAGTTGGTTCTTGATATAAATTCAAGGGTTGTATTTTATCATTGATTTGGCTCTTCACTAAATCAAGGGGTTATAGCCTCCTTGCAATTTTGTTCTTACTAAAGTCTAGTTAGTGATAGATAAATTAGGGGTTGGTGCTCCTTATGGAGTTGGTGCTTCACTAAATCTTTAATTTTGTTTTATATATAAGAAAAATTCAATGAGGTTTTTTCCCCCTTGAGGATTTCCCACATATATGATGTGTTCTTATGTGTTCTCTATTGCTTCAATTTATTTTGGATCATTGGTTCATGTATAATAAGCTCACAATTGTTAATGAATGTTGAATGACTACTTTGATGGTTCATACAACTTATCATAATTTAAGTAAAAAAAATTTAAGGCTTTGATTCACTGCCCTTTTAGTTATTGTTCTTACAAGACCAACATGAATATTTTTTCATTGAAAATTATTGTGAATATGAGACCTTATCTTTCCCATTGGGAGATGCATATCCTCTTAATGAGGAATTTATGAATAAGATGTTTAGACCTCTCAAAATTGAATCTACTCAAGGGTTCTCCATCATGAAGATGAATTTTAAAGATCAAGATGGTAAAACCAGGGAAGATGATGACTTTAACTATTCATATCCAACCCTTTGTGCATTATCCTTCCAAGAAGATGAAGAATTATGCACATCACACTAAGATAAGAAGAAGATAAAATGTGATCCAATTTTTATGAAAGATAATTTTTTAGATAAATTGAGAAACATGGGGCATTAAGAGGCTTGTGAAAAAATTCAAGCCTCATCAAGACCATGGTCACAAAGAAGATAAAAAACAAAGGTAAAATGTACATCAAAGATCATAAACCTTGGTGTGAAAATGGTAAGCTACATATGATCAAAAATCATTCTTGTAGTAGCAATAGAAGATAAATTTTTTTTGATGAATTTATAAATGGATAAGAGAGTGGAGATATGATATCAAAATAATAAAGAAAATATTTTTTCTAAGTGGACCCTCACTTACAAAAAACATCATGCAAAATTTCACAAGAAATTGAGAAGGGGGTCATATTTAAGTGATCAATTTAATGAATTTGTAGAACAAAGACATTTGGTGATACCCTTGCATGACCAAACATTTAGTGAAGAATCAATGTTAAAGTGAAAGCAGGTTATCCCTTGCATGTACCATTGATCTATAAATCAGCCAAAAAGTTTTTGTTGACCTCGAAACCCTATATGTTGTTAATTGTTTACTGAAAAATTACTCCATTTAAGTAAATCAACTCTAAAACAGATGCACAATAAAATTATGACCAAAGTACACATAGGTTGATAATGGAGTTCATAAATAGTCTACGTCTTTAGGTTCATAATCAAACCAATTTATTGTTAACTCCTTAACTCCAATTTTAAGATGAAATTACAATAGAAGTAGAATAAAATTGAATACTTAGAGAAAAAGAATCCTTATCATGACCACCGAGACACTTCCCCAACTTATGAATTTGGTCCAATCCCAATATTTTCCTTCACAAAATTTTTTTCCTATGGCTCCCTAATTAGTCTTATAGATGCTTGATGACATACTATGGCTCCCCAGTTCATTTTTCCAAACTTGCACTATGAAAGTGTGGCGCAATTGGCAAATTGATGAGTTTATAATAACTCCCAATTTTACAAATGTCACATATTTAAAATAATAGGACTTGGATCACACAATATTTACATAATTAATAATAATTAATCACAAAAGTTTCTTTTTTAAATATAATACCTTTTAATCCTCCCTCAAATAGCTTGGAAGCTCTTTATTTTATCCTCCTCGGGCTCCTTTTGAAATGGCTTAGAAACTCATTGTGTCATGTTTAGAGTGGAGTGTATGAAGGGAATTTTATAGGATTTATCAAACATGAAAAATTTGGTATATCAAATCTCATCTAACTCAATTCCAACCAACTTAATTGGTCGAGTTGATATGGCCAGTGCGCTTCCAAAGGGGAGGTCACGATGTTGACTCCCCAACCCCTTTCTTCATTTTGGTAGGTTATCCTAAATCATATCATAGGTGATATAGGTATTTGGTATCATATGTTGTGTGGTTTCCCTTTATGTTTTGTATTTTACTTTATATTATCTGTTCGTGTTGTTTTTCTCTTGGTTATGTCTGTAGCTTTGCTAGTTGTTGAGTATGGTGACTTTATGGCCCAACAGATAAGGCAATATTCTGCTACTCCACAAGATACCCAAGGTTATTCATTACCCCTTACATTTAAATGTCCCTAAAATAGAGCCATATTTTTTCATGTTACATGTATAGCATGAAAAATTGATAATTTTTGGCCATGACAACTAAGCCCACCATTTGAAAACCTATATCCTGGTCATTGTGAACCATTCTTCTAGGTAGCCCACCTGCTCTCCCAACCCCTCGAGGTTTGTGTCACCCTCACCTTGGATGAGAGGAAATAACTAATATGGTTTTCAAGTGTGTTTCATGTTCAAGGGAATAGATCCAATATGGTTGTATGATTAGACTAATCTTCGAGGAGGAATAATGTTCTCCAAAACACTAAATTGACTATTTTTATCCATATTACAACATAAGGACATCCTCCAAAAACTAATAGGGAAGATTCAAGCCATATAAAATATTTGTAGGAGAGTAATTATGTTATCTGAGGTAGTTTAGGGAAAATATGTGGAGATAATTGATGTCGGGAATAAGTTAAGAAAAATCAGGTCATTTTGGGCAAAGGGAATGAAGGCTCCAATCGAGAAAGTCACCTTGTTCAAAATATTCTAGGAGTTATAGGAGGATTTGGAAGCTCATATAATACTCAATGGAAATATCTTTGAATTATCCACATGATGGGAACATAATTTTTTTTCGAAGTATTCAGTATCTCTTGTGATATTTTAGTCATTGTTGCATCCCATTCGTGTTAAAAGGGTGAATGGTGCCAAAACTAAAATTTGAGGCTGAATCAAGTATTGAAAATTATGTTAAAGAGCTTTATGGATGATTTGGATTCAAAATCATATAATATTTTACCTTTGAACTCCATCTTTCACTCTCGGGATAGAAAAGGTAAGCTACATGTTCTAATTTCACGTTGGGATGATGATGTCAGCATCAATTTAGGATTACTACACTTTTCAAGGATGTGTGTCCCATTTAACTTATATCCAAGGTTATAATGGACATGGGGGACACGAAATTGTTCCCTCCTATCCATGTTATGCTTTTGTCACTTAAAAGTTATAACTTGAAGTGTTAGGTGAGTAAAATGTAAAAAATAGACCACTTTTTCATGATGAACTCCCCCTTGGTGCATTTTTTAGCATGTGATGACCCGTTGGATTTCACCTAATGTGAAAATGGGAATGGGGGACATAAAACTATGCTCTCCCATGATTATTTTCTCCTTGTAACTTGCAATTCATAACTTTTGCAACTAGGAAGTTACAAACTTGCATATTTTTTTTAACTATTTGGGGCCCCCTCATGAGATGAAGACCTATAGCTTATTTTCACCCATTTTCCACTCAAATTATCCCCAAGGTTTAAAGGGAAATTAGGTACACAAAATTTTTCTCTCCCTCTCTGAGCTATCCCCAAAACACATGTAAAACCACAATGTGGCTCCTTAGTGTTAATTTCCAGCCCTATGCATCTCATCCACATGAAACCACACACTAACACTTGGCATGATCTGATTTAAATTGCACTTGTGTTTCCCATGTTTCCCCTTTTCCCCATTTCCACCTCTTTTCCCACTTTTTTAGGGTGTAACTCAACATAAACTCTCATCCAACCCTCGTTAAGCCTGTTTGAGTCAAGACGGAGTTAAGGTGTGTAAGTGAGATAAAAAAGATTGATGTTAAAACACTTCACATTTTTTTTATGTTTCAAATCCGCATTCCTATTACTAGTATTGTACTAAAAAATTTCATGGAACCTCATATACAAAAAATGGAAAGTTTCTCATATCTCTCAAACCCCTTGTTCAATCCCCACGATATTTTAACATCTCTTTCTAAAAAACGTCTTTCAAATGAACCAAACCTTACAACCAATGGTGTTATAAATTATTTTAAATGGCCATACAAATTTTCCCAAAATAAAAATTCATTTTTCATATCTATGGATTTCTAACGATTGAAATCTTCTTAAAATTGGAGGAAAACATCCTTATGAAATAACAAAACTTTTAAGACCACTCTCATTCCATTCCAACAATGAGAAGAACCACTTATAAAAATATTAAGCCTACCTAAGCATCACATTCTATAAATATTAAGTGTTGCAAAAAGTTCATTTTCAGAGTTGTCACTACTCTTTGTAAATCAGGAAAACTCAAAAGTGCTCAATTGAGCAACCAGTGACTAAAAAAATGACTTCTCAAAATAATAATTACTAAAAATAGTAAATTTCATAATATTGGTCTAGAAAAAAGGATGCGAAGTCATCAATGGTGATGGAAGGGAACTTGGATCTATTTGAAACAATGTAAAACATCATAGTGATTTGATAGATTCAAGATTTCATAGTATACACTTTCAGTTGAATGCGGGAGCAATTTTCCTAGTTGGAGAAAAAGAATTTTTTCAATAAGTAACATATGAAAAATAAGATGATTGAGTAACATGAGGATGATTCCATTCAAAAAGTATATATATTTATCACATATGTGAATTTTGAAGCCAAGAGGGATAAGGTGATGATCTCCTTGTCATAAATCCAACCTTGTGTTTAAATAGGATCATCATGTTTTCAAGAACATGTAATCATCTTAAGTTCAAAAAGTCTAAGTAACTTAGTAGTTTTTTTGAACACTTATTCAATGCATTGGAAGGTGTCCTCATATCACATAAGGAATAAGTTATAATCTTAGTTTTTTAATTCAACATGTGGTTGAGGGAAAGGAGCTTCATTCATGGTCCATCAAAAGTGGATTCTTCATCAACAAGAGGCTTTCCCATCTTCGGATTTTCAAATCTCTCTCTTCTTCTCCCCCATCTCTCTAACATTCTATTTATTCACCACGAATGTACCTTTTCACTCTTTTTTTATTCACTTAAGTGAATTAATAATGTATTGTAAAATTCCCTTCTAAAAAATAAGAAAAAGACTTAATTTCATTCCTAGGGAATGTGAAAGGTCACAAGTGGTGGTGAGATGAATATTCACATGGGGAGAGGAAGAGGCATTATATAAGCTATAAATTGGAATGTCTCCTTCATTCCAAAGGGTTAGAATTCGTTGATTATTACTAGTTATTGGCTTTCACTAGTAGTTCAAGCAATAAAGATACGTTATTCTATCTCCTTGCATATGTTCTTCCATCCTCTCTATTTTACATATTTGCAAACATTGTAATCTTGTAAAACCAAAAAGGAAGTTTTTGTATCTGATTAATAAACTCATATAGCTTTGTGACTCTAATTTATTAGTCTTACTAATGCTTACATGGTTGATTTTTTCCTATCAAATGTGTATATACTTTGGTTTTTGTTTGTGAGAATATGCTAGTTTCTACTCATGAAATTAATCCTCTCTCTGTATTTATACTACCCCCCCTTTACCTCTCTGCAAAATAATTCGTCTCATGTATATTGTACAAACACTTTTCTATAGGTTTAGTGGAGTATTCCTATGTGATCCCTGACCTATTGGCCACTCCACAGTTTATTTAGTTCTTGCATTCAATAATGGGAGCCTCCACATACCAAAGAAGTAGGGAATTAGCCCAGTAACCATTGGTAGAAACCAATAATATAAATGCAAATAATTGCTTTACCAACACTCATGTATTGCGAGAATTAATTATTTGGGAATGTTTGGATCTAATGCATTATTTTTAAATCTAGTGGTTTTATATGTAATCCTATCTCTAGAAAAGAGAAAGACACTCCAAAATATAGATTAAATCTAAAATTTATTGGGATAAAGAAGCGTCTTAAAAAATAATAATGTGCTCCATGGATATTGTGTAAAGAGAAATTTGATTTATTCAATCAAACAATGCAAGAGAATCAAATAAAAAATCACCATGGGTCCTCTATGATTTGTGCATTTACCACTGATGGGTACATCATAGGTCTCAACACACAATATTGGGATAACATTTTGAAGATAATTATTGTGTTTTTTTCTTTCAATTATGCCACATGTTGTTCTCTTCATACTTTAATTTTTTAATTTATTTATACAACTTATATTTCCCTCAACATTAAGTCAGCTATTTTATAATCTTCTAACAAACCTACTGAAGGAAATATATCAAATTTTAATTTTTTGAGGTAATATAACTTTTCTTAAATTTATAACTCAACCATTTGTATGAGTTTCATTATTATATTGACTTGCATGATAACTATTGTTTTTAAAATAGGAACCCATGTTCAAAAAATATATTCGAAGCACAAATTGCATAGGGGAAGAAAGTGTTGCATATTTTATTTACAAATTGTAAAAGGAATTTCCTACCTCATTTATGGATTTTCAAACTCATATATTAGTGCATTTGATCAATTATCTTCAAATGGAAGGTGTAGTTAACATGAAATTGTTATTTTCTCCAGATAGGTACATGAAGACCTTACAGGGATTTATAAAGAAATTAACACATCTATAGGGTTCTATGAAAGAATTATACATTATTCAAGAAATGTTTTTTGTATGTAAAAATATATTTTGGAGTAATTTACACATATTCCATGCACTTGGGATGTTGACCAACGAAATAAAAAATTACAAGAGAACCTTTTTAGAGAAAGAAATTATGTGAATTTTGGTACATATTAAAATTCATATAAAACATTATATATGATATATGACCAATTTGTTTAGCTATTAATTAATTATTTACATGTTTGATTATTAGGGCATAGTGAAAAACATACCATAAATAATATCATATTATTAAATATTTTAGAGATGGTTGTGTGGCTTAAAGCAATTAAAGAAGAGAAGACTAGCCATGCGAGTAAAAGGATTGATTAGAGACAAAAACATCCACACAAACCATTTTCAACCGATTTGCAAAAACCCTTAAAAATCCAACCTATGTTTTATCGTCTTAGTTCATAATTAGATAATATTCATGTCATAAATCAAAGGGAAGTAACACATTAAGAATTGGACATATTGTAGGGATGTGAAGAATTGTTAAGTTTTAGCAACAATGTTTCTTACATAAGTGCTTTATATATTTTTTAGAATTATATTAATACTGTATTATATGAAATTAAATAATTAATGTGAGTGAAAATTTAACAATGTGATCATATGGAAAATACTTCCATGTGGAAAATATTGACAAGAGAAGGGTTGCTTGTTGCAGAGTTGTTTCTTTTGAACAAGCCAACCAAGATAACTTGTTAATGATATGGCTTTGGTCTAAAGGATATTGGACTATGATAGAAAGATATAATAAATAACCTGATTAGAGAATTATTTAAGTTTTCATATTTATGTTTACTTGGTACATTTCCATTGATAATAGATTTTTTAGAACGGATAATGAAAGTGGACTCAACTTAGTTGAACTCACTAGAGCATTACCCAAGGGGAAATATCCACATGTACTTCCTCAAAATTGTTATCAGGTATTAATTTATGTAATTTTTCATAATTACATATTATATTTTTTCATGTGCACAATTATTACAAGTAGGTCATGTATTAAATTTTTTTGAACTATATTTTTCTAATTCTTCTTCTATCTTGATATAGAGATAAGGTAATTAGAATTTTGTATTGCATTGTGAGCCAAGGATGAAACATGTTGTTGATGACAATTTTTATGTAACATAAACATCATGGGGAATAATGTATTTTTTTAATAGAGATGATAAAATTGACTCTAGTGATAAATTGGTCCCTGTTAATAATGAAAAATATCTTCAAACTAATCAAGCCGCTAAAGTTGGAGATCATGATGATCAACTTGGTGAATCTGATTTTGAAGAATATGATGTTGAAAAAAGTTATAGTGATGAGCTTCATGAATCTACATATATTAAATAAAATGATGAAATTAGTATCCCAATAGGGAGATATTTTAATAAAGAATGGAATATTCCCATAACTACATATATATAAGAATAAAAAGGTGAATTTAGTTTTTATTAAAAATCCAAATCATGTAACCAACAAGGATTTAGTGGAAATAAAAGAAGATAAAATTAATATTTAAATGATTCATATACCTATTTTTGATATGATAATTCATTAATTCCAAATTTTGACTTGGGCTATCTATCTCTCCTTACATTTTATAAATCTACTTAATTTGTGTTGTGTTTCCTTTGTTAAATATTGAGATAATTTTTGATAGCTTGTAAACACAATTAATTTTTCATATAAGAAGAATTCTATACAAATATGAATTTAATAACTGCCACACAAATTCTTGATTAACCAAGAAGTTTAAACATCCTTGCATATTTTTCTCAAATGTAATATTGCATAGATCCTAAAAAAATTATCGAGTTTTATTTAGTTTTTTATATGTTTTGTTTTTATGAAAAGGAAACTAATATAGAAGTTGTATGATAAAATAAATAATATTATAGTAATATATTATTATAAATATTAATTTAATAATAACATTAATTAATATAATAGCAATCCATTTACCAACGAGTCCTTGAAAAGGACCCTATGGAAGAGGAAATGGAAAAGAGGATTATTATGAATGATGACATAAGTGGTTTAATAGATCATGTAATGAAAAATATTGGTGGAAGTGAAATAAATGACCAAGAAAGATTATTTGATAGAGGTATAGTGGGTTTCATTGTTTTAGATAATATGAATTATATAGTACATGAAATGATTTTTCTCTTTTTTATCCTCTTGAGCCAACATTTCCCCAATAGATATGGGGGTAAATGAGGTGTAGATAATTATTGGTCCATTAGGGGATGGAGGTTATAGTCAAGGAGTAGTGAGTAGAGATGCTTTCAAATTTTCAAAGGCTTGCTAACAGTTTCTGTTCAACACCAGTGTAATGATGAGGTTATTGATTGAATGGGTCCAATATGTGAATTCTAGAATGAAATATCGGATTACCCCAAGCTTTCCAAGGAAAGTGTGGATGTCAAGTATAGATGTGGGATGTAGTATGTCAAGAATATATTTAATATTTTTAGGTTTGATATCTATGTCATATTGGGAAACAAGGAATCCTAGGAGTTTACCTTGAGTGACACAAAAGATGCACTTTCACAGGTTGAGAAAAACTTGTATCTATAGAGCTATTAAAGAGAAAATTTGAGGTCATGGGCATGATACTTTTCACATCAAGATTTGCTGAGGAGGTCATCCAAAAATTTCAAAATTGTATGAATGAGATCATGAAATATGTGTATCATAGCTCATTGATAAGTTGCCACATCATTTTTAATGCCAAAATATATCTTGATATAGAAATAGGTGCCCCAATCAATAGTGAATGTGGTCTTATGTTAATATTCAATATTTATTTCGATTTTATGGTATCCCAAGAATCTATCGATGAGTGATAACATCTCATATCCTATAGTGGCATAAATGATGACATCAATGGAAGGAAAAGGGAATTTATCCTTAGGAAAAACAAAGTTAAGGTTGCAGAAGTTGATGCAGATGTAGATCATTGTTACTATAACTTTATTACAATAATAAATGATGATGGATTCCCATTCTTAATAGTCAATGTGATAGAGAGAGATGATTTACAAGATCTTTATGACATAGGTTATTGATTCTAGGGGGAATTTTTGAATATGCTGAATAGTTACAACATCAGGATAAATAATAATATTTTAGACTACAATGTTAGGATTGATTTTACGCATGTCAGAGTATCCCCACACAAAACCATTCTTATTATTATGGAGGAATTTAAGATATTTTTCATGTAGAAGGGGGATTTAGTTGCATAACATGACTACATGGGAAGGATTATCATAAATTTAGACATTGATGGCATTTTTAGAGAGCATAGTTTTTATGTGTTTAAAATCTTATGTACCTTCATAAAGCTTAGAAAATTCATCACTAAGGTTCAAAAATAGATTTATTTTTTTTCAAATATGGGTTTTATGAAGAAGGTGAATATGATGTTGAAGAGGGAGGTCATCCTCATGTGCATGTAGTAACTCAAGGATGACCTCATCATGATCAAAAGTAGGAAGTGGAACATTATATTAGAAATCAATTTTGAGGGCAACATATTTTCTTTTGTCACAGTGCTAATGAGAAATTATTTTCCTTACACTACCTAAATCACCCAAGTAAACCTTTCACCCTCTTTCCCTACACCCACTTAACTTTTCCTCACATTTACACTTTTATGAAACCACTCACTAGTTTTAAATCCTACATTCCTCTTTAGTTCCTGGTTTGAGGGGGATTAATGTTCACCCCAAACATGGGCCATTTTCTACATGATGCTTTGTTAGCGCTAAACTTACCAATACAAGCTACGCAACAAAAAGGGGAAAAATGTACACACTAAAATTGTGTTGTCACACTCCCCCTTCACCTCATTAGTATTAATTTAAATAATGTAATTAAATTAATTCATTATCCTCACCATATTTATTATTTAAATATATTTATTTAGATAATATCCACACATACAGTTCACTTAGACAACTCACTAAGCCAACTCAGCCTAAGACCTATTCTTAGTAAGTTTCCATAACTAACTAAGGCTTACCCAAACCCTAAAAATCAATACATGCATTCCCTCTAACCACATTCCCGCATGCTCACAAGTAGCTCCTAGCCTAATCTGTGGGATAACCACACAAGATCTGAGGAAATCGTGAGGATTTCCTTAAGTTTAGAAAACCTAGAAAATCCCACCTTGACTGACATCGGTTACCCCCTTTTAACCCCTAAACTACCTTATTCTCAAGGTTAGAAAACATTGGGAGGAACTTGATGAGCAAGAATGAGATCCCAAAAGATAACGCATCTTCAAAGATTCAATCCTAGCAAGAACTCACATCCAAAGAAGGAGATTGAACATCTTCTCCTACACAGCCATCCCAGCCACACTTGGATCTATCTAAGCAAAGAGGAGTGTGCATGCAGCCCATGCAGAAGCTTTCTTTCAGTCATTGATCACTTACAGCCTTTAAACCCATCATCGGCACCTCCATTCTTCACACATAGACCTTCAGGAATGAAATCCATGTAAGTGCAATATCATACTTTCCTGGTTATTTCATTTCATCATTATTTGATCATCCATTGTTTATCTTGCTCATTCATTATTTATCTTGCTCATTATTGACCATCTCCAACACTTTTCACCTCCGTAGACCCATCAAAACCTTGTCAAAACCTATTCCAATCACCCAATACCTCATCCTGACCAACCAAATCCTTTGTCCAATCACAAAGGAGATGAAAATGTCATTTTGTGATATTTCCAGAACTCATAGTAACCGGTGCCGATTATACCTAACCACAGTCGGTCACCCCTAACTAATGCCAGTCTCTATGTTTTCACCCACAGCCTTAAACAAAGGCCTACCCACCTAATTTTACCTTACCCTCACTTACCTGTAGAACCCAGAACCAGCCATTTAACCTGTGGATTCTATTCTAGCTTAGCCTGTTAGATTAGATGTATTTCTTATTGTGTTTTAAGTGAGATACCTAAATCATTTTAAAATAAAAATAGGGTTTACTTTGTTTACAACATTAATTTGTTTTAAAAAGTGGACTGAAAGCCATCTAGGAAGTACCATACTTCCCGGATCTAGCTTATGTTAGGCAGTTCACTACCCATATTGTTAAATTATTTCTATTGGTCTTTCTTTCATTATAGGTAGTTCCTCCTAGCCAAAGGAAGCTCCCACAATCAGCTGTGGATTCAAAATCAATACGTGTGCAACAAGCCATCAACTAAAATTTGAACAAGTATTCCTCCTACGCCCGTTACCCTATCTGTTTCGTCAACGATTAAATGAAGAAATGTAAGAAAAAGGTGAAACACAATTGGTGAGATGATTCTTTGGTTTGTTCTTGGTCAAGGTATAAAACATAGAGACCAATGTTAGTCAGGTATGACCAAAACTAGTTTAGGTAGAACCGACAACGGTTGTGGATAATCGACGTCAATATGGTTAATATAAAAGAAACTCAAATAGATCAAATGGCAGGGGTTGATCTGAGGTCAAATGAAGTTGGGAGAAGGTATGTGGAGCTCTCAGGTATGCTCAGAAATAGATATTAGGTAGAATGGTGATTTGGTGGTGTGGGTAAATGAATGGTTGAATTACAAGCTGATAAGCAATGGAGGAATCAACATGCAAAGTATAAACTAATGATAGGAATGAAAAAAGTTAACTATGCTGAAATAGACAATGCTGGTAGAGATGTACTTACTGTGATGTATGTTTTGATGGCTGAATGGAGGTGGCTATTGATAAGAAGAATAGTGTTGGGTATCATAGCAGTGACTCCTAGAATGATTCCATGAGTGCAATGCTTCCAAAATATGTCCTGGTGATGGATCTAGATGTCTGGATGTGTGAAAGGACACTCATTCTGCTTGCATGCATCTTTATTTATTTTCCCTTTCTCTCAGAATGTGCCAACCCAAAAACAAGGTTGCTTATATTAAAAAATGGTAACTGACGACGGTTCCTTCTTGACCGACGTTAGTTTAGTTCTAACTAACATTGGTTAAGGTGGGATTCCCGAGGTTTATTAAAATGGGTAGATCATTCTGATTTATTTTGTACCAATTCATTTTATTCACGTGGATTAGAATGGAAACTTCCCTTCTAATGGGTGGGAATATGGCTAGAGAGATTTTAGGGATTGATTTTAGGGTTAGACCAAATCTGAGCTCATTAAGGCAAGTAAGATTAGGTCTTAGTTAGCTATGGAAACATGCCAAGAATAAGTCTAGGGTGAGGTGGCTGGATGAGGTGTCTAGGTGAGGTGGAAATTAGGTCAATTAAAGTAATTAAATGATGAATATTGTGAGGATGGGTATTAATTAAATTAAATTAATATTAATGTGGTGTGGAGGGGGCCATGATTAGGACAATATGTTTGGGTTGGTTATTCAACAAGGCACAAAGGGGAGTGTGACCCAATTTTGGTGTCTACACTAGGTAACAAAAGGCACATGTAACTAAAACAACTGCTAGTTGTAGTCACAAAATCATACACTTTATACATTTATTTATTCTGGTCTTATACTACTATTTAGAAGGTTTTGGTATCCAAATTGACTCTTCCTTTGAAACTGAGTAACATCACAAGTTGATCAAGATGATTAGAGACAAACAAATCATAATATGATTCGTTTTGTAGCTGGGGATGGATTTTAAATGAATCTTTATTAATCTGGGTTGGAAAGGATTAGATAACACTATGCTAAGGGTTTGACCTACCCTCACTACTTTAGGTTGTTCCTTCAACCAAGGTGAGAGGACCCATATTATAACCTGTGTTGGTGAAGAATATCAATGGATTAATATTAGTTGACTCTCCATTTACAATATTTGAAGGAGACCTTGAGAAAACATGGTCAATGCAACATAATCTAACTCTCACAAGCTGTCACCCTAGAGAATGAAGATATTTTCTAGAAAAGGTCCAGGTTACTAAAGACAATTACAAAAACTGATTTCATCTATATATTTTGGTAAAGGATAGGCAAACTCAATGAACTTATTCCACATTTTTCAATATACAGTGCAAGCAGGGGTGGTTCATGTAGGATGTATTACTTAATGTATAATTTTTTGTTGAGAATTTATGCAAGATAAAGTCGATTACACCAAATTCTTGATAAATTTTAACATATGTTGGAAAATCTACAAATTAAAATGATAAAATTATTTAAATAGTCAAAATGAACCTTTAACTAGAGGATGTGCATCTATGAAAGCTCAAATACACATGGTTTCACACATTCTTCAAGGATTCAACACAAAAGCTCATGTTAAAGACTTAATTAAACATTAGAAGTCCCTAATTCATTATGCCTAAGATACACTCATAGACTAATAAACAATTTGTATGATCATAATAAAAGTAGAGTGAATTTAAATTGTTTATTACATCATGAAATCAAATCTCTCTTCATAATATAATTAAAAATTCCAAAATACTTTCACAAGGACAAGATCTTATGTGATTTAGAGGAACTCCTAACAAAATACTGCAACAAGAACACAGATAAATATTTGACAATGTGTTTTTTGTACAAAAATGCAAGTCTTTTAAATGTAAAATAGTTATCTATGTATAATCATAATGAAAGTTTTTTAAACAATTTGTATCATCATAATGAAAGTAGAGTGAATTTAAATTGTTTATTACATCATGAAATCAATAGTATCTTCATAATGTAATTACAAATGCCACAATACTTTCGCAAGGATAAGATCTTGTGTGATTTAAATGAACTCCTAACAAAATATTGCAACAAGAACATAAATACATTTGAAATATTTGATAATGTGACATTTAAAATTTTTCCTTTAAACTACTAGATCTACAAAAATGCAAGTCTTTTCAATCAGTTCCACTTGTGCTCGACTGGGATATCAGGTCATCATTTCTGGTAATTAATTTAATCATTCTTTCCTAATATTGATTAGATAATCATTTCAAATAATCTCTGAACACTTCCAGATGAATCTGATATGAAATATATCCACATTCACTTTTCAAGAATCCACTTACGGTACCACACAATCTATTTTATGTCTTACTGGATTAATTGCCACACATAGTTCCTGTCGAATCACTTTGATTTACTAGCTCTAATCATTCCTAACCTCTTCCAACTCTTAAATTTCCTTTTTGTGTGAACTAAATAAAATATCCCTCATCTTATGGGAAATATTTTACAAAATCAAAAACATATGTCCCCGTTTTATTATAAAACCAAGCTCAACTTCATTATCATTATGTATTTCCCTTCTTTTTATAAATATAAGGAATTTCATCAAAAAAATGGCAAATGTACTTGTAGCACACAACCTGAAGGAGATTTATTCAAAGGAATTAAATTAGAATTTCAATCTAAGTGGTCCTGATGAAGCCTTTGTTAGGGCCTTAGGTGACACTAGAGGACCCTTGACATATCAACAAGTCCGGTTAGTGCTTCTTACAAGGCTAATCAAGATTAATTCTATATTTTTATCCTTTCAAGTTATGTATTTTAATCTTTTTAAGTGGGAACACTTGAAATCTCCTGAAGATTTAAATAGATACTGGGTAGAGAGAATACCTTGGGTATTTGGGAAAACTAGTTTCCAATGTCCCTGTTTATGTGATGAGGGATTTGTATCAAAAGATATTCCCAAGGAATCATATGTGCTATATGATAAATCCTCCATTGACACTGTGTCTATTATTTCCCACAAAATAGATGAGTTGGAGTGGAGAATCAATTCCCTAGAGAAAAAGTAAGTAGAGATTGTGCATTCGCAACCAGACTCATCTTTAGGTAAGAGGAAGGGTGAACTATAACCTCAACCTCCAATCATTATCTTTGATGGAGAAGAGGACCAATCATTATCTACCTTCCATTCAAGGGTACCAATCTCCTCCACTCGAGACAACAAGGGGAGATTTGAAATTCAGTCATCCACCCACTTAATACATCATGTTCCTAAGTCATAGCATGATTTTTTGGGGCCTCAACCGATTCCTTCTTCAAAAGATAATCCACCTCTCACAAGGAAATGGGAGGATGGTTCAAGATCAAGACCTCACAATCTACTTAGTCAACAACATGCAATGCTTGACCTTCCAATCACCCTAGGTGTTCCCTCTCAAACCGTTCCTAGCACATCGACCCTTCACAAGGGGAAAGGAAAGATGAAGTTCTTCACAGGTAGTTTGGATCTCTTAGATTGTGTGTCATCACAACAGAAGAAATTCAAGCCTGAATAAATCATGAGTCATCCTAGAATGACTCTAGAAGCATTGATGGACATGGGAATGTCCCAAGACCTGGTAGGGTCATTCATTTTTGTTCAAACAACACAAGGTTCAAATGAGTTTTTGCTGAGGAAAAATAAGCTTTTGAATAAGCTTCCCCTGCTAGGAGGAAACTATGAAGTAAGACTGAAAAATATCTAGATGTTTCTTTCCTTTCATTGTCTCTATTTTGGCATGTGTATATCTTTCTTTGTCATGGGCAGGGGCCCCTACAGAACCCCATTTTGTTCCTTATTCAAAATACAAGAATCACAACAATATCAATCATTTACGTGCTTATCCAAATGTATGTTAAACTTCATCAAAGTAAATATGACACTACTGCATTCTTCCACTTTACAATTGAAATAACGGAATAATAACATTTAGAAAAACAATTATATCTCATGTAATAAAAGTATTTATTTTAAAGTATTAGTTTAAAGAAGTAATATGAAAAGAGAATACTACTTAAGGAACAATTCCTAATCACATTCATCATCATTTGTATCTCCATTATTTTTTCATGTCTTATCATTCTTAGGAACCCCAAGTCTATCTAGTTAGTTTAGTAACCTCCCAATTGATGTTAATTCATTCCCCTAGGTGATTTAGGAAAGTCAAATCAACCCCCTAGGTGATTTTAGGAGTCCATCAAAAGATGCTATCTTCTGGCAGTATTGGGAAGGGCTATCACTGGCCTTCCCAGGACTGGATCAACCCTCTTGGAGCAGAACGAAAGGGCCTAATTCAACATGGAGGTGAATTAAATACCTTAGAACATCATGGAAATTATTTTGGAAGGTTTGGGGAAGTTCTGAAAGACTTGGAGCAGTCTGAGTAAAAACAGGGTTCACAAGCCTAGGTAGTACACAGGCCTAAAACAAGTTGTTGGGCTTTGGAAGAAGATTCCAGGAGCTCTAGATGGAGTTAGAAGTAAAAAAAACATCTATAGAAAGAGGATTCCAATACCTACATGATGGTGAAATCATATTTTTCACAACACCTTGGCGCATAGGATTTGCAGGTAGTTTTTCTCAGGCACAAGTGGAGTCTCAAATCAAAAATACGATTTTGAAGGGATAATATGGATGAATCAAGACATGATACCCCCACCATTGGATTCAAAATGCCATTTTCAGTCAGGAACATATAAAATTTCACCAATAAATTCCATCGGGAGCTCAAGTTATCATCATTCCAAGTTACCCTCTCAAAGGTAGTTCAGGAGTTAGTCAATTTTCGGGAGGACACGTGTCAGCACCAGGAGCCTGGTGGGATTTTATGTCCCAAATGTCCCTGAGGTCAGGTACATCAGCCCTTGAAAAATGCACCCATCCCCTATGGGGAGTCTTTTGGTCACCCACGTGGACTTTCAGCCCCCAAGTGCATTTTTGGAGCTCAAACTCCCTGCTTTCGGATCGAGGACATGTGTCAGCTCCAGGACCACTGTGGAATTTGATGTCCCTCATGTCCCTTTGAGGTGAGGGACACCAAACATGGAAAAATGAACCCATCCCCTATGGGGAGTCTTTTGGTCACCCACGTGACCAACTTTCAGCCCCCAAGTGCATTTTTCAAGCAAATCCCCTACCATCAGATCAAGGACATGTGTCATCCTCTTGACCACCATGGAAATTGATGTCCCTCACATCCCTGAGGTGAGGGATGTTAGGGACACAAAAATGCATCTAGAACCTCCATGTGAATTTTTTTTAAATTTAAATTTGGCACTTAGCCATTTTTTTCCTCTCATTTCTCCTCCACATCTTCTCACTATACCATGGCTTTTCTCAAGCTTGTTTAGACACCCGGTCTGCCATTTTTGATCTGAATAAACTCCATCATAATCACCAAAATATCCACACCATGAATGCACATAAATATGTAGGCCTCAGAGAAAAATGGAGTGAAATGATGAAGAACGAAGAGAAAATGGAGATTTTTTTCCAGATAACTACGAAGCCACCCGATCAAAAAATCCTCATATCTTGCAAAGTACAAGTCAGAATGAGATGCCATATTTTTCAGAGTTTCACATTTTGCAAGACAATCAAGATGCAACAAACAAGAGGTCAAATGGTGCCTAGAATCATTTTCTCCAACAAAATCCTCACTTCCTGCACCGGCTCACATTCGTCAGATTTCCCATCACTCTGGCAATGGAAATGAACTAAAAACTTACACATGGGCTCCAAATAAAAAACCTATCACAATGGAGTTGTTTTCATCACAAATGGAGACAAAAACCAGACCTGCAAATTTCAAGCTCCATTAATGGCCGCCATGGTAGCTCCATGCCCGAAGCCACTGCCAGGTCAAAATTTCAAAATTTATTTCCAATCATTCTAGTGGGAAAAACTATGTGAAATTCAGAGGGTGTGATCGTAACGACAAGATACGAGTCCAAAACGTATGTTCCATCGCAAATCGAGCACTGGAAACACACTTTCTAAAAATAGTAAGTTTTCCTATATAGACTTGCTATGTTTGGAAAGTCATCATCAAAAGTAGCTGAGACAAAGGCAATGGGCATTGAAGATCATGAGGAAGCCAGAATGAGTGTTCAAAGTAGAAAATAGTGAAAATGACCACTTACTAAAAATAGTAAGTCCCTTATATGGGTGCTTACTAAAAATAGTAAGTCACCCCAAAGAAGCGGCTGAGGCAAGGGTAGTGTGTGTAGGATCGAATGAGGGATTTCATCACATCATGATGGTCGAGAAGAGGCAAAAATCACCTCTCACTAAAAATAGTATATCATACGTAGGCTGGGAGTTACGGTCATTAGCGGAATAGTTCACTCAACTTGGCAAGCATTCATGAGCTGATTTGAAGGAGTTTCATAGTGTGCAAGGAATTCAAAGATTTGGAGTTTCACTGCATTTGGATTTTTCCATCAACGAGGATCAATGGACTTCATCGGGAAACATCTTCTCCTCTTATCTCTCTTCCCTCTCCCCCAAATTTCTCTCCCTTCAAATGTTCTAATTCTTTGTTGGGGTTTGCACTTTTTGATATGCCTTTAAGTCACTTAAAAGTGACTTTAGAAACATAATGTAAATTAAGTCACCTTGATTTTATAAAAGGGACTTAAATATTTTGTAGGAAATATGTCTAAATAGTAAGGCATAAAGTTAGACCTCTCAATAAGGTCATTCCCATTTATGGTCATTAATTTTGGAGGGTATTATCATGAGAAAAAAGAAGATAACCAAATATTCCTTTCCCCCCACCAATTTCCTCCATTTCTCCACTATGTAAACTTTTGTTTGAGAAATTAATATGAAAAGGAGTCTATTCTTTGACTAAGATATTTTTTTCAAGGAGACAATAACCACATCTCATTCTATAAATTGTAACACCATTCCCATTTCAAAGGGTTGGTCATTAATTTTGTAAGCTCAAGAGTGTATTCTACCTTGAGAGAACAAAGGAGATAGCCAAATTCTTCCTTTCCCCCATTCTCAATTTCCTCCATTTCTCCACTATGTACAACTTTTGTTTGAGAAATTAATACAAGAAGAAGGAGTTTCTAGCTTTCTTTGACTAAGATATTTCTTGATACTTTGTGTTCATCAAATTTCATTTGGTCTTAATGATGCTTACAAAGTTGTTTCTTCTCATAAATGCATGTGATGATACTTCTAACTAGTGTGTGTAGGAATCTGATTTCCTACCTGTAGCAACATTAGTTCTCCTACCTCTTTTCTCACTCCCCTTTCCCTCTCTTAGAAAAATTCTCTCTTGCAGGTATCTGCAAGCTTTGTTGCAGGGTCAGTGGAGTGTCCCTGTTGGATCCCCGGTCGAAAGGCCACCACAAAAATCCACCTTTTCATGTGCATGCATATACGGTAGTTACACCAGTTAAGTAGAGGGACTTAGATTCCCGTAGCATTGGCAAGGAGTCCAAAAGTTTTTCCACCTAAAAAAATTTTCTCGCCAACAATTTTTGGCACCCACCGTGGGGCAGATTTAGCAGCATCTGCACCCAAAATATGACCATAAGGTCCAAAAATACAAAAAAAAATCAAATATTGAAAAAACTAGAAAAAAGAGTTCATGAAATTCCATTGCTGAAAGATACACTGTCAATTTCTGCACGTGACTTTTCATATTCCACAGTGTCCTTTCGTGTTCTCACTACAAAATTTCCAAAAGTTGGCTGAAGGAAGATACACCAGGTTGAGCAGGTTGAGAGGTGTTGTTGATTCCAATTTTGAGGCTTTGCAAAATCAGCAAGAATGAATTAGAGATAATCCATACTTCTTCTCTCAAGCCTCCTCTCCATCCAGCTCTTCAAATAGTTCACCTGACAATCCTATCAAGACTCCTGTTGATACTCCCCCTTCAAATTCTCCCATTTTTCAACCACCATTGGTCATTGAGTTCCTAGAAGAAGAATAATTTGTAGAAGCAAGAGAAGAAACAAAAATGACAATGGAAGATGAAGTAGAAAGACCTCAACCCATTATTCCATGGGGAAGGAATACATGCCGCTTTCTCTTGAACCCCCTCTTCATGATCTACCAGTGGGTTCCACAAGAAATTTCCAAAGTTCAAAGGTGACAAAACACAACATCCTGAAGAACACATCGTTGCCTTCACGAACATCATGTGGAATTCTTGGTGTCCAACATGAAGATGTTTGTGAGACTGTTTCATGGAGTCCCTCCAAGAAAAATAGCAGAATGGTTCTACCTCCTACCTGCCTACCCGATCCATCACTAGTTGGAATGACATCAAGGATGCCTTCAAAGAGATATTTAAATCAACTGAAGACTGTCAGGACCTCCTGGTGCAGTTGGCTCAAATAGAGAAAGGAGAAAATGAAACCATGAGAGACTTCATGGCTCGTTTTGAATGGTTTCTTCATAGGATACCTGAAGAGGATTCACCATCTCAAAACAATGTCAAGAGATTCTTCATCAATGCTCAATCATCAAAAGTAGGATTTTTTCTGTGAAGATCCCAACCAAGGAACATTGTAGAAGCACAAAGGATGGCCATTGAACTTGATGATGATCTCATCCTCTCTAGAAAGATCAAGAATCCATCAAAGGGAAAGACCCAACATCCTGGAGATGAGAGAACCAATCCATCGCTGCAAAATTTGGTGAATGAGATAACATCTTTGAAGAGGGAATTATTTGAATGAGTTTCTTCCCAAAGAAGCAACAAAAATCAGATTGCAGGAGCACCCCGAAGGCTTTCCTTGGAGGCCCCACCTATCAATGAAAGTTGTAGGAGTAAGGAAAATGAAGAGGAGTTTGAACAAGAAAGTGAAGGTGGTGGTTACCTAGAAAGTGATGAGTTTGAGAATGATACACAAATCAGATTCTGTGAGTATTCTGGAGGTTATGAAGAAGATGAAGAAGATGCACCCAGTTTCTCATGCATGGTATTCACTCATTCTCAGTCTGAGAAAAGAGCATCTCCCTCCACTTCTGCAAAAGAAAATAAGGTTGATGATCCTCCTGTGGCAACTCCACAAAATAAAATAATCAGTTGAGGATCCCCACTTCCATCTTCCATGAAGTCTACATTGTTGGAGCTTGATCTTGTAGCAAATAAGAAGACTCCCAAATTCCAAGTAAGTCTTCTGATACCTCTTCCAATTCTAAACCCAAATCTACTCCTACAAAATCTAGTACTTTGAAATCTCCTAGTGTACCTTTCAAAATACCCTCTATTCCCCAAAAATCTACTCCTTCTTCCAAACCTATCCTAAATCCAAAATCAGTCCCTTCACCCCCTTTGTCCATATCTACTCCCTTTGACTTCATAGAATATGTAAACAAATCCAAAGTGCAGATTACCAAAACTAAATATTTGTGGACTCATCCTGAACAATTTGAGAGGTTTGTCTGATATATCAGGAGTGGTAGTCTAACACCCAATGTTGTAACTTCTAGTTCCAAAAGGCATGCTACCAAATCACCTACGCCTCCCTCACAGAACATGATTTCTCTGAGTGCATCAAAGACTGATAAAGTTGAACCTTTCTACATCTCCCTTCTTGTTGGAGAATATGTACTGAACAATTGCATAATAGATTTTGGTGCCTCAGACAACGTGATGCCTTTGAAGGTCGCCAAGGCTCTCAAACTTACCATGAATCCACCTAGTGGCTCTTGTTACTCTTTGGAGTCAAAAGAGGTCTCACTTGTAGGGAAGGTCAAAGATGCATAGGTGGCTCTTGCCATATTTCCAGACAAGAAAGTTTCAGTGATGATTTTGGTAGTAGACGTCCAGCCTCATTCAGAATGTTTTGAGTAGAAATTTTTGCCAAGACTTGGGAGGGAAAATTCAGATGAATTGGTCTTCTACAACCATACCAGTGAAGGGAGACATGGAAATATTCTTCCCGATAAGAAAATGAGGTCCACGATATGAAATTCCGGAAGCCCAGAAGCTAACATTTTATATCAAGGTAGTAGGAAGATGAATCACTTTGTGGCAACCAAGGAGGAAGAGGATATCCCCATCTTGATAGGTCCAGACATGCC
This sequence comes from Taxus chinensis, assembly GCA_019776745.2. Lineage (NCBI taxonomy): Eukaryota > Viridiplantae > Streptophyta > Pinopsida > Cupressales > Taxaceae > Taxus > Taxus chinensis. The sequence goes on from CM034157.1 coordinate 31,950,271, forward strand.
TTCCTAGAGAGATTTGGACTTTGAAGAAGCATTGAGGAGATTCAAGTTACAAGAGGGCAGCCCTAAATTGCCAGATGATGCAAACCATGAAGAAGAGGAAATGGTTCTTGATGATTTTCAAGAAGAAAAATCAGCTTATATGTTTATCTGTGATGAAGGAATTATTCTCATTCCCATTCAAAGATGAAGAATCCCTTGATCATGTTACCCATGGAAGAGAAAAAATCAGTTGTAATGAACCCTCGAACAGTGGGAAAGAACCATATGTGCAAGAATTGCTAAGAGCCGCAGAAGAAATAGAAGACCCTGAGATCAGTCTTGAACTTTTAATGCAAGCCATGAATCTGGAAGACAAGCGTGAAGATGACTTGGAAACCTCAACCAGTGTGAAGATGGGCTATGTTGAAATAAATCTAGATGAGAAATATGATGTCCCTCTCGAGCCAATGGTTGGTGGATACAATGATGAAATTGAGGTATTTTCTTTCCCATTTGAAGAGGAAGAATCTTTCCATGATGAACAAATTAAAGTAAGAAGTTTTGAGGCCTTTAAAAATGAATCTCCTCTAGAAAAAGGAATGATAAAATTTAGTGATTCCCAAAATGATGAGGTAACCCCTCTAGATAGTTTCCTTGAGCTGAAAAATAAAGATTCTTCAAAGGCGTACAAAGAGGAGCTATAGGAAATGATGAAGCATAACTCCATGCAAGAAATCTTGGATGCAGTAGAAGTTGTGGAAGACCACGAGATGATTCTTGATCTCTTCACTCGTACCATGGACATACAAGACAAGTATGAGGTCACGTCCAATCCTTCCGTCAGTACTCAAGAACCTCATAGTGAAGTAAAGGAAAAGGATGATTATGAGGTCTCTCATGGAAAAGAGGTCAACGAGCATAGACAAGGGAAATAAAATAATCCAGAATGTTCAAATAATTTGAATGAAAATCAGCTTTGGGGTGGCGATGACATGCTTGATGGAGAATCATCTATGTGGATAAACATGGGATGTAACTAGCACTATGAAACCAATTTCAAAGAGGATGAAGGTAATGTAATTTCTAAGGAAGGACCCAAGCATTAAGAAGCTCACATGGACTCACTCATACCAAGTACATAGATAATTGTGAAAGCACTTGGATTTCATAAGCAACTGAGGAGACGAGGCTACTTTTTGGAACTCGTCAATGGTTTTGCAGAACATCATCATTTAGTGTTTCCTCTTTGGCAGTAATTTTTGAGAAATAAAAAGTGATTCAGTGAAAGTGGGTTGTCCCCTACCTTGAACCATAGGTGATTTTTAGGTGTGTTTCCCTTCTTGTTGTGCATGTGTTTCCTTTCATTTTTTGTTTGCATGTGTGTTTCCTTCTTTGCTCTCTCTCTCTCTCTCTCTTTGTAAGTTGTACGTGACTCTGTAGGGCCCAATGGATAAGGCACTGGTCAATATGTTGTAAGTTGAGATTATGGGAGTTCTCATGCCATGTCTTCATTGTGCTCAGTCCATGTCATGTCCCCAAGCTAGAGCCAATTGTTTTCATGCAAATGTGCAACAAGGAAATTGACAATTTCTGAGCATGACAGCTATACCCCAGTGCCAAATTTTTCATTCTTATCATTCCAAGACACCCCAAGTTCTATCAGTCAGTCCAAGTAACCTCCCGATTGATGTTAATTCATTCCCCTAGGTGATTTAGGAAATTCAAGTCAACCCCCCTTGGTGATTTTAGAATTCCATCAAAAGATGTTATCTTCTGGCAGTATTGGGAAGGGCTATCGTTGGCCTTCCCAGGACTGGATCAACCCTCTTGGAGTGGAACGGAAGGGCCTAATTCAACATGGAGGTGAATTGAAGACCTTAGAACATCATGGAAATTATTTTGGAAGGTTTGGGGAAGTTTTGAAAGACTTGGAGTAGTCTGAGTAAAAACAAGGTTCACAAGCCTAGGCAGTACATAGGCCTAAAACAATTGTTGGTCTTTGGAAGAAGATTCTGGGAGCTCCAGATGGAGTTAGAAGTAAAATAAAATATAGACATAAATATGATTCTGAGACCTACATTATAGTGAAATAATATTTTTCACAACCCCTTCGCGCATAGGATTTAGGAAGTTTTTCTCAGGAACAAGTGGAGTCTCAAATAAAAAATCCACTTTTTTAGGGAACAAATGGATGAATAAAGACATGAGAACCACACCATTGGATTCAAAATTCCATTTTTAATCAAGATAAAATACAATTTCACTAAGAAATTCCATCGGGAGCTCAAGTTATCATCATTCCAAGTTACCCTCTCAGAGGTAGCTCAAGAATTAGTCAATTTTTTGGAGAACACGTGTCAGCACCAGGAGCCTGGTGGGATTTTATGTCCCCAACATCCCTAAGGTTAGGTACATAAGCCCTTGAAAAATGTTCCCAGCCCCTATGGGGAGTCTTTTTGTCACCCATGTGACTGACTTTCAACCCCCAAGTGCATTTTTGGAGCTCAAACTCCCTACATTTGGATCGAGGACATGTGTCATCTCCAAGACCACCATGGAATTTGATGTCCCTCATGTCCCTTTGAGGTGAGAGACACCAAACATAGAAAAATATTCCTAGCCCCTATGGTTAGTTGTAACAAACTATTACACCAAAACCTTGAGGCATTAGTGAAATCCACACATGAGGATCATAACATCCCACCACGCTTCCGTAGAGCCAAACTCTAGGCTGAATTTGCACTGACACTCCCATATGTATCAGCCCCACTCCACTAATGTTCAGGCAACCCACGGTGGTTGACTCTAGGACGTAACCAACCGAGTGGTATTCGAACACGGGTGGTACACTCAAAAACCTCGAGGTGCTAGTGAAATCCACTTGACTTAAATCATGATCATCACCAGCCATAGAACTCCAAACAGCACAGACTCTGGGCTGGCAAATTCTCTCAATATAAAAGCATACTATCTTGGCCACTCTGCCAACGCCCTCCGGGACATCCAGAACATCTAGACTAATGGGCTAGCAAATACTCCTTGTCACATCACTCATGCAACTCAACCCGAGGTAAAACCTAGGTGGTTGCTCCAATACCAAATGATAATGAACCATTAGTAAGGCCGACCAACCAATCGATAATAGATCGTATAGTGAAATCCGATACACCATGATATCATGTCATGATAGCAACCAGGGGAGCTATATCCATGAGATTTTAGATATAGTAATGAAAGGGCATAAAATGCCCCTCCCCTTCAAGAAATTATTGTCCCCATTGATTAGGAAGTCTCTATATTTTGAGCTTGGTCTTAGTTTAGTTTTATCTTCCCAGGTATGCATCCTACAATCGATTTAGCATTCTTACATTTAGATCAAGTAACAATATGGTTTTGACTGTGTAGAAATGGAGCCTGGTTTGTATTCATATGTATCCAAAAATCGCCTGCATGTACATCAATATGATCCTGTCATTCCTCATGTAGATCTAGGATACGCACTAATTGGGTGGAAATAAGTGCTAGCCCTGTCAATAGATCTGGAAGGTGTTTAAGCAAGAAGCATGGACAGAATTTATGTAGCGCTTAGCAAATGAACCTAGAGGGATTCTTCTACGCTGTGGGTTTCCATTATTGGCAATTTATCTGCAAAAGTCGGTAAGGTTGCCATAGCAGCTGAGGCGCAGATCTTGTTAGCTTTGTGCTATGGTGTAAACCTGTCGTGCAGATAACATTCTTATATGGCTATAACCTTACGAATGCCTAGTATGCATCTTCACATGTGTCACTTGACTCCTATGTATGCATCCAAGCATTGTTGGAACCTGATCCACGTAGTTTTTCTCCAGTGCCAAATTTACTCTAAGATTAGCTGAGCTACCTCCATGCCATTGTGCATTGGTTGAATTTGGCTCTGTGAATTGTTCTCTGTCTGATTAGCGTTTGACCTATAACGCATAGATCATGAGACATGCAGTATGGTAACCATAAAGAGCACATTGAAATGCCAGACATTTTTGCATGCAGGTACTGCAATAGCCTAAGTATCTGGCGAAGAAACTGTTTTGTTAGTGGCCGCCATTACACTATATAAAGTAAAATATCAAATAAATCCCATCACAGACAGCTATGTCACCATCTGCATTTTTCCCATCTGACTTGGAGATGAATATGAATGGAGCACAATTCTAGCCTGACAAATCTTCCAACCCCATACGTGTTCTGACATAGCTCAGTCCACAACCATTTACTTGTAATTATTAGATGCCTGATCACTGATTGTCACCATTTTCTGGACATGTTATCTGTCCATATCGAACTGCCTCCATTTTTGAGATGCCTTCCTGTACTAGATGCTTGATCCTGAATATGCGAATGAGCCAGGTATGCAATGATGTTTGCAATCCATGTGTGGCCCGTAACATCTTCATTCTGATCACGAGACTTCGATCCACACATTTTTCTTTGGTCGATTAATGTTGTAATCCTATGAGTCGAAATCCATTAGATTACCTCTTCCCATTTATTATTAGTTGATTTAGATAGAGTTTTCAGAAGACCATGTGTATTAATGGTCTCACCCTGAGTATTTTGGCAAATTGTTAATATACTACCACAATTTTAGTTAGTCACAAGTCTCCTTTCAACCCCTCCCAAATGTGAATCATTGATAATAATTGTATGATATGAGTTTCAAAAGACCCCAACATTGTGATCACCTACTGGTAAATATAATAAAGCGACAAAAGTCCATTAATAACATGGTATTTTTGTGTCATCAGTTCTTAAATAGAGCATCAAAAATTGATCTCATTGTAAGGACACAACATCAGTTGAACCCAATGTCCGAGTCCAAATTGATGGGAGGCTAGAGGGATATGCCTGGAGATTTTGAAAGAGCGGATGGGGCGAGGCTTATATACTAAATTGGAGGACATGAGCAACAAAAGCAGGAGGGCAATCAACATCCTTTAGATTGTCACTGCCTCAAAGGCTGCAAAATGCATTAATGACAAATCTGTGCGCCAAACCAACTAATGCCGAGATTGGTAACCGGTGGCAGTGGGAACCAGTTATGATCGACGTGACTGGGTGGCGGCAATCATTTGCAGTGGCTACAAATGCGACAGTGAAGAACCATGTCTTCAATTTCTATTTATTAGTTTTCTTGTATAATGTATAATTAAAAATAAGAACAAATGAGCATATTTGTTCACATGTGAAGTTTCTTATTTTCCCCTGATGTAAAAATTATGCAAAGATTCAGACCACATGAACTGAAGTAGGAGATGTTCTTGACAAAGTAGGTGGTAGATGTGTCCCTACTAATTTTGATTGGTTAGGTTAATGTTCCCATGAATTGGTTGATGAGGTTCCATGTTCATCTTTGATGTGTTCCCACAATCAAGTGCAAGCACTGATGCGGGACGTATAAAGGTCAAGACCATGTGCAAGCTATGGAGTGGCATGCTGCTTAGTTAAAGAGTGGTATTTCTTCCCATGTTTGTACTGAGAGGGGCGAATGTTAAGAATATCATGTGTTAGTACTTACATTTGGGTTAGTCGTAAGTATATATGAATGTGTGAATTAGAATAATATATTGGTGTGAGTGATTGTTACATGAGTAACAATCACATTAGATTAGTAATTGTTCTAAAGCTTTGCATACAATTGATGCTTCATCAGAGCTTCCTAGACCATATTTACATGATGTAAGTGTTCCTCCCATGATTTGTTGTAGATTAGGATATCATCAAAAATTACCAAGACAAACTTCCGTAGGAATGGTTGAAATACAGAATTCATCAATCTTTGAAATGTGGATGGTGCATTAGTAAGGCCAAAAGGCATCACTAGAAATCCATAATGGCCTTGATGAGTTTTGAAAGTTGTCTTATGAATATCCTCTTCCATGACTCTGATTTGGTGATACTTGGAATGAAGATCTAATTTTGTAAAACAAATTGCACCATGCAACTCATCTAACAAATCATTAATGACAGGAATAGGAAACTTATCTTTGATAGTGAACTTGTTAAGCTCTCTGTAATCTGGACACATGTGTCCACTTCCATCCTTACGACACACCATCACCATGGGAGTAGAATAGGCACTTTGACTATGACAAATAATACCCATTTCCAACATTTCCTCCACCATCTTCTCGATCTCACTATTTTTCACATATGGATATCTATAAGGCTTGATGTTGGGGGGTTGGCTTCCTGGAATCAACTGAATAGCATGATCATGCTCTCTTTCAAGTGGCAATCCTCTTATTCCCTTGAAGACAACTACATGTTGATTAATAACCTTTTAAAGATCATGATGCAATACCTTCATTTGTGGTTGGACTTCTATAGAGACATCGAAGTTAAAATTTTTTACCCTCAGAATAAAAGTGCATGAACAATTCCTATAAATTTATCTCTATGGTGCCCAAGGTAGTGAGCCACTGAAAACCTAAGAAAATATCAACTCCACCCATGGGAATAGCAAACAACATAGATTCCAATGTGTAATCACCCATCATGATTTTGAATTTATGGAATTTACTTGAATATTAGACTATGCCACCTTCTGCAATCATTAGTTAAAATTCAGGTGCTAGGTAGATGAAACAATTTAGTCTTGTTGCCAACTTATGATGGATGAAATTATGTGTGCTCCCTAAATCAATCAAGACTGTTACCTTCTGCTTCTTAAGATAACCCATAACTTGAAGGGTTTGTAGAGTACTAATACCTGATAGAGCATGGCATGAAATAGTGGGTTGAGGATCTCCAGATTCTTCCTCTAATTTTTTCATTTCCTCCATTAATGTTGCCTCATATTCTTCCTCATCACCAGATCCTTCAATGTAGAACAATTTTTCTCAGAACATTTATGATTTGGTCCATATTTGATATCACAGTTAAATCATAAGCCTTTGGCTCTTTTTTCTTCAATTTGTTGAGGTGTCAACCAAATTGGCCGAGGGTAAGAAGGAGACAAGGTGTTACGATCTTTTATGCTAGAAAAGGTCTGCCTTCTACTGGAAAGAAATTTTTCTTCTACTCGACGTGCCATGATAATAGAATCAACAACCTTGAGTGGGTTAAACATGCATGCCTCATGCTCAATGTGGTCCTTAAGACCCCCAAGAAATAGGTCATTCAAATACTCTTCTGTAATATCCTCCACATGCAAGGACAAAGTTTGGAATTGATGGACATACTCCTTAACTGAACCAGTTTGGCGTAACTTTGCTAATTGGCTGAAGTAATTCTCAGAAACACTAGAACTATAGTGTAATTAAAGCTATTCAGTGAACACTGTCCAAGTGACATTTAGGCCATTCTTATGCCTTTGAGCACATAACCAACAATACCAAACAAATCGATCAGGTTCTAGGTATAAGGATGTCACAGTTACCTTTTGTCCTCCTGGGATCTGATGGAGATCAAATAAATTTTCCATTTGGGTAATCCAATTGAGTGGATCCTTTCCATCAAATTTATGCATTTTAAATTTTTGAATCATGCCCCTCCATTGGTGAGAAGATCCACTTGAATGATTAAAGGATCCTCCCTTATTTGAGTGATTTGGATCTGTGTGACCATTTCTAGTAGAACCCATATGACTAGCATTGGAATTTGTATTAGAAACAACATTCAACAACTCCTACTGCATTGCATGAAAATCCTTTTGAAACTCACTCCTAAGGCTACCTTTCAGTTGATGAAGCTCAACGTTAAGATCATCCTTACTCACCATATTGTTTACCCTTTCTTGAAGTTGGATGACCACCTCAGATACTCCCGAACAAGTAGAATCTAAATCCATATCTTCCTTATTTGGGGTCATTCCTAGATTTTCTTTTCCTTTTCCTTGGCCTCGGGTAGATCTACCAACCATGACGAAGGATGTGGGCCTAGGGGTAGACTTAATAGGGAACAATTTTAGGGTTTAGGGTTTCGTAATTTTTTTGGCCGAATATAGGAATTTATAAAATAGAAACCCTAGATATTTTTTGGAGGGGTTTCCGAAAATATAAGAAATTTGAAAAATTTCCAAAAATTACATCCTAGGGAGAAAAATTATGAATAAATATAGAACCATAATAAATTTTGTAAAAAAAGTAAAAACTTATTGAAATTTGGAGAGAAGTGTACTTGACTTATTTTTCCTCACCACAAAAAAAATTACTGAAAAATTCACTTTCAATCTTGAGATATAGTTGAACCTTCAGAATTAGGGTTTGACATCATCCTGGCTGAGATCAAGCTCCGATACCAAATGTGACAAACCGTTACACCAAAACCTTGAGGTGTTAGTGAAGTCCACAGATGAGGATTATAAGATCCCACCACACTTCCGTAGAGCCTGAATCAGGTTGGGTTTACACCCACACACCCATACGTACGAGCCCTGCTTCACGACGTTTAGGCACCCCGCGGGACCTGGCTACGTGATGTAACCAACCGAGTGGGATTCGAACACAGGTGGTTGCTATGATACAAAATGTAATGAACTATTACACCAAAAAATTGAGGCGTTAGTGAAATCTACACATGAGGATCATAACATTAGTCATTTGGTCACGCACGTGACTAACTTTCAATCCCCAGATGCATTTTTCAAGAAAATCCCCCACTTTCGGATCAAGGACATGTTTCGTCCTCTTGACGACCATGGAAATTGATGTCCCTCACATCCCCAAGGTGAGGGACGTCAGGGAATTTTTTTTTCCTAGACTGACCATGTGTATTTTTTGAAAATTTAAATCCGGAACTTAGTCATTTTCTTCCTCTCATTTATCCTCCACAGCTCCTCACCATGACATGCCTTTGCTCAAGCTTGTTCAGACACCTAGTCCACCATTTCTGATCCAAACTAGCTCCATCATAATCACAAAACTCTCCACACTATGAATGCACATCAATATGTAGGCCTATGAGAAAAATAGAGTAAAATGAAAAAGAATGAAGAGAAAATGGAGATTTTTCACCAGATAACTATGAAGCCACCCGGTCAAAAATCCTCATATCTTGCAAAGTACTGTTGTCCAAAATAAGCCCCTTGCTTATTTTTTAGCTAACCCCCTTCATTCCTTCCTCCCTTGTGCCTCTATCATGAATTTAACTCTTTAGGCTGTCAAAATGTTCTGGAAAGGGCACCATTGGATAGAGCTCTTTCTTAGCTTTCCAAAAAGGTAAAGTTTTCTTCCTAACTCCATGTATTTTTGATGTTATGGCTCGGTGGGGTTTTTGTGGGAAATTTTCCCTAGACAGGCCCATTGACCAATCAGAAGCCGCCATGTCGGCATCAGAAGAAATCGAGAGGTGGGAGAGTAAATTTTTTGGAATTTTACCAAGTGTTGGCGCAAGAGGAAAATTTCGAAAGAAAACCCGCTAATGAATAAGATGCTCGCCACGTGTCCAGGCGGGGAGAAGTTGGTAAAATTTGCCAAGGGTTGGCACAAACAAATTTTTTAGCCCTGAGGCCCACATCCAATAGCATTGTGCCACGTGTCCCTAGAGAAAAGGAAAAGTGGAGGGTGAAGGAGACTTGGAAAAAATTGCCGAAGTATTTGGCGGGGGTGCTAAGAAGAAATTTTTCCCCGAGGCCCCGCCAACTAGTGAGATCTCGCCATGTGTCCTAGGACCGTCAAGGGTTAGAGGTGTGAAAGTATTTTTCCTTTTCACCCAAGTGTAAAAAATCAAAAAAGTAAAGCCCGCCCCTAAAACCCGAGCTAATGGGAGGAGGCCACATGTCCTAGGGGGCGTCGGGGGTTGAACCGACCGGGAGAAGTTGGGAAATTTTCCCATAGGTTAGCACAAAGAAAAAAATTTCCCCTAAGGCCCGCCATCCAATAAGATGAGTCCACATGTGTCACCAGGGCATCGGGATCAGAGTGTGGGGGCAAGTTGGGAATTTTTCCTTTTCGCCCAAGTTAAAGGAAAATTTGAAAAGGAAAGCCTGCCCCTCAAAGGCCCAAACTAGTAAAATCAAGCCACGTGTCCACATGGTGGCAAAAAACACAAGGCAAGCCCGTCGGGAACCTAAATTATATGAAAGGCCCACATCAAATGAGCATTATGTCACACATGTCTAGCACAGGGAAGATTGTCAGACAGTGATGGAAAAGTTGAGAAGAATATTCCCACGTGACGAATCACAGCATGACATGTGTCCTCGGGTCATCTAGCCGGTGGAGAATTTTTAGAAAATTTTCCAAAGGCCGAAATGATGGGAAATGAAGCAGGGAGGGCCCGCAACCAATCAGAACCTGCCACGTGGCACTAGAGTGGGGGCCATAGATATTTTTGGGGAAATTTTCCCAAATGCAAAAAGGTGGGAAAATTTCAAATTTTTGGCCTGTCAACCCTTTTTGGCCCTATTTTTGCCATAAATGTTCAGAGGGGCATACCTTTTGATCCAGAGATCAGTTTTTTACGTTCTTTATATAAATGGAAATATGGTGAAATTATCTACATGATAGTCCAGGATCAATTTTGTGTTTTGGTGGAGTTTAGTAGGGATAAAATTTGAAAACACCTCTGGCACATGCAGAAATCAACAGAAACTGACATTTCAACCACAATTTTTAATGCAAGAATGGCTCGCATTCTCTCCCAACGTGGTCTAAAACATTGGGAAATGGATTAGTAAGGGAAGGCCATGTTGTTTATTATGAATTTGGTTGGTGGTTGAAAGCTCCTCTCATGTTTTCCCATGTTTGTCTCTCCTGAGCTCAAATTTGCATTGTTAAAAGCCAGGATTGGGCTCATTTTTGTAAGAAGTTAGACATATTTTCTAGCTCTGCAAACTTCTTCTTTTCTTCCTCAGTCAGGTAAGATTTGTGGAATTTCGTACCTTTTCATGCAGAATACAACATCTCTTTTTCCTCTTAGTCATTGTAATGCACTATATTGGATCCTGAGAATGATAATGGATGCTCTTTGGGATTAAAATTTTCTCAATCTTTTTCATATGTTTATCATTGTTTCATTTGATCTCTCATTACATTCTAGCAATTTGTGCATGTTGTGTGCTATATTTTCTTATGGATCTGTGTATGTTTTGCACAGTAGCAAGTGTCTACTACTCCTTTGGTGCATCACCACTTAATTAGACTCAGGTTTATTTCTTCTGTATCTTCTCAACCCTGTCCCCTTGGAATTTAGAGTGGGATCTAAAATATAGGTAAACCCTTTGCAAAATTTCATGCATACACACTTGAATCAGAGGAGTTGAAGGAACTAGCCTCTAATCTGGAGATTCTTTTCCCACTTTTGTACAAGTCCCACACTTGGGGAAAAGATTCAATGTTGTGTAATCACACTGGATGTAAAAAATGTCAAACTACAAACCTGATAGTAACATCCAGAGGGTGCTGCAGATTTTCACTAACAGTTTTGGCATTCCTGGTGGGACCTTAGAGGTCTTCATCTTCATTACAAAAAAATAGATGTGCATTTTGTTGCAAGTTTCTTGTCTCAAAATAGCCCATGAATTACACATCTGGTGACTCCAAGGAAGAAGAATCAACTATGGTTTTTGTAGTCCAGACCTGAAAAATCATTAGAAGAATAAGCACAAGGTCAAGAGTTGGAGAGGATAAGAAGTATTGTTTGAGTATCTGCAATTATCTCCAAGGATAAGACAAAGAGGGAGGAGAATTCAAAGGTCTCCATCTCCACTAAACAGAACTCTTATCAACTCCTCCACCTGGTAGACCTTTCATTCTAATCAACAAGGGTTCTAAGGCCAATCAGAATGGCACAACACAACCCATATGTTAATTTCACTAGACAGCAGCCCACTTGCTCTCAATGCACAAAATCTAATCCCAGTTGTAGCATTGAAGAATATTCCATACTTTACTGGAGAGAAGTCAGAACCACTCCTGTTGATCATGTCAAGGATATTGCTAATATTTGTGCAATCCATGAGATTGATGAGATGCAATTTGCTGTCAAACTGTTGGCATCTTCATTCAAAGGGAAATCTTTGTCAATGGTTCAGGAGCTTTGCTTCAGGATCTATCCAAAATTGGAACCAGTTATGTATATCCCTCGATGAGTAGTTTGGAGAAAAGGGAGATAACTTGTCCCTTTTGGAACAATTGAAAACTATCAAGAGAGCTCCCAATGAGCAGCTGACTGACTTCAAGTTCAGATTTCAAAGGACTTGGGAGAGAATTCCAATGGAAATAAGGCCAACATTAGAAGGTGCTTTTCTATATTACCTTAGAGCTTTAAATTTTGATATTTCTATGTTAATTCAATCCATGGGAGGTAGAACTATCCTTGATGCTTATAACATTGCCATTAGAGCTAAAAAAATTGTCTGATTCAAGATAGTAAGCTAGCTCCTAGGCCTCCAATGCCATTGTATCCAAATTTAGAGAGTCCAAGCACTAGTCCAGTGCCTCATTTTAGCTCTTATTCCCACTCTTAGAAATCAGAATTCAAGTGAAGCTTCTACTTCATCTTCTAGTGCCTCAAATGAACTTTAAGAAGTCATGAAGCAATTGTAAAATTTAGGTAATGAGCTGGTTACACTCAAGGGGCAGCAAGCCCATAGGTTTTAGACCTTCTTATCAGCCTCAAGTCTCAGCCTAACAGGTAGCCATATCAGCCTCAAAGACCACCCAATCTAGCTGCAAATCAAAACCAAAGCAAGGCCTCCTGACCAACAGACCATTCCAGCCCTATAATCCCAATGTTGCATCTGCCTCTAAAGCACTAGTGCTAGTACAAAACAACATAGCTCAAGAGTATGATTGGTGTTTCCCATGCAATGAACCTCACAACCAGTCTATGTGCTTCAATGGTGCCCTAAATCAAGCATTAATCGTAACAACAACTGGTGTGGAGGGTGAAGGGAGTCAAGGAAATAACCAACAACAAGAAACACCCCAACAATAATCAGCTCCAAATGATACCACACTTGTAAACTAGAAGGTAGAAGACTTTTGTGGCATGAATCAACCAATCTCTCAAAGTGTTGCAGCCAACACAAGGTCAAAAAGGATAAATTTGGGTGAAGGATAGCCATTGGCTCCAAGCAATCCACAACCTTCTACCACTCCAAAAATTGTTGGCAAACAAAATGTAGTTCTAAACATGCAAGGACTACCCAAACCAGCTCCTAGACCAACTCAGATGCCAGTTGTTGCTGCCCATGTGTAAGGAATGAATGTGTAGGCCAAAGAGAAACAAAGAGATGCTTCATCTCCATTCAACATCATTGATCAGATGAAGAAGACAAATGTAAACATATCAATGTGGGAATCACTATCCATCCCGGGCCAAATAGATTTGCTACAAGTTGCCATGAAGGACTGGTCAACTTCAAATCAGCAGGTCCAAATGCAAGAGAAGGTACTCACAAATGTTTCCTAGCTTGAAGGGAATCATGGAGGTCACCAAGGTAAAATGTTGAAGCCTCCTCCATTCTATGTTTCATTGATCGTTGGGGACCAATTAGTACACAATTACATGATTGATTCCAGAGCAAGTAGTTTAGTAATGCCCAAGAAAATGGCTGATCAGTTGGGGCACCAATATGAGGTCATATCCAAGGGGGTAGTGTAATTGGATGGTACATCAGTGACAATAGTAGGAGTGATTAAAAACTTGAGTCTTACTTTGCATGCATGCCCCAATGTTGTTGTTTTGCAAGATGTCTCAGTGATAGATCTTCCACCACTCTTTGCCCTATGTTTGTCAAGGGATTTCATAGCCAATATTGGAGGTTACTTATCTAATGATTGGTCACACATGTTGTTCAGAACAAGGTATGGAACTAAGGCCACAATCAGATATGAGCCTATTGTAAAATTTCACATTGAGCCTAACACTCCAATCCAAATCAATGCCAACTGTTCAGCGTTTGATCAAGATGATTATCCAAGCACTGATGAAGCTGACACCAAAGTTGGAAGCATCCCAGATTTGACTCTTGGTGAATGGGCAAGAACCGTGCATGATTTTGATCCTTATCAAGAAATAGAATAATCTAAGCTAGGAGTCTATTTCATGCATGAAGGAAATCAGCCTATTCCTAGCATCACCAAGCCAGACCACAAGGATGACAATGAGGTATGGTAGTTGTTATTTGATGGATCTAGAAGTAGACAAGGTGCAAGAGGAGGAGCTATGCTTGTTTCACCTTAAGGAGTTAAGTATTATTCAACCTTTAGATTTCAGTTTGCATGTTCTAATAACATTGCTGAATATGAAGCTTTGATGCAAGGATTGCATTGGTCAATCAAAAGAGGAATAAAGAACTTGTAAGTATTTAGTGACAGTGAGCTGATTGTCAACCAAGTTAAGGGGCAACATGCTTCCAAGAATGATCTGCTAAAATCCTACAAAAATAGGGTGTTGGACCTCATTGAAGATTTTGAGGGCTTCAACATCAAATCCATCCCTAGAAAAGAGAACCAAGCTACTAACAGGCTTGCAGCAGTTGGAGCAGCCTTTGATGTTGTTGAAAGCATCAAGAAAGACAACGTACAACCAAACATTCATGTGATTGTAAGCCCTTTAGTGCTAGACAACAATGTAAGTTGGCAAGTGTTTGAAAATGATCAACAAATCATCCATTTCTTGTAAGAAGAGGTTGAGTTCTTAGCTAAAAATAAGGAAAAGTTAGAACAACAGTATGGTGATCAATTGGTACAGCTGAGGACCAACAAACTACCAAAGGGACTTATCACTTTGGAGTCCATTTTCAATCCTAATGTTCATCTTAGGAAGGAGAAAGCAAACATCCAAGTTAAGGGAGAAGATTCAGTGCCTGTAACACTCTGAACTATTGTTACTTCCTCCTGAGCATTCAAGTGTTGATATATGATTTCTTCTGTAAAAAGGACGTGTTCCTTTGATTGTGAAGTCATGCTTGATATGGATTGTATCTTCTTTGCTCTTGAAGATATTTGACTGAGCCAGGATATGCTTGGAATCTTTTATTTCTTTCATTTTTGCACCTGAGTTTAATCTAATTTCGGAATGAATTGTAGATTTACCCGTCTATATGACTCAGCCTTGGATCAATGGCATTGATCCAAGAGATGTTTTAAGTTTATTCGAGATGAACAAAAATTATAGACCTTACGAAGGTTGCAAGGTCTGAATGTGTTGAATAAGAAATTCCGGAGTCTAACTCAGGTTGACCATGTTAAATTAATTGGTTCCTGATATCGTAATATCAAGAAGGTCTAGACCTTGAGCCAGGTAATAAATTCTGATATATTTATTGCTAGCTTATTATCAATGCTGGATTGAATCCATTTCAGGAATGTATCTGTTTGTTCTTATACTGAACGATTCTATTTGTTAGACCTAGACTGGTTCTATTAAGGTTAATAACCTAAACCTAAACCATAACCTATGGGTTGGATTAGTGCTAACCTAACCTAGCCCTAAACTATAAGCTAAATGTTTCTAAGGTTAGTGACCTAGCGCTAAGGAGGTTAGACTAAGTATCACCTTAGGATCTAACCTATGTTTCTAACCAAACTAATGATCATGGATGAAAGGGACCTATGAAGGGGTGCGAGCCATGGGCAGTAGTTTCTATGGCATTAAATGAGATGGATAAGTATGAAGGACAAGGGATTTGGTGGAAGTTTCAAATGGCTAGTGAAATCTGACGTGGCAGAGTCGCCAAATCTGGAAATGGTCTTTGGTTTGTTTTTGTCCATTGCCAACTATGGCAGTCGGTGGCAATGGATATTGAGCAGGAATTTCGGAGTTAATGCAATTAAGGAACTCGGTTTCTGAGCGCGGATTGCTCGGGAAGGCATGAAAAATGGAAAACTAGTTAGTTGTTTGGTTTTCCATACACTTCAGTTTTCTCTCTATTTGATCATTATTTCTTCGAACTAGTCTACTTGGTGTTGCATGGCAACTATGAGAATAACTAGCTCTTTTCTCTATCGAGGAAGTTTATAAGGCATGGAAATAACAAATTATTGTTGTTGAATCTAACATGGAAAAAGAGGAGAAGGCTCGAGCTCTTTCAGAGGTCTTCTTCGGATTTTTAAGTGACATTACCAGGCATGTTAGGCCCTAAATTTTAAAAATCTTACTTTCCTTCAAATGATTTCATTAGAACAACTCTGTTCAGATGATTTTTGGTCTAGTTGGTTTTTATGGTAGTATTGTATGAATTAGTTTGATGTATCTTCACGCTGGTTCGATTATTCAGTCGAACCCTTGCTGGGTGTACATTTTGTTTCGTACGGTTGAATTATCTTGTTGTGTTTTTCATTTCAGTTAGATTTCATAGAAATTCTTTCAAGGATAATGTACGAATTCGACTCTGTTGGAGTCCATAAAAATGCTTTCTTGCTTGATATAGACTTTTGTTGAAGCCTTGCTGTTAACACTTGTGGAGATTGATACAGTTGGAATTCTTGGAAATAGATAGTATCTTTCTACTTCAATAGAAGTTTATTTGAGAATACTAAATGGGTACGACTCCTTTTTGAGTTCGTGAAAAGTAACATACGTTTCTACTTCTGTAGGAGTTCAGTCATGAATACTGTATGTTATTGTTACAGTTGGAATTCTTGAATTTAATATGTATCTTGTATCTTTCTACTTCTGTAGAAGTTTATTTGAAGAATACTACATGGGTTCGACTCCTTTTTGAATCCTTGAAGCGTATATTATGTTTTTCTCTTCTGTATAAGCTCTGTTGTGAATATTGTTGTTATGGACCATTGTTGAAGACTTCGGCCTTTGATAGTGTCACTGGTTTTTTTTTTGTTTCTCTGTTTCTACTTCTGCTGTAAAGCTCAGTTATGGAATACGATTGGTATTGGATCAGTGAGCAGTCCTTGAAATGTTACTCAGTATTGTAAAAACTTTCTGTTAAACCGCCTTTGGTTATGAATGTGTTTGTTTTGGTAAAGAATACTAAATGATTATGAATGTGTGGCGTCATTGAAAGGTAATTTATGTTCTTTGTAAACTTTCTATAGAAGTTGCGCCCCCTGTGAGTACTTTTTAGGATTCTTGAATTATTTTCATCGCAAGTTCAATTATTTTCACGTTCACCCTTGATTATCAGTTTGTGGTTGGATTCTGGCCTTGTTGGATATCATGATATGCTGCGTGTTGGTCGTTTCTCGATTTAAGACCCTCGCTGGCATGTAATCATTCTTGATTCTTTCTTTCTTCGGTATGTCAGTTTGATATGGCACATAGGTCGGGCGTTTTTTTTCTTTATCAACTCGGACTTTGTTGCTACCCTGTTATCTTTTGTAGTCATCCGACTTCAATGCAACCTGAGGGAAAATTATTGGATG
Source organism: Taxus chinensis (assembly GCA_019776745.2). Classification (NCBI taxonomy): domain Eukaryota; kingdom Viridiplantae; phylum Streptophyta; class Pinopsida; order Cupressales; family Taxaceae; genus Taxus; species Taxus chinensis. The sequence goes on from CM034157.1 coordinate 31,967,559, forward strand.
TCATCGGTCTGTGAGCGATTTTGGTTGTTGAGTGTTCTTCTTGAACACGCGACTTCCGATTTCCCACACTGTGTGTCTTACCTATCTCATCGGGATTGCGTAGTTGATGGCGATGCATATTGTCATTTGATCCTGCGTGAGTCGTTCTCCACCGATTGTATTGCCTATGGCACCGTTAATGTTTAATGTGATCTTGTTCAAGTTGATGAAACAAAGAGTCTAGCTGGTTGCCAATGACAGGTGATGGTGTTGGATATTTTACAGTTGTTGAATAATATGGAAAAGATTTGTTGAGCCTTTTTGGGGTCAGAGATATTTTATTATTGCTTGTCGGTGAACTCTTGTATTCCTTAATTAAATACAGGGGAATTTTATATTGGTTTGTTGTTTTTGTTAAGAATACTAAATGATATTGACTTTGATGGAGTCATTGAAAGGTAATTTATGTTGTAACTTCTATAGAAGTTTGCTGTGAGTACTTTTAGGATTCTTGAATTATTTTCATATGAATTCAACTTCAATTTAAACCTTGATTATAAGTATTGGTTGGATTTGGCATTGTTGGAATCCATGATATGCTGCGTGTTGGCTCGTTTCTCGATTTCAGCCCTCGCTGAGCATGCATATCATTTTGATTCTTTCTTATTATCATTGTGTTATGTTCAGTTTGATTATGAGGAATTAAAGGTTGGGGTTTCTTTATCAACTCGACTTTGTTGATACCCTGTTATATTTTGTAGTAACTCGACTTCAAATGAAACCTTGAGGAAAATTTATTGGTATGGAACTCGGCTCCTGTGAGGACCTGGTTGTGATTGTTCTTCTTGAAAATGACTTCTGATTTACACCCATGTTGTATAATCATAGGGATTTGCTTAGTTGAATGAAGCTATGCATATTGTATTTTGACTCTGCGTGAATTTCACTATATTTCATATGGAAACGTTAATTGTTTTAATGTGATCTTGTTTCAAGTTTGACTGAAACAAAGAGCTCTTAGCTGTGCCATGACAGGTGATGGTGTTGGATATTTTACATGTTGTTGAATAATATGGAAAGATTTGTTGAGCCTTTTTGGGGTCAGATATTTTATTATTGCTTGTCGCGTGAACTCTTGTATTGCTTAATAATCTACAGGGGAATTTTATATTGGAATTTTGGTGAAGCTGTAGTATCTTCTTGTGGCCTCGGCTGATTTAGTCACATGCGTATAGTGTAAATGCATTACTCTTGAGAGGACGGTACAGTCATGAACATGATTGGAATGGAATATGAATGTCTCTATTTCTTTCTCCTCTACTGTTAAGTTATGTTGATATCTATAACTGTATGAATAATAAGTTATTCTCTCCTTGTCTAGAAACTATGAATGTTTTCTTCTCTTGTATCCTTATGTGATCTCTACGGTAAGGGTAAAATAAGAATAGACTGGAGTACTATATGGAGAGACTGGCATAAATTGTGTGTTGTTGTATAAGTGGCTATACTTGTCTGTACCATTAACATAGTGTATGATTGAAAAGGAATTATGTCAGTGAGCTTGCTGGTTATTATAAACTACCTTGTGAACTTGTTTGAATCATACTTGTTGAAATATGAGCTGATAGGATATTCTTTTTAGAATGGAATAAATTGATGGATTGATGTTGTCTTGGAGATACATATGGATGGATGTTTTGGAATTATTTTGTTCTTCTTAGTCTCTAATATGTACGTTGAGTCATCTAAAAATATTTAGGACTATTTAACAGCTATAATAGAGGTTATGCATTATAGTCATGTTAAAATTGTAGAAATATATTTAGCCTGATTTCATTTAAACAGGTTGTTCAATGAGAGCAATTGGTAGAATGCAATTGTTTTAAGATTTAGTGCTTATCATACTCAGTTCGCAGAACTGACCCGTGTTGGCAATTTTGCAGATGGTTTTCGTAAGTGGTAAAGGCACGCAAATCTGATATGATGCTCAGATTATTTTATTTGGTTTTATGTTGAATTTCAATTTGACTTCTCTAATTGTATTATATGAAGGAAGTTGTTCTCTTGCTGTTGAGTATTGTATCTCATATGCTGAATGCATAAGTTGTAATTGATTAGCTTGTAATGAATGAAAAAAAAAGGGATTGTTACTTGTATATGGTTGCAACTGTATCTTGATGGATTGAACTTCTTCAGTTCGAATGATTTAAAGTACATTTATATTATTGTATACCTTGGAGCTATTTGGGAATTCTCTAGGTAAGCCCTGCTAAGATTATGTGACTAAATACTTGTAAATGTTTAATAGTTCTGCTATGTTCCATTTAAAGCCTATTGTAATTTAGATCACTATTTTTTGAGAAGCTAAGGTTAAAATAAACCCTTTCAAGAAGCTGAATGGGAAGAGTAATTTGTTACTCTCTAACCTTGATCTAAGTCAAGACAACGTACTGAATGTTTTTAAAATCACTATATCTTAACACTAATAAGTAAGATATATTTCAGTTTTAAAGATCTGGAATAAACCCTAAAGGGATAAGTTAGCAATCTTATGAGAAGACTTTGGGTTACTACCCAATTTCGTAGATTAGGATTATTGTGAAACAATGATCTCATTGTTGAGACCTCAATCTTATTAAACTTCTCTTTGTGGAATGGGTCTTAATAAGAAAGGTAATTTTAAGATGAGGAACCCAGGGGTTGGGAAAAGACTACCCTAAAAAGGAGTGTCTTAGCGTATAATTTAAACTCCACGTAAGTAACACCTTAAAAGTTAAGTAGATCTTATCGAGGCGGATTTGAAGGTTGATGGCACAAGTCGATTGCAGGCTTGTACCTTTGAGAAGATTAGGATCTTCTCGAAGATACAACAATGCAGGTGACTTATGGCGACACCCTTTGCATTGATCGTCAAGATTTACTCCTTAAACTCGAACAAGTTTTTACTCGGGGACTGGTTACTGACATGGTCATGTTATGAGGCTGCCCCTGGAGACTCGGGGTACCTTGACACACAGGGATAACTAGGGTTGACCTAGTATGTTAGCGTATCCCTAGTTCTTGAGAGCATCCTTATAACATTGCCATATTATTAATCCGTTCCTGAGTGAATAACTTGGGACAGGAGAGACTGACAGAAGTTAGTATAAGACATTCTCCATAACAAAGGAATGGGGTGAAGAATGTATTCCAGATTGACGAGTATGCCGTCAAGGAATATGAGACATAAGCATTATGTTTCAAATCTTTGGCCAAAGTATCGCAAGCTGCTGATTGCGTTGTCCTATATCACCTAGTCTAAGGGATGAGATGCCGATGAATAATGGTAACAATTATTCAGATAGGTTCCTTGGACAGAGCATTCTGAATCCCAGATTAGGGAAGAGAACTGCAAGAGTGATGTGTTAGATTAAAAACACCAACTCTTGATACTCATGAATAGATCGGTAGATTACCGAGTCATGGAATGAATAGATCAGAGGTACTCCGAGTCATTACAGCTGCATATGGTTATCTATTATAAGAATGGTTGTTTTGATTTGTGAGTTCTAAATTATGTATTTAGAACCATGAAGCATTTATCAAAAAAAAAAATTACTTGTTCTAATGTATAAAAATGAGGATGTTACAGTTCCCATCTTGGTGGAAGAAGGCAAGTCACTCCAAATTGGTAAAGTGACAACTAAGCAAGAAAGGTATGAGTTCACACAACTTTGTTAAGAATTACCTGATGTTTTTTCTTAGAGCTATGAAGATTTGAAAGGCTTCAATCCCAAGTTAGCCCAACACACTATTGAATTAGACCCAAGTGCTAAACCCATCAGGCAAAAACAAAGGCTAGTCAATCCACATATGGATCCTCTCATGAGAAAAGAATTGAATAAGTTGATAGAGGCAAGTATCATATTTCCTATCAAGCATTCTAGTTGGGTAGCCAACTTGGTTCTAGTTAGAAAGAATAGTGGAGAAATCATATTGTGTGTTTACTTCAGAGATTTGAATAGAATATCTCTCAAGTACCATTACCCACTTCCTTCTATGGAGTAGATTTTACAAGTTGTTGCTCGCTCTGAAAGGTTTTCATTATTTGATGGCTATTCAGGGTACAATCAGATTATGGTGAAGGAAGAGGATCAGTTCAAGACAGCCTTCACAATCAAATGAGGGAATTATGCATATAGAAAAATGCCATTTGGGTTGTCCAACACTGGAGCTACATTCCAAAGGTAAATGGACATGGAGTTCAAGGATTTGATTAACAAAATGGTGTTGATATATCTAGATGATATCACTATTTTTTCAAAAAATGTAGCAGACCATCTCTTTCATTTGAGACAAGTGTTCCAAAGGTGTAGAAGATTTGGGGTATCTTTGAATCCCAAAAAGTGTATTTTTCTAGCTCATGAAGGAAAGCTCCTTGGCCACATTGTCTCCAAAGAATAATTCGCAATTGATCTAGAAACAGTTGAATCCATAAGAGCACTACCATTGCCAAGCCACAAGAAATCCCTTCAAAGTTTCTTAGGAAGGATCAAAAAATTTCAGAGGTTTGTCCCAAATTTTGCAGCCCTAGTCAAGACTATCACCAAGATGTTAAAGAAAAGCATGGCTTTTAAATGGACAGCAAAGGGCAAGGCAAGATTTGAAGAAATCAAAGAGGCTATCTCACAAGCTCCAACTCTCATTAACCCATATTTCTCCAAGGATTTCATCCTCTATGCATTTGGAGGTGATGATACTATTTCTGCAATTTTGGTACAACAGAATAAAGACAATGATGAGTAGCCAATTGCTTTCTTTAGCCAAATCTTGGAGGACTATGAGGTGAGATATTCCTTCATTGAGAAACATGTTCTTGCAGTGATTAGAATCTTGAAGAAATTTAAGCATCTAGTTTCAAACAACAAGGTTCAACTGCTAGTTTCTCGTGTGGGAGTTAAAGACTTCCTCCTCAATAAAGACTTGAATGAAAAGAGACCAGGGTAGATTACTCATGTCATGGAGTATGACATTGAGATCAAAGTCACCAAGCTAGTCAGAGGAAAAGGATTGTGTGAGTAGCTAGTCTTGAGCAAGCAAACGGAAACATATAATGAGAAAGAAGTTGTTTTGGTGTTGCAAGACAGCCATGAACAAGGAAGCACCCAAGAATAAAATGATGGTGTCCTCACTCCTTGCTAGATTAAAGACATAATGCACTTCCTACACACAGGCCTATGCCCTCTAGATTTGAACAAAACCAAAAGGAGACACTTCAGATTGTAGGCTGTCCCATATGCTTTTATTGATGGTGTTTTGTTCAAAAGGGATGTGAATGGACTGCTGCTGAGATGCATCAGTACAAATCAGAATCACATAGTGTTGGAAGAGTTCCATAGAGGATCAGCTGGGGGTAATTTTTCATCAAGAGTGATAGCTCTCAAGATCATGAGGGCTAGCTATTATTGGCCCAAGATTTTCAGTGACTGTTATGCATGGATCAAGAGGTGTAAGAATTGTGCATTATTCACAGGTAAGGAGAGACTAGCTGCCCTTCCATTGCATCCAATTTCAGTTGACCAGCAATTCATGCAACGTGGTTTTGACTTCATTGGAGTCATTAACCCAAATTCAAGCCAAGGACACAAGTAGATTCTAATGGCAACAAATTACTTTTCCAAGTGGACTGAGGGGGTAGCACTCAAAGAAGCAAATGAATGTAGCATCCTAGACTTCTATGAAGGGATAGCAACTAGATTTGGCATACCTGCTACAATAATATCAGACAATGCATTGGCATTCATTGGATCCAAGGTAACTGAATGGGCTATCAAGAATAGGATCTACCTAAGAACTTCATCAAATTATTATCCTCAAGGTAATGGCCAAGCTGAATCTACAAACAAGAACTTATTAAGTATCATCAAGAGGACTCTTGATGAAAATAAGAGGTATTGGCATACTAAATTGAAATCAACCTTGTGGGCTGATAGGATAACTCCCAAAAGATCTACAGGTAATTCTCCATTCAAGCTTGTTTATGGAAGAGAGGAAATTTTTCCCATGTCACTTGAGTTGCCAACATTAGAACTCATGAAGCAGTTGTAGTTATTGGAGTTTGGACCCATGGAAGTTAGATATGCAAAATTGATGGAGCTCCAAGAAATTAGAAATCAGGCATCCCAAGCAATGGAGAAGGATCAAGCTTTGATCAAGAAGACATTTGATACAAATGCCAAGAATAGATCTTTCCAAGTTGGGGATCTAGTTTTAAAATGGGATGCAGACAGAGAAAAATTGGGGAGGCATTCAAAATTTGATGCCATTTAGAGCGGCCTCTACATGGTCACGAAGTGTAAGGAAAGCAATGCCTTCCAATTGACTACATTGGATGGTGAAGAATTACAGATTTCAGTCAATGGAATCCATATAAAGCATTTCTACTACAGGGAAATTCTCCATCTTGTACATATTAGTTTATGTTTTCAGTCTTCCAAGTGCTTATGCACATTTTTTTATTGTAGTTTAGCTTTGCTTTCCCTAAGTGCTTTGGCACAAGCTTGTTGTTCTAGGAGATGTATTTTGTAGGCCTTGCTCCAATCAGGTTGTGTTCTACCCTCCATCTTCCTCCTTGCATTATTATAATTAGTTGGGGTACCAAGAAGATAATTTGATGACTCCATGCCCAATGGATTGCTTCAGGAAACTGATAACTTCATCTAGCAGGCAGATGACCCCTCTGAGTCGCCAAAATTGTTATCCAAAATAAGCCCCTTGCTTTTTTTTTGGCTAACCCCCTTCATTCCTTCCTCCCTTGTGCCTCATTCATGAATTTTACTCTTCAGGTTCTCAAAATGTTTTGGAAATAGCACCATTAGATAGAGATCTTTCTCAGCTTTCCAGAAAGGTAAAGTTTTCTTCCTAACTCCATGTATTTTTGAAGTTATGGCTCAGCGGAGTTTTTGTGGGAAAATTTCCCTAGACAGGCCCGTAGGCCAATCAAAAGCTGCCACATCAGCATCGAAGTAATTATGAGGTGGAATAAATTTTTTAAAATTTTACCAAGTGTTGGCGTAAGAGGAAAATTTCAAAAGAAAACTCACTGGCCAATAAGATGCTCACCACGTGTCCAGGCAGGGAGAAGTTGGGAAAATTTCCCAAGGGTTGGCATAAACAAAATTTTTAGCTCTGAGGTCCACATCTAATAGCATTGCACCACATGTCCCTAGAGCAAAGGAAAAGTGGAGGGCAAAGGAGACTTGGAAAAATTTTCCAAAGTATTTGGCGGGGGTACTAAGAAGAAATTTTGCCCTGAGGCCCCGCCAACCAATGAGATCTCACCACATGTCTTGGGGCCATCGGGGGTCAGAGGTGTGAAAGGATTTTTCTTTTTCACTGAAGTGTAAAAAATCAAAAAAGTAAAGCCCTCCCCCAAAACCCGAGCCAATGGGAGGAGGCCATGTGTCCCAGGGGGCGTTGGGGGGCGAACCGATCGGGAGAAGTTGGGAAATTTTCCCAAAGGTTAGCACAAAGAAAAAAATTTCCCCCAAGGCCCGCCATCCAATAAGATGATTCCAAGTGGCACTAGGATGGCGGAGCATGGGGGAAAGTTGGGAAATTTTCCCAAAGCAAAATTAAAGGAAATTTTCAAAAGAAAACCCGCCCCCCCAAAGGCCCAAGCCAATGAGATTGTGTCACATGTCCACGTGGCGGCAAAAATACAAGGCAAGCCCGCAAAGAACTCAAAGAAGGAAATGCCCACATCAAATAGCATTACGCCACACATCCAGCTTAGGAAAGATGGTCGGAAGTGGTGGAACATTTGAAAGCAAAGGCCCGTGACAAATCACATCATGCCATGTGTCCCCAGGTCATCAGCCGGCGGAGAATTTTTGGAAAAATTTCCAAAGGCTAAAATGGTGGAAAATGAAGCAGGAAGGGCCCGTAACCAATCAGAACGTGCCATGTGGCACCAGAGTGGTGGGGCGTGGATATTTTTAGGGAAATTTTCCCAAATGCAAAAAGATGGGAATATTTCAAATTTTCGACCTGTCAACCCTTTTTGGCCTTGCTTTGCCCTAATTTTTCAGAGGGGCATAAATTTCAATCTAGAGCTTGGTTTTTTTCATTCTTTATATCATTGGAAAGCTGGTGAAATTATCTACATGATCCTAGGCTTGATTTTGTGTTTTGGAGGATTTTTGAGAGATAAAATTGGAAAACACCTCTGGCATGTAGAGATGAACAAAACTGACATTTCAACCACCATTTTTAATGCAGTATGGCTTGCATTCTCTCCCAGCATGGTCTAAAACGTTGGGAAGTGGATTTTTAAGGGAACCCATGTTGTTTATTAAGAATTTGGTTGGTGGTTGAAGGATTTTTCATGTTTTCCCATGTTTCTCTCTCCTGAGCTCGAATTGGCATTCTTAAAAGCCATATCTGGCTCATTTTGTAAGGGTTGGACATATTTTTACTCTACAAAATCTCTTTTTTTTCCTCAGTAGGTAAATTTGTAGAGTTTTATACCTCTCATATAGACTACAACACTTTTTTTTCGTCCTGGCCATTGTAATGCACTGTATTGAACCTGAGAATGATAATGTATGTCTGGGATTGATTTTTCCCAATCTTTTTCATGTTTTTATAATTTTCATTTGATCTCTCTTTACATTATGGAAATATGTGCATGTTTTGTGTTATATTTCTTATGATCTGTGTAAGTTTTGCAAAGTAGATTTTCACCACTCCCTTGGTGTATCACCACTTTCAATCAGTTTTATTTCTTCTACATCTTTTATCTCTGTCCCCTTGGAATTTAGAGTAGGATCTACTATTAAACCTCTGCAAATTTCATGCATACACCTGATCAGAGGAGTGAAGGAACTAGCCTTTAATCTAGAGATTCTTTTCCTTTTTTTGTACGTCCCACACTTGGGGAAAAGATTCAATGTTGTGCAATCACATTGGATCCTGGAATGTCAAAGTAGAAATCTGATAGTAATATTCAAAGGGTGCTATTGATTTGCACTAACAAGTACAAGTCAGACTGAGATGCCATATTTTAAAAAAATTCACATTTTACAAGAAAATCAAGATGCAACAAACAAGAGGTAAAATGGTTCCCATAATCATTTTCTCCAACAAAATCCTCACTTTGTATACCGGATCACATTCATCGGATTTCCCATCACTCCTGTAATGGATATAGACTAAAAACTTGCACATGGGCTCCAAATAAAAAACCTATCGCAATGGATTTTTTTCATCACAAATAGAGACAAAAACTAGACTTGCAAATTTCAAGCTCCATTAATCGCCACCATGGTAGCTCCATGCTCAAAGCCACTGCCAGGTCAAATTTTTAAAATTTATTTCCAATCATTCTAGTGGGAAAAACTATGTGAAATTCGAAGGGTGTGATCATAATGACAAGACGAGTCCAAAAAAGTATGTTCCTTCAAAAATCAAGCAATGGAAACACACTTTCTTAAAATAGTAATTTTTCCTATATAGACTTGCTATGTTTGGAAAGTCATCATCAAAAGTAGCTAAGACAAAGGCATCAGGAATTGAAGATCATGAAGAATCCAGAATGAGCGTTCAAAGAAGAAAACTGTGAAAATGACCACTTACTAAAAATAGTAAGTCACCCCAAAGAAGCGGTTGAGGCAAAGGTAGTTTGCGTAGGATCGAATGAAGGATTTCATCACATCATGATGGTCGAGAAGAGCCAAAAATAACCTCTAACTAAAAAGGTTGGGAGTTACGGTCATCAGCGGAATAATTCACTCAACTTGGAAAGGATTCATGAGCTGATTTGAAGGATATTCATAGTGTGTATGGAATTTAAAGATTTAGAGTTTCACTAGATTTGGAGTTTTCCATCAATGAGGATCAATGGATTTCATCGGGAAACATCTTCTCCTCTTCTCTCTCTTCCCTCTCCCCTAACTTTCTTTCCCTTCAAATGTTCTAATTATTTGTTGGGGTTTGCACTTTTTGATATTCCTTTAAGTCACTTAAAAGTGACTTTAGAAACATAATGTAAATTAAGTTGCCCTGATTTTATGAAAGGAACTTAAATATTTTGTTGGAATATGAATAGTATAAAGTTAGAAATAAGACATATGGAGGGTCATAAGGAAGATGATAAGTCACCTCTCATTCTATAAATTGTAAATGCCATTCCCATTTCAAAGGGATGGTCATTAGTTTTGTAATCTCAAGAGAATATTCTACCTTGAGAGAACAAAGGAAATATCCAAATTATTCCTTTCCCCCCATTCTCAATTTCCTCCATTTCTCCACTTTGTACAACTTTTGTTTGATAAATTAATATGAGAAGGAATTTCTAACATTCATTGACTAAGAGATTTTTTGATACTTTTTGTTCATCAAATTTCATTTTGTCGTAATGATGCTTACAAAGTTGTTTCTTATCATAAATACATGTGATGATACTTCTGACTAGTGTGTGCAGGAATTTGATTTCCTACCTGTAACATTAGTCCTCCTACCTATTTTTTCACTCCCCTTTCTCTCCCTATAGATAAATTCCTCTCTTTTAGGTCTCTACAAGCTTTGCCATAGGTTCAATGGAGTGTCCCTGTTGGATCCTCGGTTGATATGCCACCACATAAATCCACCTTATTATGTACATGCATATACGGTAGATGCATCGGTTAAGTAGATGGACTTAGATTCCAAGAGCATTGGCAAGAAATCTATAAGTTTTTCCACCCAAAAAAATTTCTCGTCAACACTACATATACATCATACCTTTTTAATAACTCATTAACCTCATGCTCATCTGGTCCCATATGATGCTGGAATATTAATGCTTGCCTAGATATTACATCAATGCAATGACCTATTTTCTGTTTGCATTCCATTGGTCTGGATTTTAACCCTATAATTCTATTCTCAATCCTTCTCATAGTTTTATTGATTTCATAGGGGAAATCATTCTTCTGAATATTCATTTCAAAGGAATTAAGAAAAAATTCAATCATCATATCCCCGTAGATATTTTTGAACTTATCAACTACCATATCCTCTAACTTCAAGTCAATGGCATCAAGAGTATCATCAACCTAGTTTCTCTTGATTTCAATCCTTTCCTTGACCCCATTCAAGGTTTCCACTCTGATATTTGATAAATATTCAATAGCATACTAGATTCCTTTAACTGCTACTGACACAATGTTTTCATGCTCAGCTAATTCATCACTACGATAGGTAATGCATTCTATCTGGGAAGAATTCCCTCAAAATATAAAATCTCATTGTCACATTGTTCAACTATTTCATCAATTTCATTGAGTCTATTCTTGAGATCTTCTTACTTTGATTTGACCTCTACAATTGCTTCCTTTCCCCTTTTGGTTAGTTTTTCAATCCACGTGTCCACTTCTTGGACCTTCTTGACAGCTTTATTCATTTTATCCATTCCCTCAGGGGTATCTATGGAGACACTTGTCTGAGCTTGACTATGTTGCCTAATCAACTCTTGTAAACTAGAGCTTGAAGATCTAACTTGTTCTTTTAACTACCTCTTTGTCATTCTATCTTCATCCACTTTTTGTAAAATGTCATTCACAGATTCATATACCCCTTGTTTTAGTTGGTCCCTTGAGGAATTTCTGAAGGGAATGATCTGGACATTATAATCATTGGATGTCACATATTCTCTAGTATTTCCTTCAAAGGGGATTTCTACTTCAAAATTCTTGGCTCCTAATAAATCAATGTGGCTTTTAGTGATAGTTCTAGCACCTTTTGAGGATATTACTATCTTTGGAAAAGACAAAGTAGTAAGGTCAATAGATTGAAAAGGGAGGACCTCCTTTTCCTCATTGGAAACTAATTCACAAATCCACCCTTTCCCCAAATTCGTTCCAACCTTTACCTGTTGTGATTCATGTTGGGGTTCCTCAAGGACAACCATCAATTATTTGAAAAACCCTTCTTCATTTTGAACTAGTAATTCTACATATTATTCATTATTTATTTTGATTACCACCTTGTCATTCTCACCTTGTGTTAATAACTCTTTCCGATGTTCCTCTCCTTGGTGTGGAAACTGAGGTTGATCATTCCTTTCTTGGTTTATATTAGTAGTCAGGGGATATTCCTTCCTTATTTCTCCAATTGATTCCGTACTGGACCCAACTTCTCCTCCAACATTTTCTTGCATCATTAACTGGTTTGCAAGCTCTTCCTTCCTAAAACTTTGTTGATTTGGCATTCTACCCTCCTCATGCTTTGATGATGCACTTGGTAATGACATGGTAGGTTCTTCATCTGAAGCCAACTTCACATTTCCATAAAGAGTTTGTATATCTTTATCAACAATGCTTTTCTCACCAACAGTTTTGGATTGTGCCACTTCTACTTTCTCTTCAAAAATAGATTTTCCCTATTGAGAAAGTTCATCAGCTTTGGTAACTTCAACAGAAATATAAACAATCTCTTATGTTAACTTCTCTCCATTAACATGTTCTCCACCAAGTAATTCTGGTTTATCTGATTCTGCAATCACTTGTCTTATAGAAGGAACTTTTGTTTCTTGTGTTTTGTCTTTACTAATTAATGGATAAGTATTTATCTCTCCATTTCCTTACTTATTTGGAAGTCATCTACCGATGTCATCAATGGTTCATTCATAGATAATTTAAGTGAATCTAACATAGAAAATCCCTCACCATTATCAACATTAATTACATCAGCTTGGGTTTTTTAAAGATTCATACAATGTTCCAAATGAAGGCATACTCATATCCTTAGTAAGAAGGGTCTCATATGTTTAAATACCTGGAGTTAAAAATTGGCTACTTAATAAACCATCTGCAACATTTTCCTAGTTTTTTTGATCTTGATTTCCTTTCATTTTGTTTCCTCCACAGATAGAGGTGGGAATAGAAGCTCGGATTGTTCCACTTGTGGTAGTGATGGAGCATGTTGTGCCTAATAAACATAACTCCTTTTAAACTCAGGAGGATTGATTACCACGTCTCTATACTTGTGCTTTTTGGGTGTGTGGGAACCTAATCTCACCAAAACGGGTACATGAGCAACCTTATGTTTCTTGTGTGCCCTTTTAAACCTTTTTACATCAGGTACTGCTCTTTTCCCTTCATTATGTGGCTTAGATTGAGTAAGAGAACTTCATATAGCTCCACTCATTAATTTCTCAGTACTATGAGGTTTTGGTGAAACACTTGAGAAAACCACATGGGATGTTAAACCCTTCCCCTTTGCTTGGATTGGCATTGCAAAATTAATGGGGGACATTTTCCATATATTTTAAGAGCATGTCTTTAGTATTTTTCCTAAGAACTGACATAGAAGTACCAATCCCACTAGTGGCTGAAGTCCACTCATCTATGAGTTCAAGAAAGGGCCTTTTTGAGGGAAACTGAGGGGAATTTCCTCCTCATGTATAGATTATATATTCTCCTTCCTTTAGGGGTAGAAAATCATCATTAGAGTTTCCCAAACTCCTAAAGTTATTTAAGATTCTGCAATTCTAAATTGACAAGTAAATGCTCTTTTGAGTTAACAAATTCAAATTTATCCTCATTACATAAGTTATCCTTATATAAGAATCATCATATTCTGTCTCATTCCAATCTAGAGGGATTATGGGTTGTGCTTCCACCTTCTGATCAACATAATATTTACTTACTGTATGTGGATCATCCACAATTCCTTCTGGGATAACTGTAATTTTGAAATCTATTATTTGTGAAAGGGTCATTATGGAGAAATCCCTTAATCTGACCTCTTCTTCATCCCTACAATTCATCCAATAATCTTCAAGTTGATTCTCATACTCAAAATTATTTTCAATGTTGTTGAATACCCATCTGATGTCATAATTGGCCCTTGCCTCAAACTTTTCCATGTCAAAATTGTGCATTTCATCTTCAATCAATATGGATTTTATGATGGAAGGGCATGAATACCTTCCAATTCTAATGGGGAATTTGATATTTATCTTATGTCTTCCGGAAATCAATTTGTGCATAGGGGTTAGCTGCCTTTCCAATTCACATAAAGCCAATTTATCATCTAAATACCTAGGAAATTTACAAGGTTTTCCTTCAAAACCACTAACCCTTATGTATGTGAAATTTTTATATTGAATGAAGTAACATCCATACTCCAAAATCACTTGTCTAGCTTATTTAGAAATTCTATGTTGTCCCCACTCTGGTTTGAAAAGACAAATGATTGGGGTAAAGAAAGCATCATTAACTAACCTCACATTCCCACTCCATTTGATCAGCTTCATTTGAGGAAATATTTCATGCATTTAGCACTGATTGAAATCTGCACATGATAAAAAATATAGGAAATGTCTATGCCCTAAAACATTTTAAATTAAGTAGGTCATCATATAAAATTCTAGCTATGAAGTATCACCCATCTCAATTTTTACTGCTAATGTGACCATGTGTCCATGCATTTCTTCTGCAATGAAATTAGCTTAGAAAAAGCTCCCCTTTCTCTCTAAAATTATCCATGTGTAAGTAAGCATCCACTCCTTAAATTCATTTGTAGTTTCCAACCCTGCCATTAGAATTAATAACATAATGACATCTTCAACCTCTTCAACAAATTGTGCCTAACTAGCCTTTTAGGGATTCTAGTTGTTGTCATTTTGGTGATGAGCCACTTTATACTTATGATCTTGGCATAATCCTTTTTCTTTTCTTCATAATCCTGCAAGGATAATTTGATACCAATGGTGATTACAGGAATTTTTTACATTATTCTAATGGATGTAGGTGTCAAAGTCAAAACTACATCCCCACTCCTGTCTTATACTTCCCTCTTTTCAAGATCATAATTCATAGCACAATGCCACACCAATTCTAGGAAATGAACTAATGGTGGGATAGCACCTGCTAGAGAAATGGGGCTATCTTGAATTTCCCTTAGGGATTCACTTTTATGGGGGCTTTTCATTCTCTAAAGAAAATCAGTTAAATCTGAACTAATCAAGTCTGTGTCTTTAATCTTTTCTAAATCACTTGTGACCCCTAACACACCCAAGAATGCAGATGGCATGGTCTTCATCTTTGAAAAACCCTATCTTTACTTAAACCAAATTAGCAATGAAAGAGAAACATAGGAGTTTCTAAGTTCTTACCAATCAACCTGCGAGTGCCTGATCAATTCAAATTGAAATCAATAGCCTTTTTTAATCCTCTAGTTCCCAAATCAAGCTCCACAGCTAAAATCATGATAATTCTCAAAAAAAATCACAAGAAGTACCAATAAAATCTAGAAAATTGATAATAGAAGATAAGAGCATTTTCAGACTTTAAAACATCCTTGATTTGCGTAGAAAAAATGATGGCGGTAGAAATAAATTCATTATATTTTAACCGTTCATTTTGTCATTCTCAACCTTGAAAGTGAGCCGTCCACATGGAAAATACTTTCACTAACATGGTCTCAGGGGAACCTTTTTTAGTTTTGCAATGTTTTAAAACTTACACACTTTTGGCTATCTTGACCCACCCATCTGATTTTGGCTTCCAACATGGGCTCGACACGTGGTCACATTTGGGTGATAGCGGGGCTATGGGCCTTTTCTACAGTTGTATTTATTTTCTAATTCAAAACTAAATATGTATGAGTGCTCCAACGACCAACATCCCCACCTTTTACATGAAAGGAGCCACATGTCCCTTGCAGATCTTAGGAACCTTTTTACACTTTTACACTTTTCCCCTTAGTGTGTAAAATTACAAATATGTGTCGCTTCCCTACATCCACTCAAATTGTGAAAAAAATACATTTATGGATGCTAATTGATAAAATTTTTGCGCTGCTTTATGATTGCAAATATTTGAAGAATATTCATCAAGTCATGGGGCTGATTTTGCATTTTTTGAATATGATAAAAAGTTATAAGTTTGTAAATTAGACCCGAAATACCACAATCAATTGGGATCTTCCACATACTAGCAGGAAATGGGAGAAAAAACATAAATAAAAACACAACCTAGGAACATTTTACAATGGACGATCCCTCCAATTTAAAATATTAAAACACAATTGGTTCCCCACAAGAAACTTCAAAATAATGCACATCCAGACATGATCCTTGACCAAAAAGAGGAAAGAAAAATCCATACACAGAAGAACCAAAAGGCCAACTCACACCCCACAAGAAAATATAAAAATATAATAGAAAACGATGGCAAAGCTTAGCCAAATATGGGCGAGATTAGTTTGAGCACCAACACCGGCTTCGAATTGGGAATGGGCACTCCTTACGAGTGCCTCAAGAACAAACCATGGTGCAAAGAAAATTAGACCACATGCTAAAATCCATTGGGCTATGGAATCAAAAACCAATGTACAGAAATAAATGATAATAACCCAGTCCATAGAAAACACACCAAGAAACCCAAAACAACCAGTCACCAAAGACCAGGACAAACAAAGACAAAAAAATTTAAAAAACAAACAAAAACAACCAATTTTTTTTTACACTATACAATAATGCATACCTCAATTTTGAGAGATCAATCAAGAAAGTGTTTCAAGTGCCTGCCATTAATAGGAAACTCAAGTAGTTCTCCATCTAGATCCTTTAAGAAGAAAGTATGCTCACCAATTCTGATGTCAATGGAGTAAGGACCCATCCATAATGCATCAAAAATTCCATGTTTTCCCTTGTCCTCATGTCTTCTATCCCATAGTAACACAAGATCTCCTACACTGAAAACTTGAGGAGTCACCTTTTTATCAAATATTTTTTTCACCTTTTCCCTAAATTTCAAATGTCTCTGGTGGGACTCTCTTCTTTCTTCATCCAATTCAACAATTTGATTTATCCTTGCATCATACAGATTAACTTCTTAATCCTCAATTTGTCAAATAAATTGGTAGGAAGATAGTTGCATGTGTAGGGGAAGGAGGGCTTGAGTTCCATATACCAATTCAAAAGGGATTTTTCCAGTAGCTCTCTTAGTAGTGATTCTATCAGCCCAAACAACAAACTTCAATTGTTCACCCCATCTTCGTTTATTTATCTCCAATGTCCTCCTGAT
Organism: Taxus chinensis; assembly: GCA_019776745.2. NCBI lineage: Eukaryota > Viridiplantae > Streptophyta > Pinopsida > Cupressales > Taxaceae > Taxus > Taxus chinensis. The sequence goes on from CM034157.1 coordinate 31,984,592, forward strand.
TATTTTCAACAAATTTTTATTGCTTGACTCAGCTTGTCCATTACCTTGGGGATTGTAATTAGATGCATATGTGAGATTTATTCCATATACTGACACATGGCCACTAAGGTTTTAGCTTCAAAAACTCATAGCATTGTCAGCAATTATTTTGGTAGGCACTCCAAACCTGCAAATTATGTGATTTAAGATAAAATCCATAACAATCTGGGAGTTTCTTTCTTAGTAGGGATTTCCTCAACCCATTTGGTGAAGTAATCAGTAGCCACCAATATTCATCTATGGCCTACACTTGAAGGATATAATATTTCCCCAACAAATTCCATATCCCACTACTTAAAATGGGATTCAATTGATATAAACTTTCAATCTTCCTGAGAAATGTTGGCAACTAATTTTCTCACTAACATTGTTGTATATTTAATGAGTGTGGGCCACCAATAACCATCCCTTAAAATCTTGTGAGTAGTTACCCTTTTAGTAAAATGCCCCCCACAAACTCCTCCATGAAAATATGTAATTAGTTTAGGGGCTTCATCTTCAATAATGCATCTTAAGAGAATCTCTTCAGGATTATTCCATGCCAATCCATAATCAGTGATAATATATTTTTGGGAAGCTAACTTGAGTGCCCTCTTCTAATTCTTGCTCTAATGTCCAGGACATTCCAAATGTTTAAGATAAAACATGATGTCCTTGTAATATTCCAAATTGATCAATCTTTCATGTACATTCATATCTCCTGCGTCAACTTCATTTATCTCCATCACTTGTAGGTTACTCTCTGCCATTAGCTTTTCCAACCCTAAAATCCTAACTAGCTTGTTGGTTTGAATATGCATTTCATACTCTTGTAATTTTTTTACCCATTGACACCTTTTACTTGAGATTTCCATTTTTGACAAAATTTCCTTGACCATAGTATGAGGAACATAGGCTATGATCTTGGAACTAAAGATATATGGTTTGAAAAGTTTTCTTGCTCTTACTAAAGAGGTGGTCTATTTTTCTATGATATAATATTTCAATTCTACTCCTTGAAGTTCTTTACTAAAGAAAGCAATTGGCCTTTCATTTCCTCCTTCATCCTTTTGCAATATTATAGATGTAATAGTGTTCTCAAATGAAAAAGAAAACATTTGAAAATATTTCTTGTAATCAAGAGTTGCCAAAATAGGGGAATTCGTCAATGCTTCCTTAATTCTAGTAAAATATTGGATAAATTCTTCCTCCCATTTGATAAAATGGTCCTTTTTAGCATACTCATGATAGGGATAGTCATTTTAGAAAATTTAGAAATAAACCTCTTGATGAAATTTATTTTTCCAAAAAAATATTGAATTCCTATTTTGGTTTTGGGTATAGGAACTTTACCAATATCTTCCACCCTTTCAGGATCAATCATGACCCCTTCTTTAGATACAATGTGTCCCAACAACTTCTCCTTTTGAACCCCAAAGTGGCATTTTTTAGGATTCAGTGAAATGCCATATTCTCTGCACCTTAACAACATTTTCTCTAGATGTTGCAAGTGATCACTCCTTTTCTTGAGAATATTGTCACATCATCCTGGTATATAGAAATGAAATCATTTATGTATCCTGAGAATACTACATCCATAGCTCTTTGAAATGTTGCTTCCGCATTCATTAGAACAAACGACATTCTCACATACACATAAGTACCCCATGGCATGGTGAAAGCGGTTTTGATTCTTTCTGACTGTTTCACTACTACTTGGTTATATCCTGACAATCCATCTAGAGTAAATAATAAATCAGAGCTAGTAACTAACTACAACATGTTATCCATATTGGGAAGGGGATAATTATCTTTGATTGATGCCTTATTCAAATTCCTAAAATCCACACACAACCTTATATCTCCATTCTTCTTTCGAACTGGTACTAGATTTTCCACCCATGAAGAATACCTTGTGGGTTGTATGATGCCTCCATCCCTTAATTTATTAATTATTCTCACATTTTGAGGGAAAGAAGTGGATTTATTGGTCTTTTCTTTTACCTGAATGGTTTGGCATTAGCTTCCAATGGTATCTCATGTTGGAAAAGGTCTTCCCTATATGCCTTTAATTCTGAATATGACCATGCCAAGCAGTTGTAGTAATTTTTCAACAGTTGGACATATGATTGCTTTTCTTCTTTACTCAGGTTACTACCTAGCCATATTTTTCTAGGTTTATTATCTCTCCCCAGGTTGTGTTCCTCCACATCTCTCAAATTTGACATATGCCTACTAACAATGTGATCAACATTATCAAAGTTTGACTCTAATGCAACCAAACCTCTTGGAATAGTATTTGTCTTTAACTGAATAATATTATTACCAAATAGGGTCTCTCTACCCTCATTAACACAAACCATTAGCTCCCAATCCACATTTTGATTTGTGAATTCCCCTTTTTTTTGTAAAAACCTCTGAATCTGGGCATCATATTCAAAAAATTGCCAATGTTTGACATTATCAGGGACAGATAGTCTTGTCAATATTTCAATGTCATACTCACAATAAGGAGACACTGTACAATTTTCAAACCTAGATCCCAATACTTCCAATTTGTCTGCTACAGTATTATACTTTCTTTCATGGTATACTATGTTGAAGGAATCAAACATTTCAATGAAATCCCAAACTGCATGCTTATATTATTTCATTCTTTGATTTTTTGTTGCATACAACTTTCAAACTTGCTTGACTACCAGTTATGAATCCCCTTTAACAATAATGTCCCTAATACCATACCTCCAAGTAATCCTTAAACCCAAAAACAGTGCCTCATATTCTATAATATTGTTTATACATTTGAACTTGAGTTTAAAAGAAAAATTGAATTCTTCCTTATTTGGAGATATCAAGACAACACCAACACCATTCCCAAATTTAGAACAAGCTCCATCAAACATCAAAGTCCAAGGGGAACTAGGTTGCTCAGGATATTTTCATTTGTCAATTTCATGCTCCTTAAAATATGCATAACCAAAAAAATTATCAACATCTACATCTGTATATAATACTTCATAAGAAGCATTGTTAGGATCTTCAATCAGATGTAACATCTTCTTTTCACCATACAATTTTACAAGGTTTCCTTCCACTGGTATGGTTGCATATGACATATCCATTTGCACACTTCCCCCCACACTAGCAGCCCATTTCCTTGATAATAGCATTCCCCATTTGGTCGGGAAATCCACAATAACCACATTCATAGTTAAGGATTTGCTCGGGTAAGCTGCCAATTGTACTATTAACCCTTTAACATATCCAGTCACTGACACTTCCCTTGAATCCATCGCTATGCACTTTCCAAATGTTGTTGTTACTTTGATATTTAATTCATTCATTACCTCAAGAGGCATCACATTGCATGAAGCTCCCGAGTCAAACATCTAGTTGTGCACTAACCTATCCTTGATGATTAAAGTAGCATAAAAAGGATCAATGTCAAGATGAGACTCAACAAGTGAAGTACCCAAGTATACTTCTAGTGATTCTCCCAATTCTTCCAGGGCGTATGGTATTTATAGCTCTGCAATGATAGGAGGAACATCCAAACCATTCACATTATTTCCTTGGGTTTTTATCTCTTCTTTAAATCCCAAATACTCAAATGCCCATTTTCTATGCTCAGGGATTCTGAGCAATTCAACAATAGGCACAATGACTTTTATTTGACTCAAAATATGGGCTATATCACATGGAACATATTTGGGTAAGATAGTGTTGGGTGGGATATTTATTGTTCCTTCCGGTGGTATAAGAGTCTTTACAATTTGTGCATGAGCTGGGGTAAAAGTTTTATTTGGAACAACAGGGCCTTTGTTAAGTGTATCCTTCTTAAGGGGTTCCTTTGGGATATTAGTGAGAAGTGGAGTTTTTGGTTTAGCTTGAGGACCTCCCCCTTTGACAACTCTACTTCTGGTATTATATTCCTTTTCCTGAGAAACTATTGCATTCATCAAAAGTTTCCTATCTTCCTCAGAAGGTATTCCCCCATCATATTTCTTAATCATTAAAGCCCTTAAATATTCAAAATCATGATTAGGTAAATCAAATTCTTGCACCATATCAATCTCAACACCATCATCATGAGGGAGAGGTAGTACCTAGTGAATGCAATCCCAGAAACCTTGAATAGTTTTGAAACTTATTAATTTAGTTGAAGTAGCCCTATGTTGTGAATTTTCAAAGAATTCCATCATACACACATCAGCATAAGATTCATCGACATTTTATTCTTCAACCTTTTTACTTAAATCGTATGGGGAGTGTGGCAGGAAATAATTATCACACCAATTAATAACATGGGACTTTTATACTATAGAAATCTTGGAAGTCAAAGGATCAGGGACCAATTTATTCTCTCTAAGTTATGGTTACTTATTACCTGATCCCATGTGTAGACGCTAAAATTAGGTCACACTGCCCCTTCACCTCATAGACACCATGGCCTGCCTAGCTTCCCAATTACCCACTTCCCCTACTAATTCCAAAATATTCATCACTGTACAATGCCTCCATTTTCCTTCTTATTTACCTCATGATGTTTATGCAATCAGAACCGACACCCCCGACCCAAGTGAATTTGGTATAAACAATACTCCGACTACCTTTCCCTCTCCATCTTACCTCCTGATCTCACCCATAACAGACAACATGATTTCCTTAAAAAGGTCTCCTATTTCATTATCCTAGGGGGAATCCTCTATAAGCGCAGCTTTTATGGTATTCTCTTACGATGCCTCACAATTTATAAAATTCCTTATACCATCAAGGAGTTTCATGATGGAATATGTGGAGGTCACTTTAGTGGCCTTGCTGTTGCTAAGTGTATTCTTCACCTAGGCTATTACTGGCCGACCCTCAACCATGATTGTTGCGACTATGTCAAACATTGTGTGAAATTTCAACAACATTCCAACCTTCATCATACACCCATTCATGCCTTACAAGTCACTCATGACCTTTGGCCCTTCTCTCAATGGGGTTTGGATCTTATCGGGGAGATCAATCCTCATTCTTCCCAACGCCATCAATGGATCATAACTGCTACCGAATACTACACAAAATGGGTAGAATCCATACCACTCATCTCCAAGAAAGCTAAGAAAATATGTGAGTTCATTAACCATCATATCATTTGTCACTTTGGTGTCCCTCATCACCTCATCAATGACAATGGAAAACAATTCAAAAATAAAACACTACAAAAAATTTGCGATGCCTTCAACATTCAGCTTAGTTTCTCCTCACCTTATTACCCAAAAACCCAAAACCAAGCCGAATCCACTAACAAAACCCTCAATAAAATTCTCATGAAAGTGGTTGACAATACTGGGAAGGATTGGCATACACACATTCCTTTTTCTCTATGGGCATACCGCACTAGTATTCAAACTTCCACTACAGCTACACCCTTTTCACTGGTCTACGGTACTGAGGATGTTCTGCCTCTTGAAGTCCAAATCCCCTCACTTCACATTTCTCTCCATGACATGCTTACTGATGATGACTTTCATCAGGACTGCTTAGCACAACTAGAGTTATTAGACGAATGTCATCTTAATGCTCTAGATCACCTTCAAGTTTATCAACAATGTATCAAACGTGCTTATGAAAAACGTGTTCATGAATGAACCTTCCAAGTAAGTGACCTTGTTTTGAAATAAAATCAACACGTAACCAAAGCAGAGAAAAGAAAATGGGGAAAATTTACTCCTAATTGGCTTGGACCATACATCGTAACTCATACCTATGGATCGGGTGCCTATCATTTGTCCTTTCTTGAGGGTAAACCCGAACATGAGCCCCTTAAAGCATTACATCTTTAACCATTCTACTGTTGACCTCTAGTCCTACATCACTATTTTATCTAGCTCATGCTCATCCCTTGAGTGCCATTTACCTTTTCCACACCTCATCTCCAACGATTAAACAAGGATCATGTGATTACCTATCACCCTTTTTCCTTTTCTTAAATATGTGCACCATGGCTCTACACATGGCATGATTCTCATGGATACTTTTCATCTTCTTTTAGATGAGATCCCATGGTTTTTCACCCTTTCCTTCTCAACAAGAACCAAATGCTTCATTATAGTCTCGTCCATAACTTAAAAGCCAAAAAAAAGAGCAAAAAAAAGATGAATCCCTCATAAGGACATCTTCCAAAATAAGGGATCAACTCCTTGAGTTAAACTTCCAATATAAAAGATGAATCCCTCAAAAGGACATATTCCACCCTTAATTTTCACTATAAGTAGACTGCTCCCTTGAAGGACAGCTATAAATAGCTCATAACTCTCTACATAGTCTTTCCAAAAAAAAAGGAAGACTATTTTCTCAAAAATCAAAATTCAGAAGCTTCCCGCATCAATCATCTTCACGAAGACCTCAAAGAGCCATATATTCATCCCATATAGACTTCTCACATCGATCAGTCTATCTCAAAAAGAAAAGAAAAGAAAAATAATCTTTTTCATCATGGACTTGCCTATTGTGATCTTGGCTCTATTGCCCAAGGCATTCTACTTCCCATTTTATGACCCAATTACCTGCACCTCTCTACCCATTGTCTTTTCACTTCATACCTCAAGGGACCTACTGAACCTATGACATTTGGTGATCATGTGACTTTCGTCACCCTTAGAATTATCAATCATGTAATGTCTTTAGGGTCTTACGTTCATTAGCTTATCTATAGATGTGTTTTATACATTTTGATCCTTGCCAATTGGGTGGCTTTCTTGCCCCCTCTTATCTTTTCTCTTCTTCATCACCTTTTGATCTTCTTATATAGGACTTAGTCCTCGATGCTTACCTTTTGGGGTCATCCTCCCCTTTCACCATAGTCACCCTCACCTGCAACATTTTTACTATCATCTACCCCCACCTATTAAACCCAAACCCACAACATGACCACAAACCTACCAACTCATTTTCATCTTTTTCCCTAGCTTATGGGAGAACTACATCGGTCTGAGGTCCCTTTTTACTAGGACTATATAACTAGCACTTCCAGGGCATGGGGCCTTGAAATGTTAGCACATCCACTCTTTACCCTAACCATTTCCCCCACCTTTTACCTGATTTCCTGTTCACCACTGCCTCTACCCATCTACAACCCCAGCATCATCAATCTGTACATATACTAGCTGCTCCTACATCCATTTTCCACAATCAACATTGTGGGTCATGCATGGAGACATAGGTCTCAAAATGAACCACCATGCCTCTCTTGTACTAAGGGAATGGATCCATGCAATAACTCAACCATGCCTAATCCAATGCCTAGTGTCTAACCCACTCTACGGGTATTCACTCATGACTCTCCATACCAAAACCTCCCCTCTATCCATAGATGTATCTGTAGCCCATCTAGCTCTGTCACCATCTGTCTGTATGAAGGGAAGCCCACATATGGCCTCCAAATGATGTCCACCCTAGACGGTCCCTCCAACAACCTCCTATAATAAGCTACATCATGCATAGCTTTGGCACCTCAATCCTCTCCCATAACCATCCCCTCTCTCTTACCCCACACCTTTACATATCTTACCCTACCCATTTCCCCTCCATTTCCACTGCCTAACCATTTTTTCCTATTTCTGGCCCCATTTCCTTATTTTTCCATTGACTCTGGTTATGCATAACCGTCACCGGTGGCATTTAACCACCATCGGTAACCTGTATCATGACTAATGTCACTTTTTCCATGAATGACATCGGCTGATAGTGACCAACGCTGCTCCTTGTGGTGCCAAGCGACACCGAAACCCTCAACCATTTTTTTTCAATTTCGACCAAATCAGCCTACCTCCCCAACTACACCTACTTTAAACCTTCCCTACTTCCCTTCCCACTCCTATTGACCTACATTCCAACCTCCCCCACCCCAATTATATGTAATTTACCTCTCAATATAAAATTCAATACCCCCCCCACGTTTTTATTACAACCCATATTTTACCCTACTTAATCAATCAAATCATTAAGCTATGGTGCGAAGCTTACCTCATCCCTCTGCCGACGTCATGGCGATATATCTAGCTGCTGAATGGGTGGACCACCCAACCCCTCTCCTACCTCTGCCATCCTCAACTGAACAGTCACTTCCCAACATATCCACTCAATCCACCCGCTCTCGCGGCCCCACCTATCACTCAACCACTCTCACCTATGTGGCTCACCAACCAATCTCTTTGTTGTACTCTTTTATCTTATTCCTCTTTTCTATCTTCTTGTCCTTTTATCCCTTTCCAATAACACAAATGAATTTTCAAACGTGGGTTTTCCACTTTTTATACCCTACCTGACACGACCGATGTTGGTTAACCCTTGACTGTTGCCAGTCTTCTGCCCTAAACTACCGCTGTCGGTTCCCCTACACTGTCAGTGGTTTATTATCAACCAATGTCAGTTACCCTGCATACTCATTACCCTCACATTGACCTCATTTTCCTTAACCCCCCTTTCTTTTTCCTTTCATACACCTATCTGGCCCACTTTACCTTCACCTCTGCCCCTTTGCCCTCTTCCACCTCCTTGCGTCCGTTGTTGATGCCTTATTCTTTTACCCTTACCTTGGCCTTACCTGTGTCGTGATCTTGATATTTAGACCTGGACCATCGCTAGTGACCTTTGACCTCATGTGTTCACTATATACCTTACGGCACTATTCCCTGTGTTGTTGACCTAATGACCTTAGCTAGCCTATTGTCGTGACCATTTATCCTGACCCTACCTTTGGTGTACCAGAACATACCTAAACGTTCCTACACCTAACCTACGTTGTGTTTCCTAACCTTATCCTATACCTTGGATACCAGATTCACTTCACCCTTGTTTGGATAAACCTATTGACCTTAGACGATGTAGAGTTTTCCTACTCTCCAACCCGGTAGCATGTTGCAGTTTATATGTGTACGTGCATTTGACTGTTGCTACCTTTGACCCTGACCCATTACCTAAATCACCTAAGTAGACCTTTCACCCTCTTTCCCTACACCCACTTAACTTTTCCTCACATTTACCTTTTATCAAACCACTCACCGCTTCAGCCTGCTACCTCGTCAATTCATTGTTTGATGGGGATCACCTTCACCCACACATGGGCCAACCACATCTTATTTTTGTTAGCGTTGCTTACCAATACAAGCTATGTAACAAAAAGGGGCAAAATGTAGACACTAAAATTAGGTCACACTCCCCCTTCACCTCACTAGTATTAATTTAATTAATTTAATTAAATTAATTCATTATCCTCACCATATTTATTATTTAAATATCTTTATTTAGATAATATCCACACATACAATTCACTTAGACACCTCACCAAGCCAACTCAACCTAAGACCTATTCTTAGTAAGTTTCCATAACTAACTAAGACTTACCCAAACCCTAAAAATCAATGCCTACATTCCCTCTAACCACATTCCCACATGCTCACAAGAAGTTTCCAGCCTAATCTGTGGGATAACCACAAAAGATTCAAGGAAGTCAGGAGGATCTCCCTAAGTTTAGTAAACCTAGAAAATCCCACCTTGACCGACGTCGGTTACCCCTAACCGTCACCGGTTAAGCCAGAACGCCATCGATTACCCCATTTTAACCCCTAAACTACCTTATTCTCAAGGTTGGACAACATTGTGAGGAATTTGACGAGTAAGAATGAGATCCCAAAAGATAACGCATCTTCAGAGAGTTAATCCTAGCAAGAACTCACATCCAAAGAAGGAGATTGAACATCTTCTCCTACATAGCCATCCTAGCCACATTCAGATCTATCTAAGCAAAGAGGAGTGTGCATGCAACCCATGCAAAAGCTTTCTTTTAGTTAGTGATCACTTGTAGCCTTTAAACCCATCATCAGTACCTCGATTCTTCACACATAGACCTTCAGGAATGAAATCCAAGTAAGTGCAATATCATACTTTCCTGGTTATTTCATTTCATCATTATTTTATCACCCATTGTTTATCTTACTCCTTATTGACCATCTCCAACACTTTTCACCTCCGTAGACCCAGAAAAACCTTGCCAAAACCTATTCCAGTCACCCAATACCTCATCTCGACCAACCAAATCCTTTGTGCAATCACAAAGGAGACCAAAACCCCATTCTGTGATATTTCCAGATCTCACAGTAACTGGCACCAATTATACCTAACCACGGTTGGTCAACCCTGAACGACACCAATCTCTATGTTTTCCCACACAACCTTAAATAGAGGCCTACCCACCTAATTTTACCTTACCCTCACTTACCTGTGACCTACCTGGGACCTTTAGTAGACCTGTAGAACCCAGAACCAACCATTTAACCTATGGATTCTATTCTAGCTTAGCCTGTTAGATTAGATCTATTTCTTATTGTGTTTTAAGTGAGATACCTAAATCATTTTAAAATAACAATAGGGTCTACTTTGTTTACAACATTAATTTGTTTAAAAAATGGACTGACAGCCATCTAGGAAGTACCATACTTCCCAGATCTATCTTACGCTAGGCAATTCACTGCCCATATTGTTTAATTCTTTCTGGTGGTCTTACTTTCATTACAGGTAGTTCCTCCTAGCCAAAAGGAAGCTCTCACAATCAGCTGTGGATTCAAAATTCATACGCGTGCAACAACCCATCAACTGACATTTGAACAGGTATTCCTCCTACACCCGTTACCCTATCTGTTTCGTCAATTATTCAAAGAAGAAATATAAGAAAAAGGTGAAACACCATGTGCCCCTTTCCCTATCATCTGATCTATGATAATTCCTAGGATGATTTCCAAATCTATCCTATATTTGTGGTTTATTATGACCCTGAGAAATATGTCCTATTCCTTTTTCTGCTCTGACCAACTTGTAATATATTTCTATAATTTCCCCTTACCAAAGTCTTCGCAACCTCCTCTAGATTGACTGATTTTTTCAATTGAGGTCTATCAGGATTAATCAATTTGACACCCTCTCTCTTAAGGGGTTTCCCAACTTCCTTGATATTATTTTCAATTTGCAAGGCCATGGTGAAAGCCTACCTTAATGTTCTATGGTTCTTATCTCTTAAGTAGTAGGCAGATTTTTTGTCAAAAACATTAAAATATTTTATTAAGAAAAGTTCATCACTTGGTGTCATAATTATGGGTAATATATTCAAATTCTTATTAAATATGTTATTAAAATCTTAGAAAAACTCATTGGGATTATTTTTTATATTCTCAAACTCAGATAAAAGGAACCTTGGGTCAGTCTTATGCCCATATTGTAATTTGAAAGCATTCTTCATGTCAGTCCACAAATCTATTGAATTAGCTGGTATATATTTATACCAATCACGTGCATCCTCTTCAAGAGTATGAATGAATAATTTTATATACATGTCATCAAATTCAATTTAAAAATATTCCATCATATTAACGAAGAGTCTCAAATTTTGATCCCCAGTGATGTTTTTTTTTCCCTAAAATTTAGGCAACCTATTTCTCACATCTTGGGGTACAACATTAGGATACCCCACCATTCCTGTAAAATTTATTGGTCCAAATGTATTGACGACAAAAGGAGGTCTTGGTGGAGGATGACCCATGTTTTCTTGGGAAGGTGATCTTATAGGTGAATTAAAATGGTGTGGGACAAGGGATCTTTGAGACACAGGTGTATAATCCATAAAGTAAGTATCCTCTAGTGACTTGGTTTCACAAACCACCCTTTCAGTGTTTAATGACAAAGAAAAGAAATGAGGAACACTTATCCTAGATAAAAATTATGGCCCCTCACTAGCTAGAGTAATTAAATTTATATGAGGGCTACTTGACTCTGAATTATGTGAAGATATTGGACAATCCTCAATACTAGGTTGATCACTTTCCACAACTGGTACTTTCTCACTTGACTCTTGATCCCCCAATGATTTCCAAACTTTCCTTCCCTTTTGATTTGTTCTACCAAGATCTGGAAACAATATTCTAGTATGATATTTATTAAAGAAATAAATTCTTCCTTCCAGATTTGTGAATATTAATGAAAAAAATTACTTGACAAAGATTAAGACATTGGTAATTGCCAATAATTTTAAACTAACATAGAGTCGATACTAAGGATTTTCACCTTAGATATGCTAAAGCACTATAAGTAATTTGTCAATTTTCTATCAACACTCAATTTCTATAAAACTAAATGGATCTAATCATCCTTTGTTGATATTCATCAGTATCCATATGATCTAGTGCAACATTTACTAAAACATGAAAATATTGCACAACAAAATCATGATCTCATACAATTCTCACAAATCTTAACAAAGGATGACATTTAAACAACATATTTGAATTCAAATCATATAAGAATCATTGCCAGAGGTCAATTTGTGTATGTATTTGTAAAAATACTCCCTGACAATGGTGCTAGATCGGTATTGGTATCAAAATTGAATCTTCCTTTGAAACCAAGAAACATCACAAGTTGAACAAGATGCTTAGAGACAAATAAATCATAATATGATTTGTTTTGTAGCTAGGGATATATTTTTAATGACTCTTTAGTACTTTGGCTTAGAAAGGATTGGATAACACCATGCTAAAGATTTGACCTACCCTCACTACTTTAGGTTGTGTCTTCAACCAGGGTGAGAGGACCCATTTTGTAACTTGTGTTGGTGAAGAATATCAATGAGTTAACAATATTTGACTCTACCTTTGCAATATTTGAAGGAGACCTTGAGAAAACATGGTCAATGCAACATAACCTAACTCTCATGAGATGTCACCCTAGAGAATGAAAATATTTTCTAGACAAGGTCCAGGTTACTAAAGACAATGATAAAAACTGATTGCATCTACATATTTTGGTAAAGGATAGGAAAACTCAATGAACTTCTTCAACATTTCTGGATATACAATGCAAACAGGGGTGGTTCATGTAGGATTTATTACTTAATGTATAATTTTTTGTTGGGAAGTTAAGCAGGATAAACTTGATTATGCCAAATTCTTGAGAACTTTTAACAAATGCTGGAAAATCTACAAATAAAAATGAAAAAAGTGTTTAAAAAGTTAGAATGAACCTTTAACTAGAGGATGTGCATCTATGAAAGCTCAAAGACACACAGTTTCACACATTCTTCAAGGATTCAACACAAAAGCTCATGTTAAAGACTTAATTAAACATTAGAAGTCCCTGATTCATCACACCTAAGATACATTCATAGAATAACAAACAATCTGTATCATCATAATGAAATTATAGTGAATTTAAATTGTTTATTACATCACAAAATAAAAATTCTCTTCATAATGTAATTGTAAATGCCACAATACTTTTGTAAGGAAAATATCTTGTGTGATTTAGAGGAATTCCTAACATAAGATTGTAACAAGAGCACGAATAACTATTTGAAGATATCTCAAAATGAAAGCAAACACAACTAGGTTCATGATTAACATGATTTACTAAAGGTTCTTCAAATTGATCAACAAGGGAGAGTTTATTTACAATATCAAATCTTTTCAATGGCTGGACACTTGCAACCATCTTGAGATGATAAAATTTAAAGATACAAAATAAATAACATGTTTCTCATATAAGTTCCTTGAAAAAATGGCTTCTCTCGGCTTTCTCTCCTTCTCTTTTCTTTGAATAATTCTCAAAAAAATTAACCCCCCTTCCGACATGATTATCCTTTTTCTTTTTATATTACCCCTTTTACTTGTTAACCTTAAAAGTTGTTTCCCCCCAAAAATAAGAATATTTCGAGGAATATTTCCTTCTACAAAACTTTCTCGAGAATGTGACATTTAAGGAATATTTTCCTTCTGACCAAAACTTGACCAAACATCATTAGCGATAAATACCAAGGTGCAGGGATCCACTTGTACAATATTTATGGCCACAAAGCTTACCTTCAATTGTGGGATAAATTGAGATATGAGGTCATCATTTTTGGCAAATTAATTTAATCATTCTTTCCTGATATTGATTATATAATCATTTGAAATAAACTCTAAAAACTTTTAGATGACTCTGATATGACATATATCCACATTCAATTTTCAAGAATCCACCTTGGGCACCACATAATATATTTTATGTCTTATTGGCTTAATTTCCACACATAGTTCCTGTCAAATCACTTTGATTTGCCATCTCTAATCATTCCTAACCTCTTCTAACTCTTAAATTTCCTTTTGTGCAAACTGAACAAAATATCCCTCATCTTATGGGAAATACTTTACAAAATTGAAAACATATGTCCCCTTTTTATTATAAATCTGGCTCAACTTCATTATTATTATGTATTTATCTTCTTTCTCTAAATATAAGGAATTTCATCATAAAAATGGAAAAGGTACTTGTAGCACACATCCTGAAGGATATTTCTTTAGAGGACTTAAATCAAATTTTCGATCTGAGTGGTCTTGATGAAGCCTTTGTTAGGGCCCTGTTTAATGTAGAGTGTGTAGGTGAAACCAAAGGACCCTTGACATATCGAAAAGTTTGCAACCTTTCAGGTTATGTATTTTCATCTTCTTAAATGGGATCACTTTAAATCTCTTGAACATTTAAAGAGATACTAGGTCGAGAGAAGACCTCAGGTATCCATAAAAACTACTTTTCAATGTCCCTTTTCATGTGATGAGGGATATGTATCAAAATAGAATCCCAAGGAATCATATGTGCTATATGATAGATCCTCCATCAACATTTTTCCTGGTATATCCCACAAAATAAATGAGTTGGAGCAAAGAATCAATTCCCTGGAGAAAAATCAAGTAGAGAATGTGCCTTCACAACCAGTTTCAGCACCAGAGTCATCTTTAGGTAAGAGGAAATGTGAACCACAACCTCAACCTCTAACCATTATCTCTGATGGAGAAGAGGACCAATCATTATTTTCTTATTGTTCAAGGGTAGCAATATCCTTTGCTCAGGACAACAGGGGGATATTTGTAATTCATTCATCCACCTGCTTAATGCATCATGCTCCTCAATTATATCATGAGTTTTTGGGGCCTCAACCCATTCCTTCTCCAAAATACAATCCACCTCTCACAAGGAAATGGTAGGTTGGGTCAAGCTCAAGACCTCACTATCTACCTAGTCAACAACATATAGTTCTTTCCCTTCCAATCACCCCAGGTGTCCCCTCTCAAACCATTCCTAGCACATTGACCCTTCATAAGGGGAAAGGAAATACGTCATTCTTCACAAGTGGTTTGGATCTTTTGGATTGAATTTCATCATAACAGAAGAAATTCAATCTTAAACAAATTTCTAGTCATCCTAGAATGACTTTGGAAGCATTCGTGGACATGGGAATGTCTCAGGACATGGTAGGGTCAGTCATTTTTGTTTAGACAACACAAGGTTCAAGTGATTTTGTGCCGAGGAAAAATAATATTTTGAATAAGCTTCCCTTGCTGGGAGGAAACTATGAAGTAGGATTGGAAAATGTCTCAATGTTGCTTTCCTTTAATTAGCTCTATTTTTGGCATGTTTATATCTTTCTTTTTCATGGGCATGGGCCATGGGCCCCTAAAGAACCCGATTTTGTTCCTTATTCAAAATGCAAGAAACACAACAATATCAATCATTTACGGGATTATCAAAATGTATGTAAAACTTCATTAAAGTAAATATGACACTACTGCATTCTTCCACTTTATAATTAAAATAAAGGACCAATAAAATTTAGAAAAAATATTACATCCCATGCAATAGAAGTATGTATTTTAAAGTGTCATTTTAAAAAAGGAATATGAAAAGAGAATACAACTTAAGGAACAACACCTAAGCATGTTCATCATCTTTTGTATCTACATTATTTTCTTCTTCAGCTTCCATTTTATATCTCATTCTTTTGGAAACCTTGTTACATATGCATTATACCTTTTGAACAACTCATTAACCTCATCCTCATTTGGTGTTGTATGATGCTAGAAGATTAGTGTTTGCCTATATATTGCATTAATGTAATGGGAAATTTTTTTTTGTATTCCAATGGTCTGGCTATTAACTCTACAATTCTATTCTCAATCCTTCTCATCATTTTAATGATTTCATAGGAGAAATCATTATTCTGAATATTATTTCTAAAGGAATTAAGAAAAAGGTTAATCTTTAGATCACCATAGATCCTTTTGAAATTATAAACTACAATATCCTCTAACTTCAAGTTAATGGCATCAAGAGTATCATCAACCCAGTTTCTCTTGATTTTAAGTTTTTTCTTGATCCTATTCAAGGTTTCCACTCTAATCTTTGATAAATATTCAATAGCATGCTAGCTTCCTTTGACTACTATTTCACCATTTTCTTTATGTTTTGGAATGTGAGGAAATAGTTAATGTTATGGGCTAAGGAGGAATACCTATTGTGTTGGTTGGTTAGAGGTTGATGCACATGTTTTGACTTATCGATCCAATGCTAATTGTGAGAGATTGCTTTTGGCTAGGAGGAACTACTTGAAATAGAAAAAAATACCACAAAAGAAGAGTTAAATAATATATGACAGTGGACCTCCTAGCGTATGCTAGATATGGGAAGTGTGATACTCCCTAGAAGGCTATCAATCCACTATTTTTATTTTAAAAAATACAAAATAACTACAATACGTACATAAAAAATTCTAGTGATAGTATTCTGATTTGGGTACCTTAGATCACTATTAGCATTGATCTAATTAAATACTAAAAACTATGTGGGTTAAGGTCTTTGGGTCAGGTTGTCGTTCAGGTGGTCTACAGGTCACATACATGATCTTAATAGGGTTAGGTAAGGTTTTTGGGTTGTTTTAGTAGGTATGTGGTTGCTGGTTTACACAGTGTTGGCAGACACAAAGACCGATGTCGTTCAGGTATGACCGATCATGGTTAGGAAAAATTGATGATGGTCATGGGTAACCAGCATTGGTAGAGGTGGGATGATAAAAAAAAAAAGATCTATCTGTAGAGGTTGATCTGAGGTTAAATGGAGACAAAAGGGGGGTGGAGAGGTCTGTAGGAATCTTAGTTTTACTCATATATGTGTAGCATTCATATATATGTAATTTAATGGTGTGGGTGGAGGAATGGTTGATTTTACAGGTACGTAAATGGTAGGAGAGTGAGGATGTAAGTGGAAATTGATAACAACAATAAAAGAACCCAATAGACTAAAGTAGAAATAGATGATGTAGGTAAAAAGTGTACTTACTATGGTGCAGATTCAAATGGCTGGATGTTTTTGATGCTTGATCAGAGGAATGATGTTTCATACCATGGAAGTGCTTCCTGGAATGTTACTGTGAGTGTAATACATCTGAATATATCCTTGTGCTGGCTATGGATGTCTGTAGGTGTATTAAGACTCTGGTTCTACTTGCATGCAACTCTCTTCTCTTTCCCTCAATTCCAAAATGTGCTAACCTTTTCCCCAAGGTTCCTCGAGTGAATAAATGGTAACCAATGATGGTTCATGGTTGATAGGTGTTGATTTAGGGATGACCGACATTGGTTAAGGTGGGATTCCCTAAGTTTGCTAAAAATAACATATCTTTCCATCATTTCGTCTAGGTCTGTCCATTTATTCATGGATCAGAATGGACATTATGTTTTTATGAGCGGGAAGGTGTTTAGAGGAATAATAGACCTTGATTTTTAGGGTTGAACCAAGTCTTATTCATTTATAGAAACATGCTATGAATAGGTCTATGGTGAGGTATCTAAGGTGAGGTGTGCATCCATTTAATTAAAGTAATTAAATTAATGAATGGGGTGAGGATGGGTATTAATTGAATTGTAAATAATTAAATTAATATTAATGTGGGGTATAATATTTATGGTTAGGTGAATGTGTTTAAGTTGGTTATTCGAAACAGGACTAAGGGGAGTGTGACCAAATTTTGGTGTCTTCATTTTTCCCCTTTTTGTCACGTGGCTTGTATTGGTAAGCGATGCTGACAAAAATTGGAAATGGTTTTGTCAAGTGTAAGTGAGGGTGGTGTTTCCCCAAGAATGGGTGAAGGTAACCCCCCTCAAACTAGGAACTGATGAGGTAAGAGACAGAAGCGGTGAGTGGTTTGATAAAATGAGGAGGTGAGAAAATGAAGATCAGTGGGTGCATTACGCAAAGGTAAAAGGTCAAATCGGGTAAATAGGTAAATGGTACAAGTTTGAAGGTAGTGACAATTGAACGCATGTACACGTTGGAAACTACGCCATGGTACTAAGTTAAGAAGCTTTCAAAATCTACATTGGATAAGGTTGATAGGTCTATCCAAGTAAGGTTGAAGTGATTCTAGTATCTAAGGTATATGATATGGTGCAGAAACAATAGAGGTTAGGTGTAGGAATGTTTAGGTATGTTTTGGTACACCAAATGTCAGGTCAGGATAAACATCATGGCCATAGGCAAGGTAAGGTCAATAGGCCAAAAAACACGGGTAACCATGTCGTAAGGTATAATGAGCATGGAGGGTCAAAGGTCACAAAAAATGGTTCAGGTCAAGGTATATAGGTAACGACATGGGTAAGGCCAAGGTATAGGTATAATAACAACTCCGATGTAACAAAGGTAATGTAGTGGTAGGTTGGGTTTGTAGGTATGGTTCAATGGGTGTCCGAGATGATAAAAATGTACATGGAAATGAATGGTTAGAGGCAAAAGGAAGCATAGAAAGACCAAACGGGGATAAGGGTGGGTAGATGTCAGTTATAGGGTGACCGACGTCAGTTGGCTAGGGCATAAATAGGATCGACATCGGTCAGGTCAGGGTGGGTTTAAAAAACAAAAATTCCATATTTTATAGAATCATTGTTGTGGTGTACTATTGGAGAAAACAACAAATCCATTTGAATTTTGGTGATTTTTGAGAGGAAAGTATGAGGGACTATACCTGGCTGAGGTGGAGATATCCGATTAGTGAGAGTAGCTAGGTAGACGGGTCCATGAGATCGGTGTGGATAATTTTATTAGCTAGAGGTGAGGAGATAATTTAGTGATGGTAGAGGTAGGAGAGGGGCCAGGTGGGCCACCAACAAAGCGGTCAATCATGCCTCTGTTGATGCGGAATCACAGCACCCCTGGACGCAGATCAGGCTTCTAGGTTGATCACTCTAGCATCCAGTGTGATTGCACAACATTGAAACCTCTCTACAAGTGTGGGGCTTATAAAAATGAGAGAGGAATCTCCAGAGAAGGCTGGTTCCTGCTCCTAAACTACCTGCCACAAGCTATTCCAGTGCAGGCAAGCTAATCTAATCCTAATCTAACCATGCCAAGGAGACAGAGAGAGAGAGAGAGAAAAGGGAAAAACAACAAAAGCCTACACTAAAACGATGATACACCAGAGAAGGAGAATGTTGAAAATCTGTCAAAATTGCCATAGAACAAAGAGAGGTGAGCAATGGGAAGGATGGACAGATGCATCACAAACCCAAGGATAGATTTCACATAGAAAATGTCCCAAAAACTCCATGAACACAGCTCTAGACCTGTAATGAACATTCAAACTTGGACAAATACCTGCAATGAAGAGTGGCAAGAAGAAAGAGAAACAAAGAATGAGCAAGGATGGACAGATGCATCACAAAACATGTTTTTTGTTGCTCCAGAAGTTTGCACAGAACATCATTTCATTAGTAAGAGGTAAAAACGCCATTACAGAGCAGGGAGGAGGTTCGAACTCCATTTTCAACCCTAGAGAAGAAAAGAAGGGAGGGCAGAGTAGAAAGATGAACAACTTGTAATTCTCTTTTTAAATGAGCCAAATCTAGCTTTTACATTGCATGGGTCGACCCCAAGAGACAGAAACGTAGGAAAACGTGCAAGCAGCCCAACCATTGACCAAAACACATTCTTCATTAAAATCGGTGGTTGAAACATCACTTCTGGCCATGCTGAAGAAGAATGCGACCCATGTGCATTAAACTGGTTGTTGAAACGTCACTTCTGGCAATGCTGAAGAAGAATATGACCCATTTGCATTAAACTGGTTGTTGAAACGTCGCTTCCGGCCATTACTACGCGTCAGATACGTTTCTTGATTTTTCTCTCTCTAAACTGAACCAAAATGCAACATTGACCCCAGAATTGTGTATGGAATTTCACCATCTTTCCATTGATATAAAGAATGTGCAAATCTGAGCTCTGGATCAAAAGTTATGACGATCTGAAGATTTAGGGCACGAAACAGGCCAAAACGGATTTTGAAATATTTTCCCGCGCTCTGCCACCTGGATGACATGTGGCAGGGTCTGATTCACTGAGCAATTCTCTCTCCTCCACCTTTCTATGGGCTTTCCTTGAGAATTTTGACCTTTTGATGAAAATGGAAAATTTTCCATTTTTTCCCCACACCCCCGCCACTTGGGACACGTGGCATGATCTGATTGGAGGACAGGGTCTTCAGCCTGTCGGGTTCGGGGTTCTCCTCTGCATTTGCATCAGACTTGGAGGATGGCTCAACACATGTTTCATGTTTGTGTTTTCCCGAAACCCACTTCCACCAGATTATCCAAGTTTTCCTTTGATGTCGGGTTTATCAACCCCTCCGACATATCTCTTGTTGTCGGGTTTTCCCTTTTCCTCGACATGCCTTTGCGCCGTGCTTCCCCACTTCCGAGACCCAATTTTCCTTTTGTGTCAGGTTTTCTGAGCCTTCCAACACATTCCTTGATGTAGGCATGCAGAAATTTCTCATTGGTTCTCGGGCCTTCCGGGTTTTCGTGTCCTTCGCGTACATTTGTCCCGGATGTCCCAGTGCTGTCTGGGACAAAAACTTCCGATCCGCCCGAAATGGGCTTCCTTATCCCTCTTTGCGATGTTGACACGTGGCATAATCTGATTGGCTCTCAGATCCTTCAGCTTTTCACATCCCACACGTCCCTTTGTCCCGCTTGTCCCGAACTGAAGTTGTCTATTTCGGCCGAACCGGCCGGTTTGCATCCTCTCGGCCCAAATGTCCCGAACTACTTAGTGCGGAAGTTCTTCTTTTCGGCCGAACCGGCCGGTTCGCATCTTCCGTGTACCTTTGTCCCACTGTTCTGGGCTTCCTTAAGTCTTTTTAGCCGACTCGTGTCCTCCGCATACTAACTGCCCAGATGTCCCAGACTGCCTGTTTCAACACTTAGTCAATTTTTTACTTTCGGGCAGTTCGGATTTCCGCGTCCCGCGCGTCCTCATAGCCTGGACGTTCCTTTACTCTGCAGACTACCTGGCGGCCTTTTGGCCGATTCGCGCCCAGATATCCCTCACGTCCTGACTGTTGCGAGGACTAGGACTTAGCCATTTTTCATGATTTTTCCTGGCCCAAGCTTGTTTTTGCAGCCTTTTCACCTTTTCTCAGAACTTTCTCTTTTCAACCTGGACAGGAGAGTTAAAAAAAATTCTAAGGGGACCCTAGAAACATGATTTTTTGGCCTTGAATCAATTTATTTGCCTGGGACTAAGTAATTTGATGCATGTTATCAAAATTTACCCTGGGGGGTGAATTTTTGATAACAGCCTCCACAGAGATGGCATTGCGATGAGGTAAGATATAATCCTTTCTACATATTTGGTGTGGGAAAAAGGGGGATATGGGTAGGGATTTTTTGGGTTTTATTATAATGAAATTTGGGTTAAAAATGATGAAATGAGGGAGGGATAGGTCGTAGGTAGGGTAAACAAGGGTGGGGAGGGGTTTAGGGTAGGGTATAATAGGTTATTAGGTGAATGTTGAGAACTTGGTGAGAAAAAAATGGGGTTTCTGGATTTGGTGCAGCGATAGTGACTGACAATGGTCACGAATTGGCTGACGTTGGTATGATATAGCCTACAACGGTCAAATAACAGATCACCAATGCTAGTTATTAGTGACCGAGGTCAATCAGGAGTTTAAGGAAAAAGATGTTAGACAAGGTTTTTAGGGGGTTGAAAACTGTGAGGTGTAAATGTAAGTGGGTTGAGGGTAGGTAGGGTGGTATATGGAGGTTGCAGGGAAGGAAAATATGAAGGAATTACATGAATGGGTTGGTCAGGTAAGGGGTGTTTTGGAAATGGTTATGGGTTGAACAACAATGTGATTATTTGGATGTAGGCGAGAGATCAGGTACGGATGCAAGATAGAGTTCCATCGCTACTGCTAGTGGTGTGGGGAGACATGATTGATGAGGAGTGGAAACACGTGACCAATGTGGGTCTGATTGGTATACGACACTATAGGCGTATAGTGTGTGATTCTAGTTTTATGGTTTCTCTCATCGATAGATGAGATTTCGTGACCAACACGTTCCATCTTCCAACAGGTGAAATCATAGTCACCTTAGAGGATGTGTACAAGATCCCAAGATTACTGATAGTGGGAGCACAGGTGTATTGCATTTCATGAAAGGCCTTCGAGGAGCTAATGTTGATATTTTTGGAGAGGGGATTTCTGAGATGGGGTTCCATAGCATGATCCTAAGCTATGGAGAGATGTACGTGGCCCATCCCAAGGAGATGCAGTTAGTTGTTTTGATTATGGAGACAGTGTGTTGTTTTGCACTGCCAAATGCATAGGGTGGGAGATTCCCACGGGAACTGATGGGAGTTCTTAGTGATATGATGGAGGACAGGATCTAGTTTGCATGGGCACCATCCTACTTGGTGCAGTTATACAGGGAGTTATGGGCCTACGGGAGGCTATGAAGTTTTAACATGTTCTACACTTTCCTTCTTCACTATTGGGCCTACGAGCACATTATGTGTGTCTAGCTGATTGGTTGAGCTTGACTAGATGCATTTGAGCTAGGTATGGTTTTGGTTGGTTACAGGCCTTGGGTACCAGTTAGTGGTATGTGCCGAGGGGCTAGGGCTATGCCTGATGTAGCTCACTACAAGTGGATGATGGAGGGGTTGTCTAGATTAGACATTACCTGGAGGTCGTATGTGGTATATCCATCATACAGGCACTTGGTTAATGAGCTGGATGAGCTATAACTTCTCAGGTGGATAGAGGGGGGTTGTGCCGGGGAGCACGAGATGATACCATTAGATAAAGTCCAACAGATTTTTTGGTTGTCCCAGGATGTGCCACCACCATTTCTACATTATAGGAGGGATGATGTGGAGATACCTATGTCTCCACCTTGACCTAAATTTCTGACAGGGCGGGAGGAGCAGCCTATGGACCGACAAATAGATGATATTAGCTACATAGATGCCTATCGAAGGTGGTGGGTAGCCTAGCAACAAGTAGCAACACCTAGACTAGGGAAGCCAGAAGTGGCTACCCTCATAGTCCAAAGAGACATTATAGGGACAGGTGGTTGCATTATAGGTCCAAATTATAGGTTTATAGGGGTAGTTGGCAGGATCACAAGTAGAGGTGGCCACATTACTGGCACAAGTTACAGGGCTGTAGGGCTAGTTGGCCACTGCACAGGCACAGATTATGGCCCTACAGGACTAGGTACAGGCATAAGCACCTATATAGGCTTAGGGATAGGGTCCCTTGGTATAGGTACAGGCACAAGGATAGGGTCCCTTACTACAAGTAGCAGTGGGACAGGGTCCCAGGAAACAAGTATAGGGGACAAGACCAATGGCACATCTGCAAACCATAATGATGGCTAGGTTTAGGGATGCCCTGGGTGAGGCATGATACTATCAAGACCACTTGATGGTCGTAGGGATATACATCTTATCTTATGCTGAGTATATAGCACAATAGGATTCAAGTGAGAGGACCAAGTCACACACTCACAGTGTAGAGAGTACATGGGGCTGGTGAGCCCAGAGATAGAAGTAGGGCGATGCTACTAGTGTATGGAGGCCATCTTTAGGTGAGAGCCCATCACAGGTTAGACTAAGGCCATGGTGGGTTGTGAGATGCTGCATAGGAGTAGCAGAGGAGGAGACCAGCGAGACAGGAAGGAGGATATCCAATGGGGAGATGCTTGATAGTTGCATGTACCTCCATATATATTTTTTGTGTATTTTGAGATATATTGGCCTGTGTGCCAAAGAGAGCGAGAATTTACATGATATTTTTTGAGATGTTTGATCATATACCGGCTTGTGTATTGAAGATGGTGAGGATGTGTCTAAGCGATTTGAGATGTTTTTATTTATTTTTATCTGTGTACATATGTATGTATACACATACTTTATGATTTATAGATGATGATATTTATAGTATGGATGGTGTATTTTTTTTAATTTCCTTTATTATGTGTGTACTTGATGGAAACTAGGTGAATTAGGCATGATTGAGTCAAGATCGTGTAGGCATGACAAAGTGAGGTCAAATTGGCATGATTGAGTCAGGTCAATTTAGGGATGATTGAGTTAGGTCAATTTAGGTATGGTGGAGTCAAGTTAGTTTAGGCATGATTGAGTTAGGTTGATTTAGGCATGGTGGAGTCAGGTTGGTTTAGGTATGATTAAGTTAGGTTGATTTAGGCATGATTGAGTTAGGTCAATTTAGGCATGGTAGAGTTAGATTGGTTTAGACATGATTAAGTTAAGTTGATTTAGGCATGGTAGAGTCAAGTTGGTTTAGGCATGATTGAGTTAGGTTAATTTAGGCATGGTGGAGTCAGGTTGGTTTAGGTATGATTGAGTTAGGTCAATTTAGGAATGATTGAGCTAGGTCGATTTAAGCATGATTGAGTTAGGTTGATTTAGGCATGGTTTAATGTCCAAGTTGTTGGTAACATGGGGGGTAAATGGTGATGTATATGTAGGTTATGATTTAAATTTCTAAATATGTGCTATAATGGAAATGTGTATTAATTTATGCTTATCTGGTTTAATTTCCAGTTATTGATATAAAATGGAAACTAAGGTAGAATGGGAATAGGAAGGTGAAAGGGATAATTGGTTAGGGTAAAAAGTGGTTGAGTTAACCTCTAAGGTCCCCATGCCCTCGAAGTGTTGCCTACGTACCCCTAACAAAAAGGGGCCTCATGCCGATGTAGTTCCCCCATAAGCTAGGGAAGATTATGATGAAGTAGAGGAATGAGTTGGTAGGTGTTAGACATGGTTGAATGTAGGTCATAGGCTTGCTTGAGTTGTGTTAAATATAGGTGTCGATGATCTAGTCCTGTGTAAGATAATCAATAAAAAATGAGGAAGCAAAATGGTAAGAAGTGGTAATATAGCCACTTAATTGATAAGAACCCTAATGAGTCTACCATACCCAAGATGGGCTTATGAATGTAAGACCTTAAAGGCATTACATAATGGACCATTCTAAGGGTGAAAAAAGTCACATAATCACAATATTTCATGGTTGTGGAAAGTCCCTTAAGTAAAGAGGAAATTAGGATGAAAAGGTAATGAGGTGAGAGTGGGTGGTTAAGCATAACCTAGTGTGAGATAACATGTTTTTCTTAGCAAGAAACCTAGTATCAAAAATAGGCACCTCCAAGACGAAAATTTTATCATTTTCTTCATTTTTTCATCATCCTTTTTTATTTTTAATAGATTGATCAATGTGGGAAGTCTATATGGCATGATTATATTATCTCCTTGAGGTCTTTGTGAATTTGATCGATTCAGGAAGCTTCTAGGTATTTTTATTGTATTTTTTGTAAATGATTGTATATAGCTATCCTTCGAGGGAGCAGTCTATTTATAACTACTAGATAGAGAGAAGATATGTCCCTTTTTGAGGGAGTAATATTTTTGTTAGAATTTTGACTCAAGGAGTTGAATCCATGTTTTTTTTTGGATGTTTATGTCATGGACAAGACTATAGAGGAAGAGTACGCTCTTGTTTGGAAGACAAAACCATAGTACACTAGGGTTAACTCTGAAAGGGGTGGTTTCGAGTGATGAACAACCATGGGATTCCATCTTGAAGAATATGAAAAGTATACATGAGAATCATACTATGAGTAGAGCCGTGGTACTCATATTGAAGATAAGGTTGAAAGGTGACATGTAATCACATGATTCTTGTTTAGTCATGGATCCTCAAAAATGGGTAATATGGAAGGTGAACAATGCTCAAGGGATGAGCGATCAAATGACAAAAAGTGATATAGGAATAGATGTTAATAATAAAATAGCCGAAGATGTAAGGTTTTGAGAGGATCAGGTTTAGCTTTACCTTCTAGTGAAGAAAAATCACCTAATCTATAGGCATGGGTAACAATATAGGATCCAAGAAAATTAGGAGCAAATTTTCCCCGCTTACTTTTCTCTTCTTTGGTTACATGTTTATTTTCTTTTAGGACGAGGTCACTAAACGGAAAGGTTGGTTCATAGACACATTTTTCATGGGAACATTTGATACGTTTTTGGTATATTTTGAGATGATCAAGAGCATTAAGACGATGTTCATGTAATAACTCAAGTTGCGCCAAACAGTCCTAGTGAAATTCATCGTCTTTGAGCATGTCTTGTAGGGAGATGCAAAGATATGGAATATGGAATTCTAGAGGCAAGATAGCCTCAGTTTTGTAGACAAGAGAGAAAGGTGTGGATACATTCAAAGTGCAAATACTAGTGTGGTAAGCCCACAAGGCAAAAGGAATGTGTGTATGCCAATCCTTCCCAATATCGTCGACTACTTTCATAAGAATTGTGTTTAAAGTTTTAGTGGTCAATTCTACTTGGCCATTGGTTTACGGGTAATAATGGGATGAGAAATTGAGTTGGATGCCAAAAGCATTGCATATCTTATGTAGGGTTTTGTTTTTGAATTTATTTCCATTATTAGTGATGAGGTGGTGAGGAACACCAAAGCGACAAATGATGTGGTGGTTGATAAATTCACATATTTTCTCATCTTTTTTAGAAATGAGGGGAATTGACTCTACCCATTTATTGTAATATTCAGTAGCAGTTATGATCCATTAGTGGTGTTGTGAAGAATGGGGATTTATCTCACTGATAAGATCGAAGCCCCATTGAGAGAAAGGGAAAATATTTCATCCGACCTGAAGGACATGACAAGGTGTGTGATGGAGATTAACATGTTTTTGGAATTTCACACAATGTTTGACATAGTCACAAAAATCATGGTTTAGGGTTGGCCAATAATAACTAAGGTGAAGAATGTGTTTTGCAATAGCTAAACCACTAAAGTGACCACCAGAAATTCCATTATGGAATTCCTTAATAGTGTAGGGAATTCCTTAATATTGTAGGGAATTTCAGAACTTATAAGGCACTGTAAGATAATACCGTTGAAGCTGTGATTATAAAGGAGACCACCCATTATGACATAATGAGAGACACTTTTGAGAAAGGCCCTTTTTCCATTACAAGTGAAATCTGTGGATATAATAGAAAGGGAAAGATAGTATGAGAATTGCTTGTACCAAAGTCACATGAGTCAGGTGCAACAGTTTTGAAAGAGTAGACCCCAGGAGATAAATAAGAGGGTGATTGTAGCCTTCATATTGTGACAAATATTTTAGATTCAGTGGAAAAAGTAGGTATCTAAGAATCCAATCAGGCCATTTTATCTACAAACTTATTGGTAAAATGTGGGGTGGTTTGAAGTTTGAAATGGTCAAATGTGGCGCAAATTATATCTGCGTGATGTTTATACTTTTTAATTATCTCATTACAACACTGGTATATACCATTGACTTGGTTTACGACCAGATGGGAATCACCAAAGATATTGATGAACTTAACATATAACTCATAAGTAGCCTAGAGACCCAATACGAGTGCTTCGTATACAAAAATATTGTTTATACAATCAAAATCAAGTTTGAAAGACAAGGGCATAGGTTCATCATCAAGAGGAATGAGAATGACACCAACCCCACTCCACGCTGATACTTGGAGCCATCGAAGAAGAGTGTCATTTGGTAAGCGGGTTCATCTAAGGAGAGGATATCTATGGATTCATCTAGAAATCAAAGTTAGAGAGTTGATTCTCGGAAAGAGGCACATCGACTAGTTGGTAAGTGATAGCTTGGCCCTTGATGGAATTTTGATGAATGAACTTGAGGTTGAGGTCGGAAAGAAGCATAAACCAATGTGTGGCATGCTAATGTTGATAGGGTCTGGCATATATATAGTGTAAGTGGTTAGTATTAGTAATAAAAAATGTTTTGTGGTTGAGTAGGTAATGGTGGAGTTTGGTGGCGATGAAAACTAAAGCTAGGCAGAGTTTTTTGGCATGGGTATATCTAGTTTCATAGTCTATAAGGGTATGGATTATGTAATAAATCTCCTGCTCTCTGTGTTACTTATCACGATGAGTGACCATGGCCTAAAAAGAATGGTCAGTAGTGGAAATATATAGGTAAAAGGTTTGGTCATCCTTAGGAGAAATGAGCACTGATGGTTGAAGAAGATATTGTTTTAAGGCATCAAAGACTATATGGCATTCATCATCCCATTTGAATGAAATGTCCTTCTTAAGAAGATGATGAAATGGTTGCCATTGGTCAGAAATCTATGAGATGAAACGAAGAAGGGATTGCAACTTACCATGTAGGGTTTGAAGTTGATGAAGGTTAGTAGGTGGAGGCATTTTTAGAATATCCTTTACTTTAGCAGGATCAACCTCTATGCCACACAAAGAAATGATGAAACCAAGGAGTTTTCCTGAAAGTACCACAAAGATGCACTTCTTTGGTTGAATATGAACATAATACTTGATGAGGTGGTCAAGGATGACCTTAAGGATGGTCAAGTGTTTGGCTTGATGTTTGGATTTGGAAATAAGATCATTTACGTAATCTTTCAATATGTGATGCATGATGTCATGGAAGATGTAAGTCATGGCTCATTGATATGTAGCACTATCATTTTTAAGGCCAAAAGACATGACTTGATAGTAGAAGGTCCCCTAAGGGGTGATGAAGGAAGTCTTGTGTTGATCTCCTAGAGTAATTAATATCTGATTATAACCTGAGAAAATGTCCATGAGTGATAACATCTCATGGCCGGCAGTGAGATCAACTATTTGGTCAATACCTGGTAGGGCAAATTCATCTTTGGGACAATCTAGGTTGAGGTCATGGAATTCCATGTAAATGCGGAGTACCCCTATCACATTTTTGATAGGAATGATATTAGAAATCCATTAGGGATATTCGATGGGTAAGATGAAGGAATTTGAGAGAAGGCACTGAAGCTCTTCTTTAACCAGAAGAGAAATGAGAGGATGCATTTTATATAGCTTTTGTTTGATGGGTTTGACATCAAGAATGGTTATGATATTGTGGACCATGATTTTTGGGTCAATACCGGGCATATCGATATAGGACCAGGTAAACACGTTGTTATGGTCCTGAAGAAAAGAAGCAAAATATTCTTACTCAGTAGCATCTAAAGATTGGCCTATCTTTAGAATGTGTGGGTCATCCTGAGTGTTAATGTTGATTTCAATGGTTGATTCGTTCAACATGGTTTGTGTCTCAGAAGGTAACGACCAGATGAATATAAGAATCTTCCACACTAAGGTAGGTGAGGTTGGACTCATCATCCTAACATTGAACGACATTAATAGGTGTATCGTCATTGATCATATCATGATATATGAAGGGGAGGGAAGAGAGAGTCTTGCCATCGCATTGATAGGTTAGAGGTCCTAGGGAAATTGTGTTTACGAAAAAAAAAGTTGGGAGGAATATATTTGGGATCTATGGACTCCGTGGGTGAAGATGGTGATGTGGGTAAATGGGGGGGAGATGGTTTATCTTCCTCAATGAGGTCAACATGAGCCTTCTTAGGAGGTGGTGTGGAAAAACCGATGCCACTGCGGTAATTATGTTTATGAGTGGTAAATGAGATGATAGTATGGTGTCCCTATTCATAAAAATCGAAGCCAAAGCATTTCCATGTGCAACAGTGAAGGAAAGTGTGAGCAAAAAGATGGTTAGTAAGGGATTGTAAGTCAGATGAAAATGGTCATGTTTGGGATAGATGTTTGGGTGAATAAGTGGCGATATCAAGTCCCCCATACATTATATTAGTGTGAAGGTGGGGAGGACCATAAGGAAAAACCTTTCCTACGTGGTAGTCATAACTAGGTGCATGACACAGGTTTCCATACATTATGGCTAGTGAGGACATGTTACAGATCTTGTAAAGGCAATGTACTCAGCCCAGAGTGAGTGAATTAAGAGACACCTTCAGGGATTCAAATTTGACGTATGTGGGTAAAGTCAGGGATAGACAACCCATGTTGCGAATCCAAGGTTAGAAGCAATATATTAGTACTAGTGTTGTCTCCCAAAGAGGCTCATGGTCTAAGTTAGGAATAGCAAAATTTCCTAGCTGGGAGGGGCATGGTAGTATTGGTGGATGGGCTTGTAGGTGAAGTTGAAGTGGAGATAATGGCAAAATCCATTCCCTGGTACTAATTAAATCATTGTGTCGGTATAGCATCGTTTTGAGAAATTCACCAGGTGATAGTTTGTGCACGAAATGGTCCTCTTTACAATATCCTTTGTGATTGAAATTGTTTGCTTGCTATGGCCTAGGTCATCAAAGTCATTAAGGGACCTCCATGGCTCCAGATCCGAAGGAAATTCAGAAAAGTAATAGACTTATAATTATGAATTCTCTTCCTCTGTGTATTTTAGACATAGTTTTGGGAATGAGTGCGGCGTTTCTTTCACGGACATGGAAAATTTGTCTCAGCATCCTCAGGGTAAGGTACATGGGTCATCTCTGAAAGGATACGTTCAGTCATAACTCAGGTTACCAGCAGCAATCAGCCACGTGTCGTACGATGCAACTCTAGGGGCAGGGTCCATGGGATGAGATGATTTAATTAATGTAGGATTTCCATCGATCATCCCATGTCGTATGCATAATTATTGATATGGTAAAATTGGCTAAGTATGAAAAAGAGCTCAGTAGATCAAGGCTCCATGTGACGTAACGAGAGTAATTCTTCATCTAGAAAAGCTAAGGGCCGGTTACCAAATTGTGTGAGATAGGTGGAGGTGTAAAGTCAATAGAAAACCATAGTTGAGATTGAGGATACATGACTCCTACGGAAGGTAATGATTGAGTCTATGGGCATGGGGCAATTTCAAAAGTAAAACCTATGATAGAGTTGAAGTCTCCAATGAGGGCTTGATCAGGTCTCAGATGTGTTGAATGAGACCCAAAAAAGATTTTGAGGGAGCTGATCGTTGGAATTTTTTGACCATTGTATGATGTGTGACTGCGGTAGCACTAATATTGCTTCAACACTCCCCTTTTTTCCCTCGTAAAATTAAAGGGCACCATCTTTGAATGAGCATTTCACCTACGTCTGGATGAGGTTTCCACATGTCATCACAATAATATTAAATTTAATTAATTTAATTAAATTAAGCATTATCCTCCATCTATATTTATTATTTAAATATATTATTTGAATAATTCCCCATTTAAAAGTCACTAGACACCTCAGTGAATCCAACTCAACCTAAGCCTATTCTTAGCAATTACCATAGACTAACTAAGACTTACCCAAACCCTAAAAATCAATGCCTACATTCCCTCTAATCACATTCAACATGCTTCAAACAGGCTCCCAGTCTAATCTGTAGTGTTAACAACACCAGATCCGAGAAAATCATGGTCAGGGATCTCCCTAAGTTTAGTAAACCTAGGAAATCTAGGCCTTGACCACGTCGAATTTAGCCTAACATGTCGCCAGTTAAGATTAGAACCGTCGGTTACCCCTTTTAACCCAAAACAAACTTATTCTCAAAGAACTTAGGAAGTTCCAAGCAGCACCTTCCATGAGGGTGACCACATCTTAGAGAGTTTTGAACAGATTCTCAGATGGCCCACATTCCAACTGGAAAACTCACATGTAACGCCTGAAGGACATCGAAAATCTGTCATCTTTCTACCATCCTAGCCATGATATAATCTATCCAAGAAAAGAGGAGTGTGAACATGTACCCCATGAAGTTATCTGTTTCTTTCAGGCCTTGGGATCAGTGTAACCACTTCTTCAGACTATACCCATTGACTATCAGGCATTGTACAGGGGTTGGTCCTTCACTAAAAGACCAGAGTTCTTTATACCTGGAAATCGAAGTAAGTAAAATTCCATACTTCTTTGGTTTTTTTCCATTTCATCATTATCCGTATTCATCCTATTAAGTTTATCTTTAGCTCCCTAATTGACCTTCTAAGGAATTTTCACCTTTGATAGAGGGATTATTGGTACCTTGTGACCAAAAGCATTCGGTCTTGTATCTTCAGTACCTGCGGATCCTAACCTAACCTAAATCCTTTGTGTAATCACAAAAGATACCAATTAACCCTATGTCTGTGACATTTCCAGATTCTCACAGTAACTGGCACCGATTAGTTTCTCCTAACCTCCATCGGTCACTCCCTAACCGACACCAGTCTCTATGTTTACCCACACATTTCCTCATAAACAAAGACCTATACCTAATTTTACCTGCACCCTCATTCACCTGTGACCTGTTGAGACCTCTTGTCAGGCCTACCATAGACCCAAAACCAATCATTTGACCTTTGGATTATATACGTAAGCTACATCCTGTTAGATTAGAGGGACTTATTTTCTTATTGTGTTTTGAAGTGAGATACCTAAATCATTTTAAAATAACAATATATTTACTTTGTTTACAACATTAATTTCTTTTAAAATAGTTTTGGGACAGTAGCCCTCTAGGAAGTATGCATACTTCCTAGATCTAGCTCACGCTAGGCAGTTCACTGTGTCATTAGGAGTTTAACATTCTAGTGGTATTGTTTACATTACAAGTAGTTCCTGGTTGTAGCCAAAAGGAAGATCTCACTATCACCATGTGGATGGAAGTCATACACATCAACAACCCATCAACCAAATATGGAGATGAAAAGAGGGATTCCTCCTACGGACTGTTACCCTATCTCTTTTCTGATCAATCTAAGGGTGGCTATTTGGTGAGTAGGAAAAGGTGTAAAGGAAGTTGCAATCAGAAGTGAGAGAGGCTACATGATGAGGAGTAATGGATGGAGGCTACGGGAGTGGGGTCATTTGGTAAAACCTCAATAGATTGAAGGACCTCCATGAGGGATTGACGATGTGAATCTAAGGTTTAGATGAGGTCATATAAAGACATTTTGAGGGAGGATTGGTGCAATTGTTTTATCATTGTGTGATGTAAGGGGACCCCATTAGATAGGATGTGTGTGACCTTAAATGGTGAATAATGGTATGTGGGTAAAAATGGTATTTTGGTATAAGGCCTTGGTGTAATGGGATAGGGTGCTTTTCCTTGCCTTTGTGGTTTTTGGCACAAGTAGAAATCTTTACAAACCATGTTGATATCAAATTTTGTGGGTGGATAAAAGGGTTTTGGGGATGAAGATATTGGTTGATGAGTAGGTAATGGAAGAAGATTTGGAGAGATTGGAAAAGGTCGAATGGGGTTCTAATCAAGAATATCATCATCGTCAAAATTGTGCTATAGGAGAACAAAAGTTGGATAAGAACAATTTTAAAGGCCTTATAATTTTTAACGTTATGTCCTGGCACACGATGATAGCAAAAAATTTTGGTTTCATCAAACCCTTTTGGTCTTAGGTTTGAGAGGATCGTAAGGTCTAAGCAGGTGGTAATGTGATGATGGAGGCTCTCTAAGTAGATTGGTTAAGATCTTGGCGTAGGACCCTGCTAATAGATCATGCAATGGGAGGAGAGTGTGGGTTTGGGTACAGATGTGACCGATTGTAAATGGAAGAGGCTTTACAAGAGGGGGAATTTGGTCCACTAGTTTAGTATGTGGAGTGGTCTTAGGTCTTCTGGGCATCTGTTTGGGTAAAGGTGGGCTAGAAGAGATGGTGATGGAAGGTTTGGTTGGTTTGACTACTTTATTAGAGGGTATCGGATTCTTAGCTTTAGGTTGTACATCTTCTTGGGTAAAGGAGATATGGGATTATGGGATGTAGAAGGAAAAAAAGATGATGGAAGAGGACGGGTTACCCACGAGGGTAACCGAGTTGCGGTGGAGGTGGTTGGTAGAGGTTTGGTAGAAGGTGTGAGTGGAAGAGAGGAGAGTGTTATGGGTAGTGAAAAAATTATGAAAGGTAATGGTGGTATGGGTGGTAAGAAAGTCACTAATGATGGTGAGGGTTTTGTGGATATCTTTGGTATATTAGAGGGTTTTGATGAGGAGGTGAGTTGTTGTGTTCTTAGTTTACCAATGGAAGAAGGTTTTTTGGCCAGGGTTGAGGGATGACATCCTATGATGGATGGAAGGGGTGAAGGTGACAACGGTGTGGTAGGAGAGGTTCATGTATGAGGCCTAGAAATCTTGGGTCTTCCTTTTATGGGAAGGAATAAATTTAGTGTTGGTCTAGGAAGATGTGGCTAAATCTAATTTGATGGGTGGGTGAGTAAGGTTTGATGTCGAGCATGACCCCTAAGGTAGTGATAGGTTTAGGCAAGGGAGATGATATAGACGTGGGAAGGTGGGTATAGGTGTTTGGGTTATAGGTGTGTGTTGGGTTGTGGGTGATGACATGGAAGGTGTTCTAATAGCCATGGTTGTGTTTGGTTTGGTTTCTTGAAACAATTTTGGATAGATTGTGGAGGTGTCGGTGAGTGACAACTACATTTGGGTTGAAGCAGAAGTAAAAGACGTCCCCAAAGTAAGAAAAAAATCTACCAGAAAGGAATGATAAAATAATTGGCAAGCAAGACACGATGTTGCTAGATCTAGGAGAGAACAAACATACAATGGATCATGTAGATGAAGATCCCCATAGGAGAGACTCATACTTTGAGAGACAAGGAACTGGTTCTCTTGATGTTGTGTGTATAGGTCAAGAGACTTGAAATGCATGGAAGAAAAATCACATGAAGATTAATAATTCAAGCCAATAACACAAAATCTTAATCCTAAAGGTGGAATGAGTATAGAAGATCCTAAAAGGGAAATATAATAGATAGTATAATAGTCAAATATCATGAATAGGATCATCACCATTGACCATGATGTACGAGAGTGTATATGTTTCATCCAAAAGGTAAAACATTTTGGAACAAGGTACGAATCCTATTACATGTTCATGAGCTCATGAGGAATGACTTGCTTCAAGGATTGAGAAAACTTGTAAGGATCATGTGTACATTCTAGAAAATATGAAACAAGTCAAGATGCTGACAGTCAAGGAGCTTCCTTTAAGGGCTTAGGATTCAACTACTTGAAACAAATAAATACAAGACCACTAAATAAGAGTTGCAAACATTACATGACGGTGAAGACTTCCTTTTCAACTATGGTAGTATGATGTAGGAAGTGTGATCACTCCATAGAAGGATGTGAATCCATTAGGATTGCTAAAATAAATTATTGAAATAATTGAAATAAGTACTTTAGAGGCGAATCTAGTGCATTAGTCATGTTGTCTGATTTGGGCACTAGAAGTTTCAAATTTAAATAAGGAGGTTTCCCTCCATTTTTTCTCAGTAATGAAAACTTTGCAGGTTAGGTTGTAGAGCCTAATTTTGGATGGTCTATAGGTCACATTGTACAGGGTAATTTAGTAGGGTTTAATAAGGTCCTTAATGAGTTTTTTTGAGACCTATTGTTAGGCGGTTGGGGAGATTACATTTTGATCTATAGGAAGAAACATGTAGACTCAGCAATCTTGTTAGGTAACTGACCTTGATCATGTAACTTACTTGTATAACCAATGGTCGTGAACAATGGGTAAACAAGAATTCGAGTAAGCAGGGAGGTTGATATATACACATTGTAGATCTGTTTTTACAGGTTTATCTGAGGTCAATCAAATATATAGAAGGGGGATTTGAGAGGTCTGTCAAAGTATTAAAGTTACACTCAGTTTGCATGCTGTTTTCACTCATTTAACAGGACTGTATATCTAATCGTATGGGTGTAGGATTGCATGAATATTGTATAGTAAAATAAGAGGTGTACTAGAGTGAAGGTTTAAGATCAACCCTGATTTTTTTGGTATTGAGTTAAGGAACCCAATATTTACTTGAAGTGGTTATGAACGATGTAGGTAAAAAGAGTACTTACTATGGTGCAAGTTCAAATGCGATGAGAGTCCTTTGATGATGATTGCATCAAATTCATAATGTTTGAGGTACTACGAAAGTGCTTCCTGGATACGATTGACTATGAGTGCAGATACCTTTAGATTTTTATAAATGAGTCCTTAAAAATCAATGTCTGTAGGTGTAAAAAGACTCTGGTACTACTAGGATACTAAATCATTGTATCTTCCTCGTATAAAAACCTTACTATGGTGCCAACCTTTTCCCCTAGGTTTTTCAAGTGAGACAGAGCAGGTGTCTAAATCGATGAAAATTCTTGGTTGATCAAGAGAGACTATAGTTAGTAGGTATTTATTTTCGATTTCTATTAGTATGTAAAGATTCCTTTTGAGGTGGTTGCTAAGAATCAAAAAATAATGCAAATAAAATGGTGCTAGAAAAGTCTTTTCTTTTAGGCCTGGATCAGAAGGGAAACCCTTAGGTTTTTTTTAGAGAAATTGGACAGGTGGTTGGAGGGATAATAGGTCTCCATTTCTTAAAGTTCAACCAAGTCTTATTCATTTATAGAAACATGCTCTGTATAAATCCTCTCATGGTGAGGAATCTAGGTGAGAATTTTCTATTTAAAATGTCCATACAAAGAATTAAAGTACATGAAAATTAATGTATTTGGTGAGGCTGGGTAACAAGACAAGAAAACCTAATATGTAAGACCTAAAAGTGGGGTTTTGAAGGGTAGATGGTTAGCATGAAGGTAGTTTAATGTGAGGTTATTCAAAAGAGGACCAAGGGGATTTTTTTCCCAATTTGGGTGCCTACAACTAAGATTGGCACAATCTTGTTAAATGAATCAAGAAAACCAAATTTACATCACTGAGTTGGCTAATGAGGTAGGATCTTGGGAATAATTCCCTCAGAAGAGAAAGTCTAAGAAGTGGCGACATTGTTGAAAGAAATCAGCCTTTTCATGTGAGTCTATTCTTGAGATCTTCAAACTTTGATCCTGGCACTCTGCAAACACTTCCAAAAGGGTACTCAATAATTAGTTTTTCAATCCATGTGTTTTTTGATCTTGACAGTCTTATTCCAATTTGTTTATACTATCCATTCCAACAGGGGTATCTTATGGAGGCCCAAGTCGGCAATTTTGACAAGAGGTGACCAATCAACTACTGCAAACCTAGTAAATCCAGGGCTCTAATTTGAAGGTTGAGACTACCTACTTTGTTAGATCTATCTTTATCCACTTTATGTAAAAGGTCATTCACAACTTAAGATACCCTTTGAGTGTATAAGGTGGAATTTACATGATTTGGGAGGTTATGAAAAGAGTACATGATTTACATATTTTAGACTTAATTGAAGTTATTTACCTAATCCATTTGCTCTGAGTCTTGTCTTCAAAAAGGATTGCTATATGCTCTGCAGTCATTAGATGTCCCAAAAGAATTAGTGTAAGTGTTATTAGAAAAAAATTTCATAGTTGTTTTTGAGTGGTCTTAAGCACCCAGAAACTTTGGAACAACTCCTAGAAGTAATATGAGTAGCAAATGAAAGAGATGAGTTAACATCTTCGCAAGCCTACATTTGAAATTAGAAACTTCCAAAAAATTCTTGACAAGTATTCACCATAATTTATTTCCATCAATTTGCTTTTGTGCTAGAACCTCTACCTGTTGGGGTTGCTTAGGTACATACCATCAATTGCTGGGAGATACCCCTTGTTCATTCTGCAGTGGAGAATCTTCATGTTCTTCATGTAGTTATTTCGAATTTACCACCTTGTTGTTCCAACCCTATGTTAATATTCATTTCGGCAAGTTCTTCATCCTATGGTATAGAAACTGAGGTTGATACATTCCAAAATGGTTTTGTATCAGTAATAAGGGGATATCCTTCCTTATTTCATGCAGATGAAGATTGAAAAGTATGAAACTAGACTTCTCCTCCAACATATTTAACAGTATCACTAACTAGCATGCGATCTCCACCAAAATGGGATGCCATGGAAAATCTTCATGAGATGGCATCAACAAAGAATAATTAATAGCGGGTTTTAGTTATGCACGTTGTGGTAATGTAAATGGTAGGTTATTCAGGTATAAATGCAAACTGTGAACAATTCCATCAAAAGGATGTATGTCTTTATCAGAGATTGATTGATTGTCATGCCGAGTACAGTGGTAGAGTTGTAATACTTGTGCATATCTTCTTCTTATCTCTTCAAAAACAAATTTTCCCTCTTGAGAAAGTTAATCACATTTAGTAACTTTAACAGAAATAGAAACAATCTCTTCTATTTACATCTTCTCCACCAAGCAATTCTAGTTTATATGATTCTGAAACCACTTATCTTATAGAAGGAACTTTTGTTACTTGTGTTTTTTCTTTACTAATTAATGGATGAGTATTTCTCTCTATTTCCTTACTTGTTTGGAAGTCATCTACTGGTGTCATCAATGGTTCATTCATAGATAATTTAAGTGAATCTAACATAGAAAATCCCTCACTAGTATCAACATCAATTACATCAGCTTGGGTTTTTATAGATTCATACAATGTTCTAAATGAAGGCATACTCATATCCTTAGTAAGCATGGTTTTAGCTTTTTTCATACCTGGAGTTAAAAATTGGTTTCTTACTGAACCATCTCCAACATTTTCCTGGGTTGCTTGATCTTGAGTTCCTTTAATTATTTTTTCCTCCATAGATAGAGGTGGGAATAGAAGCTCCGATTGTTCCACTTGTGGCAGTGATGGAGCATATTGTGCCTGATAAACATCACTCCTCTCAAACTCAGGAGGATTGATTACCACATCTCTGTGCTTGTGATTTTTTGGTTTGTGGGAACCTACTCTCACAAAAATTGGTACTTGAGAAACCTTACGTTTCTTGTGTGACCTTTCAAACCTTTTTAGATTAGGTGCTACTTCCTTATGTGGCTTAGATTGAATAAGAGCACTTTCTATAGCTCCACTCATTAATTTATCATTACTATGAGGTTTTGGTGAAACACCTAAGAAAACCACATGGGATGTTAAGCCCTTCCCCTTTGCTTGGATTGGCATTGTAAAATTAATGGGGGCATTTTCCATAGATTTTAAGAGCATGTCTTTAGTATTTTTCCTAAGAAATGACATAGAAGTACCAATCCCACTAGTGCCTGAAGTCCACTCATCTATGAGTTCAAGAGTGATACTTTTTTAGGGAAACTGAGGAGCCTTTCCTCCTAAATTATCAATTCTATCTTTGCCTTCCTTCAGGGGTGGAATATCATCATTCAAGTTTCCCAAACTCATGAAGTTATTTAAGATTCTACTATTATAAATTGACAAGTCAATGCTCTTTTGAGTTAACAAATTCACAGTTATCCTCATTACATTAGTTATCCTTATATAAGAATCATCAAATTCTATCTCATTCCAATCTGGAGGGATTATGGGTTGTGCTTCCACCTTCTAATCAACACAATACCTACTTACTTTATGTGGATCATCCACAATTCCTTATGGGATAACTACAATTTTGAAATCTTTTATTTGTGAATGGGTCATTTTGGAGAAATTTATTAATTTGACCTCTTTTTCATTCCTACAATTCATCCAATAATCTTCAAACTGAGGCTCATGCTCAAAAGTATTTGTAATGTTGTTAAATACCCATTTCATGTCATACTTGTCCCTTGCCTCAAACTTTTCCATGTCAAACTTCTACATCTTCTGGAAATCAATTTGTTCTCAGGTGTTAGTTGCCTTGCCAATTCACATAAATCTAATTTATCATCTAAATACCTAGGTAATTTATAAGTTTTTCCTTCAAAACCACTAACCCTTATGTATGTGAACTTTTTATATTGAATGAAGTAACATCCATACTCCAAAATCACTTGTCTAGCTTGTTTAGAAATTATATACGGTCCCCACTCTTGTTTTAAAAGACAAATGATTGGGGTAAAGAAAGCATCATCAACTAGCCTCGCATTCCCACTCCAGTTGATCAGTTGTAGTTGAGGGAATATTTCATGCATTTGGCACTTCTTGAAATCTACATGTGGTAACAAACTCGGGAAATCTCTATGCCTTGCAACATTCTAAATTGAGTAGGTCATCATATAAAATTATAGCTCTAAAGTATCACCCATCTCAATTTTTGCTGCTAAGGCAACCATGTGACCATGGAGTGCTTCTACAATGAAATTAGCCCAGAAAATTCTCCCCTTTCTCTCCAAAATTATCCATATTTAAGTAATCATCCACTCCTTAAATTCATATGTAGTTTCTAACCCCAAAATTTGACTTATTAAAATAATGACATCTTCAAACTCTTCAACAAAATGTGCCCTAACTAGCCTTTTAGGGATTCTATTTGTTCTCTTTTTTGTGATGAGCCACTTTGTATTTATGATCTTGGTATAATTATTTTTCTTTTCTTCATAATCCCATAAGGCTAATTTAATACCAATGGTGATTGGGTTGGTGATTATAGGAAATTTTAACATTATTCTAATGGTTTCAAGTTTCAAAGTCAAAACTTCATCCCCACTCCCATCTAATACTTTCCTCTATTTGGGATCATAATTCATAGCACAATGCCACACCAACTTTGGGCAATGAACCAATGGTGGGATAATACATGCTATAGAAATGTGGATATCTTGAATTTCCCTTAGGTATTCACTCTTATGGGGGCTATTTAGTCTCTAAAGAAAATAATTTAAATTATCATTCATTAGGTCCATGTCTGTAATCTTTTCCAAATCACTAGTGACCCCTAATGTAACTGACAATGAAGATGGAATGGTCTACATCTTCAAAATACCCTAGCTTTACTTAAACCAACTTAGAAATGAAAGAGAAACATAAGAGTTTGTAAGTTCTTACCAATAAACCTGCGAGTTCCTGAGAAATTTAAATCCATATCAACAACCTTTTTTTAGTCCTCTGGTTCCCAATGTTTCACCATGTTCTTTGTGGATTTGATGAAACAGATAAGGGTATGGGCCAAGGAGGATTCCATGTTGTGATGGTTGGTTTAAAGGTTTTTGTATGTGTTCTGACTTCTCTATCTAATGTTGACTGTGAGAGCTTCCTTTTGGCTAGGAGGAACTACCTAAAATACACAACAATACCACAAAAGAGAGTTAAACAATATATGCCAATGGGTTGCCTAGTGTATGATGGATCCAATAATTGTGGTGCTTCCTTGGTGGTAGTCAACCCATTGTTTAATACAACTTAACATAATGAATGACATAAATAAATAATATCCTACTGTAGTTGATATGATTTAGGTATCTCATCCAAATACAATAAACACATCTAATAGAACAAGCTAGGTTATGATCAGATTTGGAAGTAGGATAGTTGGTCAGGGTGCTGGAATAGGTTAGGGTCAGGTTATGGGTCACTTGGGTAACTTGAATGAAGGTTATTAGGTATTTTTAGTAGTATTGATAAATAGAAAGACCGACATCATTGAGGTAGGACCGATGACAGTTAAGTTAGGATGGTAGAGATTCAATAAACTGGGTTTTGGGGGTTTGTCTGAGATTGAATAGAGATGATAAAGGGAATAATTAGGTCTATGGAGGTGTTGGGGGTACCCAAATCTATTCAAGAATCAAATATTGGTGATTAAATGATTGTGTGTGATGGGGTGGTTGAGTTCATAATAAGGTAACAAGGGTGGGATGAAAAATAGAAATGGGTGTTGATAAACAGAGATGAAGAAACTTTGTAATCTAAAGAAGTTTGAGATGATACAGGTTAGA
This sequence comes from Taxus chinensis, assembly GCA_019776745.2. NCBI lineage: Eukaryota > Viridiplantae > Streptophyta > Pinopsida > Cupressales > Taxaceae > Taxus > Taxus chinensis. The sequence goes on from CM034157.1 coordinate 32,026,286, forward strand.
GATTCACTTACTGGTGTTTGTAGATTTGATGGCTGGATAATGGTGATGGTTGATATATGAAATGGTTCTCATTTCTATGGTAGTGATTCCTAGAATGCTACTGTGAATAAAAATACCTTCTGATCAGTCTTGGTGCTAGCTATGGCTGTCTGGATGTGCAAAAGGGCTCTGGTTCTTACTTGCATGTAGATCTCCTTTATTCCAAAACATGAAAATGTGGCCAACCCCTTAAATAAGGTTACCAAAATGAATATATGGTAATCGATGATGGTTTAGGGTGACCGATGTCAGTTAAGGTGGGAAATCCTAGGTTTACTAAAAATTCCAGATCTTGGCAATTCTTTTGGGCCAACTCTCTCTATTATCATGGATAAAAATGAAATGTTACATTTTTATTGAGTGGGAATGTGGTTAGAGGGAGAATAGGCATGTGATTTTAGGTTTGCACTCAGTCTTAGTTCATTAAGTTAGATAGGACTAAGTCTTAGTTAGTTATGGTGAGTGAATGTTCAGTCCTAGTAGAGGGGAAATACGATAAAAACAGAATTGTGCAATGAGGTGTCTAGGTGAGGTGGAAATTGGTTTTAATTAAGGTAATTGAATAATGAATGAAGTGAGGATGAGTATTAATTTAATTGTAAATAATTAAATTAATATTAATGTGGGGTATAAGGGTCATGGTTAGGTGAATATGTTTAAGTTGGTTATTCGAAAAAGGACCAACGGGAGTGTGACCCAATTTTTGTGTCTACATTTTGTCTATTTTTTTTGTGTAGCTTGTATTGGTAAGCGACACTGACTAAAAACATGAAGTTAATTCCCCATGAAAATGGGTGAAGGGGATCCCCCTCAAATCTAGAAAATTGATGAGGTAGAAGATAAAATCATTTGCAGTGGTTTGATAAATGTGTAGGTTTAAGATAGGTGGGGCAGCATTGAGTACCATGTAGAAAGGGGAATGCCTTGTACTCAAGTAACCATTTAATTCGTCATGGTAAAAAAATTTTAAAGGATCAAATGCATGCACATGAAAATAGATTCTCTAACGTGGGGTCCAGGTTGAAGAGCTTACAAAACTCTTTAGTTTTGTTAATAGGTTTATCCAAACTTACGGGTGACAGTTTTGGTTATCCAAGGTATAGGTTATGGTCTAGAAACACAATGTAAGGTAGGTGTGAGAATGTTTAGGTATGTTCCAGTACACCAAATATTTGGTCAAGATAAACAACATGTAAATAAGAAAGGTATGGTTGGTAGGTTAAAACAACATAGGTAACAAAATCACAAATTATAGCTGAGTACATAAGGTCAATTTTCATACCAAGTAGGTTGGGTTCAGGAAAATAGGTCATGACATAGGTAAGGCAAAGGTTTAGGTAAAATAAAAACTCCTAAGATGTAAGAAAGGATATGTAGCGGTAGGTTGAGCTTGTAGATATGGTTCAAAGGGTGATTGGAATGATAAAAGGTGTGTTGGCACTAATGGTTGCAGGAAAAAGGAAGCATAGACAAGGCCAAATATTTTTAAGGGTTGACCATGTTGGTTATAGGGTGATCGATGTCGGTTGGATCTAGTGAATAAATATGACCAGTGTTGGTCAGATCAGGTTGGGTTTATAAAAAAAAAATTGTATTTTACGGAAGCATGATTTGGGAGAAAATATCCGTTTGAATTTTTGGTGCAGTTCATTGTACCCAACTGAGGTAGTACGAGTTAGTGGGGAGATGATAGGTCCACCAGCTCAAGGGGATTGAGTTGATCGGTTGGATTAGAGGAGTGGTTTTTGGTGATTTGGGCATGGCATAGGCAGGAGAGGGTTCATGGGTGGGCTATTGCTGCATAGTGGCCAAATATACCACCACACTAAGGGTACCACTGCGATTAGGTAAGATTTCAGTCCCGATTTATGCTTTTTGTTGGAATATTTGTAGGAATTATTTGGGTAGAAACGGGTTTGGGTAGGAATTAATTATGAATTTGGAAGTAAAATTGATGAAATGGGAAGGGTAGGAAGTCCAATGTGGGTTAAATATGGGTAGGGGGAAAGCTAGGAGAGGTTTGGGTAGGATAGGGTAGGTTGATAGGTTAGAATGGTCAAATTGTGGAAAAAAATGGGGGAGGGTTTTACGAGTTTGGTCGGTGCGACAATGACCAACATGTTGTCAAGGGTAACCAAAATTCGTAATCTATAGCCGGACATTGTTCAAATAGTCAGAGTGACTGATGCTACGCATGATGGACCGATGTTGATTACCAATGACTAAGGTCAATCGACTTTTGAGGAAAAATAGGTCGAGAAAGGGTTATGGTGGGAAGGAAAGAGAAAGAGAGGCTATGAGATATAAATTTAAGTGTGTTGAGAATAGGTAGGGTAAAATTTATATATGATACGATTTGAAAGGTGGGAAAGTGGGATGAGAAAGGGGGTAGGTCGTTAGGATTGTGGGGAACTAAATAAGAAGAATTTTCAAAATAGATTATTTGGGTAAGTGATATGTGAGGTGTGGTCCAAATTTAATAATGGTCTTATTTGTTAGGTGCAGGCTAGGGACTAGTTGTGTATGAGAGAGAGAGAGAGAGTACCACCTCTGTTACTATCATTACAAGGGACCATGTTACAAAAGAGGAGTGGCGTCACATATAGATGTCGAACTGTATTGGGTTCAGATGGCAATACAGACACATAGTTCAGGAGCTGAGCTTGATGGTCACATTCATCGATAGATGGGATTTAGTGACCAACATATTTCATCTACCGACGGGTGAGATCACAGTCACCCTAGAGGACATGTACAAGATCATGTGGTTACTGATAGTGGGGACGTAGGTGAATTCTATTTCTTTAGAGGTATTAGAGGAGCTGATGTTGACAGTGTTTGGAGAGGGGATGGTAGAGATGAGGTTCCATAACATGAGCCTGAGCTATGGAGAGATGTAAATGGCCCATCCTGAGGAGATGAGGCTAGTGGTCTTGATTATGGAGGAAGTGTGTTGTTTTGCACTGCAAGATGTAGATAGTGGGATATTCCAATGGGAACTGATGGGGGTTCTCCATGACATGATGGAAGATAGGATCTAATTTTCTTAGTCACCAACATACTTGGTGCAGCTATACAGGGAGTTATGGGCCTATGAGCAGTTGTGGAGGTTTTGTTTGTGATGCACCTTTCTCTTACACTACTAGGCATACGTTCACATCATATGTCTGTGTTGAGTTGGTATTCCATGACCAGATGCATTCGAGGTGGGCTTTATTCAAATTAGCTACATGCATTGGGTGCATGCTGTTGGAGAGTGCAGGGTTGTCATGGCTACTCACAACATGGCATATTATAGGTGGGAGTGGGAGGGATTATCTGGTGTTAACATCATTTAGAGGCCGTATGTTGGCTTCCCTTCATACAAGTAGATGGTGGTGGAGCTAGATGACTTAAAGCTACTCAGGTGGATACAAGGATGTCATGGCAATGAGCACAAGATGATACCTATGGATAGGGTCAAGCAACAGTTTGGGCTGCCCTAGGATGTGCCACCACTATTCCCATAGTACAAAAGGAATGATGTGGAAATTCCTATGCCTCTACAACAGTCAATAGTTCTGACTGGGTAGGAGGAGTAGGCAGTGGACTGAAGGATTTATGATGTTGGTGTTATAGATAGGTATAGGTAGTGGTGGGTAGTCTAGCTACGAGCAACACCACCTAGGCCAGGGTATATAGACTTAGCTGCCCTTATAGTTCAGAGGGACACTTTGCAGGGACATATTACCACCCTATAGGCCCAAATTACAGGTTTATACGGGCAATTGACAGGGTATGAGGCACAGGTGACAACATAATAGGCACATGTTACCCAGGGACATGTAGCCACCCTGCAAGCATAGGTAGTAGGGTTATAGGGCTAGTTGGACACTACACAGGCCCAAATTATGGCCATATAGGCCTAGATTATAGCATAGGCACAAACATAGGCTTAGGGACAAGGTCCCTTAGTACAAGAAGTAGTGGAACAGGGTCTCATGGTATAGGTAAAGGGTCTAAGACTGATGACACTACCATAGACAATACCGATATCCAAGTTTAGGGATGCCATGAATGAGTCTAGGTACTACTAGGATCATTTGACAGCTACTGGGATAGATGTCCCATCCGATTCAGAGCACAAGATACAACAAGCCTTGACTAAGAGGACTAGATCTCGTATGCATAGTGTAAAGAGTATAGGGGGTCAGCGAGCCCATAGACAGGGGTAGGGTGAGGAAACTAGCTCATATAGGTTGGACCAAGATGTAGGCCTGGAAAAGGTGAGGGCTAGACCCATACATGGTGGAGAGATGGTGGCAGGGCATCGCACTGGGGTGGAGGAGGAGGAAACAAATGATACTGGCTTGTACATTAGGTGGGGTGATGATTACTCACCCTATATGTTTAAGATATAGATTTTTTTCATTTTTTATTTATACCGGCCTGCGTGCCAAAGGTAACAAGGATGTACATGAGATTTTTTGATATTTTGATAATTACATCGGCCTGCATGCCAAAGATGTTGAGATTGTATATGAGAGGCATCTGTATTGATTATTCTTTTTTACACATATGTATAGACCCATAGATTCTGATGATTTTTATATAGAGATGGTGATATTCATGGTATGATGTTGTGCTTATGGTTGGAATTTCCAGTGTTATTGTTTATGTAATAGAAACTAGGTGGATTAGGCATGATTGAGTGAAGGTCATAGACATGATTGAATCATGTTTGTGTAGGCATGATGGAGTCAGGTCACATGCATGGTTGAGTCATGGTTTATGATTTTGGTTTAATGTCCAAGTTATTGGTAACATGGGAAATAAATGATGAGTTATATGTATGTTATGGTGTATATTTCCAAAATATTTGATATGATGGGAATGTGAAATGATTGATTGGAAGTTTTTATGATGTGATAACATTGTAGATATGTATGTTTGTATTAATTTCTAAGTGTTGTAGAAAATGGAAACTAAGATAGAATATAAATAGGAAAATGGGGGAAAATAGGTTAGGGTAAAAAGTGGTTGAGCTAACCTCCAAGGGCCCCATGCCCTAGGAGTGCAGCCTACATAGCCCCAATGAAAAGGGGCCTCAGGCCAATGTAGATATCCCATAAGCTAAGGAATAATGTGATGAGGTAGAGGAATGGGTTGGTAGGATTTAGGTATGATTGAGTGTAGGTCATAGGCATGATTGAGTCTTAGGTGAAAGGCATGGTTGGGAGGTGAAAATGTAGGTGTCGATGGTATATTGGGAAAAAGGTTGGCTGATGGGCTAGTTGCTTTTCCTTTTCCTTTTTATTTATGAGTGTGGATAGCAACATGAACCATGTTAATCTGAGGGGAGGTGGATGGAAATGGTGTGTCATGAAAGGTATAATGACATGAGGGGGAATATCCTAGCAATGGATAAGAGCCTTGTGAAATGAGTAGGGTGCACTAACATTTGGGTAATGATTTGGCCAAATCCCTAATACGAACCATGTTGATCTCAAATTTTGGCGATGGGAAAAATTGTTGTGGGGGTGGAGATATTGATCATTGAATGGGTAAAGGATAATGATGTGTGGTGACAGGTGAAGGTGGAACATGGTTCTCATCCAGAAGGTCATCATTGTTGAAGTTTTTTTTCAGGTCAGAAAATTTTGAGAAGAAAGGTCTTTAGAGCCTTATAATTTTCTACATCATGTCTTGGAACATGATGATATGCACAGATATTGGTTTCATCAAACCCTTTTGGTTGGATTTAAGAGGATCATAAGGTCAAAGTGGTGGTAATGTGATGACATAATTCTCTAAAAGAGTGGTTAAAATGTTGGTGTAGGACCCTACTAACAGATCAAAATGGGAAGTGAGTGTGGCTTTGGGTAGAGGTGTGGAAGATTGTGAGGGAAGAGGATTTATAGGAGGGGGAATGGGTTGGTCCACTGGTTTGATAAGTGGTATTATGTTTTGATAGCATCTTCCTGGGTAAAGGTGGGGTAGAAGAGTTGGCAATGAAAGGTTTTGTTGGTTTGACTACCTTATTGGAGGGTAATGGGTTTTTATCTTTAGGTTACACCTTCTTTAGTAAAGGTGACATAGGAGTACATGATGTAGAAGGTAAAGAAGATGGTAGAAGAGTATGGGTTACCCACGGGGGAAAATGAGTTGCGGTGGAGGTGGTTTGTAGAGGTTGGGTAGACAACATTGGTTGAATTCGTATAGGCAAGGTGGGGGTTATAGTAACTGGTGGAGGTATAGGTGGTAAGAAGTGCATGGGTGAGTGTGAGGAATTTTGGTTCTTTGGTGAATGAGGTGTAACAAAGGATCGTGATGCAATAGTAGGTTGTTTAGATTTTAAATGGCCTTGGGTAGCAAAATTTTTGATCAGGGTTGATGGATGAGGCCCTATGATGGATGAAAGGGGGGAAGGTGATAAAGGTGTGATAGGTGAGACCAGTGTATGTGGTTTAGAAGGTTGGTTTTTCCTTTTAGGTGGAAGGATAATGTTTGTGTGGGCTTGGGAAGATGTGGCTAGGTCCAATTTGACAGGTGGGTGAGTAAGGATTGTTGTTAGTATGACACCCAAAGTAGTGATGGGTCTAGATATGGGTGATGAGATGGTGTGGGTAGGTTTTGAGGTTTGGTAATTGTTTTATTTGGGGGTAGAAGTTTGGATGTAGGTAGGGATGAAGAAGAAGAAGCCATTTCAATAGGAATGGTCAATGTTGATTTGGTTACTAAAAATATCTTTGGGTAGATCATGGAAGTATCTTCAGGAAAAATTTGCATTTAGGTCAAAACGGGGAGCCGAATACGTCCCCAGAGCATGGAATTATCAATGTAATCCAAGCGATCAAACAACCATGAAAATGATACTACTAAAGAAGAGGATGGATTTGGTTGGTTGGAAATCCCTATAAAATATGTCTGCAAGACAGGGAATTGGCTAGCTTTGGACTCTGAAGGTAGAAGATCCAAGATCATGTCAATGGGGTTCTGGGATGTTGAGGGGGAACTGTCCCCAACAGTTAGTGGCATGTCTGACGAGTCTCCAATGGGTAGGAGAGATAATAGGTGGGGTGATGTAGACTTCATCCTTGGTGGAGGAGAAGGCAATGATTATTCTCCTATGGATGTGAGAATTAAAAGTGTTGATTGTTCAGTAGGTTGTGAGGTAAATGTTGAAATGGCATCGATAGAAGGTGTGGGTTCATCCATGAGAGTAGAGGGAGATGAGGGGGAATCCTCTATGGGTAGAGGAGATTGTGCCAAAATTTCCTCAATAGATGAAGTAGGTAGGTTTTGAGGAACAATTGGTACGATATAAGAAACAACGTGGACTTCATGGAAATTGTTGTCACTAGATGAAGGCTCACTATTTTGATTAGATGGAGGTTTATTATTAGGGAATGGAGTTTTAAATATGTGTAATTTTTGATTCACTAAAGCATTTGGGTTTTCCATGAAAAGGTCTCCATTATCTATCATCACTTGGATAATGTTCTTACAAGTTATGTAATTACTATTACTACGGCCTTTAACGTAATGGTAATTATAGTAGTCGTGTTCTTTATACCATGCAGGAACAGGATGAGTAGGATCAAAACCTGTATGATGTTTTATGGGAGGAAGTGTAATGTCTCCAACTTTAAGAAGATTTTCAAAGACTGAATAATAGGGCTCTCCAATCAAAGTGTACTTCCACTGCTCCTGTCGGAGTTGAAAGGCTTGGATGAGAGAAATATTGGAAGAAGGTTAGGCTTGATTAGAAGGATGAGGTGGTCCTTCCTTGAGAAATAACACGTTGGTAGATCCTTTTGGCTTTGAATAATTACTTTGGGATTTTGAAGATGAAGAATATTCATTTGATTTAAATGGGGCGTTCTTGTTTCGTAATTAGATTTTCTTCTCGTCAATGTTTTGAATTTCTAGTTTTCGTGCCATGGTGAATGCTTCATCAAAGGTTTGGAAGGTTTGTACTTATAGAGTTGGTGAGATGTGTTTGGCACAAGATCTAGTGAACAAATCAATAAGTTTAGTCTAAGGTAGCTTAAACGTCAATTGGTTAATAAGACTCCCCCAACAGGCAACAAAATCTGTGATAGATTTGTCTTCATATTTTCAGGTTGAATAGAGATTGGTCATGGTGACTTTCTTGGTAAGATTGATTGAAAAACAGTCTAAGAAAGCTTGGGCTACTTGATTAAAGGAATAAATGGAATGTCGAGGTAGTACACTATACAAATCCAATGTTGGTACTATAAAGGACATCAGGAAATCTCGTAGGAGCAAAGCATCATCATGGAAAATTAGGTAGGACCCACATTTGAATGACCGCAAGTGTTGTTGTGGATCTTATTTACTATTGAAGTGATTAAATTTAGGTTTTTCCCATTACACAGGGTAGGCAAAAATGGGAATAGATGGATGGATAAGATCGTTACAAATTTCATCATAAGTTAAAGAATTATGGAAGCCATAAAATGACGATTCTAAGGTATGCATATTTTCCATCATCATTTTAATGAGTTCGTTAGGTGTTTCACCTTTTTTTAGATTGTTTCTTTGAATTTTTGACAAAACAAATAGGGTAACGGGTGTAGGAGGAATACCTGTTCAAATGTCAGTTGATGGGTTGTTGCACGTGTATGACTTTTGAATCCACAGCTGACCATGAGAGCTTCCTTTTGGCTAGGAGGAACTACCTGTAATGAAAGCAAGACCACTAGAAAGAATTAAACAATATGGGCAGTGAACTGCCTAGTGTGAGCTAGATCCAGGAAGCATGATACTTCCTAGATGGCTGTCAGTCCACTGTTTTAAACAAATTAATTCTAAAAACAAGGTAAATCCTATTGTTATTTTGAAATGATTTAGGTATCTCACTTAAAAACACAATAATAAAATAGATCTAATCTAACAGGCTAAGCTAGAATAGAATCCATGGGTCAAATGGTTGGTTCTGGGTTCTGCAGGTCTGATAAAGGTCTCGAGTAGGTCACAAGTGAGTGAGGGTGAGGTAAAATTAGGTGGATAGGTCTTTGTTTAAGGCTGTGTGGGAAAACACAGAGATCGGTGTCGGTCAGGGGTGACCGACTACGGTTAGGTATAACCAGAACCGGTTACTGTGAGATCTGGAAACATCACAGAACAGGGTTTTGGTCTCCTTTGTGATTGCACAAAGGATTTGGTTGGTCGGGATGAGGTATTGGGTGACTGGAATAGGTTTTTGTGAGGTTTTGATGGGTCTATGGAGGTAAAAAATGTTGGAGATGGTCAATAGGGAGCAAGATAAACAATGGATGATAAAATAATGATAAAATGAAATAACCAAGAAAGTATGATGTTGTACTTACTTGGATTTCATTCCTGAAAGTCTATGTGTGAAGGATGGAGGTGCTGATGATGGGTTTGAAGGCTGCAAGTGATCACCAACTGAAGAAAAACTTCTGCATGGGCTACATGCACACTCCTCTTTTGCTTGGATAGATTAGAATGTGGTTGGGATGGCTGTGCAGGAGAAGATCCTCAATCTCCTTCCTTGGATGTCAGTTCTTGCTGGAATTGGCTCTCTGAAGATGCGTTATCTCTCTGAGATTTTGTTCTTGCTCATCCACTTTTCTCCCAATGTTTTCCAACCTTGAGAATAAGGTTGTTTAGGGGATAAAAGGCATAACCGACAGTGGTCTGGCTTAACTGGCAATGGTTAGGGGAAACCGACATCGGTCAAGGCAGGATTTTCTAGGTTTACCAAATTTAGGGAGATCCTCCTGATTTCCTTAGATCTTGTGTCGTTATCCAGTGGATTAGACTGGGAGCTTCTTGTGAGCATGTAGGAATGTGGTTAGAGGGAATGTAGGCATTGATTTTTAGGGTTTGGGTAAGTCTTAGTTAGTTATGGTAACTTGCTAAGAATATGTCTTAGGTTGAGTTAGCTGGGTGAGGTGTCTAAGTGAACTGTATGTGTAGATATTATTTAAATAAGATATATAATGAGGAAAAAGAATTAATTTAATTAAATTATTTAAATTAATATTAGTAGGGTGAAGGGGGTCATGGCTAGGTAGATGTAATAAAGGGGGGCTTATATGTTGAGGGACGAAGGGGGAGTGTGACCTAATTTTAGTTTCTACATTTTGCTCCTTTTTGTTACATAGATTTTATTGGTAAGCGATGCTAACAAAAATAAGATGTGGTTGTCCCATGTGAGGGTGAAGGTGATCCCCCTCAAACCAAGAACTGACGAGGCAGCAGGCTGAAGTGGTGAGTGGTTTGATAAAAGGTAAATGTGAGGAAAAGGTAAGTGGGTGTAGGGGAAGAGGGTGAAATGTATACTTGAGTGATATAGGTAAAGGGTCAAGGTCAAAGGTAGAAATAGTCAAATGCACATACACGTATAAACTGCAGCATGCTATCGGGTTGAAGAGTAGGAAAACTCTACATCATCTAATGTCGATAGGTTTATCCAAACAAGGGTGAAGTGAATCCGGTATCCAAGGTATAGGATAAGGTCAGGAAACACAATGTAGGTTAGGTGCAAGAATGTGTAGGTATGTTCCATTACACCAAAGGTAGGGTTAGGATAAATAGTCATGGCAATAGGCGAGGTAAGGTCATTAGATCAATCAACACAGGTAACAGTGCCACAAGGTATAACGAACACATGAGATCAAAAGGTCACTAGCAATGATCTAGGTCCAAATATTAAGATCACAACATGGGTAAGGCTGAGGTAGGGGTAAAATAAGGAGGCTTCAATAGTGGACGTGGTGAGGTTGAAGAAGGTGGAGGGCTAGAAGTGAAGGTAAAGTGGTCCAGGTAGGTGTAGGGAAGGCAAAAGAAAGGGGAGGTAAGGAAAATTAGGTGAATGTGAGGGCAATGAGTATGTAGGGTAACCGACATCAATCGGTATGAACCGATGACAGTGTAGGGGAACCGATGGCGGTTATCTAGGGCATCAAACTGGCCTCAGTCAAGGGTTGATCAATGTCAGTTGAGTCAGGTAGGGTATAAAAAGTGGAAAACCCTCATGTTTAAAAGTCATTTGTGCATTGTGAAATGGAAGAAAAGGACAAGAAGAGAAAAAAAAGAGGAAGAGGAAAAAAGAGTATGGCAGAGAGATTTTTTGGTGAGCCACATAGGCGAGATTGATTGGGTGAGAGGTGGGGCCAGGAGATTGGATTGAGCAAGGCAATTGGTTAGGAGAGTGAGAGGTCACTCAGGGATGGTAGAGACTAGAGAGGGATTGAGAGGAGTAGCACGGAGGCCAGAGGTTCCACCATGATGGTGGCAGAGGAATGTGGTAAGTGCCAAATCTATTGATTCATTGTGTGGTTAATTTGATGTAAAATATAGAAAGTATGAAGAATGGGGGGTTTAGGGGGGAAGAATTTCAAAACGGGAAAAAGAGAGGGAAAAGGGAATGAGGAAGGGTAGGATGTAGAGAATTAAGGTAAAAAAGGGATATGTAGGGGTGTAAGGAGAGAGTTGGGTGGGTAGAATGAGTAGGGAGAAAAAAAAATAGGGTTAGGAAGTCATGGTGGGTGACACAACAGTGACCGATGTTAGTTGAAGTGTGGTCGACATCAATGGGTAGTGATTGGTATTGGTCACAAGAACAGTGGCCAATGCCAGTCAAGGGGAGACTGTGGTCAGTCAGGGGATAACTAGGGTTGGTCAGGTGAGAGGGAAAAGGGTTAAGGGAGACATGAAAGGGTGGAGGATGGTTTGGGTGAGGGGTAGGGTAGAGAGTTTCAGTAGATGGGTTTAGGTAGATAGGTAGGGTAGATGGGTTTGGGTAGATAGGTAGGGTAGATGGGTTTGGGTAGAAGTGCTTAGGTCGGGATGTGGGGTAAAATAGGGTAAGTTGGAAAGGTGTACTAATACATTGTTCTTGTGGGATGTAGGCCTAAGACAAGCTACGGATGAGGGCTTAGGTGTCACCCCTATTATTAACAGTACGGGTGAGCACGATGCAGGAGGAGTGGTGGCATATTGCAGAGGTGCGGTTGATAGGGGTGAGGTGCTACCGGCATGTAGTCTAGGAGGCGATTCTGATGGTTTCCCTCATCGATAGATGGGACTTGGTGACCAACACCTTCCATATGCCAATGGGTGAGATGACGATCACCCTGGAGGACATCTATAGGATCCTGCAGTTGCCCATAGTAGGGGCCTAGGTTTATTCTATCTCCTCAGAGGCATCTGAGGAGCTATTAACACCTATTTTTTGTGAGGGTGTAGCATACCTGACATTCCATAGTGCTAGCCTGAGATATGGAGCAATGTATAGAGCTCATCCAGAGGAGATGATGTTAGTGGTACTGTTGATGGAGGCAGTGTGTTGCTTCGCACTATCAGGGGGATATGGAGATGGAGAGGAGGTAGGTAGAGATGGAGGGCAGATAATAGAGCCAGGTAGCCAGATGCAGAGGGTAGGAGATTCTTGAGGTCACTGATGGGAGGTCTTCATGACATGGTGATACATCAGACATGGTTTGCATGGGCACCTGCATTGCTGATGCAGTTATATAGAGAGCTATGGGCCTACGGGTGGCTGTGGAGGTTCAACATCTGTTGTGTCATATTATTGCATTGTTGGTCTTATGAGCACATTGTTTGTGTTCGACCAGTGGGGATGCCCTAGGAAGATGCATTCCCACAGAGATTTTTGAGAGTTGGGTACAGGAAGTGGGTACCGATCATTAGAGAGGCCCAAGGTGCTCGAGCTACTCATGATGTAGCTTACTACAAGAGGTTGTTGGAGGGGTTGTCTAGGGTGGACATCATTTAGAGGTTGTATGTGGTCTTCCCCTCATATAGACAGATGGTCAGGGAGCTAGATGGGCTACAACTTTATCTGTGGATAGAGGGGAGGAGAGTGGGAGAGCATGAGCGGATACCCATAGAGTGGGTTAGGCACCAATTTTGGTTAGCCTAGGATGTACCACCTCTATTCCCGTAGTACAAAAGAGATGACATGGAGAGACCTATGTCTCCCCCATAACCCACAGTGTCAATTGGATAGGAGCAGCCAATAGATACAAAAATTGATGATGTTGGGATTACAGATGGATATAGGCAGTGGTGGGTAGCACAGCTAAGATCCATACCACCAAGGCTAGGGAAGCTAGACTTAGCCACCATCACAGTTCAAAGAGATGCCCTACAGGGGCAGGTGGCTACTTTGGTGACACATCTTGAGGTTATGCAGGGGCAGCTCACAGGTTCAAAGATATTATGATGAGATGTGTGAGGTTCAGATGATTATGTGTTGTGATGTGTGTGTTATTTTACTTTCGTTATGATATGAATGGATTAGGTGAGTTAGGCATGGCGGAGTCAGGTAGGTTTAGGCATGGATCGAGTCAGGTCAATTTAGGTATTGATTGTGCCAGGTTAGTTTAGGCATGGATCCAGTCAAGTTAGTTTAGGCATGGATTGAGTCGAGTTAGTTTAAGTATGGGTCGAGTCGAGTCAGTTTAAGTATGGATCGAGTCAGGTTGGTTTAGGTATGGATCAAGTCAGGTTAGTTTAGGCATGGATCGAGTTAGGTTGGTTTGCAATGAATAATATTATGGGTCATATGTGAAATGTTTTATAATCTATGCATAGTGATGAAAGAGTGATGGTAGGTGTAATAAATGTATGCTATGGTAAACAACTTGTTATGTATGTGGCTTAATTTCCCATTTTGTTAGAAAAAGGGGAACTAAGTTAAATGTTGGGTAAATGGTGAGTTAGGCATGGTTAATGAATTTTTTAGGGTAGAGAGTGGCCGAACTAACCTCCAAGGGCCCCATGCCCTTGGATTGTTGCCTACATAGTCTTGGTGAAAAGGGACCTCAGGCCAATGTAGTTCTCCCATAAGCTAGGGAAGAACATGAAAATGAGTTGGTAGGTTTGTGGTCATGTTGTGGGTTTGGGTTTGGATTTGATAGGTGGGGGTAGATGATAGTAAAAATGTTGCAGGTGAGGGTGACTATGGAAAAAGGGGAGGATAACCCCAAAAGGTAAGTGTGGAGGACCAAATCCTATATGAGGTACTCAAAATGTAAACAAAGATGGTTAAAAGATAAGAGGGGGGAAATAAAGCCACCTAATTGGGTAGAATCATACCGAGTAGATAATACCTTGAAAAGGGGTGATGAATACAAGACCTGAAAGGCATTGCACGATTAACTGTTCTACGGTGAAATTAGTCACAGGATCACCAAATGTTGAAGTTCCAAGATGTCCCTTAAAGCAATTTAGGGAATGAGAGTGGAAATGGTAAGGTGGGTGGAAGGTAGTTAGGTGTATATGTTCTGAGTGACAGGTCTTTTGGGCAAGAGGTCTGAGGTCACAATGGGAAAGTCCATGACTAAAAAGCATTTCTATTGTAATATACTTACTGATGCAGGAAGTCTATATGGGATAAATAATATGGTACTCCTTGAGGTCTTCGTGAAGCTAATCGATGTAGGCATTAGTTTCTCTCATTTTTATTTTTATATTTTTTTAAGCTTTACATAGTTGTCCTTTGAGGGAGCAGTCTATTTATAGTAGCAATTGTCGAGAGGAAGATGTCCTTTTGAGGGAGTCATCTTTTTTATTAGAAGTTTGACTCAAGGAGTTTTGTCCCATTGGAGGTCATCTTTTTTGTTTTGAAATCATGGAAAAAATCTAGATGAAGGATAGGACTCTTGTTCAAAAGGAGAGGTTAAATGACCATGGGATCTCATCTAAAAGGTAGACGAAAAGTATCCATGAGAATTAGGCTACGTGTAGTGCCATGGTACACATATTCAAGAGAAGATAACAAGTGACGGGTACTCACATGATTCTTTTTTAATCATTAGGGAGACAGATGGAGTGGATAGCGCTCAAGGGACAAGCCTGTAAAGAGACAAAGGGTGAGGTAGGACAACGAGTCAACAATAGAATGGTCAAAGATGTAATGCGTTAAGGGGCTCAGGTTTGGGTTTACCCTCAAGTGAGGAAAAATGATAGGCACCTGATCCATAGGTATGAGTTATGATGTATGGTCCAAGCCAATTAGGAGTGAATTTTCCCCATTTACTTTTTTCTACTTTGGTTACGTGTTGATTTTCTTTCAAAACAAGGTCACCAACTTGGAAGGTTCATTCATGAACACGTTTTTCATAAGCACGTTTGATACGTTGTTGATAAACTTGAAGGTGATCTAGAGTGTTAAGATGACGTTCATCTAATAACTCTAGTTGTGCTAAGTGGTCCTGATGAAAGTCATTATCAATAAGCATGTCATGGAGAGAAATGTGAAGTGAGGGGATCTTGACTTTAAGAGGCAGAACAACCTCGGTATCGTAGACCGGTGAAAAGGGTGTAGCCGTAGTGGAAGTGTGAATACTAGTGCGGTATTCCAATAGAGAAAAATGAATGTGCGTATGCCAATCCTTCCCAGTATCATCAACCACTTTCATGAGAATTTTATTGAGGGTTTTGTTAGTGGATTTGGCTTGGCCATTGGTTTGTGGGTAATAAGGTGAGGAGAAACTAAGCTGAATGTTGAAGGCATCGCAAAGTTTTTGCAGTGTTTTGTTTTTGAATTGTTTTCCATTGTCAGTGATGAGGCAATGAGGGACACCAAAGTGACAAATGATGTGATGGTTAATGAACTCACATATTTTCTCAGCTTTCATGGAGATGAGTGGTATGGCTTCCACCCATTTTGTGTAGTATTTGGTAGCAGTTATGATCCATTGATGGCATTGGGAAGAATGAGGATTGATTTCTCTGACAAGATCCAAACCCCATTGAGAGAAGGGCCAAAGGTCACGAGTGACCTGTAAGGCATGACTGGGTGTATGATGAAGGTTGGAATGTTGTTGACATTTCATGCAACATTTGACATAGTCGCAACAATCATGGTTAAGGGTCGGCCAGTAATAGCCTAGGCGAAGAATATGCTTAGCAACAACAAGGCCACTAAAGTGACCTCCACATATGCCATCATGAACCTCCTTGATGGTATAAGGAATTTCAGAACTTGTGAGGCATCATAAGAGAATACCATCAAATCTATGCTTATAGAGGAGTCCCCCTAGGATAATGAAATGGGAGACCTTCTTAAGGAAGGTGCGTTGTCTGTTACGGGTGAGATCAGGAGGTAAGATGGAGAGGGAAAGGTAGTTGGAGTATTGTTTATACCAAAGGTCACTTGGGTCAGGGGTGTCAGTTCTGATTGAGTAAACATCATGAGGTAAATAAGAAGGTGAATGGAGGTGTTATACAGTAAAAAATATTTTGAAATCAATAGGGGAAGCAGGTATTTGGGAAGCTAAGCAGGCCATGGTGTATAAAAAATTTTTGGTTGACCGTGAGATGGTTTAAAGGGTGTAACGATCAAAGGTGGTCAAAAGTATGTCTACATGATGTTTATACTTTTGAAGTATCTCGTTATGACATTGGTACATACCATTGACTTAGTTTATGACCAATTGTGAATCACCAAAGATGTGGATTGATTTGACATCTAGGGCATAGGCGGTCTGGAGACCTAGTATGAGTGCTTCATACTCGGCAATATTGTTGGTGCATTCAAAGTCTAGTTTGAAAGACAAAGGCATGGGTTCTCCATCCAGAGGGATGAGGATAACACCAGCTCCACCCCCACACTGACACTTGGAACCATCGAAGAACAGTGTCATTTGGTAAGGGGGTTCATCCAGGGAAAGGGTAGCAATGGATTCATCGGGAAAGTCAAAATTAGAGGGTTGGTCCCTGACAATAGGTGCATCAGCCAATTGGTCAGTGATAGCCTAGCCCTTAATGGACTTTTGGTGAATGAATTCAAGGTCAAGATCAGCTAAAAGCATAAGCCATCATGTGGTGCACTGATTTTGATAAGGTTTGGCATATATGAAGTGTAAAGGGTCAATGTTGGTCACAACATAGGTTTTGTGGTTGAGTAGGTAATGGCGGAGTTTGGTGGCGATAAAAACTAAGGCTAAGAAAAGCTTTTCTGGATGGTTGTATCAGGTTTCATAGTCCAAAAGAGTATGGCCTATGTAATAAACTACCTACTCCCTATGTTGTTCATCACGATGAGTGAGCATGGCTCCCAAGGAATGATCGGTAGCTGATATGTATAGGTAAAAAGGTTGATCGTCTTTTGGTGGAATGAGTACGGGTGGTTAGAGAAGGTATTGTTTTAGGGCCTCAAAAGCTTTGTGATAGTCATCATCCCATTTAAAGGAGACATCCTTCCTAAGTAGATGATGAAATGGTTGACACCGATCTGATAATTGTGAAATGAAACGGTGAATGGATTGTAATTTACCTTGCAGGCTATGGAGTTGTTTGAGGTTCGTGGGTGGAGGCATTTCCAGAATGGCCTTGAATTTAGCAGGGTCAACTTCTATACCATGGAGGGAAACAATAAATCCCAGGATTTTTCCTGAGAGAACCGTGAAGATGCACTTTTTAGGTTGAAGGTGGATGTAATATTTAATGAGGCGGTCAAAGATGGTTTTGAGGACAGCGAGGTGCTTGGCGCGACATTTAGATTTAGCCAAGAGATCATCCACATAATCTTCCAATATGTGATGCATGATATCATGGAAGATGTAAGTCATAGCACGCTGATATGTAGCACCAACGTTTTTAAGGCCAAAAGGCATGACTCGATAGCAAAAGGTTCCCCAAGGGGTAATGAATGCGGTCTTGTGCTGATCTTCTGGGGCAAGAAAAATTTGGTTATAACCTGAGAAACCATCCATGAGTGAGAGCATCTCGTGACCCGTAGTAAGGTCAACTAGTTGATCAATACCGGGAAAGGGAAAGTCATCTTTTGAGCAGGCGAGGTTGAGGTCTTGGAAGTCCATGTAAATGTGGAGTCCCCCTGTTGCTTTAGTAACAGGGACAATGTTAGAAATCCAATGAGGATAATCAATGGGTAAGATGAAGGAAACAGAAAGAAGACACTGAAGTTCTTCTTTGACGAGAAGAGCAATGCGAGTGAGGCGCATTTTCCTCAACTTTTTG
This sequence comes from Taxus chinensis, assembly GCA_019776745.2. Taxonomy (NCBI): domain Eukaryota; kingdom Viridiplantae; phylum Streptophyta; class Pinopsida; order Cupressales; family Taxaceae; genus Taxus; species Taxus chinensis. The sequence continues at coordinate 32,044,310 of CM034157.1, forward strand.
TTTGATAGGATTTGGCATCGGGAACGGTTACGATATTGTGGACCACTATGGTGGGGTCAATACCGGGCATGTCTGTGTAAGACCAAGTGAAAGCGTGGTTATGATCTCAGAGAAAAGAAGTGATGGCTTCCTATTCAGCAGCATCTAAAGATTTTCTGATCTTTAGGATGTGTGGGTCATCCTGAGTATGAATGTTGATCTCGATAGTCGATTCATTCAACATGGTTTGCATCTCAGAGGGTAACGACCGATGAATATATGAGTCTTCTGCACCAAGGTAGGTGAGTATGGATTCATCATCCTGACATTGAATGACGTTAATGGTAGTGTGTTGTCATGTCGATCATCTCAGGATACAAGGAATGCGAGAGTGGAAGGGGCCTCACCTTCACGTTGATAAGTCAAAGGCCCCAAGGAAATGGTGTTTATGAAAAAAAAAAGTTAGGAGGGATAGATTCAAGATCCATCGACTCTGTTGGTGAGGGTGGTGATGAAGGTGGAGAAGGGCTAGGGTCCTTAATGAATTCAATGTGGGCCTGTTTGGTAGAAGGGTTGGGGAAGCCAATACCACTCTGGTCATTATGTTTGCAGGTGGTACATGGAATAATGGTATGGTGACCTTGCTCGTAAAATCCAAAACCAAAACCCTTCCACGCACAGTGGTGTAGGAAGGTGTGGGTGAAACGATGATTGGTAAGTGATTGGAAGTCAGCGGAAAATGGGTGGGGTTGTGATGGTGGTTCAGGTGTGTAGGTGGTAGTATCAAGTCCCCCATAGGTGAGACTAGTATGAAGATGAGGAGGACCATAAAGGAGGTGTTCTCCTATACGGTGATCATAGCGAGGGTGTTGGTGAAGGCTTCCATACTCGTGTGGAGTAAGGAAGGTGTTGACACTATATAGGTGGTATTCCCCCAGAGTGAGGCATTGAAAAACACCTTCCAAGGGATCAGTGGTTGGTATGTGGGTAGCTGGTATGGACGATGTGTCGGAGGTCGATGCGGAGGTGGTGTTAATGGATTGGGAAGCTAATGGGTCAGCCATGGAGGTTATAGCAGCGGTAGGCATGGAGGAGGTATGTGTGGTGAAAGTAGTGGCTATACTGGTAGGTGTGGGTGTAGGTGTAGGTGAAGTGGTATTGGTTGTGGAAGTAGATGGCTTGACTGGTATGAGTACATCGTTGGGTCGGTAAAGCATGTTGCATGTTTTGAAAGGTGATGGGTCAGCTGGAATGGTATAAGTGTGTCCTTCATGTTCAAACTTTACACAACGATGCAAAGTGGAGGGAACACAACCCATGACATGGATCCAGGGTCTACCAAGTAACAAGTTATATTGGAATTCCCCCTCCAAAACATAAAACAATTCTGGAATAGTGTGGGGGCCCACGCAAACGTGAAGGATGATAGTGCCTAGTGTGGAGGTGATAGCATCGTTGAATGAATGCAACATGACCGGATGTTTATGCATGCAATTGTCAGGTATGCACATTTGAGAAAATGCATGGGATGAAATGATGTTAATGCTAGTGCCTCCATCAATCATCACACGGCGTACCCGTATGTCATCAATGTGTACAGAGATGAAGAGGGTTGGGTCTGGGTCATCATTTTGGTATGGCGTGATCTCTGCCTCTGAGAAGCTGAGGGAGGCCACTTGGTGAACAAGGTGAGGTGAGGATGAAGGTGGTAATTTAGTGAGGGAGGCTACATGATGGGGTGTGATAATGGAGGCTTGACGATGGGATTCTGAGGTTTGGATGAGGTCATATAAGGACATTTTGAGTGGAGATTGGTGTAATTGTTTGAGCATGGTGTGATGTGTGACACCATTAGAAATGGGGTATGTGGGGCCGCAGATAGTTATCTTAGGTATGGGTGTAGATGGTATGTTGGGTATAGGATTGGTTGGTGGGTCAGCTGCCTTTTCTTTACCCTTCTGCGCATGTGTAGTGACATGTACCATGTTGATTTGAGGGAATTTGTCAAATGGAGAAGGTGTAGGGTAAGTGGTATAATGACATGAAGGGAAAAAACCTACTGGAGGAGAAAATCCCTGTGAGGTCAGTTGGGCGCAACGACATTTGGGTGGTGGTGTGGCAAGTTCTCTGATGCGAACCATGTTAATTTCAAATTTTGTGTGTGGTTCTGGGAGCTGTGAGGGTGGAGGTTGTGGTTGTTGAGTGGGTAGTGTGGGAATGGGTGTAGGTGAAGCAGGATCCTCGTCAAGAAGGTCATCGTCATCAAAGTTGGTTTCAGGTGGACACAATTGGATAAGGATGGTTTTCAAGGCCTTGTAGTTCTCCACATCATGCCCTGGCACATGATGGTATGCACAAATTTTGGTATCATCAAACCCCTTTGGCTTGGGTTTGAGGGGGTCGTAAGGTCGGAGTGGTGGTAATGTGATAACAGAAGTCTCGAGGAGGTTGGTTAAAATTTTGGCATAGGACCCTGCTAGTGGATCACAATGGGAAGTGAATGTGGGTTTGGGTGTAGGTGTGGTTGGTTGTCTAGGAATTATTTTTGGAAGAGTAGGAACAGGTCGAGCTATGGGTTTAGGTGCCAGTGTGGTTTGAGGTATCAGTTGGGTTCGTTTGGGTAGGGGTATAGTAGATGGACGGGTAGGAGGGTGTGGGGTTGTTTTGACTACCTTGTTGTGGGGTAGTGGGGTTTTGTTTTTGGGTTGCACCTTCTTGGGTAAAGGTGATGTGGGTATACGGGGTCTAGAAGGAAAAGTAGATGGAGGAAGAGGGTGAGTTACCCATGGGGATAACGGGGGTGCTATGAAGGTAGATGATGTGGGTCGTGCTTGGGGTGTGAGGGACAATGACTGAAGTGTAGTAGGTAGTGAAGCAATGGCTGAAGGTATCAGAGGTATTGGTGGTAAAGAGACTACAGGTGCGGGTATGAGTCATGTTGTGTGCCTAGGTAGGTTAGAGATTTGTGAGGAAGGAATGGGTTGTTGTGTTATTGGGTTATGAATGGGTGAGGGGTGCTTGACCATGTTGGGCAGCTGAGGTCTTAAGGCAGATGGGACAAGTGTGGGTGTGATTGGTGTGGTAGGGGTATGAGGTTGATGAGTTTGTTTCTTTAGTTTGGGTGTCAGAGTAGGTGTGGTTTTGACATTGGAGGATGTAGCTAAATCTAGTTTAATAGGTGGATGAGTAAGGCTGGTGGTCGGGGTGACCCCTAAAGTGGTAATAGGTTTAGTGGAGGTAAATGTTGTGGGTATGGGTTTGGGTTTAGATATAGGTCGGGTTACGGGTAAGGTGTGGTGTGAGTGCTAACAAGATATCGTGGAAGAGGTTGTGACAGCAGTGGTTGTATGTGGTTTGATGGGTGGAAATGTGTTTGGGTAGATAGTGGAGGTGTCATCGAGGGATCTCTGCATCTGTGTTGAGACAGGGAGTAAGAGGTGCCCCCATAATAAAGCCCTATCCACATAATCCAAGTGATCAGCCAAATGTGAGAATGGCATGTTTGTGGGTGGAGTTGGTGAGGACCTAATGGGAATTCCCGTAAAATGCATCTTAGAGATGGGGAATCGGCCAGCTTCAGCTTCCGTGGGTAAGAGAGCTGAAAGTAGGTCTGTTGGATGTTGGGTAGTTGATGGAGAATGCTCGCCAAGAGGCAAAGGTATCTCCACCGGGTCTATGATGGGTGGAAGAGATGATGGGAGTTCCTCTATGAGTGGAGGAATGGATAGGTGCTCCTCTGTGGGTGGAGGAGGTAATGGGTGCTCCTCTATGGGTGGAGGAGGTAATGGGTGCTCCTCTATGGGTGGAGGAGGTATGGTAGGTAAAGGTTCGCTAAGTGGAGAAGCTAGGGGTGAGATGGTCTCAATGTCAGCAGAAGACTCCTCCATAGGTGATGTAGGAGATGAAGGGTGTTCTTCTATTGGTGAAGGAATAGTGATGGTTGGTTCCAATGTGGAAGGAGGATTTCAGGCTAGGATTTCCTCTATGGAAGGGATGTGAGGTAATTGAGAGGTGACAGGTACCTCGTTAAAGATTGCATGAACCTCACGAGTATGGGTATCGTGAGTGGATGTCTCACCTGTTTGATTGGATGAAGGGGAATGATTGGGAAATGGTTTTTTAAAGATTTGTAGATTTTGGTTGGGGGTGGCGTTGGGATTATCCACAGTCAACTCACCTTTCTCGAGCATTTCTTGGACAATATTCTTAAAAGTGATGTAGTTGCCATCACTATGACCCTTCACTCAGTGATAGTTACAGAAATCTTGTTCCTTATACCATGCGGGCATGGGGCGAGCAGGGTCAAAACCAATGTGTGGTTTTATGGGTGGAAGGGTGATGGTGCCAGCTTTGATAAGCTTTTCTAAGATAGAAGAGTAAGGTTCCCCAATTGGGGTATATTTTTGCTGCTCTTGTCTGAATCAAAAATCCTGAACAGGTGATAGATTAGATGAGGGTGTAGCTTGATTAGATGGATGAGCTGGGCTGGCCTTGAGTACCACTGCATTAGTGGTACCTTTAGCCTTTGAATAATTGGTTGGTGGTTTGGAAGAAGAAGAGGTTTCATTCGACTTGAATGTCGAATTCTTATTTCGTAATTGGATTTTCTTCTCTTCGATGGCCCGAATCTCTAACTTTTGTGCCATAGTGAATGCCTCATCGAATGTTCTGAAAGTTTGGACCTACAAGGTTGGGGAGATATGTCTAGCGCAAGCTCATGTGAAGAGCTCGATGAGTTCAGTTTGTGGCAGTTGAAAGGTAAGTTGATTGATCAGGCTATGCCAGCGAGTGACAAAATCTGTGATAGATTCATCCTCGTACTGACATGTGGAATATAGATCGGTCATGGTAACTTTCTTGGTGATATTGATAGAGAAATGATCCAAGAAAGCTTGGGCTACCTGATTGAATGAAAATATGGAGTGTTTGGGTAACCCACTATACCAATCTAATGCAGGTCTAGTGAGGGACATGGGAAAAGTTCTCAAAAGTAAGGCATCATCATGAGCAATCAAATAACATCCATGTTTGAATGAGCACAAATGTTGTTGTGGGTCTTCCTTACTATTGAAGTGGTTGAATTTAGGCATTTCCCAATGCATAGGGTATGAACGGATGGGAATGGATGGGTGAATAGGCTCGTTGCAAATCTCATCATAGGTAAGAGTGTTGTGGGAGCCAGAAACTGATGCCTCCAGTGTCTACATCTTATCCATCATCAATTTAATTAGGTCATTGGTGGGTTGTGATGATTGGATGCCTCCTATAACGTGAGGAGGTTGGTTTTGGGTATATAATGGGGGTGGCATTCCAGTGTATGGGGCTGCCATGTAAGGTGGTGGAGAAGAAGGCAATGAAATAGGGGGTACATACCTGGAATGAATAATAGATGAAATAGGTGGTTGTTGGTAGTATGTATATGGGGGTGGAAGGGTTGTGGTAACCCTAGTAGCAATAGGGGCTAATGATTGTGGAATAGAAAAGAACCACGTTCTGAAATGGGGTAGGAGTCACCGACACTAGAGGTGGTAATGTAGCTATAGGTATGTATGAGACATGCTTTGAGGGGTGGATGAGGTTGTGTTTGGGGTAGTCAGCCGAGGGTATGGTGGATGTAATGGGTGCCACAGAGGTAACAGATGCGGCAGTCATAACGGGTATGAAACCTAACTGTGAAACCCTGGGGGTAAGGTGGATGCAGGTAAGCACAGAGCTAGATGGAGCTGATGTGGAAGTGGGTACGAGAGTTAGAGGGATAGATACAGGCATGCTGTATATCAACTAACCCGAGGCATCTCAAGTGGACGAGTGGGAGAGGTAAAACTACAAGGTAACAGGGTTCTGGTCAAGGAGTCATGCAAACTCCTCATCTCTGGTAGCGATAATAGTAGGACTTGATGGGATCCATGGCTGGTGATAAAATAGAAGGTGGTGAAGGACTAGGTTAGATGTGGAAGGAAATTTTGGGATAGGCATTTCCTCTATGGGGTTAGTACCATGTGAGTACTGATCAGGTGGCTGCATCTCGTAAAGATACAGACCTCAATCAGTATCTGGGTAAATGATGGATTTAACAATTTGATGGAATGAATGGGGCATGCTTGATAATGATGCCAATTTAAAATTTGTATACATTGGTTAGGGGTAACCTTGGGATATCCACAAATAGGACAGTGAGTAAACAGTGATTCTCAAGCATTTCTTGGACAATATGCTAAAAGTGATGCATGTTGTCAATCACTATGACCCTGACACATGATGGTTACAGAAAATGTTCCTTATACCATGTGAGTGGGGTGAGCCCAAAACCAGTGTGTGGTTTTATAGGTGGAAGGGGGATGGTGTCAGTTTGATAATATTTTCTAAGAGAAAAAGAGTATGGTTCCCCAATTTGTGGTATATTTTTCTGCTTTATCTGAATTGAAGAGCCTGAACGGGTGATCATATTAGATGAATGGGGTATAGCCTGGTTAGACGGATGAGATGGGTCGGCCTTGAGTACCACTACATTAGCGGTACCCTTAGCATTTGAATAATTGGTTAGTGGTTTGGACGAAGAAGAAGTTTCATTCGACTTGAATGCCAAATTCTTATTTTGTAATTGGATTTTCTTCTCTTCAATGGCCTGAATCTCTAACTTCCATGCCATAGTGAATGCCTCATCGAATGTTCAGAAAGTTTGGACCTGCAAGGTCAGGGAGATATGTCTGGCACAACCTCATTTGTGAAGAGCTCGATGAGTTTAGTTTGTGGTAGTTGAAAATAAGTTGATTGATCTCAAGGTTGCGCCAGCGAGTGAGAAAATATGTGATAGATTCATCCTCGTACTGACGTGTGGAATATAGATCAGTCATGGTAACCTTTTGGGTGATATTGATAGAAAAATTATCCAAGAAGGCTTAGGATACCTGATTAAATGAAAATATGGAGTGTTTGGGTAACCCATTATACCAGTCTAATGCAGGTCTAGTGAGGGACATGGGAAAAGTTCTCAAAAGTAAGGCATCATCATGATCTATGAAATAACACCCATGTTTAAATGAGCGCAAATGTTGTTGTGGGTCTTCCTTACTATTGAAAGCAGATTGAATTTAGGCATTTCCCAATGCACAGGGTATGAACGGATAGGAATGGATGGGTGAATAGGCTCGTTGCAAATCTCATCGTAGGTGAGAGTGTTACGGGAGCCAAAAACCAATGCCTCCAATGTTTGCATCTTTTCCATCATCAATTTAATTAGGTCGTTGGTGGGTTGTGATGATTGGATGCCTCCTATAGCATGAGGAGGTTAGTTTTGGGCATATAATGGGTGTGGCATTCCAGTGTATGGGGCTGCCATGTAAGGTGGTGGAGAAGAAGGCAATGAAATAGGGGGGTACGTACCAGAATGAATAATAGATGAAATAGGAGGTTGTTGGTAGTATGTATATGGGGGTGGAAGGGTCATGGTAACCCTAGTGGCAATAGGGGCTAATGATTGTGGAATGGAAAAAATTACGTTCTGAAATGGGGTAGGAGTCACTGACACTGGAGTTGGGAGTGTAGATACTGGTATGTATGAGCCATTAGGGGTGGATGAGGTTGTGTTTGGGGTATTCATCAAGGGTATGGTGGATGTAATGGGTGCCACAAAGGTAACAGATGTGGCAGTCATGGGGGGTATAAAACCTAACTGTGAAACAACTGGGGGTAAGGTGGATGCAGGTAGCACGGAGCCAGATGGGGCTAATGTGGAAGTGGGTATGAGAGTCAGGGGGATAGATATGAGGCATGTCGTATATCAAATGACCTAAGGCCATCTCAAGTGGATGAATGGGAGAGGTAAAACTACAAGGCAACAGGGTTCTGGTCAAGGAGTCGTGTGAACTCCTCATCTCCAAGTAGTGATATTAGTAGGCTGGATGGGATCCATGGCTGGTGATAAAATAGAAGGTGGTGAAGGACTAGGTGGGAGTGGTTGGCAACTGGTGTGGAACATGAGGGCATTCACTTGTCTTCAGGTCAGCACCATGTGAACTAGTACTGATCAGGTAGGGGTTGCTTCTCTGTAAATGGTATAGAGAACAATAGGAACAGGTGAATCTAGTGATAAAAATGGATGAAGTAACAAATGGTGGGTGGAATGTGAAACAGGCTAACCGATGCCGGTTAGGGAAAACTAACGTCGGTCAGGGGTAACCGCTGCCGGTCACTGTAGAAAATGGACAGTGAGTAAACAGTGAGGCAGAAGGCAAAATCTGACAAGTATGCCAAATCTGGGGATGTGTAAAATGTCAATGGGAAAAATGATAGTGACAGAGACTGTGGAAAGTGGAAGAAAGTGAAGTGAAAATGTCCTTTTGAGTAGGTTAGCAAAAGGACCTAGAACCGACGTCGGTTGGGTTTAACCGATGGTGGTCAGAGGTAACCGATGATGGTTACTGTGAAATTGAAACAGTGATGAGAAAAAGTGGTTGTGAATTAGAATTTGATGTGGAATCAGACCCAAAATTCTGGGAATGATGGTGATATGGCCCAGGCACACTCAGGTGAAGCCGGAATACACCAGCTATGATGAGGAGTGTGCAAGGATGAACAAAAAAAGTGATGAACGTGATCTCTCACCTCAAAATGCAAAGCCAAACAGAAACACTAAGAAAATGTGATCCTAAGAGTGCCCTTTTCTATTATGTTTGTTTAGCTTATGCTATTTAGGGACTGACACATGAATTGTGAAATAGATTTTTTGGTGAGGATGGCTTCCTACAAAGAAGGAGATCTAAAGGGTGAGGTTTCAGGTTTGTTATGGTGGGGGCGGGCTTCACTCTGAAGTATGACTCGACAGAGCAGTGAGCTGGGTGCCCACTATGCCGTGAACGTGTGATCACCTACAACTTATTTCAGGTAAGATGTTGTTTAAGAATGTATGTATTTGAATTTTTGTGTGGTTTGGTAAGACTCAGAGAAAGAGAAAAGGATAGGAGTGCGTTTCTATGATTTGTTTTTCAACCATTAGCTGGTCATGACTTCCAGCATATAGGTTGCCCTCAATTAATGTGAGCTAATGCAAAAATCAGAATGAAATGCATTATTTTTAAACCCAAATCAAAAATGTGAAATTGGATGACACAATAAGATGAAGAGGAAGAGGGATGCTCTTTCACTAAAATGCAGAAAACATGAAGAAATGATTCTTTTTAAATACACCAAAAGAAAAGTTTCCTTTAGAGAAAATAGAAAGAAGGAGTGGATTACCAGGGAAGAAAATTAGTGTGTGTACATTTTTAGAAGGGAAACAAACACACAATTTTTTCCTAGGAATGAATGAAATGCAAGGAACCCCAGATGGGTCCCACCAGGTGTGCCAAAATGTTTCACCTTTTTCTTAGATTGTTTCTTTGAATTGTTGACGAAACAGATAGGGTAACGGGCATAGGAGGAATACCTGTTCAAATGTTGGTTGATGGGTTGTTGCATGCGTATGACTTCTGAATCCACAGCTGACCGTGAGAGCTTCCTTTTGGCTAGGAGGAACTACCTGTAATGAAAGCAAGACCACCAGAAAGAATTAAACAATATGGGCAGTGAACTGCCTAGCGTGAGCTAGATCCGGGAAGTATGATACTTCCTAGATGGCTGTCAGTCCACTATTTTAAACAAATTAATGCTGAAAACAAGGTAAATCCTATTGTTATTTTGAAATGATTTAGGTATCTCACTTAAAAACACAATAAGAAAATAGATCTAATCTAACAGGCTAAGCTAGAATAGAATCCAAGGTCAAATGGTTGGTTTTGGGTTCTGCAGGTCTGATAAAGGTCTGGGTAGGTCATAGGTGAGTGAGGGTGAGGTAAAATTAGGTGGGTAGATCTCTGTTTATGGCTGTGTGGGAAAACACAGAGACCGGTGTTGGTCAGGGGTGACCGACCGTGGTTAGGTATAACCAGTGCCAGTTACTGTGAGATCTGGAAATGTCACAAAATAGGGTTTTGGTCTCCTTTGTGATTACACAAAGGGATTTGGTTGGTTGGGATGAGGTATTGGGTGACTGGAGTAGGGTTTTGTGAGGTTTTAATGGGTCTATGGAGGTAAAAAATGTTGGAGATGGTCAATAGGGAGCAAGATAAACAATGGATGATAAAATAATGATAAAATGAAATAACCAGGAAAGTATGATGTTGTACTTACTTGGATTTCATTCCTGAAAGTCTGTGTGTGAAGGATGGAGGTGCTGATGATGGGTTTGAAGGCTGCAAGTGATCACCAACTGAAGAAAATCTTCTGCATGGGCTGCATGCACACTCCTCTTTTTCTTGGATAGATCAAAATGTGGCTGGGATGGCTGTGCAGGAGAAGATGCTCAATCTCCTTCCTTGGATGTGAGTTCTTGCTAGAATTGGCTCTCTGAAGATGCGTTATCTCTATGATATTTCATTCTTTCTCATCAACTTTCTTTCTCCCATGTTTTTGTTTTCCAACCTTGAGAATAAGGTTGTTTTAGGTTAAAAGGGGTAACCGACGGTGGTCCGGCTTAACCGGCGATGGTTAGGGGTAATCGACATCGGTCAAGGTGGGATTTCCTAGGTTTACTAAACTTAGGGAGATCCTCCTGATTTCCTTAGATCTCGTGTTGTTATCCCGTGGATTAGACTGGGAGCTTCTTGTGAGCATGCGGGAATGTGGTTAGAGGGAATGTAGGCATTGATTTTTAGGGTTTGGGTAAGTCTTAGTTAGTTATGGTAACTTGCTAAGAATAGGTCTTAGGTTGAGTTAGCTTGGTGAGGTGTCTAAGTGACTGTATGTGTGGATATTATAAATAAGATATTTAAATAATAAATATAGTGAGGATAATGAATTAATTTAATTTAATTAATTTAATTAATATTAGTAGGGTGAAGGGGGTCATGGCTAGGTAGATGTAATAAAGGGGGTTTATATGTCGAGGGATGAAGGGGGAGTGTGACCTAATTTTAGTGTCTACAGTATGTGTAAGTGGGTGGGGTAATTGTGAACAAATCTAGTGGCGATTGGGGGTAAGGACTACGGGATAGAAAGGACAAAGTTGTGAAAAGCGGTGTAGGTTTCCGACTCCGGAGGTGGTTGCGATGCAATAGGTATATGTGAGGTGGCGGGTGAAGATGGAGATATACTTATTATTGGAGGGAAAATTAATGTCATGGGTGTAGATGACATAGACATTGCAGTTATAGTGGCTTGGGATCTAGATGAGACACCACAAGTGGCAAAGTGGATGACGGTAAGCATCTAGATAATGCTAGTTGATGTAGAGTTGGGTGCTAGAGCAGGGGGGATGGATACAGTGATGTCATATATTAATGACCCTAAGGAATCTCAGGTGGAAGAATGAGAAAGGTAGTACTAGAGTGTAGCAGTATTACTATCAAGGAGTCTCGTGAACTCATCATCTGGTAGCAATGGGGATAAGCTTGAGTTAGATCCATAGGTGACAGGATGGATGGTGGTGATGGACTAGGTGGGAGTGGTTGATAGCTAGTGTGAAATATAAGGGCATTAGTTTGGCTGAAAGTCAACACCATGTGATTAAGTGTTCATAGAAAAGAACTGTCTTCTATAAATGACAACAAAAAAATAGGGATGGAAGATAATTAATTATGAGAGGTGAATTGGTAGGTTTTTTTCTTAAAAATCAAAACTTTTTGACTGACGCCGGTTTAGCCAATCAATGATGATCATAGTAACCAATGCCAATTACTGTGGGAAAATGATAGTTGGAGCAAGCGAGGTAGAAACTGGGGAAAGTCAACTAGGGAAGCTATATTTGTCAGATAATATTAGAGTGTAGATGATATGATAACATCTAGAATTTGAAATGGAGAAGAATATGAGATTAGTGCTATTTGGGTAAACTGACCAAAAGCACAGGTAATTGACACCAGTCAGGTAAACCGATGACAGTTAGATGTAAACAAATGACAAATTTGGTTACTGTGAAATCTATACAATGAAGAATTTTTTTCTTGTTTTGAATGAGATACCAACCCAAAAGTCTAAGTATGGTACCTTTGATGAGTCCTAACAAACCTAGAAATCATGGAATACACCAACTATGATTATTGAGTGTGAAAGGAAAGAAAAATGGAGAATATGACTCACACCTCAAAATGCAAGTCAAGCACAAAGCTAAGAAAAACACATAATCCTAACAAGTGAATTTAGTGTGTTTAGCTTATGCTATTTAAAGACTGACTCATGAATTTAGAAAATATTTTTTTGTTAGGGAAGGCTTCCTACGAAGAAGGAAATTCTAAAGGTGAGGTTTCAGGTTATGTTTTGGTGGGGGCGGGCCATTCTCTAAGGTGATGACTGGATAGAGATAACAAGCTAGGTTCCCACTATTAATCCTTTGATCGTGTGATCGTTGATAAACTTCTTCCACATGGGATGTTGTTTAAGAAGATGTATATATTCCAATTTGTGTAGTTTGGCAAAGAGAGAGAAGAAAGAATGTGCTTTCTATGATTTAGTTGTGTCAACCATTAGTTGGTCATGACTTCTAGCATATAGGTTTCCATCAATTTTAATGTGAGATATAATACAATAGATCATAATGCCATGCAAGTGTTTTAAACCCAAATCAAAATGTGGTATTCAATATAGCAATTAATGAATAGGAAGAGGGATGCTCTTTCATAATGCAATACTAATGAAAGAAATAAATATTATTTTTAGAGCACCAAAACACGATTGCTTTAGACAATAGAAAGAGGGGAAGATTCCAGAGAAGAAAATTAATGTGGAAGATTTTAGAATGGAAACAAACACACAACTTTCACCTAGGAATGAATAGAATGCAAAAGATCCCCTGATGGGTCCCACTGGGTGTGCTATTGTCACTATTTTCTTTGTGGATTTGATGAAACAGATAAGGGTATGGGTCAAGGAGGAATTCCTACTGTGATGGTTGGTTTAAAGGTTGTTGCACGTGTTATAACTTCTTGATCCAATGCTAACTGTGAGATCTTCCTTTTGGCTAGGAGGAACTACATGAAATACACAACAAGACCACAAAAGAGAGTTAAACAATATACTCCGATGGAATTCATAGTGTGTGCTAGATCTGGGAAGTGTGATACTTACTTAGTTGCAGTCAACCCACTATTTAATACAACTTAATTAACGAATGACGTAAATAAAAAATATCCTACAATAGTTGATATGATTTAGTTATCTTATTAAATACAATAAACAAATATAATAGAATAGGCTAGGTTATGATCAAATCTTGAAGTAGGATAGTTGGTCTCAGTGCTAGAATAGGTCAGGGTCAGGTTTTGGGTCACTTGGGTCACTTGGATGAAGGTTCTTAGGTTATGCTTTTAGTAGGAAACTACAAATATAGAGACCGACACCAGTGAGGTATGACTAATGAAGGTTAGGAGGAAACTAACGATGGTTAATTCGAGATGGAAGAGATTGAATAAACTAGGTTTTGGGGGTTTTTCTGAGATTGAACAGAGATGGTAAAGGGAGATAGTTAGGTCTATGGAGCTGTTGGGGGAACCTAGAGCTATTTAGGAATCAAATATTGGCAATTAAATGGATTGTGGGTGATGGGGTGGTTGAGTTCATAGTAAGGCAACAAGGGTGGGATGAAAAATGCAAATGGGTGCTAATAAACAGAGATGAAGAAACTTTGTGAATATAAAAAAATGAGATGATACAGGTTAGAGATACACTTATTGGTGTTTGTAGATTTGATGGCTGGAAAATGGTGATGGTTGATATGTGGAATGGTGCTCAGTGTTATGGGAGTGCTTCTCAAAATGCTATTATGAATAAAAATACCTTCTGATTAGTCTTGGTGATGGCTATGTATGTCTGGATGTGCGAAAGGGCTTTGGTTCTTGCTTGTATGTAGATATCCTTTGTTCTAAAACTTGAGAATGTGGCCAACCCATCAAACAAGGTTACCAAAATGAATATATGGTAGCCAACGATAGTTTAGGGTGACTGGCGTCGGTTTAGAGTTGATTGGCATCAGTTAAGGAAGGAAATCCTAGGTTTACTAAAAGTGCTAGATGTTGGCAATCCTATTGGGAATGCTCTTTCTATTATCACGGATCAAAATGGAATGTTAAATTTTTTTAGTGGGAATGTGATTAGATGGAGAATAGGAATGTGATTTTAGGGTTACACTAAGTCTTAGTTCATTAAGGTATGTAGGACTAAGTCTTTGTTATTTATGGTGAGTGAATGTTGAGTCCTAGTAAAGGGAAAATATTCCAAAAATAGGTTTTACGATGAGGTGTTTAGGTGAGGTGGAAATTGGTTTAATTAAGGTAATTAAATATTGAATGAAGTGAGGATGAGTATTAATTTAATTGTAAATAATTAAATTAATATTAATGTTTGGTATAAGAGTCATGGTTAGGTGAATATGTCTTAAGTTGGCTATTCAAAAAAGGACCAAGGGGAGTGTGACCTAATTTTGATGTCTACAGCCAAATAAAGCTCCACAGCTAAAATCGTGATAATTCTCAACGAAAAACACAAGAAGTAGAAAAAAAATCATGAAAATTGATAATACAAGATAAAATAATTTGAATAATTTGAAACGTCCTTGATCTGCATAGTAGTATTAATGGTAGTAGAAATAAATGCATTGTATCGTAATCATTCATTCCACTATTCTCAACTTTGAAAGTGAGTCATCCATGTGGAAAATAATTTCGCTAACGTGGGCTCAGGGGAACTTTTTGTAGTTTTGCAATATTTTAGAACTTAACACAGTTTTGGCTATCTTGACCCACCCATACAGTTTTTGGCTTCCAACATGGGCTCGACACGTGATCACATTTAGGTGATAGTGGGGATACAGGAATTTTTCTGTAGTTATATTTAATTTCTAATTCAAAACCAAATATGTATGAGTGCTCTGAAGACCAGCATTCCCAAATTTTGCACGAAAGGAGCCACGTGTCCCTTGCAGGTCTTGGGAAACTTTTTACAATTTTACGCTCTTCCCCTTAGTGTGAAAAATTACAAATATGTGCCACTTCCCCACATCCACTCAAATTGTGACAAAATTACATTCATGGATGCTAATTGATAAATTACTTATGTTTCTTTATGATCGTGAATATTCAAATAATATTTATCGGGTCTCGAGGCTGATTTCTAAATTTTTTGAATGTGATAAAAATTTATAAGTTTGAAAATTACACCCCCATACCGCAATCAATTGGGAGATGCCACATACAAGTGGGAAATGAGAGAAAAATGCAATTAAAAACATGACCTAGGAACATTTTACAATGGGAGATCCCACCTATTTTAAATCTTAAAACACAACCGGTTCCTGTACATACCCAAAATTGTAGGGTAATGCACCACTGGAATAATGTAACACGTGCCCCAATGATGATACAGGTCTCCTCGCAAGGTGTTCGGGATCCGAAAAATCCCTCCAAGTATGTGTTAACATCCCGCATGTCCCGCTTAGCCCCTGCGTGCTTTTTTGTTCTCTTTTCCCCTCTTTTCTTTGCGTTTTGTTCTTCAGTTACGAAACCACCGCCCTGCCTAGGCGGAGGTCTCGTGACTGCCACCCAGGTAGGGTGGTGGTCCTGTAACCGCCACCCTGCTTAGGGAGGTGGTCCTTCACGCATTTTCTAGAATGTTCTTTTTAACGTGACTCACGTAAATTTCAACGTTTACCAGCTTTTTTCACCGCCTTTGCTTGTATTTATGATTCTGGTTCCCTAGAATAGTGTTTTGGCATTGTTTATGGTTTAAGAGATCAATTTGGTTTTTACCTTTGGGTAAATGGAAATGCTATAAATAGATGGCTTGTGCTCAAGCAAATGGCCCCTCAAATTTGCCTCTGAATTTCTCATTTCAATAGTTTAGCCTTTCAATTTTTGCTTAGGATTCATAGTTTCATTTGTTGTATGCATGGTTAGTATTGTTTAGCTATCAGAAAGCCACATATCCTCCTTGTGCAAATGTTGTTATTATTTCATCCAATCAATTGGAGTAGGATAGTTTTCTTTTCAAAAGGAAGCCATTAAAAGTTGCAGGTTTTGTTCTTCAAACAAGATAGTTTCAGGTTCTGGACATTTTATGTTGCATGACTCGCAATAAATCCCACTAGGAATTACATAAGCCAAGCTCTGTACTCTTGTGCTATCCCTCTCCTACTCGCATTGTATTCAGTTTGTATCCTAAGCTATGCCATTGCTCCAATATCTACTTCTGTTGATGCTAGCATTACATGCTTTTCTGGGTCCACGTGAGCACAAAGGAATGAGGAGATCACACTGAGGGGATAGGGTCACACACCATCAGATTCGCCACTATTTTACAGAATCCAGGTTCTATCTTTCAAAGTTCTAGTTAAAAGCATATCAAATAGAGTAGTCAATCATTTCATTTCAGTTAATTTTACTTTCAATATTGCCAGGGAAGCTATGGGGATTGATAGTTTCTGAGAAACTATGATTCACTCCTCACTTCTGAGGTAGGATCGAGAGTCTTTCAAATAGAGTAGATCAGTTATCTGGTTATTTAGAATAGATCTACAAATTGCACAGACAAGTAGCTATACTCGGTTGCTTTGTTTGTTTTAATTGTGTTATTAGTTTAGTTGTCAATTTTAGATATATTAGATAATTTCTCTTTAAAATATGTTCAGTAGTTTATCAATAAATATCAGACTTAGAAATATACATAGATATATCTTGCATATTTAGTTTATTCTGTCATTAGTTAGCTTTATATCGTTTTCTTTTGTATGACAATCACGGGACCTAGAGAGCCCAGAGAATATGTATTCAAGCCAATCGTGCCTCAACCCAATCTTATTACGGAAATAACTGATATAGATCAGAACCTTAGAATACAAGTCTTTCGAACAACAATAGACTTACAACAGATCAGCTCACAGTTAAGAGGGTTAAACATAGAAAACGACCAAGCACACATTTTGGTCAAATCAGCCAAACTACAGATTACCCTAGATAAATATCTGCATGACTGTAGAAGGGCTTGAAAGAGAGTAAACATTCGGTTGTGACCCTTTGGTCCCATAGCCAGACGCAGGAGACACTCTCACAGACATAGATACTAGCTTAAGAATTTAGGTTGCAAGAACGCCTGTGAGATACTCTGAGAAGATTGCACAACTGTTAATTCTAAACATAGAGGCTAAAAAGGCATACGACTATTGGATACTAGGGATTAGGGACTGATCTCGCACATGACCATAGCAGATCCACAACAACCACGAATCTACGGTTGTGACCCACAAATATCACAACCCAACAAGTCCACAGGTCAAGTAGACACAGATGTTGGCTTATGCACATTAGTATTCAGATCTACTCCACTTCTGCCTATCATCATCACACAATTATCCATGTTAGACGTAACAGCTAACAAAGCTAAAGATTTCTAGAATAAACCAGAGAATCAACCATAGAATCTGCTATATATCCATCATCCATCATATGACCCTGTCTGGAGACATACACGAAACCATCCCAGGTCATTTTCCACGTATCCCACAACCTATAGATCAGATCATGCCAGAGCTCGATATTGATTGGAGCCTTCGAGAAGTCATCCTTACCGACTGATCTATCACGCCAGTTCAAGTTAAGAGGGCCTTCTTTGCATTAGATTCACAGATTCCACTAGTGCGTGTCGAAGACATAATATTTCTTGACTAGTTTTCCTATACCCCATGTATATTCCATCCCCACCGGCTGTCTCGGCATGACCTCAAGAGGTCGGGTACGAGGAAGAGTTACTTGTAGATTCCCATGCTCGCTTGTCACTTTTCCATCGTACAAAATTGGTGAACCCAACATGAAAAACACAGTGCTTTCACTATTACCTCTTTCTTCCACCTTCCCTCCTTCCCATTATTCTGCGGGTATTCATATACCCCTCGAATATGTCAGGATTCGATGCATATGGTAGACCTCTCCTAGGTCTTGAGGCATACTATGCTCAACTGAATAGACAGTCATCACCCTCACTCTCAGTATGGGGTGATAATTATTCAACCAACCGGTTTTCAACACAAACTCCACCTCCAAGGACTAGATATAGCTCATCTTTCCAAACAGAGGAGTTGGATCAGCTCGCTCAAACACAACAAACAGAGCCTTCAGGCTCAAACAATATGATGTTCACAGGAGAATCTGGTTCATCTCCTCAGATGCTGTCTTAGACCACAAATTAGTAGACAATCAGATCCATACCTGGTTTTAGATGATGAGAATTTAGTGTGTTATGCCAAGAATGAACAATGCTCTTAGAGTATGTACCCACCTATAGGAAGTTTACAAACACAACCCAAGGTCTCATTTCAAGAAAATACCTCCATGCCACTACATATAGGAAATTCCCTTAGGGAAACTTGGTAGGGAAACAATCAGTTCATAGCGGGGTATCACATGCATGTATAATATCAGGATATACAACAAACACCACTAAGGAAAAATACTGTGACTTCACCGAATGAAGTCATTTCGACTTTAGTAGAAAAGGTTAGAGGATTAGAACTTGCTCAAGCAAATCAAAATTCTCAATTCATGTAGGTAGGAAGTTCCAATCCTCCACACCATCCTAGCCAAGTAGACCTCCTCACAGGAATAGGCACGTTGGGCATGCCTCCTCAATATTCACAACAAACGCCAACTAGAACCACCATTTCTAATACCGTTCTAGTACCTCCCGGTCTAGTACAAAATAATTCATTCCTAGACAATACCCCTTCATACTTAAACATGTACTCCAAATCACCACAAGGAGATATGTTCTCCTCTCCTGGCATGTTTTCTCAACCACAGGGGTTTCCTTATGCCCCTACCAATGCATACGCTATGCCATATCAACAACCCATTCCACCCCCGCCCCCTCAGCAGGCACCATCAATGGTCAAAACCTACGTGATAGGGACTTATTCAGAATATTTGAAAGAGCCCTTAGACTTCACCATACGAAGCATCATGCTCTGAATACCTCTTCCCGATTTTCCCAAATACAAAGGGGAGGGAGACCCGAACGCACATATCAAGGCCTAAGCCACAGCCATTCGAGAAATGTACTCCCTTGGGATGGGGTTGTTGCTAAAATATTCCCCAAAACCTTGGAGGGCATCGCCCTTGATTGGTATTATAGAATACCTGAGGCTTCCATCCATTCATTTAAACAACTCGTTTCAGATTTCATTAAGGCCTTTGACATGAACAAACTATTGAGAATAGGAATCAGGGAATTCTTGCACATTAAGCAAGAACACAATGAATATGTCACTCATTTTATCCAGAGATGGTGTACAGTCCTTTATTCTTCAGCCAGTGCTCCAAACATGGACCAAATGGAACTATGCGATTTATTCCTTCATTCTCTCAGTAGAGAAGTGAAGGAAGAAGTCCAAAAGTTCCCACTAAGGACTTACGATGAAGTACTTGAGAGCACTCTTTGAATAGATCAAGCGGCAATAGATAGCGGTCGCAAGACATATGGAGTGAACAGGAGGTTAATCACCTCTAACCAGAATACTACGACTTACCCTACTACCTCAAATGTCAATCAAGGACCTAAAGTCCTTAATAAAAATCATGGAGTGACAACAGATGGAGTAACTGATCAAGCTAAAAAGGTAAATGTTGTGAATACTCCACCACTAATGAACAACCAACGAAACAACAACTTTACCCCAACAATCAATGCAGTGGATTTTAATCATCCACAACAAAAAAAAAATGAAACCCTACACAGGGTCCAAGCCAAAACTCAACTGGATATCAAAACCAGAACCAAAACCAAAAACAACAAATGCAAAACTTTTATCCTAATAGGAAATGGTTTGATCAGAGTTTTGGGCCACAATATGCACCAAGCCAGTAACCTAGGAATTATAATCCTAACTCATATTGTGGTTTCCAAAAATTTGAGGCCATGACACTAGAACATGCCATGACTACAATAAATTCATGCAATGTTTGTCAGAGGAACAAAGACAACTTTTCATAGATATGTTCTTGGTAGATCCTGCGTCACCAACACCAAATACTTTTACAGGGGCAGTTTCCCCTCAAAATGCACCCCTCAAAATCTTTAATGATCCACTCCCAAATCACAATAACAACAGGTTAAATCCAAATGGGAAAAATAAGGGCATAATGACAGGAAACAATGATCATGAAGCCTCGACTTCACTAAATCCATTAGTTGCACCACAATTAGGAAGTCAGCCGCGACCCAAGATAGTCGGTTTAGTGGAGTTAGACACCGAACTACCTGTGGAATCTGTAACAAGGACACGAGAGTATTCCTCTCAACCAAGTCTAAGTTACCTGCCAGAGACAGATAACATCCAACAAATATTAGTAAAACCCGTGGGTGCCTACGATTTAATTAGTGATCTAACAAAAACCTTCTCACACATTTCTTTTTTGGACTTACTAAAGAACTCTCCTACCCACAGGGCTGCTCTTTTAGAGGCATTAGGTTTAGGTCATTTAATTAACATCACTCCACCTCCCGAAACACAGGTAAACCATATAGACTTTGATATCCACCCTCCGGGGCAGCCGGATAGGGATATCGAGTTTATATTTGAAATAAACAAAATGCCAACAGACGCTGAGATTACACGCAGAGGTGATCTAGCCTTACATTTGCAAGTATGGGTTTATAACAATTATGTGAAGTGCATGATGGTTGACGATGGGGCAGCAGTTAACATAGTCCCCTTCTCTTTCCTTCAAAAGCTAGGGTATGGAGAAACGAATTGTTCCACGACTCGAAATACATTAAGAGGCTATGATAGCCTTAAAGCTGTGTCAATTGAAACTATAATACTATCGGTCACCTTAGGACCCAAAACAATCCTGACTAAGTTTTATATTATAGATCGGGAAACCAACTATAATATGATCCTTGGCTGACCATGGATACACTGTATGAAGGCAATCCCTTCTACATTATTTCAAGAAGTAAGATTCTTGCATTTAGGAAAGGTGTTCGTAGCCAAAGGTGATCCAAAACCATTCAATATACACCTAGCTGACTTAAAGAAAAGACCAGGCTTTCACTCAGAGTTTGAACTCCCAACAAACCAACTTAATAAACCCACCGACGCAAAACCAGAAGAAAAGTTGGTACCTACAACAGATCTTGAGACTATGAGCCTAATCAAGACTATCCCAGCCCTCAAGGATGAGGCTAACATTATAGAAATAGTATCGTTAGGAACTACTACAAAAATTGTTGAATTATTAGAACAGGATCTCCTGATGTTCCTACCATTTGATTCTGTAGGCATGGGATATACCCTAGGTGTTGGTTCTCTTCCAGCAGAGGATCTCTGCATGGTGGAAGTAACCGAAGCAGAAGATGTTAACACAACAAATATCCCAACGTCCATATTCCCAGCTAAATATTGGACTCTCCATTTTGATGGAGCTAGATGTCATTATGGAGCTGGGGCAGGTGTAATCTTTACTTCTCATGAGGGAAAAATCCTACCATTTTCCTTTAAACTAAATTTTGAATGTACAAACAATGGCACTGAGTATGAATCCCTCCTCCTTGGCCTCATCTTAGCTAAGAGGATCAGTGTTAATAACATCAGGGTGTTAGGAGACTCACAATTGGTAGCAAACCAAGTCTCTGAGGTGTATGAAACCAGAGCTGAGCACTTACAACTCTACAAAACAGTTGTATTAGATTTGAGCAAAGAGTTGGACTTCAAATCAATTGAAGTAATCCCGTAAGAACAAAATCTTCTCACCGATTCTATAGCAACCTCAACATCACACTTCACTCTAAACAGTGAGTTAGAAGATACCTGTTTCATGGTATCCCTTCGTACTGAACCATTGGTGAAAAAAATGTCAAACCCTCTTTTAATGAACATAGATGAGAACAAATCTACTATCCTAGACCACATTGATAGTGATAGAGCCACTCTGGATTACTTAAATGCCTATGCAGCGCTACATCTCACCCATCACATGATAGATTTGTCCTTAATCCCACATTCATCTTCCTACTTTGGAAATCCCATGATAGAGCTTCCCCCACAAAAGGAACTCAACATATACATAGTAGAAAATGGAGACGATCTGGAATTACTTCCAGCCCCACCTGAGTTTGAAGAAGGTAACGCTTCTTTAATCGAAGAAACAATTGATATTAACATCGGAACAGAGGATGAACCAAAGATCTTGAAACTATGATCCTCGTTAACTCCAGCAGAAGTAGAAATACACACTCGAATCCTCAAGGAACATTAGAAAGCCTTTGCATTTAATTATAAAGAAATGACAGGAGTTGCACCACACATTGCGGTACATAACCTCATCACCAAGTCAGATGCAAAGACAATTAAACAAAAATCAAGACCAATGAAACCTAAGGTAGCTCTCATGGTACAGGAAGAAGTAATGAAACTCCTCCAAGTAGTATTCATCAAACTAGTTGATTACTCTCAGTGGGTATCTAATATCATTCCCGGTCTGAAAAAGAATGGGAAGATACACATCTGCATAGACTTCTGAGACATTAATAAGGCATGGCCCAAGGATGACTTCCCGTTATCGTCCATTGACATCATCGTTGACGCAACAACTGGATTTGAGATTTTATCCGTCATGGATGGGTTCTTAGGATACAATCAAATTAGAATATCCGAACAAGACCAAGCCAAAACCATGTTTATAACTCCTTGGGGAACCTATTGCTACATTGTTATGCCATTCGGTCTCAAGAACATTGGTGCTACATACCACTGGGAAATGACATACATATTTCATGATCTTATTCACAAAATCATGGAGTCCTATGTAGATGACTTGTTGGCCAAGGCCAGGAAGTGTTGTGATCACCCAAAAGTACTCCACATCATCCTTTCACGTTTAATAGAATACGGAGTCACACTAAATCTAGAAAAATGTGTCTTTGGTGTGATAGGAGGGAAGCTCCTAGGTTACATTATATCGTCATGAGGGATTGATGTAGACCCAACCAAAATCTGGGCTATTCTTGAAATGATCCCACCTTCAGATGAATTTAGAATCAAGTCATTTCTTGGAAAACTCGGTGCAGTCCGAAGATTCATCCTTGATTTAAGCTTTGCCATTCATCCAATCAATAATCTACTCAAGAAAGATTATAGTACCGATTGGAATAAAGACTGTAATGAAGCTTTTGAAGCTGTTAATCATTTCCTATTGTCACCACCCACGCTAATGCCACCTAAGACAGACCACCCTTTAATCTTATACTCACGAGCTACCAATGTCTTGCTAGCTTGCATGCTAGCCCAAGAAGATGATGAAAAATGAAAATGTGTGATCTATTTCATTAGCCGAACATTTCTTGACTATGAAACACGTTATACGCAAGTAGAACAAGAATGCCTTGCCATAGTCTTTGCAACCAAACATTTAAGACATTACATGCTAAATCAAGAAACAAAATTCATTGTAAAAATAGACCATTTACGAACTTTCCTCACACAAGGATCCTTGTCTAAACAGGATGGACGCTTTATAACCTTAATGGGTGAATTCAAATTAAATTTTGTTAACCAAAAATCTGTTAAGGGACAAGTCATTGCAGATTGATTAGCTGATAACCCATTAGACAGAGGAAATCTAGTAGATCTGGAATTTCCTTATGAATACATATACTATGTTGAAACTAGACCTCCCATCTCTGAATGTCCTTGGTAGGGTAAGTGCAGGAAGTTGATGGACAAATATAGGGTCATCCGTGGACATCATATTGCAAATAACAACATAATATCAACTTTTAGGGATTATTATCAATACATACACTCAAAATTAGACAAAATTATACTAATATGAATTGTATCATCTGGAATCTAGTTTCTAAAATACTAATTTTTGTAAAAAATGGACAAGATTAGCTATATTAAACACTCAAAATTCAATTACTTGGTATTTTTTTTAAAATGCCGATAAGATTATAGTCTGTTTGCCCATAATTTGGATGACCAAAAATTGATATATATATTTTTCCTTTGGTGAGAAGTTATATGCCACTATCTATCTTGGGATGGATTTTATTTTGTATTTTTTTGAGTAGTATTTTATTTTTTATGATTTTTTCTGTGAAAGTGGTATTGAAAACATAAAGAAAACTTTTGAAGAGCACTTTCCATTTGCCCACCATAACTTCATCACCTAAAAATATTGAAATTAATCTTATATTTTTTTTGAACACCATATAATTTCGCTAGCTTGTTGGGATGGTCATAGATTTTGATGACATTCTGATAAGTGTGATCTATTTTTTAGCAGAACTTAAACTAGACATGAAACATTCACAAGAAAAGAATGTCTTAAAGACCATACTCTTAGCAACCAAAATTATAGGCATTACATTTATCCAAGAAACTAGGGTCACTTGTAAAATCATTTAGTATTTCTACAAAGCTAATAGTCCTTGTCTAAGAAATGGATACCTTTATAACCTTAATGTGAATTTGAATTAACTTTTGGCATCAGTTCAAGTCCGCGGAAGACAAATCATAGTAGATTGGTTAGCTGATAATTTTTAATGGAAAATCTAGGATCTTGACTGTCCACTGAATGCATATACTACATCGAAACCAGACCTCCTATCTCTGAGTGTCCTTGGTATACTAATATTATTAATTATATCATGGACCATACTTATCCAGAAGATGGTACACCACAACAAAGAAGGTGGTTACGCATTATCATAGCTAAATATGTTATTATAGAACATGTTCTCTATCATAAGGCTTTTGATGGAATGCTACCAAGGTGTGTTGACACAGAAGAATCCAAAAAAATTCTATACAAATCTCACAGTGGAATATGTGGAGGCCACTTCAGTGGTCATGTCACCGCTCGTAAAATACATCAGATGGGCTATTTCTGGCCCACTCTAGAACATGACGCAGTAGAGTTTGTACGCAGGTGTCATAAATGCCAAGAATTCTCCCACGAGATTCACATGCCGGCACAAGCTCTACAACCAATCGCTACTCCATGGCCCTTTTCTATGTGGGGCCTAGATTTGATAGGGAAATTCTCTCCCTCATCTACAGACAGCCATAACTTCATAATCACGGCCACCGAGTATTTTACCAAATGGGTAGAGGCTATGCCTCTTACCATTATACTAGGTTCTATGATCGCCAAGTTCATTTTGAACCAAATCATTTGTAGGTACGGTGTCCCGCAAATCATTATCTTAGATAATGGTACTTCTTTAAGAATGACGAGGTTCGTGAATTATGTAATAAATTTAAAATAATCCATCATACAGCCTCCCTGTATTACCTTCAAGCCAACGGGTAGGCTGAAGCAACAAACAAAACATTAAAATCCATTCTTCTTAAAATAGTGAAAGAAAACAAACGAGATTGGCATTTGAAGTTATACCCGACCTTGTGGGCCCACCGAACCTCAATAAGAACACCAACAAGAGAAACTCCTTTCTCGCTGGTATTCGGAGCGGAAGCAGTTCTCCCACTTGAGGTTGTAATACCCAGTCTCCGCATCTCATTACAAGGGATTATGGATGAAGAACGCTTATAGAGAAGCACGTCTCTCCCAACTAGAAATCCTAGATGAGGCCAGGTTAGATGCTGAATAGTGGCATAGAGTCTATGCTGACCGAATGTGCCGACAGTATAACAAAAAGGTCT
Source organism: Taxus chinensis (assembly GCA_019776745.2). NCBI lineage: Eukaryota > Viridiplantae > Streptophyta > Pinopsida > Cupressales > Taxaceae > Taxus > Taxus chinensis. Next base: position 32,069,970 of record CM034157.1, read on the forward strand.
ATGAATAAGATATATATGAAGGAGATCTAGTTCTAAGACTAGATAGTTGGATCGATAAAAATACCGGTGAAGGAAGGAAATTCCGGCCCAAATGGTTGGGCCCATACTGAGTTATGAAGGACTATGGAAATGGTGCATATCTCTTATGTACACTAGAAGGCAAGGAATTTGGTGAAACTATCAATTCCCTACACCTTAAATGATTCTATGCATAAGCAACCAACACTATTTGTATAATTATATCTACATTGCATCTTCATATAGTTAGGTTCATTTTGTCCACTTGTTTTGTACAATTTTGTGATCAAGGAACTCATTCTCAAAGAAATTCATTACAACTTCTGATGGTATTGGCATGAACACTCTAATCATACTTCTTCATTTCCATAGCATCATCAACCTGTCATAATCATTTCATCAGATAAAGCTAGATATGACAAAGTCTTAATGGTAACCATACCAAGATCTGCATGCTTGTTCTCACTCTTTGGTTTCTTCCTAGGATAGGTGTCCTTGCCTATGGTCTGTTCTAGAAGCTTCATCGTGTCACATCTATCCCCTATGTATATCTCTTTGGAAATAAGAACACACTGAACATTTTACTCAAATAAGCAAGTCAAACATAGATCAAACAGAAAATTTTATTTTTACACATTTCCTTTCCCTACCAACCTTTGGTGATGAGCTTGCATCTCTTACTAGTGACGTAGGGTTGGGAAAGGATGGGAATGCCCTTACTCGCCTATATCTTGTCCATGGTGATAAGCCCACGCTTCTTACTAGTAGCATGGGGCAAGGTGTAGGGGGTCCTCTTGACAAATAAATGTTGAAGGTCATAAGCAAATAATTCCAATGAACTTTTGAGTCAAAAACAAATGAATCAGATGTCCAAAATTCCAAGAGAGTTCAAAACCCTGAAACCCAGATTTTTTCTACCATGTGGCCATCTACGGATCTAAGTCTAGATAAACCACAAAGCAAGTTGCATCCCAAACTATGGAGTCACTCGAGTAGAGTAAGCTTGTAGCATCCTAATTTGGTTCCACCAAAGCTTTGTCTATCTCTCATCACTACCATTTCAACACATTTCATAACTTGTGCCCTTTCTAGCTCTCGGTGATGAGCCCTCGCATCTTACTAGTTGCGTGGAGTTAGGAGTGGGGCAAGTTTATCTGCTCATCATACCGGTTTATCATCACATTTTGTCAAAACAAATATGAAGTACTGAAAAATTGCTTATAAGAAACTAGAGTTCAAAATCACATTGTGTCTACATTATCATATATCAGCATCACGAAATACAAAAAGAAAGTAAACATTTGTATCATTTGTTCTCCATTGCATACATTCTAAAAAGCATATAAACATAACATTATAGTTTACATACGAAAAACAAATCCATAAATGCCAAGAGTCTGATCCAAAAAGATATATATATATATATATATAAATGATCAAGTTTCCTGTACAATGCCATCATGCGCTAAGCATGGTCAAAATGCTCAAAGAGCCCGGGAAATACAAAATACATCATACAAATAGTCTAAGAGAGCCAAGTGGCTTCTCAACCCCTATGAGATCCCTCTGAGGGTGCACATCCATGTCTAGGACTCTGGCTACGCCGGCACTCTGAGTGCACGGAGGGCTCATGATCCCGAGGAGCAGCTGCGGTCTCACCATGAGAGTGACTCCTCATCAGGTGCTCTATTGTCCTATACCCTGCCAGCTCGACACAGAGGGTAGACACCATCCTGGCCACATGCCAGATAGGGGAAAAGATGTCAGTATGCCTACCAGCTGCTGAAGGCTCCCCTACATTCACGGATAGCTTCGTACAGGTCTTCTCCATAGGGATCATTAGGGTTCAGTAAATACCCAACGAATCAGATCTTGCCACTCATTAGCAGTCTCTGCAAGCAAAGGAGAAAATCCAATTAGAAATAATCAAGAGATAAAAACAAAAACAAACAAGAGTAGAGATAGCAAATAAGAAAAATCCTAGCTAAAGACAAATATTAAGAGAGGGATGGTAACTCACTCGGATCTCCAGGCCTCCAAGAGGGATCCCTAGGGTCAGCACCTGCCACAGATGCCACCACTGACTGAGGTACTCCTCCTGTGGCTGGAGCAACATAGCGTCCCACTACGGACTCATCCTCTCCACCAAGGCCCTGAGAGAGTGGCTCCTCTGAAACCAGAGTCACCCTCTCCACACTCTACTCCGCCCTCTCTACCTATAAGATATCCTGAGTGTCATGCCACTCAGGATCACTGTCCTCCTCTCCACCTGACTCACTGACCTCAGCCTCAGTCTCCTCCTCTGTCTCCCCCCTGTGAACTCCTCAGACTCAGAGTCTATGTCAATGGGGTCATCGCTGCTGTGGGTGGGACCGGCGGCAATCTGAAGTAAGGGTGCCTGAGGGGCACCGGCTCTCCCTCGAGCTCGTACTACCCGCCTAGCTACAATGGGGACACCAGGAGTAATAACTGTCCAACCACAGCCTCTAGGACCTCCCCTGGCCTCTCGAACTGATCTATATACTGGCACCACCAGGGGAAGCATACCCACGTAAGGCAGGCCAAACTACTGAGGCACTCGACCAAAAGGATGTATCTCCACCCTCCCCACCCTGTCAACAAGCTGCCCTGTGGTGGAGCAAGAAATCAAAGTAAGAGCCTCCTCGCCCCATAAACCTGCCATGGCCTGATAAGGTGTAGCCTCCATGTCATCAGTGGTCAAAGAGGTGACTGGCTGGTGAGGTGCTCTGAGCACCGACATGTCTGTCCATCTAGCTGCCCTCACAGCTCTGGGATCTGCCACCTCTACACCTCTACCATAGGGGATGAAATGCTCATAGACCCAGCTCATAACCAGGGTCAGATGGCTCAATGACTGCCCCTGTAAACGGACCACCCTGTACAAATCATGGTAGGTAGTCCCAAGTATGTCGGCTCCCCAGGCATAAATCCGGCCATGTCCCTCAATCTGTGCAATGATGGGGGACCAGCAATATAATAAAGTGTCTCCTCCCTTGTCCCCGATCAATCTCGAGGCAAGGATCCCCATGATGGCCTGGTGAATCAAGGGGATAGGCAGGCTAGGAATAGATCAGACCCTCACCCCCTTCTTCGAACCAGTGGAGATAACTGCATCTCCCATATATGAGGCCCACTGTACTGTCTGAGCCCGTGACCCTGCTGTCTCAAGAGTGAGTCATCTCCTGATGATCGGGACCCCCAGTATACGGTAAACATCCTCTAAAGTAATGGTCCACTCACCTCGGACCCCTGGTAATCGGAAAGTGTTCTGATCTACATCCCAATATGAAAATAAGTCACAGAGTATGTGACTAGATGGTGCAACATGTGGAACCCGTGATATGCGCAGTATACCGGCCCTCTGAAGAGTGTCCTGCTCATCCTGAGAAAGGGCATCTAATACTGCTGGGAGCCAATCACACTCTCTCTCTCGGCTCCATCGAATATACTCCTCCCTCACCTGCATACACCCAAAAACACACAAAACAGAGTAAGTTAGTATCTAAATGACATTAGAAAAATCATGAAAGCAAGGTAAAGATGCTAAAAATGCAAAAATGAATTCAAATAAGTGTTATTTAGGCATTCTGTGAAGGACCGCCGCCCTGAGCAGGGCGGCGGTTCTGTAATCACCGCCTTAAAGGTGGTGGTCTTGTAACCGCCACCCTGATCAGGGTGGTGGTCATGTAACCGCCGCCCTGCCCAGGGCAGCGGTCGTGTCCCAAATTTCCGTACGGGTCACATGCCCTAAATGATGCCTAAAAACACAAATAAAGCCCATTTTGACTCAAACAGAGCCTACCCAGTAGGCACCCCCCTAGATAAACCTATTAAAACTGACATTTTTGAAAATAACCCCCCCATGACAAAGATTTCAACATTTTAATCTTTTGGGGATAAAAACGGTAAATCGAGAAAAACTAACCTGTGATCTCATGGGTCGGTGTTCCGCTCATGGAGGCATGATCACGATCTCATCCCGAATGTTTTGACTATACTCTCATGAGAAACCGTCACCGTGGGTCCCAGAGCTCAAAATCAACCAAATCAACATGCGCAAATGAATAGGAAAATGGGCCCACTTTTACATATATAGCACCCTGACTTGTTTTAAATCCCCTTTTCGCAGGTTTGGAGCGCCGACGGATGTAAGTTTGCATCCCCGCACAAATGGTACATCCTCATTTCATAATGTTTTAGTATTTATTATTCGATCTCTTTTTGTCTATGTGCACTTGAGTCCTCTTTTCATTTTGCAGGTGGTAGGAATTTCGGATGACGTCATTTCGACACACGGACGTGTCAGGTATAACTTCTAACTTCCCATTTTGGGACCGCCATACTCGGATCCACCATTTTACACCTCTTCATCGCTAAAATGATTCTTCGAGGGGGCAATATGTATGTACCCAAAATTGTAGGGTACTGCACCGCTGGAACAACATAACACATGCCCCAATGATGATACAGGTCTCCTCGCAAGGTGTTTGGGATCCAGAAAATCTCTCCAAGTATGCGTTAACATCCCTGCATGTCCCGCTTAGCCCCTGCATGCTTTGTTGTTCTCTTTTCCCCTCTTTTCTTTGCATTTTGTTCTTCAGTTATGAAACCGCCGCCCTGCCTGGGCAGCGGTCTCGTGACCGCCGCCCAGGCAGGGTGGCGGTCCTGTAACTGCCACCCTGCTCAGGGCGGCGGTCCTTCACGCATTTTCCAGAATGTTCTTTTTAATGCGACTCACGTAAATTTCAACGTTTACCAGCTTTTTTCACCGCCTTTGCTTGTATTTATGATTCTGGTTCCCTGGAATAGTGTTTTGGCATTGTTTATGGTTTAAGAGATCAATTTGGTTTTTACCTTTGGGTAAATGGAAATGCTATAAATAGCTGGCTTGTGCTCAAGCAAATGGCCCCTCAAATTTGCCTCTGAATTTCTCATTTCAATAGTTTAGCCTTTCAATTTTTGCTTAGGATTCATAGTTTCATTTGTTGTATGCATGGTTAGTATTGTTTAGCTGTCAGAAAGCCACATATCCTCCTTGTGCAAATGTTGTTATTATTTCATCCAATCAATTGGAGTAGGATAGTTTGCTTTTCAAAAGGAAGCCATTAAAAGTTACAGGTTTTGTTCCTCAAACAGGATAGTTTCAGGTTCTGGACATTTTATGTTGCATGACTCGCAATAAATCCCGCTAGGAATTACATAAGCCAAGCTCTGTACTCTTGCGCTATCCCTCTCCTACTCGCATTGTATTCAGTCTGTATCCTAAGCTGCCATTGCTCCAATATCTACTTCTGTTGATGCTAGCATTACATGCTTTTCTGGGTCCACGTGAGCATGAAGGAATGAGGAGATCACACTGAGGGGACAAGGTCACACACCACCATTGGATTCACCACTGTTCTGCAGAATCCAGGTTCTAGCTTTCAAAGTTCTAGTTAAAAGCATATCAAATAGAGTAGCCAATCATTTCATTTCAGTTAATTTTACTTTCGATATTGCCAGGGAAGCTGTGGGGATTGATAGTTTCTGAGAAACTATGATTCACTCCTCACTTCTGAGGTAGGATCAAGAGTCTTTCAAATAGAGTAGATCAGTTATCAGGTTATTTAGAATAGATCTACAAATTACACAGACAAGTAGCTATACTCGGTTGCTTTGTTTGTTTTAATTGCGTTATTAGTTTAGTTGTCAATTTTAGATATATTAGATAATTTCTCTTTAAAATCTGTTCAGTAGTTTATCAATAAGTATCAGACTTAGAAATATACGTAGATATATCTTGCATATTTAGTTTATTCTGTCATTAGTTAGCTTTATATCGTTTTCTTTTGTATGACAATCACGGGACCTAGAGAGCCCAGAGAATACGTATTCGAGCCAATCGTGCCTCAACCCAATCTTATTATGGCAATAACTGATATAGATCAGAACCTTAGAATCCAAGTCTTCCGAACAACAACAGACTTACAACAGATCAGCTCACAGTTAAGCGGGTTAAATATAGAAGACGACCAAGCGCACACATTTTGGTCAAATCAGCCAAACTACAGATTACCCTAGATAAATATCCGCATGACTGTAGAAGGGCTTGAAAGAGAGAAAATGTTTGGTTGTGACCCTTTGGTCCCACAGCCAGACGCAGGAGACACTCTCACAGACATAGATACTAGCTTAAGAATTCAGGTTGCAGGAACGCCTGTGAGATACTCTGAGAAGATTGCACAACTGTTAATTCTGAACATAGAGGCCGAAAAGGCATACGACTATTGGATACTAGGGATTAGGGACTGATCCCACACATGACCATAGCAGATCCACAACAACCACGAATCTACGGTTGTGACCCACAAATCTCACAACCCAACGAGTCCACAGGTCAATCAGACATAGATGCTGGCTTATGCACATTAGTATTCAGATCTACTCCACTTCCACCTATCATCATCACACAATTATCCTTGTTAGACATAGTAGCTAACAAAGCTAAAGATTTCTGGACTAGACCAGAGAATCGACCATAGAATCCGCTATATATCCATCATCCATCATATGACCCTATCTGGAGACATACACGAAACCATCCCAGGTCATTTTCCACGTATCCCACAACCTATAGATTGGATCACGCCAGAGCTCGATATTGATTGGAGCCTTCGAGTAGTCATCCTTACCTGACCGATCTATCATGCCAGTTCAGGTTAGGAGGGCCTTCTTTGCCTTAGATTCACAGATTCCACTGGTGCGCGTCGAAGACATAAGATTGCTTGACTAGTTTGCCTATACCCCACGTATATTCCATCCCCACCGGCTATCTCGGCATGACCTCGGGAGGTCAGGTACGAGGAAGAGTTACTTGTAGATTCCCATGCTCGCACTTTTTCATCGTATAGTAACCATACAAGAAAATTCAAAATTTTGGCACATCCTAAAGAAGATCCTTGACCAACATTCAAGAGGTGTGCCTAATGGAACACCCTTTCAAAATTTATGGAAGTTATTTCTAAACTTAGCTCATAGCTTTGATAGCTTCTTCCATTCGGCGCAGTTTTTTGTGTGATCAACAATCCCAAGATGTGTAATCTTTTTGAACTAGGTGCATCATAACTTCGCATGTCAACATACCGAAATTTACACCACCTTAGCATAAATCCTAGTCGGTGCTACTCATTAGATTATGTCAACATCACTAAATTTGCACCCCTAAAAAGATCAACTTTATCAACTGAAAATGTGCGATGTTTACATCACTGAAATTGCAAGCTTTTAGGCACATGGAGTTTCACTCGTGTCAACATGGCTGAAAAAGCATACCAAAGGTAGTTCTCTCCAGATTAATCAAAACTTGGATTATGGAGTTTTTCTATGCAATATGCGCCAGACACTCTGTAACATTTTCGTGAATATGACCAAGATTTTGAAAAGTGTAATCTCTGCGCTTAAAGCTATCACAAATGTCATTTCTAATGCCTTTCCAAAGTGCTTTGAGAGTCCCAAAGTCGTTCATTTTCCAGTTATGAATATGGGTAAGTGGCTCCTCCCCTTGTATTTATAGTTTTCTTGTTTGTATTAGAGTTTAGAATTTGGGTGCATGTGGGACTAAAGATAAAAAGCACTTTAGGATTAGATTAGGATAAGCCATGCTTTAGGCTTGGTTAGGATAGTTAATCTGGTTTAGGCTAGTTAAACTCGATTAGCAAGTGATTAGAGACTCTTTGAGAGTTAGGAGGGGTCTGGATAACCAATTGTGACTGATAGATAGCCTACAAGCCAATAGAAGTGGTCTAGAGAGAAATAGGGAGCCAAATTCTGAATGGTCAAAATGAGGAATGTTTAGCTAATAAGAGACATATTAACCAAATTAGCCTTGACTTTATAGGAGTAATACGACCAAGAAGGTGTTGTAAATGGGCATCTGAGAATGGAGCAAATAATGGGGAATTAACATAAGTATCGTTAATCAGTTGAATCGTGGAGGAAATGTTAAGTGTAAGCATATTTTAGGTGTCTACAAATATTGAAACACTAAAAGATACACATGGGTTTAAGAGAGCCATGTAAAATAAAAGGGGCCAAATCACACTTTCATGCACCTAGCTCAAAAAAAATATAACTAAGGCAACTGGGAAAATTTGTAAATCAAATGATGGGTGTATATTAATTCATGTCGCACTAAACAGTAGGCCTTCACTAATAAACACTGTATTAAATAAACCTTATACCACATAATTGCTTGTTCTTCATTCTGCATTACATTTTTATTACTATGAAAAGTGTTACCTTGACAGGCACAGTTTAGAATCACTATTCTTACCTGGGGCACAATAACAACATGGTTTCATTTGTGTCCATGGGTGTCCATTCAAGCAGAAAGTTAAAGTTCTATAGGTAAAGCTTTCAGTCGGAACACTTTTTTGAAGCTATAAATATGCAAAGTCAGAATTTTCCTGACTCATATCAGATTTCATTGACATCATGACTTGAGCTGGGTCAATTACATAATTACTTCCAAGAGAACCCTATAAATATAAAGTTATGAGACCACAATGAGGAACCTAAAATCATTCTACTATCACTCATCTAGAGTTGCATCCATCTGTTGCATTTACATCCACATAGATGGTTTCATCGATCAAACACAATACAGTAAGTGTGTAGTCAATAAATACACCCACCAAAGAATTCAAATCTCAATGTGAAATGCGGGCCATCCTATCAAAGACCTAGTAACTGGATTCTCACCCAAGACACGCATAGGTGTCAAGTCTCTATTTTATGTGAGTTGAGTGGGAAAACATCAATCTTGATCCAAACTCTTAAAGTGGTGATAATGGACATGTGAACATCATAAGCATCAGTGTGAACTCAATGATCATTACAGTCATACATATGACCAAGAGATTACTTTAATAGTGGTTAAAGGATCGAATCAAATAAAAAAGGAAAATGCACAAGGATTAAGATTCATTCCATAGATGTGCATAAAACAAAACCATGAAGATATGTAAATGCACCAGAATCATTACTAATCATATTCATATAAATTGATAACTTCATTACATTCATTAGACTTGCTACAAAATACCACATTATGGCAGACCGAAGTCATGCATCATAACTGGTTCCATTTCAACCCTTAGCTCTCAAAAGAAATTTTATAACCCCAAGTCAAGATACATCTTTCTCCTATATTTCATCTACCCAGCCCAATATGAATATCCAGTTTCTAGAAATTACAGAGCTCCACTCTCTATTGATCTCTCTCTTTTCTTTTGTGGGAACTTATATATATAGGCATCCCAAAGTGCCAACTCATCCTTCTGCGGCGTCAGATCCATTACCAAGTGTCTAAATGTGGGTCTATAGATTCCATGGGAGCTATGCTCCTCATAGGTAATGAGCATCTCCACTTTTTACCATGATGGTCTTCCAGAATCTTCCATTACATGGAATCTTCCTTCTTAGGTATACCTAAGGAACCAGGATTGCACCTTATAGAAAACTCCACATGCGCTAGTGGGTCACACTTATTCTACCTATCTTACCAATGATCAACGCCAAATACGGCTAAGCCATCCCAATACTTTGTCCATGGGTGTACGTCATTTGACACTTTTCTAGTTAATACCCTCCTATAACCTTACCTTGTGTAATATCTCCTTACGCACACATTCTTAACTTGAACCATTGTAACCCATGCATTTTTGGACTTATTCAATATTTTTAGGGGCCCATCTATCACTTCACAATTTACCTATCTCTCACACCCATGGAAACACTTCTCCAATGAATCTTACCATTGACTTTGTCTTCGGAATTCAAGAATTAAGGGAGTTAAGAATTTAGCTTCAAGAAGAAAGAATGGGGATAATGATGTATCATTTATTGCAGACAAGCTAGGAAAGTCTTTTTACAGGTGTTATCCTGCAGAATTGACAAGGGCAATTTGTAGGTAACCATACCAAAAACTCTATTTTGGTCCCCTGAAGCGGTTTGATAACGTTAACAATGGCCTAAAACTCCCTTTCGAAAATCAAGTTATTTTTGAAATTATCCATTTTTAGATTTTTCCCTCGGCGCAGTTTTTCATGTGTCGATAATTCCCAAATTTTGCGTTTTTTTGAACTATGCGTAGGAAATGTCATGTCGACATACCCAAATTTGCACCACCTAAAAAAATCCCTCGGCACACGAAATTTCATGTTGAAATCATGAAAGTTGCACCCCTTTTAATCTTTGGCACTGAAATTATCATGTTAACATTCTAAAATGTGTGCTTAAGGCGCTAGAAACATTGTGTCGACATCTATAAGGTTACGCTAAGGCACACTTTTTGTTGTGTCAACGCTCTAAAAGTCATGCCAAAAGAAGTTGGTGAAGTAATAAATGCCAATTTTCTTATAAATAAGCACCCGACACTTGTCATTTTCACGAATCTAAAATTATGAAAAGTGTTTCCCTATGCTTGTTAGCTATCCTTGTACCCCCCACGTGTTGTTTTTCAAGCTTGTGGACCCCAACGTCATCCTTCATCTTTAATAAAGCTAGGTAAGTGGCTCCTCTCCTAGTTGTTCTTTTTGTCTTGTTTGTATTAGGTATTAGGGTTGTTATAAATATAAAATTTAATGAAACATGCCTAACACAATCTGGAAGCCAGCTGAAGCCATTTTCCAGATCTACAAATTTGGAAGACCCCTGCCTCTGAAAAACTCAAAAAACTCATTTTTTCCTACTCATTGCCTTGCCAAAACAAACCCTCTCTTTACCATATGAGAAATCCAAAAGAGAGAAGAAGAGAAAGAAAGAAAATAAACCAAGATGTTAAATTGATTAAAGGCATGGCATGTTGTTTTGTCTTACAACATATTTTGATGTTGCACCTTGGCACACTCTGAACCCATGCAACATCAACTTTTTCAGCACTCAGCACCAGAATATTTCTCCTTAGGTGCTAGCACCACTTCAATAACATAAACATGTCATGTTGTGTGTTGTAAAACCATGCCCCATGCCTTATCCTTGGTGCTAAAACTTTTCATGCAACATCTTGCAAAATTGTGCCCTTCTACTTGGCATAATTTTTCTCAGGTCAACACTGGTGCACCTTTTTACATGTTGACACCTTAAATGCGCTTTACCCTTTGGCACCCAAAATTTCATGTTAATATCCACAAAATTGCACCCTTTCCACTAGTGCAACTTTTCTTATGTCAACACCCCAGAAAGTGTGTCCAATAATTTTAAGCCTTTGTAGCATGTTGTGGACCTGCGCTTTGCACCCTAAGCCTTATAATTGCTCATTCTTCATTTTGCAAGCTTTCATTATGGATAACATGACAGTTGACATGGCTCTTCTATGTTGGACCTCCTTGATTCTTCTTACAGAACAACAACAACCATCCTTGAGCTCACACGTCTTCATCAAGAAAGAAACAAACAAAGTCTAAAGCTAAAGCTAAGCAGTCAGAACAAGAGATGTAGTACAAATATCAGAAAGTCAAGATTCCTGCCTCATATGTAGAGTGCAGCCTCAACATTAGAGACTCTGAGCTAGGTCATATTGACATTGATGACTTCTAGGTGACGACCAACTAGGCAAGCAGTGGCCCGTGGATGAACAAACTAGTGGGCAGTGGATTACACTTTGCAGCTGGGCTGCCAGTAAGTGCTATAAATAATGAATTCATCATGTTGGTTTCCCACTACTATAACAAAGACACTAGATGTGTCAAAGACAAAGAGAAAAAGACAATCATCAACCTCACATCCCATCACTTTGAATTGACCATGGGCATTCCTCATCACAGGAAATATGTAGAAATAACTCTAGAAGACTGTAAAAAGGCCTAGGATGATAATGAGGATAAATGCATGCAAATGATGAAAGAGCTTTATCTAAAGAACAAGAAGCTAGTGAGCAGATGGCCAAAAACTATCCACTGTAGTGACTTTAATGAGGCATTTAGTGATACAATCACCTTCCTAAATAGAGTATTTGGGCTCCCTGATGCCCATTATTTCCACAAATGGATGCTGACGTATCTGGAGACCATGAAAAATAATGTGCCTGATCAACATTTTGGCTGGGGAAAAATCATCAGTGATACCATCTCCCAGCAGATTCAACAAGTTCTAACAACTGGGAAGTTCTACATGAATTCCTATGTTGTATATGTTGTTGCGGAAGCAAGGGATTTCATAAGCTTAGCTCAAAATGGGGTATGTCCCCAGGTCAAAATATATGAATTCTACCCAGAGCTAAAGCTCGAGGCCAAAATCTCCCAGTTCTCCAAGATTAATGATGCCTTCTTCTATGAGATAATCTGCTTGCTGAGGCCGAACATGAGACACGGTCAGACTAGCCCGAGTGTGATTACTGCCATGAAGAAATGGGGATCATTTTTCACACAATTCCCCACATTCAGATATCTTAGAGTGGTGAATTTTGAGGATGAACCAATAAAGCTACCAAGGTATGTAGGGCTAAATTTGATCCTCTTAGAGTTGTCAAGGAAACTAATCACTTACCATGAGAAGTGTATGAAGAGAAAGAAAGGAGGAACTCCATTCCCCCTTACAGTCAGTTGAACACCTGCCCCACACTTGCCAAAGCACGGGAGATGTATGTTGAGCTGGAATTGCTGAATTTGAATCACAACTTCCTAGCAAGGCCCAACCTTGACTGCTAAAGATGCCGCCCAAAGGCAAATATTGATCCCATCCATATTCCTAAGATCAAGGACATTTGGATCAACTTGACACATGAGATAGACATCAAGTGAAAGGATCACTCCTGACTGGCTCTAGAGGAGACCATCCACTATGGCATAGCCATCATCCCAAAATAATTTCAGGAGACTGATCAAGAAATTGATCAGGTTTACCTTGACATAGATGGTGATGATTGGCCATTCGTGGAGATTGACAGAGCCAAATCACCAAAACCATTCAGGAAAGGGTCAAGCCCATGTCACAGCACACTGAACATTGGTGTAAATAGAATGGTCTCACCTACCTTGGAGTAGATTTTAGTACTTCTCCTTTAGGTAGAGCACATCCAAGACCAAGCCAAATGCTGAAAGGAAAAGGAAAATACAAGGAAGGAGAATCAAGCAAACAAGAAGAAGCTCCTGAAGGCCTTCCTTCTAATTTTGAGAAGCAAGTGGTCAACTTGGTGTCTCTAGGTAAAGAAGAAGAGACAATAAAATTTTTAACAGATACATCCACCCAGGATGTTGTCACAACTACAACTGCCAAGGTACCCAGCATCCCTTCTTCCATTTCTTTTCCTCCTCCTGTCATTCAAGCATCTATTCCTATGGATGTGTCTTCTCCCCTTCCTTCCTCCCTTCCGTCTCCCACCTCTTCCATCTTCTCCTCTCTCTTGGATCTATCACCTAGTATTCCCTCCATCCAATTATAGATCCCTTCCATTTCCATGTCATTTTCTTCTCCTATAGTAACTCTAGGCCCCACAAGTAGCAGTGTGTTGGATTCCTTATCAATGCCACCACCGAGTGTTTCAACATACTTCCCTGAGGCCTCCACAATTACTTCCCCTTTCACTCCCGTTTCTTCTTCTATTCCCTCTACTGCCACTCCCATAAGTCCTAGTTGGATTTCTAACCATCTGGGTCAGCACAAGAGAAAGGTTCCCATCACACCCATGAACTTCTTCATTATTCTAAAGAAGGGACCCAAGAAGCAGAAAGTGATAACTCGCTTTTCAAAGAGCACTTTGGGGGAGAGAGTCATGGAGATTTATTACCCAGATCCCACCAAGGAAAAGATAGATCTATCTTCCATAGACTTCACAGTGACTCAAGTCACAATGGGGACCTCATCTGAAATCCTACAAGGAGAAGCCTTGTCTGTAGTGGATGCTCTCTGCAAAAAGCTAAAAGAAGCAAAAGAGGAGAAGATAATACTCAAGGAACAAAACAAACATCCCCTCCAAGAATTGCAGAAAATGGGCAACGCTCCTCCTGTGACTGCCACTGAATCCATTGAAGTTCTCAGTTAGAATAAAATAAATGAATATGTTAAGATTGGTGAACAAGGTGCAACAGTATCATCCTAGATTGAGTGAATCCTCAGAGATAGTGAGGAAATGATTAGGAATTTCACAGTACTCTACTAGGATATAGATCAAGTAAATAAGGAGCTACAAGCAATAGTAGGTTCCCTCTCCGAGGAGTTGGATAATGCCAGGTTACAACATGAAACATTCCAAGCAATGGCTAACTACTCAGCTGACGACCTATTGAAGGTTTATGTCATCGATCACCCGCAGGCACATAATAAATCTCTTATTGCATTAGATTACCAAGTTGATCAAACAAAATATATCCTAGAGAGGATAAATAAAATCAAGGATGAATCCCTAGATGCACGATACAACATGGAGCAAACAGTTAAAAAAATGTCTCTAGGGATGCTCAGTAAATCATACACCTTGAGGGAAGAAGATGATACATTCCAGTGCTTCAAGGCTATAATCACTCAAGGTTTGGCACCAGAGGTCACTTTCGACCAAGAGTCAATCAATAACCTCTTGGCCAACCATGATTTCATTGGCTTCTTGATTGATGCATGTGAGGAGTTCACTGGGTTACCTGACAAGCTCAAGAATGAGAAAGAAACTTTTGAAGTCATTGGTGACCATTTCAAAGGTACAGATCATGATCAACTCCAGAAAATGATCAGTAATTTCATGGAATATCGAGCACAGTGTCATATCGCTTCTCCTGATCAAAAGTAGGACACCAAGTTCAAGCAAAGAGATGATGAGAAGTAGTTTCTCTTCTTGTATGCTTTGATCATTTTTGTAAAATATTTTTAAATTATGTTTGCATTTATGATGACATCATCCATGTTGCACCATGGGATGTTGCCATCCAAAAACTTGCCCAAAAGTCAACTTTTGACTTTTTAGATATTTTGTAAATATCTTGTAAGATATTTTGTAAGTAGTTGGTTGGTTTTTGTCTTCTTTCCTCTTCTCCTTCTATAAATACTAGAATACTTGTTGTATTCAAAGGTGGACATATTTTGTATGAAAAGAGAAGTGAAGAGAGAAAGAATTTGTGTTTTCTTGTAACAGAAGAAATATTAATACATATGTTCAGACTTAGTGCTTAATATGTGTGTTATTTACATCAGATCTTTCTTAAGTTAGATCTATGTTTTTATTCTGTTGGATTCATTCCTACTATTGTCATATGTTCATCAATATTGCTTTAATTATTTATGCAAGTAAGTTTGGCTCTATTTACTACCATCCCAAAGCATAGACCTTCTGACCTTTCCGTCTTGGAATCCATTTCTTTTCTCCCTTCAAATCTATCCTCCTCCATTCCTTCCTTCCTACCTTTCTATTCGTAGTTGGAACTACCTCTACTGGGATGATATCCAAAACCCCTTGAAGTTAGAATAGTGTATATTTTCATAGATTCCTACTTGATATATTAGCAATAAACTAGTTTTGCTTTGTCATCTCAAAGAAGGGTTATGCCCTGCATACTGTTAGCATGTTTCCCCACGATCTACCTAACCGACAGTTTTTTAGACCAACAACAGGTCGGTCTCCAACTTCTTCTAGGCATCAAATTCATTGTGCGCTCTCTGGTATAGGTCACTAACCAGGGTTCTTACCTCCCCAAAACTCAGTCCATCTCCTTGAGTGTTCATAGTGTCAATAATTTTCTCTAACTCCTTGCCCACGTCCTCAAGCGTGTCAATCCTTCTAGTAATCTGTGGGTATAGTTCCTTTAGCCGGTTATTGATTGTACCCCTTAGGGCCTTAATAGATTTTGAATTTTTTTCAACCTTGGTCAGGATTCTATCCCACTCTGCTCTATTACCTTTGTTCTTTTCTTGTAACTCTTTAACCTCTACTTCATAATTAGCGACTAGAATACTCGTCACTTTATCTCTGTCTACGCAGTTGTCATATGCAACCTCAATGGTATGGGAAGAAATATTTACATCAGCAAGGACATTGCTATATTCAACCATGATTGCTACTACCTTCAATTTATCCTCCTTCTCCAGGAGCACTGCTACTTCTTCCATGGATTCTAAGGCTAGAGGTTGTCTTTCCATGGTGAGGATGTGTATTAATTCTTCAAGGAATCTAAGCGAAGATCCATACTTTTGCGTGATTGGTGCCAGGTCTGGATGCTTCAAAATAATGGAATTAGTGATGGATTCTACCTTCTTATGTACTTTGCACACCCTTTCCTTTTCTTCCCAAAGTTCACACTTTAGCTGAGCGCTAATTAAATCTTCCTACTTTAAATCCTTGGCCTTCTCTTATAGCTCTTCCTCCTCCTTTTATAACTCTACCTCTAGAAATTTTACCTTGTCATTTTGTACAAAGAGCCTAGATTCAACATCAACTGAGAACTTGTTGAGTGTGGTTCATAACTACTCATCTAAAAGCTATTGAGTGTTTACCAAGGGGTTGTCTCCTTTTGACCCAAACATTTCCATTAATGCCCTCCTAGCTTACCTCAAACTCTGGCTTGCCGATGTGGGTCTCAATTTCCCAAGAGAGCATCTTCCTCATCTAAGGGTATGCACCTTCTTCATCAAATGAATTCATTTCCAAAAATTTATCTGTTGGGATTGTGCTTTGGAAGCGTGCGCACAACACCTTACTGAGATCAATAATGTAGCCCATTCTTGGCCCCTATATTTCTATGCACTTTCCTCTTATGCGCGTGCCCTCAGGAACAATCACTAATAAACGTGGGCCACCTATGCTATCGTGATCTTTCCCTATGCTTTATTCCTTGTCCTCATCCATCACTATATCATTTTTGTGCTCCAATTCTTGCTCCACCAAGGCCTCGATGATTTTTCATTACTTCTTTTTCTACCACCTCATTTATTTTCTCTTTCGTGAAGCTTAGAGATTTATGACCCTGCATGCCAACCTCTTCACTTCCCCCTATGTATTGGGTGCCTTCCTCCTCCTATCTACCCTTGTGCTGCATGAAAAGGAACTCATGTTCTTCTTCTCTGCCCTCTTCTTCTGAATGTGCATGTTGAAGACAAGTGGTTCTTGGTCTTCTTCAGATTCATATTCTTCATCATCATCCTTCTCACCCATGTGTTTATCTAAGCTCTCTATTTCCTCTGAGTTGGCTTCCTCCATCACCTTTTGTTTCTTCCTAACTAGGGACTCCAGTATAGGAGAATTTTCTTTCTCTTCCTCTTCCTCTATTAATTTCTCCTCTGCGATAAGCTTTTATTGTTCTGGCACCTCCTCTTTGACTGGGGACCTCTTCCTGCATGTGTAAGTACTCATTCTAGCACTTTTTCTTGGGGAACCTACCGCTTGAGTATCTTGGGAACCTGTTTCCTTTTTCTGCATTTATTTTTTCTTCTATCTGGGTGTGGGCTTCTTCCTACATGTTAGGTCCTCAGGTATAGCTATCTCATTTTCAAGACAAGCACCCTTCTCAAACTTGGGCCTTATCCAAAGGTATACATGCACCACAGATCTCCTTGCAATAGTCATATTTAGGGTTTTTACCATTTGGAATTCATACGACATGTAATTTTCCATGTGCGTGTGCTTGTTGGGGTAGACCAACGTTCTGCGCATCTCCCTGTGGTCTCAGTCCATACTTCCAAGGTCAGGATTTAACTTTTTGGACTCCTTGAATCTGTTAACTCCTGCCTTGAAGTATTAAGATTTGAAGTTGAATGAGAGCTTGCACCATGGGCTCATACTTTCATCTGTCAACTTGAACCTACCAATACAAAAGTGTTGGTATACAGTGAACTCAACTTATCCTACTGTAAGAACTGGTAATTATTATGGTATTCTCCATTCTACCCCGAACACATTCCTTAAGTGCATATACCATTTTTTAAGATGTTCCTTGTGAACAGGCATCATGCTATCACAAGTATATTTCTCAAATCTTTTTACAGGTGAAGGGTCTTCCTTTGGGTACTCCCAAATGAAATTGTCTTCTAAATCTAGTAATCTGATCTCTGAGAACACAATGGTTAAGAGGACATTACCAAAGAGAATCTTGTCTCCTTCATGTGTGCTGGTGATAATTTCATGTGCAATGTATGTGGACAGATTGTAGATGGTGCCCTCTAATATTCTTCTACAAATAGTCAACCAGGACTTGTTTACCTACGTCCATCTTTCTTATACATTAAGTTTTATTACCAGGTGCACGGCCATTCTCATTACTAGGTCTTGGATATCCCCAATATCAAAATACCTTGACCATTTCTTTTATGCATTCCCAACCACTGTTTCCTTAATTTCTTCCTTGTCACACAGGTCATCCTCTAAGATTTCTCCCTCATATATAAGGCCTATGAATCTTGAAATGAGCTGAGGGGTTATGCGCATCTTACACCCCACGAAGTTAAAGTGGTCTTCATGTACGTGTAACATTATCCACTGATAGAGGTGATCTGGATTTCCGAAGTAGGGAAACTCATAGAGTTGCAATAAACCTGCCTTCTCCAACTTCACCTTGATTTTGTTGCTATAAATTGGTAACCCCTTGGGTGTTCTCTGGTTAGTCAGGAGCACTAAATCAAAATACATTTCCTTCTCAATCATGTTCATGTGATGATTGTAGTCACTTACTGTCATTTTTCTCAAGTGGGATTCCCATTCCATCCCAAGTGAAACCCCATCTGGGTACTGCATTTCTACATACCATTCCTCATTGGTACCTGTGGTGGTTTCTTTTTGTTTTCCCTTACCCTTAACCTTCTTAGTTGTTACTGTTGATTTCTTGGGTGCCATTGTGTAGGTTTTCTCTACACTGCAACGTCTCTTCCTAGCTCTATTCTTCTATCTTTTCCATGTTAAAATCTTGAACCTATGAAGAATACTCTTTTCCAACCTATGCCCTAGCTTCCAAACCCCAACTGGAATATCTTTTCACAAGACAGTGCTTCTCCACAACTTTCCCCATGCCCATGAATTACTTCCCCTCAATTTGTAGATCTAAACTAGTCACTCACGGTTAAAATCTTCCAATGTTTTTTCACATGGATCAACTCTGAAAAAACCTAGTTTACAAAAGCTCTTCCTTCTTCATATTCGCAAAATAAATAATGAAGTTCCCAACCTCATATTTATAGTTTTTACCACTTTTTAACATTAAATGCTACCTTACCTACCACCATAATTTAACACTTAATGCATATTTTTCAAACAAACCCATCTTTAGTGCCTTAACTAACACGCCCAACCCTACGTGGACAATTCCCCAACCTTCTGGCATGTAACCAATCCATCTTGATAGGATAATTTTGCACGTGTGTAACCAGCGCCAAAGGTATTTCTTCTGTCATGATTTTTTCTCTCTCCTACCTCATGTTGTGTTTTTGCTTCTTCCTCTCTTTTATGTGGATATTTAATGTATCCTTACACTAACACCAACCATCCTTTTTCACCTTTCATTGCATGTACTTCCTTCATAGGGCCATTCAACTAAGCTTTCTAATGCAATCCTTCTTAGTGCTTCACCCTTCAATTTCTTCCACCTTACTCCACCCCACACTAAAATTATGTACGGTCCTCTGCACAGTTACAACCTTCAAAAAGTAATGAGATTACTGGCACCCAAGGCGCAAAACAAAACAACAATGAGAAAGAGAAACACAAGAAAAGGAACATGTAATAAAGGAAATCCTAAACTAACTGGAAACACTTCCTTATTTACAAATACCAAGAAGACTTATTTATAGTAGGGCTTTAGCCTACTCCCATTGAAGTGTTCTGGAAATCTCTTCCCATCCAGTGCTTATAATTGGCATGTTCCTGAATCAAGGATGTACAAGATGATGTAGGGACCCAACCAATACACTTTCAACTTCCCATGATGGAAAAAAAACTTTGAATCATATATTAATACCATCTGCCCAACCTCAAACTTCTTGTTCTTAATGTGACAATCATGCCATACCTTTTTTTGTGATTTCCGTCTTCTGGATCCACCTGGCAAGTGATCGTCTTTCATCTAATTATATTAACTTGTCAATTCTTTCTTCCAGCACTTGTTCATCAGCCAATCCTCCTACGCACACTATACATAGAGAAGGTAACATGAATTCAACTAGTAAGAAAGACTTTGTGCCAAACACTAATTGAAATGGTGTGGCCTTATTCAACCTCTTGTAGGTTATCCTATATTCCCAAAGAATGGCTTATAATTTTTCATCCCAATCCTTTCTACCAACATCATAGATCTTAGTAAATATGTGGCTAAGTATTTTTGTAAACACCTCAGTAGTTCCATTTGCCTAAGGGTGATAGGGAGTAGTTTTGTGATGGGCCACCATGAATTGTGAAAACAAAATCTTGACCATCTCATTTGTACCTCTATCACTTGTCAAACTCAATGGGCATCCATACATGCTGATTATGTTTTCCCATAAAAATCTAGCAGCGGTAGCCACTATACAATCCTTTATAAGCAATGCCTCTACCCACCTTGTCAAATAATTAGTGCAAGTGAGGATATACCATGAACCAGTCCTTTGTGCCATTGGCGAGATTGGTCCAAAAAGTTCAATAACCCACTTCTCAAATGGTTTTGTGCTGGCTATTGGTCGCAAGGGAATTTCATCCCCTTTTCCATGTTTTCCAAGGTGCTAGAAATGGTCATAGGCCTTACAAAAATTAATGCAATCTTGATAAATGGTCTCCCACCAAATCCCTGTGAGTAGAATCTTTCATGTGGTTACATTTCCCACATAGTTTCCTCCTACAATCCCACCATGTGTCTCTTCCATAATTGCAATGCGCTCATGTTCTAGCATGCAATGGTGTAGACCCTCATCATGACCCATTTTGTATAGATCTCCACTAAATAGCATGTAGGGCATGATGCATATGACCAACTTCTTCTTCTCTAAGGCCTTCATTTCGACTGGCACCACACATGTCTTGAGAAATATTGTAATGTCCTCCAAATCTAAGGGTATGCGCCACAACCTAAATAGTTGTGCATCTGGCATGGTGTATTCAATGCTCTACGTGACCTCCCCTGAATCAATCCTGGAAAAATGATCAGGTCTTAAATTCCTTTTTCCTAGTTTGACAACCACCGTGAACTCAAATTCTTGGAACAATAGTGCCCACCGACATATGTTCCCTTGTAGAACGGGCTTATTCACCAAGTATTTCAATGCCATATGGTCATTGTAAAATAAAAAAGGGGTTGCCAACAAATACTGTATGAATTTATGAAGCGCGTAGATCATCGACATTGCCTTGTGCTCAATTGTAGTATAATTCTACTCTGCTGGTGTCAATTTCCTACTTGCAAAGCACAAAGGATGATCAATAATCCCCTCACCATGTTGTGCAAGTACTACTCCAATGGTGGTCCTTAAGGCATCCACATGAACATGGAAAGGCTTATCCCAAGAAGGGAAACGTAGGATGGGCACAGTAGTAAGCCGATCCTTCAAAGGGTCAAATGCCTTTTTCCATTCCTCTCCCCATTAAAAGGAACTCTTATGTCTAAGTAACTCTTCTAAGGGTGCAAATATCTTGGTATATCCCTTAATGAACTTATTGTAGTACCCCGTATGCCCAAGAAATCCACACACCATGCTTTGACTAGTAATCTCCCTCAATCCCACAATTACTACAACTTTTGTGGGATCTACTAGTAGGCCTTCCTTACATATGATGTGCCCCAATAATTTTCGAAACAGGGTAGAAAAGACACATTTTTTTATGTTGAGGGATATCCTCAACTACCGACACCTTTCAAACATCATCCTTAAGTTGCCATAATGGTCCTTCACTAACCCATATATTGTCCAATCATCTAGGTAGACTTGAAGTAATTTATGGATGAAATCTTGGAAAGCTTATACCACAATGCACGAGAACACAGCAGGTGTATTATTCAATCCAAAAGGCACAAATGTATAGGCAAAACTTCCCCACTCACTGGCGAAAGTTATCTTTCTCTGGTCCTCCTTTATAATTCTTACCTGGTGATAACTCGATAATCCATCTGTGAAAGAATAGACCTCACGCCCTACCACTCCTTAAATGATTTCTTCAGTAAATAGGGTTAGAAAAGGATTGATGATACACACTGCATCTAGGTCCCTATAATCAACATAGATCCTTATACTTTCATCCTTCTTGATACTAATCACCATTGGACTTATCCATTCTGATTCTTCAATAGCTTCAATAATTCTTGTTGTTATCATCTTATCTATTTCCTCCTTAGCCTTCATGTGCAGGTTAGGATTCATTTGGTATGGTCTCTTCTGAATCGAGCGTGCACCTTCCTTCAACTTAATTCTCATATCCCTAAAGGATTGGTGGAATTTGAGTTCCTGATACCAGTGCGGGAATAAATCCTCAAACTCACATATAAGATCAATGATCTTAGAGACTTCCTTCTCCAACCAATAGTCTCCAATGATATCCTCTTTAAGTTCTTCATATGAGCCAATGTGAACCTTCTTTTTCTTTAAAGGCTTATGATAGGTGCACTCCCATTCATTAGCACTATCTATGACTTTGTGCATCCCTACAAAATGGTCAACATCCAAGTTTTCCACTTCTTCCCCATCAATAACATACACCATCTTCCCTTTTTCTTTTTCCATACATGCGTGCTCAAATTTTATTTCTTCTGTTTCTTCTTCCTCAAAGCATGCCTCTAAGCCAGGTTCACCTAACAAGTCTAGTAGCCTATCTTCTACCATGTCACTCTATCCAATGGTAAGGCATTTCATATCCTGGAATGCCTTATCCACCAAGGGTTTTGAACTCCGATACTCAAATGTTTGAATGAGATCAGCCACTAACTCTTGCCAATTCCTTGTCTTGTGGCGTTTCTCAAAATGAATGTACCATGTGTGCGCGCACAACCTTGTAATGTGGAATACAACTTGTGAACCCATAATGAAGGTGGCAATGCTTATGCACTTCCCATCCATGTTGTCTCACATGCTTGGATATGGAAGGAAGTAGTCTCTTTACCATGGTACTCTTTTATAGCTTTGGGTGCATTACTCCTATAAAATCTTATAGAGAAGGAATTTCTAACCTCGTGCCATTCTAAGAGATTATCCCAATGCATTTCCCACCAGCGTGCAACAGTTTCGAATAAGACGTAACTTAACATCCCCTTTTGTTCATTTTCCTTCTTCCACTGAGCTTCCATCTCCTGCAAAATACCTCAAAGAAGGCTCCTCTTGTGTACTTAGGTAGCTCTTTTCCTCCTAGGCACTAGACTGTACGCGCCTTTTTTACCTTTGTCACTGATCCTCTCAAGTGTCATCTGATTAACTCATAGGTCCCATGTTCTCAATTATCACACGCTATACTGGTGGTGTCACTTAAGGATTAAGCATCCTCAAATTGGATAACTCCTTATTTGGGATGAATTATCTCTAGATCCCTAATTGAGTGCACATATATTCTATCTAGGACCTCTTCTCCCAAATTTTCAGTATAGGGTGTTGATTTTCCATTAGCCAGGGGAATGATGACCAATTCCTCCTCATTTTCAAAGCTTATGTATCCCTTTTTGAACTAAATATCTGCATTGTTCTTATAGCACTATGTGCGCCCAAGTAATGTTGGGAAATTGTTTGCCTTGGTGAGTGCGAAGACTTCAAAGTCCCTAGTAAACTTAACTCCCTAAATTGTGATAGTTACATCCTTTAAGACACCGATGGGCATTGTCTTCATTTTTTTTGCAATATACAACACATTTGAAGATGGTTGTAATGCAAGTATTCTCATCTGATGCCATGCATCCAAGGTGAGAAAATTGACCTCTGCGCCTATTTCAATGAGGATATTACTAAGGACTCATCCATCCATGACCGCATTTAACGTGATCTCCCTATCATAGTCAAGGTTGTGAGGGGGAAGGTTTACATGCTATACTTTCCTCTCATAACCTTCTATGACGTGTGGTACCTTCTCTCTCAACCGTGCTCCCAACAAGGGAATAATATTCTCTTCCCTTAGCATTTTACACATTTCCTTGACCTTATCCAGGTCATCCTTTGGCACCTCAACCTTCATTCTTTTCTCCTCCCTCCTGGACTACTCCTTTAGACACTATATTTCTCCTTGTAAACTTTGAATGACGTCTATGATCTCTTGAAATACCTCCTTTTGATGTGCAGAATCTAGGTACTTCCCATGTACCACTTATTCCCTTAAAACTAGGTTCTTCTTCCTTGGTATTTCTTTTACAAGCATGGCCTCTACTCTTATTGTTACCATAACAGATTCCAAGCCCACATCATATGTCACCCATGGCATCCATTGTGTGTCATCCTTCTTAATGCTTACCATTACAATGCCCTTGTCTTTCCGGTGCTGTTGTTTCATATGTTCAAACAACTTAGGGAACTCCTCATACTTGTGCTTCATCCCACACCATGAACACTGTAATAAATCCAGGCACTCACACTTGTAGTGGTTTGTAGACCCACAATTAAAATAGGTTCCACATGAGAACTCACTTCTTCCACATCCACATTACCATGACCATGAAATCCTCTGTAAAATCCCCTTCCACATGCACCTCCCTCTATGTGCTCCTTATAACGGTGATCATCACCCTTAGAACTACTGGAAATGTTGGTCTGGTGCACACCATGATCAATGGCCTCATGGATCTAGTCAATAAGCCTACAATCCTTAGTATCATGGGTTATACAGGTGCATATTTTATAGTAGCAAGATATATTATTCCGAATTGTGTGTTGTAACAAGGGACATTTACTCGCATCATAGTCCCTATGAAAAATATCACACTCTACTGCTACGGTGCGTATTGTCTTCTGGGGGAAACTATCCTTAACATGCCCCTCTACTTCACAATTTGTACACTACATTCCACTGAAATTTTCATGAGCTAAGTTCATGGATAAATTTTCCATCTACTTAGACATAGTGGTGATTTGAGCTTCCAGGAATGGGCTAACACTAGTATCAACACTTTCAACAGCTTCGGCGTGTAAAACAACTTCTAATGCCTCACATGGGTATGTGAAAGTCATATGAGATAAAGCTCTTTTAAATGGAGTTATCAACCCTCCAAAAAACCATTGAGCATGTTGTGAAGGGTGAATGTCATATGAAAATTTTGACATGAGATTCTTAAACCATACGTCATACTCTCACACACTCTTTGCCATTCCCTACTAGATTTCCTTAAGGTCACTGATGCTCTTTTGTTTAAAACTAGGGATGTGGAATTTTTCTAGGAAAGCATTTTTTAACGTGGTGTAATCTACCACCAGCTGATGGGGGTCATAATTCCTATACCAGTTATGCACGTGCCCTTACAACATTGTTACAAAATGAATGGCCTTCCACTCTAGGGTGGTGATCCCCTTCGCGTGCAATAGCAATTCACACTTGTGGACATGCTCTGCAACATCTTCAATACCTCTGTAATCTAGAAAATGTAAAGATATCTCAAAGAAGAATTAAGGAGGTGGCTAAGGTTATTGTCCTCCTGGTCCAGACCCTTGGTTTCTTTCAATGTTTCCTCCTCTACCAAATCCACTAGATCCACCAGGTCCTGTGCCTCTGGAACCACCAACTCCACCTCGAGATTATCCTACCACTAGTAATAGGCCTGAAGTAATTGTGCCCAGGGTCCCCAACATCCCATTGAACTACACGCCAACTGTCTGTGAGATTGTGCCACTCCCAGGTGTGTGTCCTGTGCCACTCCCTAACGTGTTACCCATTCCTTATGTACTTACTCGCTGTCTAAAAATTCCCCCAAATACTGGAATAGTTTACGCATCCATAGAAGTAGGAAATGAAAAATTGTATCTCCTTGGTACAGATCTGTCACTTCCACCAATACCAACTAGATCAAAGATACTCATCCCTTGATCTAGAAAACTAAGCACTAGGTTCTAGTCACTAGGTGGTTTTCTAATGCGTGCCAATGACTCTTCTCTCTCCGCGTAGAAAAATATCATCAAAATCCAATGGGGTATCTCTTACGCACTTGCCAGGACAAGGTAGCATAGACTGCTCAAGTTCCATGTCCTTTGTGTGAACCTCAAATCCTTCCTGCAACATCTACCTCCATACATCCATCACACTTGTAACCTCACATTTTATATCAATCTCCCTTTCACGTGCTTCACTATACTTTAGTCATCTCTCCTCCCTTTATTTTTCCATCACAATGTCTGCCATCTTCCTCCACTCTAGCTTCCTCACCCAATGCTCAAAATGGTTTAGCCGGCCATCAGAGATGCCTCTAAACTCAAGGTAATAATCAAGATCTTCATTTCTAGAAGGATAACACATAGGAATGATCCCTTAGGCTCCCACAGAAACTCAAATTCAGTAACTTCCAGATAACAATACATGGAAATATCATATTCCAGGGTGTAGCTAGCTAGTACTCCTTTCCACCAATGATCCACAACATGAGTCCACATCATATCTGCATCTTGTAGCCTCTGGTATTATTCTTGGTTCCATGCATGTGATCTATAATAACATATTGATCTAGATGCATATGTCGAGATCCATTCATACAGTTCTACTAGGAAGCAGTAGAAAAACATTTCATACAACTCATGGTAAATGTTCTCTTCTACCCATCTACATGCATCAAAATCAAGTCCAGTGGTGAATCTCTAAGAAAATTCATCCTTCGTGCTCTTGAACCATGATTCAACACTTTCCAAAGTTAGGCATTCTGTCATCACTTATTACACAGATCATGATGTATGTCATTTCCCACTACAACTTCGAAAAGAGGTCCTAGTAACAGAACCAAGATGTAGTCATTTTTACACCTAGCGGGCGCTGGGCACTCACTTGAGGAACATGTGGGAACTGAGTCTCTATTTTATGTGAGTTGAGTGGAAAAAACTCATCTATGATCCAAACATTAAAGTGAGTGAGAATGAAACATGTGAACATAATAGAGCTCAAAATGACTCTAGATCATTGTAGTAATTACAAAAAGAGATACTTTAACAAAGTTACATAACTGAATCAAAGCAAAAAGGAGAATTCACAAGGATTCAGATTCATTCCATAAACATGCATAAAATAGAACCATGAAGATATGTAAATGCCCCAAAATCATTACTGATCATATTCATATAAACTAATAACCTCATTACATTCATTAGACTTACTACAAAATATCGTATTATGGCATACTGAAGTCATGCATCATAACTAGATCCATATCATTTAGCTCTCAAAAGAAAATTTATAACCCCAATCCCTTGATACATCCTTCTCCTATATTTCATCTACCTAACCCAATATGACTCCTTGCGGCATTTCTGCAAAGCTCCACTCTCTATTGATCTCTCTCTTTATATTTGATTCCACCTCTCTTTTCTTCTATGGACACTTGTATATATAGGCATCCTGAAGTGCTAACTCATCCTTTTACGACCTCAGATCAGTTGCCAAGTGTCTGAATGTGGTCCTCCATTAGAACATGCTCATCTAGGCCTGGTCTCTCTACTTTTTTCCATGATGGTCATCCAGAAGCTTCCATCACACGGCATATTCCTTCCTAGGCCAACCTGTCACTAGGCTGGCACCTTATTCACTCCACATGCGCAGTCGAGTCACACTTTTCTCTTGTCCTATCTGATACACCAAATATGGATAAGTCTCGAGACCTTTTCCTATGGGTGTGCATCATGGGTTCTACTAAGACCCTCCTTGAACCTTGTCTTACACGTCTTCTCCTTGTACACCCATTTATTAACTTCAGTCTTGCGGGCCCAAGCACCCTTTTTGACTTAGTCAATATTTTAGGGGCCCAACATGGCTTCACACTTCATAGGGGGGATTCTATTCTATTCCATGCACACATGATATTATATTTTCTATATTTAGTTATTGTTCACTATTTCACATAGTGTGATTGACACAAGATCACCTAGAAAATGACATGCACACACTCACTAGAACTACATTTGGGTCTGAAATGTAGTGCAATGCTTAGATTAGTAAGCCCACTATTGTGGCGTCTAAGGTCATTTTGACCCTTTCATTTACATATTTATTTTTAGGGTTTTGATACTCCTTATTGTCTTCTTGCAGGTCTCTACATTAACTTGGATTATAAGTGACATACTGTGTGGGAAAATGAATGTGATATAATACACAATGATGGTTTCAAACCACCTTTTGACCCTGTGAGAACTAGTTCTAAATATTTTTCACAGACTAGGGCACCCAAATTACATACCAGAGTACTCGTGGGTGCCCCAATACTATTCCGGGTGCCCCAATCAACTCAAATCCTCTAGATCTAGTATCTACAAGACATTTGTACAATCCGTCCTACTTTTGTTTTCTCCAATCATCTATATGACACTCTACGACAGACATCTGTAATTAGCTGAGTTCTTTCCTCATCTCCTTCTTACATATTATGGTTTTACTTTATTATTTTTATCATTTAGTAATTTCTATATTATTTTATCACATTTATTTATAGCATTTATGTCCTCCTAGAATAGATTAACTACCCCCATATCATCCCATTTTTTAGTTAATCATTTTGGTGAACCCCATGTTTCAACACTTCTTTCTTGATCATGTCATCTCCTTATCAAGTTATGGTTCAATATTCTTATCCTACCTACACACCTACTAAGGTCTCAGGCATAGTTACTACCACTGCTGATTTCATGCATTTACACACCCAACATCCTCTTCACTTTATCATGCCTACAACTGCCCCATCCATTAATGCCATTGCTACTCATCATACTTGTCCACCTCTACCAACAATTCCGCCCACATCTATTCAACCACCCATTACACTATTATATCATGCTAACACCTTTAAGGGCTATGACATTATTTAACAACTTAAACATACACCCACTAAGATCTCTCTTTATGACTTATTATGTAATGCACTTGATTGTCACAACACATTATAATCTTCCCTTCATGCTATTCATAATGAATGTGATAACTCCATAGATACCTTTGCACATCTCATTCAATCTCTTTGTAATTTACCGTGTGTTATCTCCTTCACAAATGAGGATATGTCACCTTTCACTAAAATAAATTCAAGTGATCCTTTTCTCATTCCTATCATTGTTATTACTGCTTGCATCAAGCGAGTTCTCATCGATAACGGCTCCACTATTGATTTATTTTCCCATTATCTCTTATGGAAATTAGGTATAAGTTATAATATTGTTTCTCATAATTCTAATCTCATTTGTGGTTACAATTCTACCACCCGCACATTCCTAGGGACTATCTCATTCCATATTCAGGTTGGGCCTAGAACTATTCTCATTTAGTATTTTGTCATCAATACATCCTTACAATTAAATATCTTGTTAGGAAGGCCTTGAATCAATGCCATGCAAGTAGTTCCATTTATTATCCACCAATGTGTAACATTTTTACATGAGGGCTATGAACATACTATTACCATTGATCTTGAACCTTTCAAGTACTACCACATAGATCATGTTATTGTTATACTTACACCACCTTTCCAACATACTCCATATGCTAGGATTGATACATATGTTATAGGTCAATCTAGTGCTTCATAATTTCCTATTGCTAGTGTCAACACTCCTATTATTTCTACTCACACTACGGTTATTATTTCACCTACCATATCCATCCCTGCTAGTATTTTGTCTCTACTAGTTGTGAAACCTTCTAATCCATTAACTATGGTGTTTACTACACATGTACTTGATAGTACCACACAACATGATGACACTCACACTAACGATTCCGATGACGAGGTTGATGTCATAGAAATTACATATGAATAATTGAAACAACTTGATTTTACTCCTCTTAGTGTAGATGATTCTTATTTTTAGGAAACCTTTATGGTTGATGGTTTAGGAGAATATCAATTCAAAATTCCTCCCTCTACTAATGTTATGGTATTGTATAAGGGATCTATCCACAATGTTGATGCTATTTCATATTCTCCTCTATTAGAAGCCACACCACGATCTTCTTTTACATGCCCATTATTTATGAATATGAACTTTTGGAAGCACATCCCCATTGATTTGGCTTACTTAGATACTATTTGTACATGTGACATTTTTTCTAGGTTTGGTATGAAACTTAATGACATCCTACCACCTCTTCATTCACCACATATTTATCATGGATACTTTCAGATTACAACAACTTATGGCTTGTGGGGTTTTCACTTGACAATATTTGTTGCGCGTACCTCTCATGATTCTCCACTTACACTTGGGAAAATATTGGATTGATTATATTAGTGGTAAAATAGACTCTCTCCACTCTTCACTCACATTTCCTATGCCCTTCAAAATTATCTAGAGTTGCATCCATTTATTGGATTTATGTCCACATAGCTCCATCATCAAGGCACAAGCCAGGGAGTCTGCAATCAATACAAAATCAACACAATTGACCTCCTAGATGACCTAACTTGGGAGTTACGTGTGGCCTCCCAGATGACCTAACTTGGGAATTTATTCTACATTTTGTTCTTGATTTTAGATGACCTAACTTAGAAGACATCATATATCTTTGTGCTTTCTTCTAGATGAGCTAACTTGGAAGCCATCATACATTTTCACATTTTCTTCCAGATGACCTAACTTGGAAGCTATCACATTGCAGTGACACCCATGGAGTGGGGGCAAGGGTTCCTTCCATATATCAATCCTATATGGGTAAATTGTTTGATCAAAATTATTTGGATCCAAAAACCACAAAATTTGTTCTGATTCTATCAATAATGGCTAGATCTTGAGGATGTAATTATAGATTGGAGAATAACACACTTTTATCCCTACACTCTACCTCTGGTAGTAGGATTCCTAAATCTCTTGGTTATTAATTTGTATACAAGCATTTGGGTTGAGAATTGATATCTCCCTAACCCATCTCACCATCATCATAATTCATCCTAATCATCACTTTCATTTAGTGCACTTCATCTCAAAATTTATGCTTCTTCTCTATGTTACATGGATCAACCCGCTGACCCATGGTTCTATTGGCACACTTATACTACACATCTCTGTGTTCTACTACATCATGGGATTATTCAACTTTTCTCATGTACACATCTCTATCTACTTTATGTTACCGAGCATTTTTCTCACCAACATAAAGTGGGAGGAAATTTAGTCACAAAATCACACACTTAATATTAAATTTATACCACCAAGTATGTTATTTTATATATGGATATCACGTAATAAAAGTATTCAGTACTGACTCATCCCCTAGTCTTGTCATTAGTTAGTTAGTCCCCATCGTCATTTGTTTGGTACAGTCATCTATTTTTTGTTCAGTTTTTTTCATCTCTTAGGGAGTCTTAGGTCTCTTAATTTACTTGATTATTGTCTCTAGTCCTTGACTGGGGTGCTTAGAGTAGTGCTAGGGTGCCCATGGGTTCCCCGATCCATGATTTTAAGTGCCCTGGTCCCCATAACACTTGGGTCTAATTTATCTATTCAAGGTCAGTCTTTGTAATTTTCTCATTTGTTACCCTAGATACTAGTCAGTAAGTTAGGTCATTAGTATTGAAATTTGAACAAGATATCCCTATATAAACATAACATACCCACTACATTATGTTTGGATGATCATATATCAATGGATAGCTACCTTCTAAGGCAAGGGATGGCATTCAGGCATCTTCTACATATGCATCACACAAGAATATGGGGAAAGGGTTGTATTGTTTCTATTCCATCCACCATTTGCATCTTTACATCTAGTTACTCCCCCTACTTCTACGTCATTGGCGCTAGGGCATCCTAGGCACAAAATTACAAACACAAGAACATAAAACTACATTGGGTCTGTAATGTAGTGCAATGCTTATTATAAGTCCACCATTTTGGTAGCTAAGGTCATTCTAACATATTCATATGAATTTTATTCTTTTGGGTGATTTGATTCTTTGAATAGGATTTTGCATGTGGATCTTCACATCATATCCATAGAGACATAAGTAAAGATATTTTGACATTCATGCGACAAGGATAATGACATTGTGAATAACTTCTAACACTTCTAGATTCATATCTTGAGTTTTTCTAGAAACCACAGTGCCCAAAATATAGACCATGACACCCATAAGTGCACCAGTACTCCCCCAGGTGCCCTAATATAGCTAGATCCCTAGGTGTTGCACTTCTCAGTGTAGCATTTTCATATGTTGTTTCTTCCACACATTAGTTTGTTTAAGCCTAACACACTGTAAGGTAATCTATATTCAAGTTAGTATCATATCCCTCTTATTTCAATAATTTGTCTCATTTAAATATTAAATATAATTATATAACATCATTAGTTCAGTTTATACCAGTTATTACATCGATGTATCTTGTTTAGATTAACTATAAATAGATATTCCATATTCTTCTCCTACCTATGTTCTAAATATTTCTTGTTGGCACGCTCATGCATTTATACCTATTGCATTTATTGATGAAGAGTATGCAATGAATGTGTAAACACTCCACCGTAGTAGGTCCTTACATGACCATCCTTATTCTATAGCGTATTAGGTTTCTAGTGTTTCTCTAGTAGGTTTTGATCATGTCAGTTATGATATTCTTGATAGTTACCCATAGTCACCTTCTCTATCATGTACCTATGGGGCATAACTCCTAATACATACCCCTCATGCTCATGTGTATCTATTCTCTATTTAATTTTCATATAGGCATCAAAATCACACATCCTACATCATCATTACCCAATGACACATTCTTGTACTTCAGTTCACACTTGATTGTTAAGGTATTACTCTTATAATGAACCTCACACATTGCACTATAGACATTATACATTGAATTTCATCACACATCGTGTGCTATATACCAATACATACTACAATTAGTTTACATTCTACTATTATTATACATACATTTTAGATCATACCTAAGTCATTCTACGTATCATATATCCTAGTCATTCTACACATTACATACATTATTAGGCTATCTATGTACATTTTCCAATCATACATTGTGAATACCTACTTCATACACATTATACATACTATGCTAGTTTACAATACATATGGGTCTAGATTTACATTTCATCCCTACATTCTACATTAATACACATGTTACGTTGCACATTATATATTACATTTTATATATCCTACACATCTATCTTTGCATTTTTAATACCACACATTTATACATTTTATTCATCACATGGTCATTTATTCTCATTATACATGCCACATTATCTTCTATGCATTGCACTCAACACCCTATGATGTTGGGGTGATAATGTCAAGTGGGATCTACCATTGCAGTAAACCCAAATAGTATTAAATTTTGTTTAATCAAATTGTATTATGAAGGTATCTCAAATTAAAGAGTGAAGCATCCTAACCAATTCACCCACCCACATTGATTTGGGGATCCTCTCAGGATTGGCTATCAGTAATGTTTACATTTGTACAGTCTAGTATTAAAGATTGAGATCAGAATGTAAGACATGCTAGATGATCATGCTGTATTGAATGATAAAAAAATATCTTTGTAGACATTGTAAAAGATCAAGGAGTGAAGTGGAAGTGTTGGGTTAAACTCGTGTAAATTATTAATATAAATAGTACTTTACCAGTGTATTTTTTTCCTTTAGGTTTCTCCACTTAAATCTAGTGAATATATCTTTATTCTTGTTTATTATTTTCTTTTAGCTCTTACTCATTAAGCTCTGTTATTCGCTATCTATTTAAAGCTATTATTCTTCTCTAATCTACTACATATCATAATCTATAATCTTCTACATTTAATGGTGGATCTATAATTTTTTGATTATTTTCCCTTGTTAAATATAACATGGTATCAGAGTGTGGTGATTATGTGCTGTACAAGGTCGATCTCAATACTTTTTAATTTTCTAGAGTAAAGAAGTTTGAATTTTATTTATGAATTTGTAAAACCCTAAAAGTTTCTGCAATTGTCTTCAAGCAACCAAGTTTAAACTTCCAATTCCTACCTAAATACGGTTTTGAATATTTGTTAATATGGAATAAAGGGTTGTTTAGATCATGTTTGAGCTTTTGTATTCTTATATATTTTCTTATGTGTTTTGTTTCAGTCATTTACGGTTTAAATCCATTATCTGTGAGCTTATTTAAAGTTTTCATGATGTGTAAAGTTGTTTTGGTCATTTTTTGAATTTGGATCCAAAAGATTTATTTAGATATAGTTTGTTTGGGGCTTCTAAGTCTGTTTTAGCAGTAAAAATATTTTTTCTTTCTATTTTTGTCTTTTTGAAGCTTATCCCAATCATTTTCTGTTATCTAGCTTTGCATTTTTTGCTATATAGCTATGCATTTTTTGTCTTTCTTTAGATCCTATTAGTTTTGCAAAGCTTGGACAATAAAATTTCTCCAAATAGCTTTGTTGTCATTTCTTCATATTTTTGAAGCCATATCCACTCTTAGAGTGCCAAGTGGCTTCAATCTGACAGCTTTTTATCTTTATGAAGCACGATCCAATCGTCTAGTGCCATCTAGCTTTTCTCTATTAGTTTTATTTGAATTTTTTTGTTTCTACAAAGTTATTTTGACTTAAAATCTTTAGCCAATAATTTTTCTCTAGCTATTTTCACATTTTCAAGCTTTTAAATAGATCATTTATGTTTTTACAAAGCCTGAGCCAATTAGAAGGCTCCATCTTGCTTCATGGTGTCATTTTATTATTTATTTGATGATCAGTGGAGAAAAATGAGCCAATAAGGGCTTTACGCATGTTCCACACTGTCAGACTTAACTTAACTATCCTATGTCATTTAAAAAATATGATCTAATAGGGAAACTCCAAGCCACTTAATATTTCACAATGCTGTCAGACCTTTTTTATCTTCCATATTTTTTGTCTTTGTGAAATTCGATCCAATAAAATTTCTCCAAGTATCCTTTTTGCATTTGTCATTATGTTTCAATCTTGCAAAAAGTGATCCATTTAAAAGGTTCCATGTGTCCTTAGTTTTCTTTAGCCATTTTGGTTGCACTGTAAAGTGAAAACCAATAGCATTTGGACACATTCATATATTTTTCACATTTTTAGTCTTTGTCAAACTTGCGAAGTGTGAGCCATTTGAAAGAATCCACGTATCTTTTTTTTATCTTATTCTTTTTCATATTTGCTAAGTGTGAATATTTTTTGACACGTATATTAATCTTTTTAATTGTGTCAGCATTCGCAAGTGTTAGGTTGTCAGTATTTTCTTTGGCTTATTCAGTTATACTATGACACCTTTCTTATCCCTTTTTTCAGACCCAAACTTTATTTTATGTTTGGTTTATTTTGGGGGCTTTAAGTCCACTCAAATAAATCTATTAAAATTTTAGCCGAAAGCCACCAAGTGTCAAACCTTTATTCGTTAAATTTTTCAACAAGTGGCTATGTTTGACTAATACTTTGATTTCACATTGTGTCAAAATGTGAAAAAGTGATCCAATTAATTTAAGACACGTGTATACAGTTTATTTTTTATTAATTTTCTTCTGACTTATTAGTTGCATTTTGAAATGCGAGCTAATTAAAAGTGACACGTGTATATTTTTTTCACTATTGTAAGTCTTGTCATAGTTTTTTGATGTGTGTTTATTTTGTTTATTGTCAATGGACAAGAAAAGGCTTTGAATTTAATTTTTAAATATTTTGCATCCACCTGAGGATCTATTTTAAATGTGACACGTGTTCCTCTCTTGGTATTTTTGATCTGTGCCACATGTGTCCCCCCCCCGCCTTGTTTTTTAACTTGTCTTTATTTTCTAAGTAGCTCATTTTGAGCTCAAATAGATCTCTTTTGAGCTTACCCCTTCAAGTTGTCTAAATAACTCATCGAACTACTTTAGCCTGACTCAGTCCAAGCTCAGTTAGCTCGCCTGTAAAGTAAACCCTGACCAAGCTCTCTCAAATTGATCTTAAATTCAATCAAATCAAGCTATTTTCTTGATTAATTTAGAGTTTTTTGCATTCGTATAACAAATTTAAAAGATCTATAGCTATTTTTTGTCTCTGTTTGGCTTCCTTGATTTGTTTCTTAGTTGTATTTGTCTCTATTTCCATCTAAGCATTAAAATGGCTAGTTCTGCATTTTTTCTTTAGATAAGTTTCAGCTCTTAAATGGAACAAATTATAGCATTTGGAGAGTTTGTTAAAAGCTTGTTTTATGGCTAGGAAGCTATGGGATCTTGTGACTGGTATCAAAAAATGTCCCACAGGAAGACAAAGCTACCCCTAAAAATTTTAGCTCCTTCTCTCAGAAATCTCAGGAAGCTTTTTCCATCCTATTGCAAAGCATTAGAGATGAATTCTCAATTCATATAGGCCATATGGACTCGCCTACAAATGCATGGAAAAATTAGAAACCATGCATGAATGCAGTGGGTTTTCTAAGATCATTAAACTTGTTTTAGATATGTTTACAATACCCATGAAGGGGGATGATAAAATTGTCAATTATTTAGCTAAAATTAAGAACATTAAATCTCAATTAGATGGTTATAACTATTAATTATTTCAAGATAAGATAGTTATATTTCAAAATACAGATCAAGGATACATGAAAATTTCAGAAATTTTATATCTAATTATTGTCTTTAAGTATGAATGAGCATGTATCCTTCTAATTTAGACACTTTGTCTTAATTTGATTAAGCTTTAAGAAGAGCTCAAATGAAAATTTTGCTAAAGATTAATGGCTACTCAGAGAACAAAGCAAGAAGAAGAAGAAAAATAAACCTTAATAGAAGACAAAGCAAGCAAAAGGATCTCTTAAGAACCCCTTGTAAAGACAAGAAATCAAAATAAGAGCAATTTTTGATGGTAGATGTCACAACTTGGAAAATTTGGAATAAGAAAGAGTTCTTTGTAAATCCAAAAAGAAGTCAAATTTGGAAATATGAAATGGAATAAATCAGATAGCAAAATAAATGAATTTTGATGGTTCAATCATAGAGTTTTAGGATGTCATTTAACTCTTTAAACTATATAAAAAGTCCTCATGGACCTCTATAGCACAACAATGTAACTTTATAAATTTTAACTTTTCCCTCCAATACTTGCATTATGACATGTTTAACTTCAAAAGGAGTGCCTACATGGTCATTTTTTGAAGAAAAATTCACAT
The DNA here is from genome assembly GCA_019776745.2 of Taxus chinensis. Taxonomy (NCBI): domain Eukaryota; kingdom Viridiplantae; phylum Streptophyta; class Pinopsida; order Cupressales; family Taxaceae; genus Taxus; species Taxus chinensis. The sequence goes on from CM034157.1 coordinate 32,107,168, forward strand.
AAATCCATAAGTTGTCATTGTTTAATGGATCATGTTTTTAAAAGAATGCTTAACATTATTCTTGAATGATTTGATTATCTTGCATCATGGTTAGTAATCTATCAAGTCTTATCAATTTGTATAAGAAGGAGGGAATTCTAGTTGGAAGATATATATGGATTTTAAGAAGAAATTTTATGTGATTGTAAAATGATTATTAGCCATGATATTAAGAGGTGACACTTGGAAAAACTCTGTAAATGATCTCTTTTTGTGCATAAGAAGAAGAATTGTCTCTAAAAATTTTCCTTGTTTATGAAAGTATGAGATTTATAACTTATATGATGTTAGGTTAAAGTTAGGATTGTGAAGTGTTGTGCGAAACCAAGGATAACGTAAGGAAATTAATGGAAAACTAAGATTCATGTTGATACTCAATGAGAGACATTTAATATTAGGTTTCTAAGCTGGTAGATTAATCTCTTTTTGAAGCTAAGAGCAATAATCTCTTAAATTTTTGGTTTGCATATATGATAGAGAAGTGACTTACAGGTGAAATATATTTGGAGAGGGTGATATGAGGAATTTGGAACAAAGGAAGTCCAGGATTCAAGAAAAACAACTATGAAAAGAATGTGACATAACCTATAAATTTGTGTTTGCATTAGAAAGGTGTTTTTTGATAATTAGGTTTGTATAGATGTTGAATGGAGTGTTACTTGTGTGATTAATATAACTGGATGAATGACATGCATGCATTGAGAAAGGTAACTGTTTTATTGAGGATTTTAAGAACTAGTAGACTATGTGTCATTATTGGAAATTATTTTAAAATCATTATTAGCGAGGTGCAAGTGTGATATGCATGATCAAGAATTCTTATACCTATGAAGTAAAGACTCGTAGCTAAATATGAGAAAACAAGGTATTGGTTGTGTGTGCCTATATTAAATACTTGGGAGGAAGTTTGAATGCGAGTATATGAATTGAAATATAGCTATAGAGAAAGAGTGCCATGATTTGGAAGGTTTCATTAGTTTTATTACATGAAGCATTCAACTATTTCCTTGGAAGAGATTAAAGGATTTAAAATTGTCATCAAGGGTAACTATACCATGTTCTGCTACGACTAAACAAGATAATCATCTTAGAGAAACTTCTTTACACTCTTCAGCTTGGAATATTGGAAAGATTAGAATGTAGAGGGAATGAAAATTTTCATATAGATGAAGTCTAAAACCCTGGAATAGAGTTGAGTGAAAATTATTGCATAAACTAAGCTCTCGGGTTCATAGAGCAGGATTTATCAAGCTAAACTGGGGCTAAGATTTTGAATGCCTAGAAAATGGAATACACGTATGAAACTTAGAATTATTAATGGTGAATGAACCTATTGTAATATTCAAGAGGAAATTTTATTTTTCCATGCGTAGATTGTGGCTGGTCTTTGACAGTTTGGGAAGAGGAAAAAAGACACAGTCCAAAGCATAATTCTTGGGGTCCACTTTCAAAAGACAGTATAGTTGCATTTGGAGTCTGAGATTGAAATTTTATACACATATGAAAGACCATAATGGGGATACTCAAAAAAACTAATTTTCATTCATTGAACTTTCACAAAGACCAATAAATTCATGACATTAGTCCTAAGATGAACTAGTGAGGGTTTGTGAACAAAATTGCAAAAAGGAGGGGAGTAAGAATTTTATAGAGAGTTGATAGTTGATATTTTAGAGGAAAGTTGGCATAGACAAAGGTGATATAATAATCCTTGATTTACCTTCTAGATAGCCTTGGAATTTTAAATACATGCTTGGAGCAAGAAATTTGACTTCAGAGGTATATATGACGGTCTTGTTGAAAAGAGAGTAGTGAGAGAGTATTTGGGTGAATTGAATGGATTTAATTGTTGTTTTCTAATAGTGTGATGAATTTTCAGGAAGGGGAGGAAGATTAAAAATTGTTGAGGTAGAGGATGATGAAGATGCATGCTTAGTCTAAGAAACCAAGAATAAGAGAGGCTCAAGATGATAGATTTGAATAAATTGATGAAGATTAGGGACATAATGCTCTAGCACCTAAATTAATAGAGATTGTGTGGGTTAAAAATATTCCAATAGAGTAAAATAAATGATGGGGTCATAGGTGAAAAGAAGGGAAAATTTGCATGTTATAACTAGGAAGCTTGTAAAGAGCAATAAAGGACAGTATTGAGAAAGTGAGGAAACAAGTTGTTCTCTTGATGAGAACTTATTGTGAGGGTGGATATGGCATTGTGTGAAGGTTAGAAGATAGAGTATTAGATTCATATCTACTATTTAAGGTAAAAAAAAATTATTCTTACATTTTTAGGCTAACTTGGGCATTATGAGAAGCTTGATAATTCCTCATTTGTAGATTTTGACAAAGTAAATTTGTTGTTTTCTCTCAACCTGTATCATGCACATGAAGAATTTGTATAAGGTGAATACATCACATTTATACATCATACATCATGTTATTCATCATCATGTATATGCCCTTGTCTACGCATCTTACATCCTACACTACTAATATTACATATTGTATTATTCATTTATCTACATACCATACATATTACACCAAGCATTTTCACACACATTCTACATGATATCCTATTCTTCCTTATATATAACTCTAACATTGCATCCTCTTACATTCTACATTACTAGGCTATATACATACACTATACGACACCCTATACATTAAATTTTAAACATCTTACACTTTTCGCAATGCATTTTACACGTCGCATACAGGCATATACCACTAATCACATGGTCAAATTTTATCATTACTACGTTTTATTCTACCCACTGCACTCATTACCTAATGATGCACTCTAGTTCCCGAATCCACACTATATTACCAAGGGTTTACAAATCAAATGGACCTTATATTCATCACACAACCTTTCATCATGTGACAATCCTAGGCTAGTGACATACGCTTTAGGCTAAATCATCACCTATTCTATCGTTTTTTAGTGGTATACACCTTATGTTATATCACCACTCCCTAATGTTCATCTCATAGTGACATACATTTTAGGATAATCTGTCACGTATTTTATCATTTTTTAGTGGTCTACACCTTAGGTTACATCATTACACCCTCCTTACATTTTTAGTGAGATACAGTTAGTGTTAAATCATCACTTGTCTATTCCTCTTATAGTGATATATGCTTAGGATAAATCATCACTCTTACATTCATTTATTCATGATATACACTTCAGCTATAAGGTTCAAGTGTACATCGTCCCTAGGTCACATCTCATCACTACACCTACACATTCATTCATTGTGTGTTAAACACAACACGCACACATTGACCATTTCCCAATGATGGACTCTCGTTTATGGTTCATTTTTTATTACCGAGGGGGAAAAAATGAACCTAATTGCATAAATTTCCATCCAATCGAGGGGCACATGGATCCTATCACTCCATTTTGCATTCCATTCCATCCATCCACAACATGTTGCATATTATGGTTACTTATACTCTTTCTTACTTTTTTAGTTCATGATCTCTTTACTACACATACTAGTTTGATTACTTTTATTTCATTATCTATACCATCCACACATGCATGTTCATGCCTTATTCTAGTTATGATCATAGATATAGGTCTCTTATACACAACATGGCTGCTCGCCTTCTACCCTTCCTACACTAGTCATTGGGGGAATCCACATTCGTCTCTTCTAGGTGTTATTGTTTCATTTTGTACTTAGCACTTTACATTACTTGATTATACACACTTTTGACATACTAGTTATCTTTCTAACATGCTAACGGGTGCTTCATGTGAAATATTTTTTATGCAGGGATATTTGTTTCCATATTTGTTTACTTATATTATCTGGTATTGTCTTCCATTGTTTCTTATTGTTTGCGGGCCTTGCCCTATGTTTGGTGTGAACACTTGTTTATTGTTTGCAGCCATGATGGCCTTGTGTGTCTTACAATATCATGAGTAATGTCCCATGGTTGTAACCTATTTTGTGTGGCTTACTTGTCTTCTTATGTGTTTACACTACTTTTCTTAGTATCTTACACACTATTTGTGTAGCTTATACATTGTTTTCTACATGCATGTGTGTTTTCACTTATCTTTGGCTAGCCTTCTTGTTTGTGCGTGCCTTGATTTCTACCAAGTAATTTTCAATATTACAGCATACATGTGGTTGGTCCTCTTTTTGGGATGCATTCTCTTATCATAGACGTCACATGTGCCTCCAAACAAGGGGGCATTATTTGATGGTTTTACATACTAACATAGAATATTTACACCAATTCAATTCAGTGTACTTTCCACCCTATGCATTATGGGTTACATATAGTGAGTGGGTATAGACCATTCTATGAACCCATACATAGTGGATTTTATAGGACATGGTGTCCTTAGCATTCTAGGAAGAAATTACAGGCTTGGAGGCTACAATGGGTGTGCCTATCTACACTACTTCATCCAGTGGCATTGGATCACCTAAAAAACCAAGACATACAAATATCTCTACAAACATTTAGGGATTCAACTAGAGCTTGGAGGACATAGAGCATTTCATCCCTAAACTTCTTTGGCATATGGCATGAGATCACCCCACAACCTTGCAGTATAGGATATCCTTCTACACTTTCTATCTGGACATGGATCAAGTGCACGTGTTCCATTTAGATTTACGTTTATATTTTCCATTTACATTTTCATATTTTAAATTTACACACACATGTATCTTTTACGTAGAATTTTTGAACTTGCATACATACATATTTGACTACTTGATCATTTTCTCCTTGCAGGTCCATCTGTATGACAAACAAACAATCAAATGGGGGAAATAACAAGTAATAACAACAATGAAAACAACAAAATTCCACTAAAGCACACATGCTTTACTAACCATGTAGGTACACTACACATTGCAGCATCTACACACGTGTTCTGCCCTAGGTTCACTCTCATCACTTTTTATTTTGTGCATTTTTCATATTTAGTTTCCACGATCCTCCATATTTTTATCATTCCATGTTTTTTCTAGTCCTTCAGAATGCATTCTTCATCATTCTACATCAGTATCAGGTATGCATCTCTATCTACTTTATGTTACTGAGCTTTCCACTCACCAACATAAAGTGGGGGGGAAATGTAGTCACAAAATCATGCACTTTAGACATTTATTTATCTCGTTCTTATACTACTATTTAGAAGGTTCTTGATGGAAAAAAAAAGTACTAATTAACCCCCTTCTTTTGGCCACTTTTTTTTATTTTATTTCATCATTAAAAACCTCTTGCACCCTTATGCCCAATCGGATTCTATCATTTTGTATTATTTTAGCCTTAGTTAGGGCACCCAGATTCATACCGGGCGCCCGTGGGTGCCTTGGTCCCACCAGGGGCACCCTAATCCTTCTAGATTTTTCCTACCACTTCTTGGGATCTTTCTAGCCATTTTACATCTTTATCTTTCGTGTGGTCAGCCTTTTTGGGGTTAATGACATAATTAGATCAAGAAAACCCTATAAATATAAAGTTATGAGACTTCATAGAGGAGTATTGTATTAAATTACATGCACACATGTTATTACAATTTCTACATTTATTAATTTCTCTCTATTTCACATAGTGCATATCTATCGAACTACAAGCATATCCATTGAAACCCTAGTGTACCTTTCTTTAGGCCTGCGTAGGTGTTGGACCCTACTGTAATAATTGTTTTCAAATGTCCCCATTGGTTTAGGTATGTATCCATTTGTTGGGATGTGCATGAGTCACTCTGGATGCACAAGTGTTTGAGTTAAAATTAAAATAGTTTTTCTTCAAACTGTAAAGATAATTTTTGTGTTTTTCTTGTGGTTCGTAGGCTCTAACAAGTTATTGCATGTTTATTTTTGGCTACTTAACTAACGTAGTTTAAGTGTTTCATTTTCTTATTTAGAAAGGGATTTTTCAAAGTGTGTATGCTCTATCCTCACATCTTCTAGGTGATCTTGGGGATCAAAAACACATCTAAAAACCTTCTTATCACTTTTGAAAACACTTATTTTATGCTTCCTATATTGATTAACCTTTCAAAATTGGTTAAAATGAACTCTATCTTTGTAAACACGGTTAAATTATTTTCCATAAGGATTGTTTTAGTAGAGTTTTATGCATTTTGTATGCTCTTCCTTTGTGCCTTTTTGGTGATCTTAGGAATCAAAATCAACACACAAACTCTCTTTCTTGATATCATTATTTTTGGTGGAAAATTACTGAATCTATACGTGTAGGGTGTAATGCTTTTCAAATAAAGGAGTCACAAAAACAAAACCTTCTAATATGTGTTTTTGTACAAGTTTCCAAATGGTGTGCTACTTAAACCACATTAAATTAAGCATGATAAAAAAACACACCACTTTCATCACACTGTATTACAAGTTTCAGAAAAGGGTACATCCATATCCACTCAACTAGAACATAACCCCTTTGGCATAATGCCTTAAGATATAACAATGGGGGTGGTTATAGGAACCCTAAAGTAATCCACCATTGAGTAACCTCATGGATGAAATAGGAAGCACTCCACTTACCCACTTGAATAGATTTTACATTGCAAGTTATAGTTAAAGTTGTATGTATTGCGACCTCAGTGATAATACACGTGAACACATTTATTGCTCATTATATTTGAAGGGGTAAAGTAAATCCAAGATACTCCCAAATTATTTGGTGTGACTCTTTGGGTAAATCGAGCTCACATTTAGACAACTTGTGACACCTAGTTGAGTGACCTTATTAGGAAATCCATTCTGTCTTGGAGCCCACTTTGCTAGTTCATATCACATCAAGACATCACAAAGTGGTGACTCACTTGGAGTCTGAACCTTGTTTTTTGAAAAAGTAAAAGAAACCATGTGAGTTAGATATAAATGTATTTCATCACAAAATTAAATGACATGTCACTTAGCATAGTTTATTTCTCGCCTTCAGATGAGGTGAAGCTCGACCCAAGTGGTGCTTAGTTTATTTTCATCTTTTAAATCTATACCCTTGCATTCTCACTACCCATTTGGAGTGAGAAGGAAGCATACCTCACGAGTCTTATCAAATACATTATTAGCCACTTTTTTTCTATGTACACCCATCCGTGTTTGTGGAGCCTGGGTTGTTAAACATCTAGATTGTGCAAGTACACTTTTGTGTCTTTGATAGTACTTTGATCTTGATTTCAAGATTGTCTTCATTAATGTGATTTCAGTTCATCATTATTTCTCCTTAAGTTATTATTATTTTATCACAGTCTAGCCCTATAATTTTGGTACTTACATAGTATTTTCAATTTTGTGAGAACTTAGTATAAGTCCCTTTATTGTACAGTTATGCTACTCACACAACTAAAAAATTCTTGTTATACTCATACGTAGTTTTAGTTCCAACGTCATCTGATTCTTTTGAGAGTGTTAATATTACCTTATGTATACTGAGATGATATCATCTTGATACTAACACCTTGCTTGCTAGGTTAACATGTAAAGATAGTGTTGTTACGCTATCTACATTCATAACTTCCATTTTTTAAAAATCTTAGGTTTTTTTGGCATTTAAATTGGTCTTATTATATCTCATGGAGAGATCGCATCGATATCACTTTGATATTTAGGCCTTGTTAGTATTCTAACTTGACCTATATATTAATAGGTTATTGTCACTATCTGTTTTGAACCCTTCATTGGAATCATAGTTTAGGGTATAGTATTGCTAAACAAAAGTTTGAGTGATTGTTTGATTTAAATATGAGTGTTCTTTGAATGATAAAATGACTGCATAACATTACATCTAGAACACACTGGGATATTTTGACACTACATCAAATGAATTACACAACATATGCCTACATTTCATACAACTTTTATGGCATTTAGAAAAAACCTAGTAGAACTTCAACTAGTAATGCCTAGAATCACGAAAATGGCATCTAAACCAAATGAGAGTGACTTAGAATAATTTCCTTTTGAATCCTTCCCATTTAGCAGGAATAACTTCACACCTCTCTTTTTGTAAAATGGACAAGGGAAATTTTACAGGTAACCATGCCAAAATTTCATTTTGGTCCCCTGAAAAGGTCTATTAACATTCAAAATGGCCTAAAGGTTCCCTTCCAAAAATCAAGTTTTAAGAACTTAGCCATTTTCAGCCTTTTTGAGCTGGGCGCAAAAATTGTTGTGGCAACATCAAGAAAAGTGTGCCCCTTTGAAGATCCTTTGGCACCCTAAAAGGCATGTCAACATGACAAGAGTTGCGCCCCTAAGGTGCTAAGAGTTACATGCCAGCATCCTCAAACCTGCGCCAAAGAAATGCGCTTAAGGCGCAAAAATTGATGTGTCGACACATAAAGAATGTGTGCCCCCTTTTCTCCTTGGTGCTGAAAATGTTATGTTGACATCATCTTAAGTGCGCCATAGGCGCTGAAACCTCCATGTCGACACTTCACCAACCACGCCAAAGGTGGTTGGTGGTGCAATAAATGTGCATTTTTCTATATATAGGTGCATTCAACCTGTCATTTTCATGAATTAAAAATCAAGAAAAGTCTTTCCTCTGCGCTTGTCAGTTATCCTCGTCAGCCTCACGTGTCGTTCCTCATGCTTGTGGATCCCACATCTGTCCTTCGTCATTATATATATCCTGGTAAGTGGTTTCTACCCATCTTGTTGTTGTTTGTGGTTTTTATGTCAGGTTAGGTGATTAGGATTGTATGTTAAATACAATGAACCTAAAAAGAATTTAACAAACCAAATCAGCCAGCTGAAAACCCCTCTTCCCACTCCTTCCAGATCTACAAATCTGGGAAGGCTCTACCTCTAAATAAACCATCCTTTGTATCTGAGAAGGCTCTGCCTTGCTGCAAATCCCACCAACCCTCTCTTTGACACTTTGCAAAAATTAAAAAAGGAGAGAAAAGGGTCATGCAAAGGGAAAAGAGATCAGACAATGCAAAAAGTAGTCTTTTTTCCTTTGGCGCGCTGTCCTTTCATGTTGCAAACCACACAGTCACGCCATAGGCGCACTGTCCCTATATGTGACATATTCTTAACCTACGCCAGATATAAGCACTTAAAAATCTCCTCAAGGCACTAGGCGCATCCCAATCAACATCAACATTATATGTTGTGTTCCCCAAATCCCGCCCTTTATAAACCCTTTGGCGCATTAAGCTCCTATGCAACACATTCCAAAACCATGCCTTGGGCGCACTGTAAAACCATGCAACATCATCTTTGGCCTTGCCCAGTTAGCAATTTTCATAAGGCACTGGTGCATGAACCTTAACACCAACACTACATGTTGTGTATTCCAAACCTGCGCCCCGCGCCTTTCTCTTTGGTGCTAAGATCTTTCATGCAACACTCCTGAAAAGTGTGCCCCTCTATAATCCTTTGGCGTGGCTTTCCCCCTTTCAACACAGGTGCATATTTTTGCATGTTGACATCCTCAAAAGTGCACCCAGCCTGTTTAAGCCCCTGCAACATGCTATAAACTGTGCCTTGTGCCTTAAGGCTTATAATAGCTCATTTTCCATTCTGCAAGTTGTTATTATGAATAACATGATGGCTGACATGGCTCTTCTGTGTTGGACTTCTCTGATTCTCCTTGCAGAACAACAACAGCTATCCTCAAGCTCACACATGTCTCGTTGAGCAAGAAGCCAACTAAATCTAAAGGAAAAGCTAAGTTGACAGAGCAAGAAATGAAATACAAATATCAGAGAGTCAGGATGCCTGACTCACTTGTAGAGTGCAGTCTCGACATCAGAGACTCAGAGCTTGGGCACATAGATATGGATGACTTCTGGGAAAGAACCACAAAGGTTACCGGTGGCCCATGGATGGACAAACTGGTAGGCAGCGGGCTACACTTTGCAGCTGGACTCCCAGTAAGTGCTATAAACAATGAGTTCATCATGATAGTGGCCCGTTGTTACAATAAAGACACAAGATGTGTCGAAGACAAGGAGGGAAAGGTGGTCATTAATCTCACAGCCCGACACTTTGAAGTCATGTTAGGCATTCCTCACCATAGCCAGTATGTGGCAGTAAGCTGAGAAGATTGCATAAAGACTTGGACCAATAATGAGGACAAGTGCATGCAGATGATGAATGAGGTTTACCTGAAGAACAAAAAGGTGGTGAGTAGATGGCCACAGACCATCCACCGCAGTGACTTCTCAGAGGAGCTAAGTGATACCATCACTTTCCTCAGCAGAGTTTTCAGACTTCCTGATGCCCACTACTTTCACAAATGGATGCTCAGGTACTTAGAGACCATAAGCAAGAATGTGCCTGAGCAACGTTTCGGCTGGGGAGAGATTATCAGTGATACTATCTCGCAGCAACTCCAACAGGTTTCAATGACTGGGAGGTTCTATATGAACTCCTATGTCGTATATGCCGCTGCCTCAGAGAGAGAGTACCCAGGACTGATTCAAAGTGGGGTATGGCCTCAGGTCAAGATATATGAGTACTACCGGGAGCTAAGGCTCGAAGCCAGTATCACCCAGTTCAACAAGATCAATGATGCCTTCTTTCTATGAGGTGATCTACCTAATGAGGCCAAACATGAGGCACGGTCAGACCAGCATGAGCGTGGTCGCTGCCACAAAGAAGTGGGGGGCTTTGTTTACACAATTCCCCACCTTCACATATCTCAGAGCTGCCAACTTCCTGGGAGAACCAACAAGGTTGCCAAGGTATGCAGGGCCCAAGCTGATCCTTCTGGAGCTCTCAAGGCAGCTAATTACATATCATGAAAAATGTATGAAAAGGAAGAAGGGTGGAACTCCTTTCCCCCTCACGGTTGGTAGATACACCTGCGCCTCATTGGGTAAAGCCCGGGAAATGTTTGCAGAGCTGGAATTGCTCAACCTGAAGCATGATTTCCTAGCAAGGCCAACCTTCGACTACCAGGCTTGCCTCCCCAAGGAAAGATCGATCCCATCCATGTCCCTGAGATTGAGGACATATGGATAGACGTCAACCATGAAGTTGAAATCAGGTGAAAGGATCACTCCCGGCTGGCACTGGCAGAGATCATCCACTATGGAGTTGCCATCATCCCAAAATATTTCCAAGAAACTGATCAGGAAATTGATCAGGTTTACCTTGACATGGATGGGGATGATTGGCCATTTGCAAGCATCGATAGGACCAAGGCACCCAAGACCATAGAAGAAAGGGTCCAGCCCACGTTGCAACGCACCGAACATTGGTGCAAATGAAATGGTCTCATCTACCTTGGGGTGGATTTCACTACTTCCCCCTTAGGAAGAGCACCTCCAAAGCCAGATCACTTGCCAAAGGGAAAAGGAAAGGATGAAGTTGGAGAATCAAGCAAGCAGGAGAAAGCTCCTGATAGCCCTCTTTCTGCCTCAAAGAAAATAGTGGACTTAGTGTCCCCAGGAAAGGAAGAAGCGACAGATGTTCCAACAGACACATCCACTCAGGATGTTGTCACAGCTACAACTATGGAGGTGCCCTCCATTCCCTCTTCTACTCCTCTCCCTCCTCCTCAGGTAACCACTCCTTTGGTTGTTTCTTCTCCCATCTTCCTCCCTTCCATCTCCCTCTTCTTCCATCTTTTATTCCCTTGCGGATCTATTGCCCGGTATTCCCTCCATCCAACTACAGATTCCTTTCATCTCCACCTCCTTCTCCTCTCTTGTAGTGACTCTGAGCCCTGTAAACACTAGTGCATCAGACTCTCTATCCATGCCACCACCAAGTGTTTCCACTTTCTTCCCCGAGTCCACTACAGTTGCTCCCCCTTTCACCCCTGTTTCCTCTTCTTCTTCTGATCCTGATCCCCTAAGTCCTGGTTGGATCTCTGACCACCTGAGTCAACACAAGAGGAAGGTCCCCATTGCAGCTATGGACTTCTCCATCATTCTGACAAAGGGACCCAAGAAGCAAAAAGCATTAACTCGCTTCTCAAAAAGTGCCTCAGGAGAAAGGGTCATGGAGATAGCCTATCTGGATCCCATAAAGAAGAAGGAAGATCTGTCTCCTACAGACTTCACAGTGACTCAGGTCACAATGGGAACATCATCTGAAAGCCTGCAAGGAGAAGCCTTGTCAGCTGTTGATGCCCTCTGCAAGAAGCTTCAAGAGGCCAAAGAGGAGAAGAGAGTGCTCAAAGAATAGAACAAACATCTCCTCCAAGCTTTGCAGAAGATGGGCAGAGCTCCTTCAGCAACTACTGCAGAACCTGTTCAAGCTCCCAGCCAAGAAAAAATAGATGAATACATAAAGATTGTTGAACAGGGTACAACTGTGTCATCCTGGATTGAGAAGATCCTCCAGGATGGTCAGGTAATAATTGGTAGGTTCACGTTGCTGCACCAAGATATAACTCGGGGAAATAAAGAGCTACAAGCAGTAACGAGCTCCCTTTCTAAGGAGTTGGATAATGCTAAGTTACAGCAGGGAACATTCCAGACCATGGTCAACTGTTCGGCTGATGACCTGTTAAAGGTCGGCGTTATCGATCACCCGTGGGCACATTATAAAGCTCTCACTGCTTTAGATTACCGGGTCGATCAAATGGAATTCATCCTGGAAAGAATCGACAAATTCAAGGAAGAAGCCTTGGATGCACTACACAACATGGAGAAAATAGTTGCAAAGATGTCTCCTAGACTGCTCAGTGCATCTTATGAGTTAAGAGAAGTAGATGACACATTTCAACACTTCAAGGCTATTGTCTCTCAAGGTCTGGTGCAAGAGGTCACTTTCGATCGAGAGTCCATCAACAACCTCTTAGCCTGTTGTGACTTTATAGGCTCTTTGATCGATGCAAACGAAGAGTACGCTGATTTTCCTGACAAGCTCAAAAATGAGAAAGAGACTTGCGAAGTGATTCATGACCATTTCAAAGGTCCTGATCAGTATCAACTTCAAAAGATAATCAGCAAGTTTGCAGAGTATCGGGTGCAGTGCCACATTGACTCTCCTGAGCCTCAGCCAGAAGCTAAATTCGAGCCGAGAGATGATGATGAATAGCTTCCTCTGGGATGGATTTTCCATTTTTGTAAAATATTTAAAAGCATGTTGGCACACGTGATGACATCATCCATGTTGCACCATGGGATGATGCCATCCTAAAAATTGCCCCAAAGTCAACTTTTGACTTTTAGATATTTTGTAGATATTTTGTAAATAAGTGGTTGGCTTCTTTTTGTCTTCTTTCTCCTCCTCCTTCTATAAATACTGGAATACTTGTTGTATTCTGTGTGGACAGTTTTGTATGAAAATTAGAAGTGAGGAGAGAAAGACTTTGTACTTTCTTGTAACAGAAGAAAATATTAATACATACATTGAGACTTTGTGCTGAATTTATGTGTTATGTGCATTGGATCTCTCTTAAGTTAGATCTGTGTTCCTTTTCTGTTGGATTCTTTCTTGCTTTTGTCATTTGTTCATCAGTATTGCTTTATTTGTTTATGCAAGTAAGTTTGGCTCTGTTTACTACCAGCCCAAAGCATAAACCTTCTGACCGTTCTATCTTGGAATTCATTTCTTTTCTCCCTTCAGATCTATCCTTCCTCCATTCTTCCCCTCTCACATTTCCATTCATCATTCAGAACTACCTCTACTGGGATGAGATCCCAAACCCCCTGAAGGTAGAATACTGTAAGACTTGCACAGGTTCCTGCTGGTAGAATAGCAATAAACCAGTTTCACTTTGCTGTCTCAAAGAGGGGCTATGCCCTGCACACTGTTGGCCTGTTTCCCCATGATCTGCCCATCCGACAGATTTTCAAACCAACAGTTTTTGGTGACTCCACTGGGGATCAAACTAAGGAAATAATTAAAAAATTGTGAAAATCACTGCCAGATTGAAAATTTTAACTCTTTGTTAAAAATTAAATTTTTTTGCAGAAGTGATCAAAACTAAAAATTTCCTTATACAAATCCATAGATCTGGACCAGTTAGGAGCTTTTAGTTCGCTGAGTTTTTACAAAAATTTGTATATTTCCGTAGATTTGAGAATCTGATATTTTATGATAGTTTCGAAAAAACCTTGCAAAATTTAGTTCAAAGATCCGAAAATCAGCTTTCTAAATAACCCACTTTTTATCCTTGCTAATCTTTGTCAAAAAACCACAATCGGTTGTTATTAAAGAGGATAAAATTTTAAATATTAAAAAAGTACATGCTGCTGATTTTTGCTAGAAAAATCAGAAAATCAGCAAGTACAAACAAAAAGATTGTTGTAGATCCGTTCTAAATTATTGCAGATCTGAATGGCTACACTGGCGGGTGAACAATTTACTCATGGCAGAAGAGCTCATGGAGAAGTTGATCCAATCTTTGATCTACTTCAAAGGCACAATTTTAGTATCACACCAGCATGATTCACATCATTAAGTTCAGTGGATCGATCAGCAAGAAGTGCCTCACCTCCACGAAAGAGCCAGGTTTCACAAGGTGCTTTGACATCTATCTGCAGTGCTCTTTTGTTAAGCGGAACCACGCTCCCTGCTCATGTTCTTTTCCCCACATTTCAAATGGCAGTACCATGGGGAAATTCCATGGGCCCTCTTGCACTGCCGCATCCAGTTCATGCCCTCCCTCATGGAAATTGCAAGAATTTCCCAAAATTTGATGGGAGTGGAAATCAAAGCACGGATGCACATATTGCTGCATTTATTATGTCATGCAGTATTCTAGATGTAACTCATGAAGATGTATCTGTGTGTCTCTTTCTCGAGACCTTGCAAGGGCCTGCATCAGAGTGGTTCCAACATTTACCAGCCGGATCCATCACCAGTTGGGCCACATTACGAGCTGCGTTTGAAGACAGGTATAAGCCTTCAGAAGACGTGTTTGCGTTACTATCAAAGATCACTCACTTGAAGAAGGAGGCCAATGAAACTATGCATGATTTTATCACCCATTTCAATTCATTGATCAACCGTGTGCCGCCTGCCATGTTGCCAACACCAGAGAATCAAAAGTGTTTCTTTGTGAATGCCATGAGTTCAAGAGTAAGTTTCTTACTTTTACAAGAACAAATCACCACCTTGGTCCTCACTCAAGCTGTGGCCATTCGGATAGAGGACAACCTGCTTATATCTGGTGAGTTAAAATGAGAGCCATCCAAATCAAAGGCTTCAACTCCTTCTCAAGCCACCTCATCAGATCCAGCATTCCAGAAGATGGTAAATGACTTGCTCGCATTGAAGAAGAAATTAGCTCAAGCTTCGTCTAGCACTCCATACCGGGATATCCCACGGAGGAACTTCACTCCCAACAACCCCTCAAAGGCCGCGGTTACCTACTGCTGCTCCAAGGTTAGCACTTGAGGCCCCTCTGATTAATGCCTTGGTCGAGATCGAAGAAGATGAGAAAATTTATGAAGAACCTTCGTCGCAAGGTGAAGATGATCAAGATGTCGGTGAACCGACTGGTGACTCTACAATCGGGTATATGGAATTTGAAGATGAGGAATCTGATGAAGAGGAAGGTACCCAAGGGTATGCAAGTGGATAGTCATATGCTATTTTCACCCGCTCACAAGGAAAAGAAGCAGAAGTTGCTGCTAAGATACAAAAGGAAAAGGCCATATTAAATACGCCTCCAACCATTGCTAAAAGAGGTAATCCCCTTCCTGCTCAACCTCCTATCAAGCCTTTTGTGAAGAAATATTTTCCTCCTGTTTCTCCTCCAAATCAACCTCCCTCCAGTTCCATAAAGACCAGTACCACTCCTCTACCATCGTGAAATGAAGGACTCATTCCTTCGTCAGTGCAACCCTTGGTCACATTCGATATAGTTGATCATGCCAAAAGGACCAAGATCCAAATGTCTGAAGCTGAGTACCTTCAGTCTAACCCTGAGCAACTTGTTAGATTAACCAAGTATATTCAAAGTCAAGCTGCCATCTCTCACCCTATTTCTCCAAAAGGAATTCTTTCCACTCCTCCTGCATCCCGCATAAATGTTGCCTCGACGTCTGCATCAGGTAAAATTGAACCTTTTTACCTTTCTCTCTTGATTAATGGTCACAAGTTAAGCAACTGCATAATTGATTCTGGAGCATCTGACAATGTCATGCCAGCAAAGGTCACCCATGCTTTGGGCCTCACACTCACTAAACCTTTCGGCAGGTGTTACTCCATGGAAACCAAGTAGGTACCATTAATAGGTCAGATCAAGGATGCATAGTTCGCATTCGCAGCATTCCCAGAGAAAAGAGTTAAAATGACTATTCTCATAGCTGATATTCTAGCCGCCTACGGGATATTACTAGGGAGGAGTTTTTGTAGAGAAGTTGGTGGAGAAATCCATATGGACTGGTCCAAAGCCAGAATCCCTGTCAAAGGGGTAATGCAGACGTTGGAACCTGAATCACAAAAGAAATATCTGGTCACTAACTCTGATGACCCCAAGGCCCAGATTCTCTTCGAATCATCAAGGATGGGGAATTACTTCTTATCCACTGACTCCGATAAAATGGAGGTTCTCATCCAGGAGGAGGACCTCAACAAGATATGGACACTGCAGTTTGATGGCAGTTGTGCAACAAGTGGGTGTGGTGCTGGGGCCGTTCTGATATCTCCTGAAGAGGAGATTTTCCCTCTTTCCTTCAAATTACAGTTTTTCAATACAAACAACACCGCTGAGTATGAATCCTTGATACTTGGTATGAAAGTTACAAAGGAAAGGGGAATCAAGAATTTGAAAGTACAAGGTGATGCTGAGCTAATTGTCAATCAAGTGAAAGGCATATACCAAGTGAAGAATGACAGGCTCAGACACTACCGCAATGCAGTGTGGGACAACATCGAGGAGTTTGATGCTTTCTCAATCAAAGTAGTTCCACGGGCTCAGAACGACATGGCTGATTCTTTGGCTGTCTCGGCCTCTCTCATGCTCCCTCACCCAGGGTTAAAAATAGACACATATACCATTGAGGTAGTTTTCCACCCAAGTGTGCCAGATAATTCACAACACTGGCAGGTATTCAATGATGATAATCAGCTTATCACTTTCCTGGAGAAAGCTGAAAATTTCAAAGAGCTCCATTTCGATGGATCAACTTCTGCGTGTCGTGAGTCTCTCACGGGCCAAGTGCAGGAATCGACAGAAGATCAAGGCATATGTCAGCTCAAGGGAAATAAGATCCGAAAGGTTTAGTTTCCCTGGAATGATTATTTGATAAGCATGACCATTTTGTCAAGAAGAGGTGACAGGATGATCCCAGCTCTTCTCCAGAAACTGAATCTGTCAATTTGGGCACTACAGAACATCCTCGGTCTGTGAACATCGGGAAGTGTTGTACACCCGAGGAAAAGTGGAAATTTGTCAAATTGCTGAAAAGATATATGGATGTATTGGCATGGTCTTATGCCGATCTGAAGTCATTTAAGCCTAAGGAAATTCAGCATGACATACCACTCAAAGATGACGTTAAGCCTTTTCATCAAAAGCAAAGGCACTACAATCCCAAAATCTCAGGTACTATCCAGGCTGAAATTCAGAAGATGCTGGATGTGAGAATTATTTTCCCCATTCATCACAGTACCTGGGTTGCTAATATTGTACCTGTGCTAAAGAAGAATGGTGAAATACGCATATGCGTAGACTTTCGCAACCTGAACCAGGCATCCTTAAAGGACAATTATCCACTGCCCATAATGGATCAAGTTCTGTAGGTAGTAACAGTTCAGAGATGTTGTCCATGCTTGATGGTTTTTCAGGTTATAATCAGATTGAGGTCACACCTGAAGACCAATTCAAAACAACATTCACCACTCCATGGGGCACCTTCACCTACAGCAGGATGTCATTCGGTTTAACCAATGCCGGTGCCACCTTTCAACGTGTGATGGACTTCACGTTCAAAGGTATGATGGGAAAGGTCATCATAGTTTACCTAGATGACTTAACCGTGTTCTCTAAAAAATGAAGTGATCACTGTGATCATCTGGAGCAAGTCTTGATTAGATGCCGAGAACACAGAATTTCTCTGAACCCTAAGAAGTTAGTTTTTTGGGTCACCGAAGGAAAATTATTGGGACACATCATTAGTAAAGAAGGCACAAAGATAGATGTCAAAAGAGTCAGGGCTATTCAGAGCCTTACCTTGCCCACAAGCAAGACCAGTGTTCACTCTTTCTTCGGAAAGGTAAATTTTCTCAGACGCTTTGTTCCTGACTTCGCTGAAAAGACTCGTCATATATCCAATATGATGAAAGGGTCATAAACATTCTGATGGAGTGAAGAAGGCAAGATGTCATTCGAGGATATAAAAGCCTCTGTTGCTCATGCACCTGTCCTGGTATGTCCAGACTTCTCCAAAGATTTCATTATGTACAGTTATGCATCTGCGCATACTGTATCGGCTATCTTAATGCAGAAGAATTCTGAGGATGTTGAATCCCCTATTACTTTCATGAGCTCTCCTCTCAAGCCTCATGAACTAAAGATGTCACAACTAGAAAAGCATGCCTTCACCGTAGTAAAAGCAGTCAAGAACTTCCGCTACTACATACTGAATTCTCATACAGTAGTGTTGGTTCCAGACATGACAGTTAAGTCTATCCTGACTCAACAGGAGTTAGGGAGCCTACGAGGGAATTGGATCGCAAAGGTCCAAGAATATGATCTGGACATCAAACCAACCAAGTTGGTAAGAGGTAAGGGCCTATGTCAGCTTATGGCTGAAAATAAAGACCCAGAGGCACCTAAGGAGCAAGCTGCTCATGTTGATAAAGAACAAAGTGAACTGGAGAAAGTGGATTCTTTACCCATGGTTTTGTTTGTCGTGACCAATGATGAATGGTATTCAGACATCACTTTCTTTCTCACTTATGGTGAGTGTCCAAGGTCACCTAACCACAAAAGAAAAGTGGATGGTGAAGCTCAGGGTGGAAAGGTATGTCATTTGGGATGACGGGTTGTACAAGCATGGAATTGATGGCATCTTCCTACGATGTGTTGACAAGCCGCAACAGGTAAAATTACTAGAAATATTTCATGACTCAGCCTATGGTGGTCATTTCTCCTCTTCCGTCACAGCACATAAGATCATTCGGGCTAGGTACTACTGGCCAATGCTATTTCAGGATGCAGCCACCTGGGTAGCGAAATGTGAACTCTACCAACAGTTTGTTGGCAAACCAAAGTTGGCTGCATTTCCCCTCAGGCCCGTCATTATTGATGAACCATTCAGGAAATGGGGAATTGACTTTATTGGAGCACTCCATCCCCAATCGAGTGCCAGACATAGTTATGTCCTAACAGCAACAGATTACTTCACCAAATGGGTGGAGGCCATACCTGTCAAACATGCCACTTCTGAAGTTGTTTTAACTTCATCAAGGAAAATATCATCGTGATATTTGGCGTTCCACACAAAATCATTTCTGAAAATGATTCCAATTTCTCTTCATGAGAAGTTATTGGTTTTTGCTATGGATACGAAATAACTTTGGCTCATGCCTCTGATTACTATCCTCAGGGAAATGGTCAGGCAGAATCTAGCAACAAGAACCTGGTAACCATCATATGGAAGCTAGTTGATGAAAACCAGTGGTCCTGGCACAAGTCATTATATGATGCTTTGTGGGTGGATCGTATCACTCCAAAGAGATCTCTCGGCATGTCACCTTTTCAGGTATTATATGGGACTGATGCTGAAGTCCCTATCTCCATGGAACTTCCTGCTCTATGCTTGGCATGAGCTATCGAAGATGAAACTTTTCAAAGTTCTCTGGAAAAGAGAATTATGTACCTGACAGAACTTGAAGAGAAATGAGTAAAAGTGGTCGACAAGATCACCGAACATCAGAATCAAGTCAAGAGGTTGTTCGACAAGAAATCCAAGCAGAGATATTTCCAGGTAGGGGATCTTGTCCTTCTGTGGGACAAATGAAGAGAACCAAAAGGTATGCACGGAAAGTTTGACTCTCTTTGGAGAGGGCCATACAAAATCAAGCAGCTCAATGGAGAGAATAGTTTCTATCTCTCATATCTGGATGGAACTGAGCTCCCGCTCCCCTATAGCGGGCAACATCTGAAGCTCTTCAAGAAGTAGAGCTTCCTCTCTTCTTTGTACAAATTGATTTTGTTGTGTGTTTGCTTTCTGTTTGTTGTGTGTTTCCTTTCTTTCTTTTTGGTCACCCTTGTTTTTGACTCTCTGTAACCCAATGGATAGGCACATGAGATCTGGGATTCTCTACCCTTAAGTTTCACTCAAAGATAGTCCCCAGACAAAGCCAGCTGTTATCCTGTAAAATTGACAAGGGAAATTTTACAGGTAACCATGCCAAAATTTCATTTTGGTCCCCTGAAAAGGTCTATTAACATTCAAAATGGCCTAAAGGTTCCCTTCTGAAAATCAAGTTTTAAGAACTTAGCCTTTTTTCAGCCTTTTTGAGCTGGGTGCAAAAATTGTTGTGGCAACATCAAGAAAAGTGTGCCCCTTTGAAGATCCTTTGGCGCCCTAAAAGGCATGTCAACATGACAAGAGTTGCACCCCTAAGGCGCTAAGAGTTACATGCCAGCATCCTCAAACCTGTGCCAAAGAAATGTGCTTAAGGCATGAAAATTGATGTGTCGACACAAAAGAATGTGTGCCCCCTTTTCTCCTTGGTGCTGAAAATGTTATGTTGACATCATCTTAAGTGCGCCATAGGCACTGAAACCTCTGTGTCGACACTTCACCAACCACGCCAAAGGTGGTTGGTGGTGCAATAAATGCACATTTTTCTATATATAGGTGCATTCAACCTGTCATTTTCATGAATTAAAAATTGAGAAAAGTCTTTCCTCTGCGCTTGTCAGTTATCCTCGTCAGCCTCACGTGTCGTTCCTCATGCTTGTGGATCCCACATCTGTCCTTCATCATTATATATATCCTGGTAAGTGGTTTCTGCCCATCTTGTTGTTGTTTGTGGTTTTTATGTCAGGTTAGGTGATTAGGATTGTATGTTAAATACAATGAACCTAAAAAGAATTTAACAAACCAAATCAGCCAGCTGAAAACCCCTCTTCCCACTCCTTCCAGATCTACAAATCTGGGAAGGCTCTGCCTCTGAATAAACCATCCTTTGTATCTGAGGCTCTGCCTTGCTGAAAATCCCACAAACCCTCTCTTTGACACTTTGCAAAAATTAAAAAAGGAGAGAAAAGGGTCATGCAAAGGGAAAAGAGATCAGACAATGCAAAAAGTAGTCTTTTTTCCTTTGGTGTGCTGTCCTTTCATGTTGCAAACCCCACAGTCACGCCATAGGTGCACTTCCCACCCATGTGAGCATGAATCCTTAACCTGCGCATAGAACAAATCTTAAAAATCTCCTCAAGGTGCAGGCAAATACAATAACAACAACATTATATGTTGTGTAAACCAAACCTGCGCCCTGCACAAGCCAAACCCTTGGTGCATTAACCTATATGCAACATCTCCTAAAAACCACGCCAAGGTGCACCAAAAGAGCATGCAACATCAAGCAAATTGTGCCTTGTCAGTTAGCACTTTCCTAGGGCACTGGCGCATGAACTTCCTTAACACCAACATTACATGTTGTGTGTTCCAAACCCGCCCCGTGCCTTTCTCTTTGGTGCTAAGATCTTTTATGCAACACTCCTGAAAAGTGTGCCCCTCTATAATCCTTTGGCGTGGCTTTCCCCCTTTCAACACAGTGCATATTTTTCATGCAACATCCTCAAAAGTGTGCCTTGCCTAATTTAAGCCCCTGCAGCATGCTATAAACCTGTACCTTGCACCTTAAGGCTTATAATAGCTCATTTTCCATTCTGCAAGTTGTTATTATGAATAACATGATGGCTGACATGGCTCTTCTATGTTGGACTTCTTTGATTCTCCATGCAGAACAACAACAGCCATCCTCGAGCTCACACATGTCTTCGTCGAGCAAGAAGCCAACTAAATCTAAAGGAAAAGCTAAGTTGACAGAGCAAGAAATGAAATACAAATATCAGAGAGTCAGGATGCCTGACTCACTTGTAGAGTGCAGTCTCGACATCAGAGACTCAGAGCTTGGGCACATAGATATGGATGACTTCTGGGAAAGAACCACAAAGGTTACCGGTGGCCCATGGATGGACAAACTGGTAGGCAGTGGGCTACACTTTGCAGCTGGACTCCCAGTAAGTGCTATAAACAATGAGTTCATCATGATAGTGGCCCGTTGTTACAATAAAGACACAAGATGTGTCGAAGACAAGGAGGGCAAGGTAATCATTAACCTCACAGCCTGGCACTTCGAAGTCATGTTAGGCATTCCTCACCATAGCTAGTATGTGGCAGTAAGCTGAGAAGACTGCATAAAGACTTGGACCGATAATGAGGACAAGTGCATGCAGATGATGAACGAGGTTTACCTGAAGAATCAAAAGGTGGTGAGCAGATGGCCACAGACCATCCACCGCAGTGACTTCTCAGAGGAGCTAAGTGATACCATCACTTTCCTCAACAGAGTTTTCGGACTTCCTGATGCCCACTACTTTCACAAATGGATGCTCAGGTACTTAGAGACCATAAGCAAGAATGTGCCTGAGCAAATTTCGGCTGGGGAGAGATTATCAGTGATACTATCTCACAGCAACTCCAACAGGTTTCAATGACTGGGAGGTTCTATATGAACTCCTATGTCGTATATGCCACTGCCTCAGAGAGAGAGTACCCAGGACTGATTCAAAGTGGGGTATGGCCTCAGGTCAAGATATATGAGTACTACCGGGAGCTAAGGCTCGAAGCCAGTATCACCCAGTTCAACAAGATCAATGACACCTCTTTCTATGAGGTGATCTGCCTAATGAGGCCAAACATGAGGCACGGTCAGACCAGCATGAGCGTGGTCGCTGCCACAAAGAAGTGGGGGGCTTTATTTACACAATTCTCCACCTTCACATATCTAAGAGCTGCTAAATTCCTGGGAGAACCAACAAGGTTGCCAAGGTATGCAGGGCCCAAGCTGATCCTTCTGGAGCTCTCAAGGTAGCTAATTACATATCATGAAAAATGTATGAAAAGGAAGAAGGGTGGAACTCCTTTCCCCCTCACGGTTGGTAGATACACCTGCGCCTCATTGGGTAAAGCCTGGGAAATGTTTGCAGAGCTGGAATTGCTCAACCTGAAGCATGATTTCCTGGCAAGGCCAACCTTCGACTGCCGGGCTTGCCTCCCCAAGGAAAAGATCGATCCCATCCATGTCCCAGAGATCGAGGACATATGGATAGATGTCAACCATGAAGTTGAAATCAGGTGAAAGGATCACTCCCGGCTGGCACTGGAAGAGATCATCCACTATGGAGTTGCCATCATCCCAAAATATTTCCAAGAAACTGATCAGGAAATTGATCAGGTTTACCTTGACACGGATGGGGATGATTGGCCATTTGCAAGCATCGATAGGACCAAGGCACCCAAGACCATAGAAGAAAGGGTCCAGCCCACGTTGCAATGCACCGAACATTGGTGCAAATGAAATGGTCTCATCTACCTTGGGGTGGATTTCACTACTTCCCCCTTAGGAAGAGTGCCTCCAAAGCCTAGATCACTTGCAAAAGGGAAAAGGAAATAATGAAGTTGGAGAATCAAGTAAGCAGGAGAAAGCTCCTGATAGCCCTCTTTCTACCTCAAAGCAAATAGTGGACTTAGTGTCCCCAGGAAAGGAAGAAGCGACAGATGTTCCAACGGACACATCCACTCAGGATGTTGTCACAGCTACAACTATGGAGGTGCCCTCCATTCCCTCTTCTACTCCTCTCCCTCCTCCTCCTCAGGTAACCACTCCTTTGGTTGTTTCTTCTCCTCCATCTTCCTCCCTTCCATCTCCCACTTCTTCCATCTTTTCCTCCCTTGTGGATCTGTCACCTGGTATTCCCTCCATCCAACTACAGATCCCTTCCATCTCCACCTCTTTCTCCTCTCTTGTAGTGACTCCAAGCCCTGTAAGCACTAGTGCATCAGACTCTCTATCCATGCCACCACCAAGTGTTTCCACTTTCTTCCCCGAGTCCACTACAGTTGCTCCCCCTTTCACCCCCATTTCCTCTTCTTCTTCCGATCCCAATCCCCTAAGTCCTGGTTGGATCTCCGACCACCTGAGTCAACACAAGAGGAAGGTCCCCATTGCAGCTATGGACTTCTCCGTCATTCTGAAAAAGGGACCCAAGAAGAAAAAAGCATTAACTCGCTTCTCAAAAAGTGCCTCAGGAGAAAGGGTCATGGAGATAGCCTATCCGGATCCCATAAAGAAGAAGGAAGATTTGTCTCCTACAGACTTCACAGTGACTCAAGTCACAATGGGAACATCATCCAAAAGCCTACAAGGAGAAGCCTTATCAGCTGTTGATGCCCTCTACAAGAAGCTTCAAGAGGCCAAAGAGGAGAAGAGAGTGCTCAAAGAACAGAACAAACATATCCTCCAAACTTTGAAGAAGATGGGCAAAGCTCCTTCAGCAACTACTACAGAACCTGTTCAAGCTCCCAGCCAAGAAAAAATAGATGAATACATAAAGATTGTTGAACAGGGTACAACTGTGTCATCCTGGATTGAGAAGATCCTCCAGGATGGTCAGGTAATAATTGGTAGGTTCACCTTGCTGCACCAAGATATAACTTGGGGAAATAAAGATCTATAAGCAGTAGCAGGCTCCCTTTCTGAGGAGTTGGATAACGCTAAGTTACAGCAAGGAACATTCCAGACCATGGTCAATTGTTCGGCTGATGACCTGTTAAAGGTCAGCGTTATCGATCACCCGCGGGCACATTATAAAGCTCTCACTACTTTAGATTACCGGGTCGATCAAATGGAATTCATCCTAGAAAGAATCGACAAATTCAAGGAAGAAGCCTTGGATGCACTACACAACATGGAGAAAATAGTTTCAAAGATGTCTCCTAGACTGCTCAGTGCATCCTATGAGTTAAGAGAAGCAGATGACACATTTCAGCACTTCAAGGCTATTGTCTCTCAAGGTCTGGCGCAAGAGGTCACTTTCGATCGAGAGTCCATCAACAACCTCTTAGCCTGCCATGACTTTATAGGCTCTTTGATCGATGCAAATGAAGAGTACGCTGATTTTCCTGACAAGCTCAAAAATGAGAAAGAGACTTGCGAAGTGATTCATGACCATTTCAAAGGTCCTGATCAGTATCAACTTCAAAAGATAATCAGCAAGTTCACAGAGTATCGGGCACAGTGCCACATTGACTCTCCTGAGCCTCAGCCAGAAGCTAAATTCGAGCCGAGAGATGATGATGAATAGCTTCCTCCGGGATGGATTTTCCATTTTTGTAAAATATTTAAAAGCATGTTGGCACACGTGATGACATCATCCATGTTGCACCATGGGATGTTGCCATCCTAAAAATTGCCCCAAAGTCAACTTTTAGATACTTTTAGATATTTTGTAAATAAGTGGTTGGCTTCTTTTTGTCTTCTTTCTCCTCTTCCTTCTATAAATACTGGAATACTTGTTGTATTCCATGTGGACAGTTTTGTATGAAAATTAGAAGTGAGGAGAGAAAGACTTTGTACTTTCTTGTAACAGAAGAAAATATTAATACATACATTGAGACTTTGTGCTGAATTTATGTGTTATGTGCATTGGATCTCTCTTAAGTTAGATCTGTGTTCCTTTTCTGTTGGATTCTTTCTTGCTTTTGTCATTTGTTCATCAGTATTGCTTTATTTGTTTATGCAAGTAAGTTTGGCTCTGTTTACTACCAGCCCAAAGCATAAACCTTCTGACCGTTCTATCTTGGAATTCATTTCTTTTCTCCCTTCAGATCTATCCTTCCTCCGTTCTTCCCCTCTCACATTTCCATTCGTCATTCAGAACTACCTCTACTGGGATGAGATCCTAAAGTTATTAAGGTAAATAGACCAATATCACCTACCAAAGAATAACTCATTCAACATAAATTACAATAAATTAAGGAAATGCTTACTATGCTATAGGAAGGAAACATAGGACATAGTAGGAAGTACCTATATAAATAACAATGCCCTTACCCCTTCGATAAGGACATGTTGTAACAACCCTTACCAAAGCATTTTTCCATTCCTAAGTTCGATAAATATAAAAGTAAATGTGATCCTTGTGATCACATTAAGGAATTTTGTATGGCTTTTCAAGAGGTCATGTACAATGATAATTTATTAATACGAATCTTCCCTTGCAGCCCAGGTGCATTGGCATTGGAATGGCTATTTAGTATACCCAAGGGCTCCATTGCAACATGGCCCGTACTAGCGGAAAAATTTGTATGACATTATTCCTTCAACATGGAGAATTATATCACAATGAATGACCTTTACAATGCAAAATAGAATCCCAAAAATACCTTTATGATTTTCTTAAAATGATGGTGTGGGTTGGCAAGTTGTTTCCCATGTTGCTTGCTAGAAAAATAGATAGTAAGCATACTCATTCTTAACCTAAACCTGGAGATAGCCTTTCATTTGTAAATTCACTATGGCTCTAACTTTGATGAAGTTATAGAGAAGGGTAGTAAAATAAAAAATGATCTCATCAAGAAAGGTACACTTAAACTAGTCATCAAAGAAAAACATGAAGAAAAGACCTTAGATAAACCAAAATTCTTCAACAAAAATAAACATGTCATTAGTAATGGCATTACAGACTCCAAGAGATTCCAACCTGCACAAATTGTTCTGCTTTTAAATCTCTTACAAGGATCTTTCCCAAAGGCACCCACCAAACACACATTTACACCTCTAACCAAATCACTTTCAACTATACTTAAATAGTTAGATGTCTTGAAGATGGTGCAGTACCCAGCCGTGATAGTACCATATTTAGAGGATGCCCCAAAACCCAGTTGGTTCAAAGAGCATGAGTACTATGATTTCCATCATGTTAAGGGGCACCAAATAGATAGGTTCTTGAGAGTAATACATTATAAAAAAGACCTCATTGAAGAGGTCCAGTGTTCATTTTAAGAAGATACCTATGAAAAATTATTTTAGAAATTGTGGCAAATCTGAAAAATCAACTTTTAAATTGTTGGCGAATTTCTAAAAAATGTTTTGTGGTAAAGGTGATTTCACAGAGAGAAATTTTCCTAGTTTTGCAAAGTAGGCCGGGCATGTTAGCATATAGGTTGGGCAGGAAGGTTGGTCAAGTGAGTTGGATGGTTCAGAGGTTGGATGGGTGGGTTAGATGGCTAAGGGTTGGATGGGTGGGTTGGACGGTTAAAGGGTTTGGAAAGTTAAGGGGTTAGATGGATAAGGGTTGGGTAGGTGGGTTGGATGGTTGATGGCTTGGATGGTTAAGGAGTTGGACGACTAAGGGTTGGAAGGTGGGTTGGTCAGTTGAGGGGTTGGATGGCTAATGGTTAGACAACTAAGTCTTGGAAAAGTTTATTAATTATGGGTTGGGAGGTTTCCTTGGATAGAAAATATTTTTTAGCCATGTGTCCTTTGACCCATTTAGAACTCTATAAATACCCCTACAAGGTTCATTTCTTCACTTTTCTATGAAAATTTTCAATGCTCTGAGCTCTCCAATTTTTAATTTTTTGCCAAATTTCAACAATGGTAAGCACCACATCTACTCCTACACCCAAATTCTAATAAAAAAATTTCATGTTCCCACATATTGTAGCCCTACTGAAAGTAAAAAATGCACAAAAGGATTGGCTCGAAAAATAAAAATTTACAGTGCTTGTGGACATGCCCCAATTTGATACTGATACTTTAGTGCTTGATTACCTTCTCGCCTCTTACAATGAGAATGATGGAAATTTTTCTGTTCTCCTCATGCATCCAAGACATCATCAAATTTCATTCACAATTGAATCTATAGACATACATCGGTTAATTGGGTTACCATTCAAAAATAAGCCACCCGTTACTACAAAGGTTGTCCTCACAGATGAAGACAAAAAGTTTTTTGAGTCTCATTAGAGTGGGTAGGTTGATGGTAAATTTATTATTTAAAAATTCTTTTTATCTTAAAATTTTTCCACCACCAAAACCTCTAACATGTTTTTTGTTATTTCAGCTCCTCTTAATTGTTCATCATGAGGCCATCTTCTTCAAGGTATTACAAACCAATTATTTCTTGCAGTTGCATCACTTTTTTAGGTCAAGATTGTACTACAAGGAAGATCTGTAGACATTATGTATTGGGAAGTTCAATATTTATTACAGACACTAGCAGGTCAATAATTCGATTAGTGCACATATTTGTCCAACTAAATAAAAATAGATGTCTCCCATGCTAGCAATGCCAATCAATATGATAAATCCAAGACTATATTCTTTTGTGGCAATTTTATTATTTCTTTCTATAGAAGCGTTCTAAAAATTTCAAAAAGATAAACTTCCAACTGCAATTAATGATAAAATGATTGGTCTCAGTCTTGAAGAACAACATGTAATTGTTACTTTTACAGTTTTCTTGTTATAACAATTTCAAATTTAATATTTTTCAATAAAATAATAATTGTAAGAATTTATTTTGTAGAGAATAATTATATCTGCAACAACTCATAAGGAGGTAATTTATCAAGTTAAAGCCCCTACAAAGGTCTCTTCTGATTCTGACATGGATTTAGCAGAATCAACACCAGTAAGAGTTCCTCGTCAAAAGTGACCTAGGGGGTTTCCATGTGCATCATGTCTACCATCACATTTAACTACAGGTATGAAGTTGTCTTTTCATATAATTAACTAATTCAAATAACTAATATAGATTATCAAAGTAGTACTATATTTTAATATTTCTATTATGCTTTTTTACATTTATTGTATTCAGAAACTACTGAAATAGGTGATGATTATCAAACTCATTCTGACACACAAGATTGAAATGTTACACTTGTATCTCCAAATGTGCAAGGTAAATTGTAATATTTAATATTTAACATGTTTTATTACGTTACTACTTTTTAAAATTTACAAGGCCTAACAATATAATGGATTCTAACAATTTGTTCTTTGCATATTGAAGGTAATGTATCTTTTTGAGCACATTCCACTTGCAAGGAGGCAACCAATAGCGCCAACACATATAGTCCAATCAAAAATTGAATGCAAGAATCTAAGGTTTTCTACAGAATCAACTGGAACAGTTCATCCTAAACCACATAATTTCTTGGAATCTCACTAGATGGTGTTTTAAGTGTAACGGCCTCACAGATTTTCAATAACATCACCCTTGATGAGGAGTATTTGGGCTTTGATACTAGCTATGTTGACAAGGGAAACTATTTTGACACCCATGATATGATTCAATCTACTCCACCTCAACCAAAATAACAACAAAATGTGCATGAAGTATAGGACAGTGACTCTCCTCCTCCTCCAAGAAATGCTCCACAAACAGATGATGAAAAGACACATTTTATATTATAAAATATGATATCATATATTATGGGGGCAACAATTCAAGAGGTTGTAATGTCTGATGTGGATTTAGTGTGGTCTTGGGAGAGGAGAGCTAAAATTTTGATAAAATAAATAAATACCATAATCATGCTCAAAGGCGTTCACTTTTCACTACCATAGAGAGCCAACTGGCAAGGTAGGATGTTTTGCTAAACAAAGCTTAGTCAGGGATAATTTCCTACACTAATAATTACAACAATGAAATTATAGACATAATGTTAAACAGGTAGGCAAATTTGAATGCTAAAGCATAGACTTACTACAAAAATGGGCTAAAGACAAGACAAATGTTTTAATAGCAATGATGAAAAAGAAAAAGTTGTGGTGAGTGGGATTTATGTTTTACATAAAAAATCCTAATATTATAAGCACTGAAATATATTTGTTTAACTTATCTAATAGACTAAAATTTTAATATTTTTGTTTTGCAGGAAAAATATGAAAATTTAAATAAAGAAGGAGCTATATTTGAAGCACATTTAAAGAATACCCTTAAAAGCTTGAATTTGTTTGTATAGTTGAAGGAAAAAGTCATAGTAATAAATAAACAAAATAACACATTGAGAAGGATAATCAAGGAGCATAAGATGGATCCAGAAGTGTTACTGAAAGAAAAAATAGATGCAGATGAAACACTTTTGAAAGTAGGAGATGTAGCGAGGGAGGAGCTGAATATTCTTGAAAATATCAATACCGCAACATTTGAGATTTAGCATAGCATCAGAAGATTTATAACGCAGATATCTCTCGTGATACATAAGAAACATGCTAGTGAAGTTCACCATTCCTCCACCTCTTATTCTGTAAGAAAAATATCAATCTTCTCCTGTCCTTACATAAAACTTGTCTGGAATTTGAATATGCTAGTGAAGTTCACCATGTGATAGGTTTGTTGTCACAATTCCGACAGTGGTGTAGGAATTAAAAGATAGTGGCCAGCCAATTTTTTTTTTACTTTTTATTCTGTGAGGCAGATGTAAGGAAAACTATGATTTAGAATCATAGGTAGAAAAGAGGATGACTTCATAATGTGTCCTTATATGAAAAAACTTGTTTGGAAGCTTTGAAATGTATTGAAAACCCCCTTTTTGTAATTGTATTGGCTGACAATGCTTTATGAATTTGTACTTTTATTCATAAAGTAATCCACCACATGAGAGAACAATTTCAAGAGTACTTTGGGAATTGGAATTGTAACTATATATTGTTTGTTTGATTTCTACATAATATAAATGATGTTTATGTCTCTTTGTTTATGTAAATGTTGCTTAAATTTACTTGATTTTGTTTGTTTAAACTATTTACGTTTTTTATTTCTTGTAGATGTAAAATAAATCAATTAACAGATATAAAAGATAGATATTTCCTTATTTTAGTTTTAAAAATAAATACAAACAACAAATATATAGTATTGTATTTATTGAAAGTTGTAATATTTGTATGAAATACATCAATAATTATAATTTATTAAATTAAATTATTGTAATGAAATTTATATGAATTGAAATATTCCTAGGTCAACACTTTCATTTGTGTCTTGGAAATCAACTCTAACATGATCTGTGGATGTGTCTCTGTCCCCTGGGTCAAGTAGAATATTGCTAACTCCTCTTATTTCTACTAAGGAATTCCATAATGTGAGTGCTCTATCATAAGGGAAATACTCCACTGAGTAACGTGATACATACAACCTCAGACAACTTTCTAGATTCCTATCCAATCTATTTCAAAATTTTGATTTTAAAAAGGATAGTGCACTGAAAACCCTCTCATCTTCCACAGAACCCAGAATCATAGTTTGAAAGAGTTCATACAACTTAATATACTCACTCAAATCTTCACTTAGAATACTACTGGAAACAAATATCCTTCCAAATCCTTTTGATGGCACCATAATCCTATGGGTTTTGTAGAAGTTGAACTTGTCTTATCATAGTATTAGAAAAATCCATTGACTGGGAACTAAGTATTTTTCTTTGTAAAATACCTTCTACAAAAACTCCATTTATCTCTTCATTCTTAGAGAAATGGTCAGTTATATTACTCATGTTTTTGACAAATGAAGGGTTGATAGATGTATAAGGTTTGCCACCAGACAAATTCCAAAAATGTGGATTTATAACTCCCATTTCTTCAAGTATTTTATCATTTTTGAATCTTTCCTGGATCTCTTTATCTAACGATTCGGAGATCTTTCTCAACTTATTTCTAGTTTCCATTAATACTACATCATATAAATTCCATGTCACTCTTACTTCTTCTATTTTTGATATATCCATATTGACTCTTTTTTGGAACATATGAAGTGGAATCTCTTTTCCATGTGATGTTATACAAAGATGATCATGTATATTGTATTTTGAAAAGTACCTTGGATTTTTCAAATCTGTCAATGCATTCTAGTTTTCAAAAGCAGCACCCTGAAAACTCCCATCAGAAATATATAAACCTGCAGCAAGACTCCAACAACCACATCTTCTGAGTCTTATGAAGTTTTATTATGTAGAAAGAACTATCTTGTGCATGAAACTTCGTTAAGAAAACTATATTAATGTCTCCCTCAACATGGGAAAAATACCATTCAAAGTGTGAGTAAAGTTTATATGTCTATTTGACGAAATAATAGATCTTTAGCTTTATCTACATCTCTGACGGTATTTATACATAAATCAGTGTCAATGAAGGATATTCATCAAATATTCTATAAGGTAGGTTCATACATAGATATCCATCTGGTATCTACATCTTTGAGAAGATTTTTTCCCTCTATCACTTCCAATTTGAATGGTTTTTGAAATTCCAAAAATCTCTTTGGACTGCTAGAATAATAAGCATGCAACTCATGTATAAATTCATCCACTCTAGATACATTATCAAATGTGCTCACAATTTTTTAATCCAAATTCATTCTATGATCCATATAATGGACAAAAACCATATACAGAGTGAAAATTGTCTGATGTCTAACGCAAAGACCATTTCTGGATCCCTGCATTATGATAGCTTGAGACCAGATTTACACATGGAATAATTCTATATTCTATGTATATTAATCATGCAGGATATCACAAATATATAAGAGAGGTTGTTACTACAATGTAGGAAACAAACCACAACACCGTTTTACACGAATTGTTTTAACAACTTAGTTAATATAAAACTATATACATGAAGTTGTTTTAACAACTTCACTTACAAACCAAATAACAATTATTATAATTATGAGTTGTTTCTAAACAAATCATAATATAATAATAAATTAATTACAAATAATGTTATTACTAACATATGCCTAACATTCACCCCCTTAGTGTGAACATTATTTACTAATATCACCCCTTAATGTGAACACAAAAAAAAATCACCATAGAACTGTAACCAATAATCATATGCCTCCATATACTTTTAGGTCTGCATACTGTTCGGTTGGATCTTGTTGCACATGACCAATCCACTTCACCATAGTGAATCCTATACCGGATTATCACACTTCCACCGATTCACCTACATACGTGTAAACTCAACAGTTTCCGCTTTCACTTCCAGTGAAAGATAGATTTCACCAGCCAATCGATGTTAGAAGTATGACAGTCGAAAAATATTTGTAGTAAGAGGATCACTCCAGTTCAGTTGACCTCCTATACAATTGTTCTTAGCATTCCAAAAGGCACTTTCCTCGTTTGAATCAAAACAGGGGAAGGAAACCACACACCACTTTATTTTGCACACACCACACAATTGAAATAAAATAAAATAATGCCACCAAATTTGAATGCGACCCCGTCGTTTGTGACTAATGAGAGGCATTGATTTCCCTCCATCCTCCATTGCCTACGACCTCCAATAAATGGCTGGCTAACTTATCAAATTTGGATTTAAGGATCAATGGACCTTGCCAATAAAATCGTCGGGTAACACCGAAAATGTGTCTGTAAGGAAATTTTTATTTTATTTTATTTTATTTTTGACAATTTATGGCTTTCGCCTTGTAAAAAATAAAGTTACACAATGACTCCTTTTCTTTAGATGAGATCCTTTGACTAAATTTCTAAATAATGACTAAATAACTATCGTTGATTGAAGTGAAAGCGGGACAATAGATATTCGTGTAGGTCTATGGAAAGACATCATACGACATACATATATGAATTCACTGGTCATGTACAACCCAAATAGCATAATACCACAATACTGAATAAATGGGATTATACAAAATTTAACAAAGACTACAAATTCTAGAGATTTAATGTAGATATTATAAATCCTATAAACTAGGTTAATCAAAATTATAAAACTATTAATTAAACACTAGGGGGTGAATGACCATAATTAAATAACAAAACATCTAACCTACTATTAAAAATGTTCTACAAACTAAAACAATAATTTAAACCTTATAGAATTATAGTTCAATATTCTAACCAAGATTGTCAGTATGATACAGTGAAATGATGGTGTGGGGAAAAACTGATAATGAAGTCACCGTGTTATACTTGGAAATAATTGTTGGGTAGGCTATGTCCAGGATGTAGAAAGATCTGCCCACAATGACTTGAAAAAAGAATCGTGATAAGTCAAGTTGGAATTTTTTCCATGTAATCATGGTCAAAGCTATGCTTGGATCATGAGGACTGCATAATCAATGTTCGAGAATAGTATTTGTGAGGATCCTCCCATGTCAAGCAATTAGATAATTTCCTGAGCAATGTTTAAAGGGATATGCTTGAGAAAAGTTGAATTCAAAGTTTGCAAGGGAATCCTGGGCAATATGCATAAGTCAAAATTAAAATTTCCTTTTACTTCTTCAATGTAGATGACAATCTAGTCCCAAATCAATCTATTTTACCTTATACGTCAAAAGTTATGTAAAACTCCTTCAATGAAGATTTATGGGTTTTAAATGGCACATATTCAAAGGATTAAGTCATCAAATCGTGGGCATTCCTGTCTTATTTTTAATGCCTGATTTTCTACCATCCATGTAGATCTAAAGTAGAATGTAGCACAATATGCTTCTTATGTAGAAAGTGAACAAAAATATGTGAGTCTATATATTATACTGTCACTTCAACATCTGCCTGCAATTTAAAATATGGATACAAACTTACCGCATTGTCAATGTCAATGGATGCTTCACAATATATTCAATCTCACTTCCCCTGTGGTTATACAATTTCATCACAACTCCAATATCATGGCTTAAATAGGGCTAACCTTGCTTTAATAAAAAATATAAATATTGGTACATCTAGATTTACACACGGAATAATTCTATATTCTGTTGTATATCAATCATACAGATTGATCTCAACAAATATAAAGGAGAGGTTATTCCTACATATGTAGGAAACAACCCACAATCAATACACGAGTTTTTTTACAACTCGTTAATATCAAACTATCAAATGAAGTTGTTTTAACAACTTTGTAACTTACAAATCAAATAAAAATTATTATAATTATGAGTTGTTTCTAAAAAACTCATAATATAATAATAAATTAAATACAAATAATGTTAACACTAACATATGGATCCCTGCATTACATCTGCACCATTATGTTTCATACTAAAAGACTAGTTTTTTTCCCAAATGGCAAAGTCATCCATTCCGGAAGCATCCTTCAAATTTAAGACCACTAATTTATAAATATTTTCAGAATTGTAATTCTCAGTCATTTTATGAATTGCTAAGAGGTGTGGAGTTCTAATTTCATTAGTAATTGTATGAACATGAATACAAATCCATGAAGTATTATCAACTGCAGTAACCATATCTATTGAAAGGGAAATATACTTAGCCTTTTGAACACATAGTTTCATATCCTCCCTTTCTGCTAGAGATACACATTTTGCAATTTCCCAGCTACTGGTATCTAACCAATGAGATTGAGGAACATTCTGTAGAGCAATAACCTGATAAAAAATTGTATTTTCTCTGAAATCTGACATCATTCTTCGCATTTTCAATATATGGTATATGGTAGCAAACTGAATACTTTTTACATGCATTTCTGCCTCCATAGCTTTGCTCAATCTTACTATTATGGTCCCACCTTTTTCATTCACATATTTCATGAAGGGATGTTTTTTTTCCTTTTCTTATTCTTCTGCATGTATTTTACATGTAGACACTCTTTTACATCTTTCCATTTATGTGTTTTGACTATGCTACCATCCTTTTACTTTTGGGAAATGTATATTTTCCCACAGTGCTTTTCAATTGTGTCCAATTTGAGTTGCATCGTGTGATCCTTCCCCTGTTTCCAACCACATATTTTGCATCGAAATTGTGTTGGAACATCATTACCATTTTTAGTGTACACAGGTTCAATAAACAGATATTTTGCAGCCCATTCGAACTGAAATTTCCTTCCAATTGTCCAGTTTGTCCTCTTTCTTTTGAATTTTTTTCTTTTTTTTTCTTGGGGTTCAACTTCTGCATCTGGGCTCTCAGTAGGAATATTTTGATTCTCATGTCTCCTTTTTCTGGAAATAGACCTTGGAGTAGAAGCTTCCTCTGCTGGTGTATCATGAGAATTCGATGAATTTTCTTGTACTTCTATGTCATCAAGGGATATAATGTTTTCTTCAACATATAACAGATCATCGATATCTTTAAATTGATTATTTTTTGAAGGAATTTTTGATAATTTTGCATATAATTCTATAAAATTGTTACAAATATAGTATTAATTTTATATATAGTTAAATTTTTACAGAAATTACAAAGAGTTTGAAGAGCAATATGAAAAACATAATTATCAAATATCTGTAAGATTAAATAACATGTATAGCACATGCCACATACCGATATGTTTCAGCTGATGCAGAAACCCCCTTCATTTTTTTGATTTTCCAAAATAACCAAGCAAATTGGATTTGCACCATAGTTCCACTGGCTGAATTAGTAACCTTCTTACCCTGATTTCTAGTATCCATGACTACTTAGGGGCACCTCTTATGTTTGAAGGCTCTGAGATTGGACGGTTTAGGGTTAGATGGTAAAGGGTTGGACAAAAAAGACTTAGACGGCTCTGTGGTTGGATGAAAAAGGTTTAGACGACTGATGGGTTAGATGGATGAGGGGTTAGACATCTTAGGGTTGGATGGCTAGGGGTTAGACGGCTCAGGGTTGGATGGCTAAGGGTTGGATAGCTAAGGGTTTGGATGGCTCAGGGTTGGACGAAATTTGGATGGGATGGGTTTGGATGAGTGGCATTGGCATTAGTATCTAGGGGTTGGATAGGTCTAAGGGTTGAATGGCTCAGATTTTAGAGGTTTGGGTTGGCTCACTGGGGTTTGGGGTTTGACGACTTAGGGTTGGATGGTTGTGGATGGAAAATTTGATAAGTTGGACGGATGAGATTTTGACAATATGGTTGCTTATGTTTACTTTGGCGAATATGTGCATGAAATGATTTGAAATGGTGGCGAATTACATTCATAAGATCTTATATATGTGTAAAATATAGGCGAAATGAATAGTATAAGGGACATTTTGGTCAATTTTTTTGGCAAATAAGCCATCTACGAATCACAGAATTTTAGATACTGATCTCGACTACCATTGATCTCATTTTGGACATTACTATGTTTTGATTTACTATGATGTGTATATGTTAGATCATGGATTATTATGGACCTTGATTCAGTTAGCATGCATGATGATTATTAGAGACATTATTATATATGGATGATGATATACTGTTGACATGGATATATTATTGATGTTGATTTTAGACTTGTGACATTTGATATTATGAGTAGCTCTAGTATAGAGATTCATTGGATGATGATATAGTTGCAAATTAAATTTAAATGATGATGTAGAATTCTTGATGTTGTTGTGACTTGGATTTGATATTTATATGTTATTTATACCATTTTTGGATGTTCTGATATGGCCACGAGGCTGAAGGAGGTATTTGCATTTTGCAGGTTAAAAATCACAACAATGTCGGGGGACTGGAGACTAACCATATTGAAATTCTAGATGAACTCAACGGGGTCACCATGGCAACTGTAATTGTTTGTGTGTTGTGTTATGTTAGGATTTCCCATGGGGGGGATTTCCATTATTTGTGACCATGGGATATGTGTGTTATTTATGTGTTCCTTTTAATTATTGTTGTATGTATTTTAATTTTATTGTCTTACCCCTTTCATTAGTTGTTAATTAATTTGGGTTTATGTATTTTAACCATGTGTTATATAAATAAATCATTATGTTGTAAGAATGTGAGAGTCACATAGTTAAACTTTATTTAAATTTAATTGGGACATGGAATGTAATTAATAAATTTGTTGAGTTTAAATAATAATGTTGGAAGAGTGTGTAAGTTAATTTGTAAGGATGTGTAAGAAATATGTAAGAGTATGTAAGGCTGATTTTGGAAGGTCAAACACTCCATCTTTTATAGAATTCGAATTTGACCTTGGAGGCCAAATTTGGAGGCTTGTGGGACAAGTTAAACTTGTCCCACACCTCTTAAAATCATCCACCAACCATACCTATGGTTTTGGAGTCAAAATTAATATTTTTAATTGTATTTTGAAATGACTATGTGTAAGTTTTTATTGCACTTTTCTTACAAGTTTTTAATTCAGTCCTTGTTAAAGTATGGGTTAATTTTGAGTGTGTAAGTTGATTGTCATCTCCATTTATTATTAGTTGTGGTGTTGACTTTCTCTTTTGGGGCTGAGTAAGAATGATGTGGCATCCCACTTGGAATCCACATCATCCTCTCCTCTCCCTCTCCTTTAAAAATTCAAATTCTTCTCTTGTTGAAGGTTGTTGAAACTTTGCTCTTTGCTCTTGGGTCGAATTTTATTGTTGTTGGAGTCTTGCTTGTGGAGGGAGTTTTGGAAATTGATTTACATGCTTGGTGTTGCTGTTTTGGACTGCATATTTGAGCATTGAAGGAACTGTTGTTTTGGAAACAATCTCCACTATGGAGAGGTAGGATCTTGTCCTTTTATATGTTGTTTTTCCCCTTTTCTTGCATGAATGAAATGGTGAATGTGTTGTGTATTCATGGCTGGTTGGGTAGATTGCTTAGGGAAAGGTGTAGGAGAAGACTATGGGGTCTTATATGGGGGGGAGGGGCATAAGGGATTGCCAATGGCACTTATTCTATTGTGGAGGGAGTTTTGGATTGGCATCCACCTAGGAAAAGAAATTGCTTGCATTTCTTACTCTTGGGGGGGCATAAGGGATAAACTTGGGGGGGGGCATAAGGAGGGGTTGGGAGATATAAGGTTTATGGGTTTGATATGTTTATTGGCGGTATGTATTTTGGTGGATGCCCAATTCCAAATTGGGAGGCATAAGGAGTTCCCCATAGTTCTTGCTCTTGATGGCTTGCTTGATCAAGCCTATGTATTGTGTGAATGATTCTTATTGCAGTTGTGAACTGTTGTCTTTGTTTGGACTGTATTTCTTGTTGTGTTCTGCATGTGAAAAGAATGTTGTTTTGTTGTGATAGAAGCCTTGTTTCCATGTGTTGATGTTCATTTTCTATTTCAATATGGTTGGGGCTCGGGGGCCAATGGGGAAGGATGGCTTCTCCTTTCCTATTGGATGTCTTGGTTGGGTGGAGAGTGTTGCCTTTCCCCCTTCCTTGTTGTGATCAAATGAAAAGATGAAGAAATCAGCATGCTGCTGTTTTGGAGCTTGGAGAAAATACAGTTTGACAGTCCCTTCCTTTGAGAAAAATTAATGTAACCTTCCCACTTTGAAGTGGATGATTGTATTATTGTTGTAATGAGAAGACACTTTGCATTGGAAAGAAAAGATTGAGACCCATTGGGAAATGTAAAGATTTATTATTCTATTCTCTGTATTGGAAAAGAATGTCATACAATTGTAAATTACATATTGAAATTCAAAGGAAGAAATAATTTGTTAAGTATTGTTGGAAATCAATAAAAGAAATACATTCCTTTCTCAAATTGTAATGTTGTATTAAATTGGAGTTACTGTTTTGAAATGATATCTCTGTGTGAAAAGAAAATGCGTATGGAAGGAAAAGACAACATTTTGTTCTTTGCATTTATTTAAAATTTGAAATATCAAATTTTTCCTTGTGCTCTTGAATGATAAGATAAATCAATTAATTTTTTTAGATTGGAATGTCTTAGAACAGATTTTAGAATGTTTTCCACATTTGAAAGTTGCAAATTAATTTAAAACTCGATTAGTGAGATGATCCCTATTTCATCTATAAATCTGTCAATTAAGTTTATCTAAATAAATGTACAGTTCAAAATTATAACTTGTAATAAGATATGAAACATTATAATTTAGATGTAATAAGTCCTAATGAACTCAATTTGACCTCAACATTTAAGAAAGACATTTTAGAACTTCATAAAAATCAATTTTAGAACTTGCTCAACCGTTTTCTGTCAAAAGATGTAAAATATATAAATCGTAACTCAATCCACAAATTGAACCTTGAAAACACTCCTAAACCTATCCAAGATCAAGTCTCCATGCTCAATTGACATGTTGAGAAGAAGAAAACCAAAAATTGAACAAAATTTTATAAGTTGGAAAATTGCCAGTTTTGAATTTTAAACCCTGCAGATCGATTTCTTAAAATTGACCTTTGAAACTTCATCAAAATCCAAAATTGATGATTTTTGTGCAAAGAGGACTCTGAGAGATTTCTGGAAAGTCCTTGTTTTCCCAAAACTAACTTTTCTGTCAAAAGTTATGGCCATTTGAAGTTTTACTTCTAAAGGGCCATCCAAAAATTAATCTAACTATATCAAAATCCGAATTTAAAGTTTGGAAAAATTTCCTCAAAAATTTGTGGCCCCGCAACACTCTCAGCCAATCATATGTTGCCATGTGGCACTTTGGAGGGGTGGACCTTTTAAAACTTAACATTTTGAAAATTTGACCTTGGGAAAATTTTCCCATTTTTCCCCACATCCCCGCAACCAATCACGTGCTGACACGTGGCATGGATGGCATGCGGATTAAATTTGAAAACTTAACCATTTGACTCTTTTGGAAAAATTTCACTTTTTCCTCCATGGCCCCACACCCCCACAGCCAATCAGGTGCTGACACGTGTCCTAATGGACACACGGGCCTGCGCAAGTCTTTTTGACTTTTAAACTCTTTTGGCACAAAACCCTAAATCGCTCCACCGCTCCGTAGACCCGCGTCCAATCACAGGATGCCACGTGGCCTTTTGAGTGAGGTCGGAGGTATGAAGGCAATTTTTCCTTTGGAAAATTTGGTTTTTGGACCTTGGGAAAAATTTCCAATTTTTCCCCATGTGACCCACCGGCCCCCGTCCAATCACGTGCTGACACGTGGCATGGGTTTCTCCTTGGTGGAGGCGCGCGTCCAATTCTGCCTTTGGGCTTTTGGCCTA
Source organism: Taxus chinensis (assembly GCA_019776745.2). Lineage (NCBI taxonomy): Eukaryota > Viridiplantae > Streptophyta > Pinopsida > Cupressales > Taxaceae > Taxus > Taxus chinensis. The sequence goes on from CM034157.1 coordinate 32,148,000, forward strand.
AAATCTCCAAAACCTAAAGTGCCCCACCACTCCACTTTTCCCCATGCACTAATCAGGAAGCGCCACGTGTCTCCCAATCAGACCTGTAGGGTGCGGAGGAGTTTTGTGCTTTTGCGCTCAAGGAGGGAAAAATTTTCTCCCTAAGCCCGCGGACTCTCTCAAGGGAAAATTTCACCCCAGAACTCCATCAGGCCATAACTTGAGATTTATAAGGAGTTAGGAGGACTTCTTTATATGGTTGGAAAGGTGAGAGAATTTCCTATCCAATCAGCATGATTTAGGAAAGTTTTGATGACTCTAAGTGTGTGAAAAATCAAGTTGAACCTATAAGCCTGTTAGGGCAGAGATGAGTGAGATTTCACTCTCCTAACCTAAGTGACGAATTTAACCTCTTGTTTGACCTTATGCCTTGTTGATATTAGTTTCTTGACATAATTATTGCAAGTAAGTCTTGCTTGTTAATCCTTATCTGGTTTGTGCTAACTGTGATCTTGTAACCCTCCTTGCAAACACTCTAATAAAAAAAAAATTATTCCATAATTTTCCTAGCTAATCCTAGTTTGTTTCTTGGTCTCAAGTGGTAGTTTGAAGTGGGCATTACACTTGGTATCAGAGCAGTGGTTCAAAAGCTTGGACCATTGGGCACACTAGAAAATTGAGACTTGAAACCTTAAAACTAGCAAACCTGTTAATCTAGAAAACAAAACTGTTTGAAAATTGTTCATGATAGTAAACTTAGAAACTAAAGAAGGCTTGAAGTAATGAACTAACTCTCGCTTTGGTCTATGTAGGAGGCACAGATGGAGTGAGAGAAACATTCACAGAGACCCAGACTCACCACCACCACCACCACCACCGGATCAGGGTGTAGCAGCCATTCTACCTCAGATTCTACAGACCCTTCAGGATGTTAATGCCACTCTACGTGGAGGATCAGTAGGAGGGAATTCAGGAAGACATGACAGAGTTACTTCTATTGAGGGACATGCACCTCCTCCACTCAGTGAGGAGCATAGAGGAGAGAACTCCCATGCAGAGTCAGTCAGAGTGGATTCACCACCTAGGAGACAGGGTGACAGAGTTCCAGAGCATAGAGAGAGGTCTCGGAGCCCTAGGCTTAGGGATGAGCTTGCAGAGAGGCCTAGAGGCTGACAGACCATAGCAGCAGATCACATCAGGGAGATCCTAAAGCTTAGGCCCTCACATTACTCAGGTGATACAGGTGGATTTCAGGCAGAGGCCTGGCTAGTGAGCTTGAGCGGTTGCTTCAAGCTTTGTCCTTGTTCTAGCAACATGAAAGCTCATGTTGCGATCCATCTACTGAGGGATGGAGTAGGAGTGTGGTGGAGGATAGAGGAGTAGAAGCTCCATGTAGATTCAGAGACAATCACCTGGGAGCTATTTGAGGAGAGATTCAGGAGCAGATACTTGTCATGGAGATTCATACAGCAGAGGATTGATGAGTTCCATGATCTTCGATAGGCATCCCTTACTATGGCAGAGTATGAGAGTAGGTTTTTGGACCTACTTCAGTATGTTGAGTACATGTAGGATGAGCAGGTGTGGATCCACAGGTTCATCTGGGGCCTTAATTTAGACATCGGAGGTGCAGTTATGGATTCACTGCCCACAGAATTTAGCAGAGGCCATAGAGAAGGCCTATATTACAGAGGAGACTCAGGGTAAAACCCAGCAGGATAGGGACCAAGTCAGGAGCCACATTTATCAAATGCAAGATGGTAGATCGAGAGGTTTAGTACCTCTTCCTCATGGTGGGAAGCATTCAACACAGTCATCCTTTAGGCCATAACAGCAGCAACAACAATAGTCCCGCCCACCATATAGACCTCCTCAGAGAGTTGATGCATAGAGAGGTTTGAGTATGGGGCCTCCTTCTAGGGGACCCATCAGGACACAGGGTAGACCTAGAGCTCAGTCAGCTGGAGCTCACCAGCATAGAGGCCACAACAGACCATAGCTGGATCATCAAGATCCACACCACAGGCTTCTAGGGCACCTACTAGAGGTGCTGCTCCTTGGAGAGGATCAGGTGGTTGCTTTGGATGTGGAGTAGCTGGACATTTTTGGAGAGATTTCCCTCAGAACCCTAACAAGGGTAAGGCACCAGTTTCTGAGCTGATAGTTGGTGACATGGGATGCAGCCACAGGATTTATGTAGTGGTTGAGAACCACCAGGCAGAGCACCAGAGCACAGTCATTGAGACCACAGGTAGCATTGGTGGTATTCCTACCTCTGTATTGTTTGATTCTGGTTCTTCTGATTCTTTCATTGCACCATCTTTAGTAGAGTGATGCAGGCTGGTGGCAGTTAGGCAGGGTCTTAGTTGGGATGTCGAGATGGCTTCTGGAGCCAAGATCTCTATGGACTCCTTAGTTAAGGAGTGTGTAGTGGATTTGGGACCTTTCACCACCACCTCAGATCTCTGTATTCTTCCTTTGGGCTCATATGGAGTTATATTAGGCATGGATTGGTTATCTGCACATAGGGCCAGGATGGATTGCTATCACAAGACTATATCTTGTGTAGATGATCTTGGAGTTGAGTGGTGATTACAGGGGTCAGGAGACCCATTTCTATTCGTACCATTTCTGCTATGCAGCTTAAGCGGTGTGTGCGATGGGGTTGTCAGATGTATGCTGTTACAGTTAGTGACAGGTCAGAGGATGGGTCTAGTGGACCATCGCTAGATGATCATCCCATCTTGAGAGAGTTTTCTGATGTATTTCTAGGGGAGCTACCAGGGATGCCACCCCCACGTGAGATTGATTTCCATATAGACTTAGTCCCGGGAGTAGAGCCTATCTCACGGGCACCTTATCGGATGACCACCCCGGAGCTCTGTGAGCTCAAGTTACAGCTTGAGGGCCTTTTGGAGAAGGGCCTTATCCATCCTAGTGTATCCCCTTGGGGTGCACTAGTGATCTTTGTGAAGAAGAAGGATGGATCATTGCGGTTGTGTATTGATTACCGCCAGTTGAATAAAGTGACGATCAAGAATCGTTACCCTCTTCCTCGTATTGATGACTTGTTTGATCAGATGAAGGAGCCATGGTGTTCTCTAAGATTGATCTAATGTCAAGCTACCATTAGTTGAGGATTTCGGAGGCGGACATTCATAAGACCACCTTCTGCATGAGATATAAGAACTATGAGTTCATAGTGGTGCCTTTTGGGTTGACGAATGCCCCTGCAATGTTTATGAGTTTGATGAATGGGATATTCAAAACCTTCTTAGATCACTTCATGCTCATCTTCCTTGATGACATTTTGATATACTCACGTACACGTGAGGAGCATGAGGGGCACCTTCGACAGGTTCTCCAGTGTCTTCGTGAGCAGCAGCTTTACGGGAACTTGGAGAAGTGTGCTTTCTTCCAGATAGAGGTGCAGTATTTGGGTCATATCATTTCTAGGGAAGGTATCACAGTTGATCCTTCCAAGATTAGAGCCATTATGGATTGGCCAGCACCCACTACAGTGACCGAGGTGTGCAGTTTCATGGGTTTAGCAGGTTATTACAGAGATTTGTTCAGGATTTCTCTCAGATTGCGCACCCTATCACTTCCCTTAAGAGAAAAGGGAAGAAGTTTGTTTGGACCGATAAATGTGAGCAGGCCTTCAGGACACTAAAATATTACCTCACTACAGCACCCATTCTTGCAGTTCAGATCCACAGGGTGAGTTCTTTGTTTGCACAGATGCTTCTTTAGCAGGGCTTGGAGGTGTGTTGATGCAGGATGGCAGGGTTGTAGCTTTTGAGTCTTGCAAACTCAAGGATCATGAGCTTAATTATCCTACCCATGATCTTGAGCTTGCAGCAGTTATGCATGCTTTGGTTAGATGGAGACATTTTCTTCTTGGATGGAGATTCACACTCAGGACAGATCATTTGAGTCTTTGCCACCTCTTCACGCAGCCCAATCTAAATGCTCATCAACGGTGTTGGATGGAGTTGCTTTGTGAGTATGACATGGAGATAGAGCATGTGAAAGGGAAGGAGAATGTGGTAGCAAACTCTCAACAGACAGAGACATGTGGCTATGGCCACTACAGTGAGCATAGATTTGCGGAGTAGGATTCTTCAGCAGCTTCCTCTTGACAGCTTCTACATTACAGCTAGAGCAGAGATAGAGTCACAGAGACCCCTTGAGGGGAAGTTTGATGGTTTCACCTTAGAGGAAGATGGTCTTCTCAGGCACAGAGGTAGGATATATGTTCCCAGAGATGGAGGCTTGAGGTAGGACATCTTGGTAGAGGCACATCGTGCACCCTATTCAGCCCATCCTGGGGTGAAGAAGATGCACGCCACTTTGAGATAGTTGTATCACTAGAGAGGACTTCATCGAGATGTGGCTCAGTTTGTGTCATGGTGTTTAGAGTGCCAGAGGGTTAAGGTTGAGCATCAACATCCAGTAGGTCTTCTTTATCCTCATGCCATACCAGAATGGAAGTGGGACACCATTTCCATGGATTTCATTGTTGGGCTACCTATGTCGAGATATCACCATGATGCCATTATGGTCACGGTTGATAAATTGACAAAAGTGGCTCACTTTTCTCTGGTGAAGACCACTTATACAGCTAGAGTAGTGGCACGGGTATATTTGGATGAGATTGTCAGGTTACACGGGATCCCATGGAAGATCATTTGTGACCGCGATCCTTTGTACACTTCACATTTCTGGACTACCATGCAGTATGTCCTCGGGATGAGGATTAATTTCAGCACAACATATCATCCTGAGATAGATGGATAGACTGAGTGAGTGAATAAAATTTTAGAGGATATGCTCAGGATGTACGTGATGGATCAGCAGTCTAAGTGGGAGGAGTACCTGTACTTAGTGGAGTTTGCCTACAATAATAGTTTTCAGAGTTCTATAGGCATGGCTCCTTTTCAGGATTTATATGGTAGAGAGTGTAGGACACCCCTTAGCTAGGACAGGTTGGAGGATAGAGTATCTCTTGGACCAGCTCTTTTGTAGGACATGGAGCAGCAGGTAGTGTTGATCAGGCAGAGATTGTAGGAGGCACAGGATAGGCAGAAGAAGTATGCTGATCAACATAGGATTGATCGTAATTTTGATGTGGGCATGAAGGTGTTCCTTCATGTTAGACCACATAAGAGCCCTATCCACTATGGAAAAGGTTCTAAGTTAGCTCCTATATTTGTTGGTCCTTTTGAGATCTTGGAGCGTATCGGCCCTTTGGCCTACCGTCTAGCATTGCCACCCAGCTTGTCTCGCGTACATGATGTGTTTCATGTTTCTGTCCTTAGGAGGTACATTGTAGATCCTTCTCATGTGTTGGACTAGACATCATTGTAGGTGCAGGATCAGGGGCAGGTGATGGTGGAGCCCATCTGTATCATAGATCATAGGACCCTGGGCCTTCGAGGTAGAGAGATTGATCAGGTACGGGTACAGTGGGACAGATATGATGAGACTGCAGCCACTTGGGAGGATGCTACTGTGTTACGAGTGTAGTTTCCACATTTTTTCTAGTGACTTCCAGGAGTAAGTCGAGTCTAAGGGGAGGGGGATGTAGTGCACACTTCCCTTTGACACTGTTTAGATACTAATCTTGACTACTGTTGATCTCATTTTGGACATTATTATGTTTTGATTTACTATGATGGTTAGATGTTAGATCATGGATTATTATGGACCTTGATTCAGTTAGCATGCATGATGATTATTAGAGACATTATTATATATGGATGATGATATACTATTGACATGGACATATTATTGATGTTGATTTTAGACTTGTGACATTTGATATTATGAGTAGCTCTAGTATAAAGATTCATTGGATGATGATACAGTTGCAAATTAAATTTAAATGATGATGTTGAATTCTTGATGTTGTTTAGATTTAGATTTGATATTTATATGTTGTTTATATCATTTTGGATGTTCTGATATGGCCATGAGGCCGAAGGAGGTATTTGCATTTTGTAGGTTAAAAATCACAACAATGTCGGGGGACTGGAGACTAACCATATTGAAATTCTGGATGAACTCAACAAGGTCACCATGGCAACTGTGTTATGTGTTTGTGTGTTGTGTTATGTTAGGAATTCCCATGGGGGGATTTCCATTATATGTGACCATGGGGTATGTGTGTTATTTATGTGTTCCCTTTTTATTATTGTTGTATGTATTTTAATTTTAATGTGTTACCCCTTTCATTAATTGTTAATTAATTTGGGTTTATGTATTTTTTTAACCATGTGTTAAATAAATAAATCATTATGTTGTAAGAATGTGAGAGTCACATAGTAAACTTTATTTAAATTTAATTGGGACATGGAATGTAATTAATAAAGTTGTTGAGTTTAAATAATAATGTTGGAAGAGTGTGTAAGTTAAATTGTAAGGATGTGTAAGAAATATGTAAGAGTATGTAAGGCTGATTTTGGAAGGTCAAACACTCCATCCTTTATGAAATTCGAATTTGATCTTGGAGGCCAAATTTGGAGGCTTGTGGGACAAGTTAAACTTGTCCCACACCTCTTAAAATCATCCACCAACCATACCTATGGTTTTGGAGTCAAAATTAATCTTTTTAATTGTATTTTGAAATGACTATGTGTAAGTTTTTATTGCACTTTTCTTACAAGTTTTTAATTCAGTCCTTGTTAAAGTATGGGTTAATTTTGAGTGTGTAAGTTGATTGTCATCTCCATTTATTGTGATTAGTTGTGAAGTTGACTTTCTCTTTTTGGGGTTGAGTAAGAATGATGTGGCATCCCACTTGGAATCCACATCATCCTCTCCTCTCCCTCTCCTTTAAAAATTTGAATTCTTCTCTTGTTGAAGGTTGTTGAAACTTTTCTCTTTCCTCTTGGGTCGAATTTTATTGTTGTTGGAGTCTTGCTTGTGGAGGGAGTTTGGAAATTGATTTGCATGCTTGGTGTTGCTGTTTTGGACTGCATATTTGAGCATTGAAGGAACTGTTGTTTTGGAAACAATCTCCACTATGGAGAGGTAGGATCTTGTCCTTTTAATATGTTGTTTTTTCCCTTTTCTTGCAAGAATGAAATGGTGATTGTGTTGTTTATTCTTGGCTGGTTGGGTAGAATGCTTAGGGCAAGGTGTAGGAGAAGACTATGGGGTCTAATATGGGGGGGCATAAGGGATTGCCAATGGCACTTTTTCTATTATGGAGGGAGTTTTGGATTGGCATCCACCTAGGAAAAGAAACTACTTGCATTTCTTACTCTTGGGGGGGCATAAGGGATAAACTTGGGGGGGGCATAAGGAGGGGTTGGGAGATATAAGGTTTATGGGTTTGATATGTTTATTGGTGGTATGTATTTTGGTGGATGCCCAATTCCAAATTGGGAGGCATAAGGAGTTCCCCATAGTTCTTGCTCTTGATGGCTTGCTTGATCAAGCCTATGTATTGTGTGAATGATTCTTATTGCAGTTGTGAACTGTTGTCTTTGTTTGGACTAGTATTTTGTTGTGTTATGCATGTGAAAAGAATGTTGTTTGTTGTGAAAGAAGCCTTGTTGCCATGTGTTGATGTTCATTCTCTATTTCAATATGGTTGGGGCTCGGGGGCCAATGGGGAAGGATGGCTTCTCCTTTCCCATTGGATGTCTTGGTTGGGTGGAGAGTGTTGCCTTTCCCCCTTCCTTGTTGTGATCAAATGAAAAGATGAAGAAATCAGCATGTTGCTATTTTGGAGCTTGGAGAAAATACAGTTTGACAGTCCCTTCCTTTGAGAAAAATTATTGTAACCTTCCCACTTGAAGTGGATGATTGTATTATTATTGTAATGAGAAGACACTTGTATTGCAAAGGAAAAGATTGAGACCCATTGGGAAATGTAAAGATTTATTATTCATTCTCTGTTTTGGAAAAGAATGTCATACAGTTGTAAATTACATATTGAAATTCAAAGGAAGAAATAAGTTGTTAAGTATTGTTGGAAATCAATAAAAGAAATAAATTCCTTCCTCAAAATGTAATGTTTTATTAAATTGGAGTTATTGTTTTGAAATGATATCTCTATGTGAAAAGAAAATGCATATGGAAGGAAAAGACAACATTATGTTCCTTGTATTTATTTAAAATTTGAAATATCAAATTTTTTTGTGCTCTTGAATGATAAGATAGATCAATTGAATGTCTTAGAACAGATTTTAGAATGCTTTCCACATTTGAAAGTTGCAAATTGATTAATAAACTTGATTAGTAAATGATCTCTGTTTCATCCAAATCTGTCTTTTAAAATTATCTAATAAATGTACAGTTCAGATTTATAACTTAAATTAAGAAATGAAACAATACAATTTAGATGTAATAAGTCCTAATGAACTCAATTGACCTCAACATTTAAGAAAGACATTTTAGAACTTCATAAAAATCAATTTTAGAACTTGCTAACCGTTTTCTGTCAAAAGATGTAAAATATATAAATCGTAACTCAATCCACAAATTGAACCTTGAAAAAACTCCTAAACCCATCCAAGATCAAGTTTCCATGCTCAATTGACTTGTTGAGAAGAAGAAAACCAAAAATTGAACAAAATTTTATAAGTTGGAAAATTTGTCAGTTTTGAATTTTAAACTCTGCAGATCTATTTCTTAAAATTGACCTTCCAAAATTCATCAAAATCCAAAATTGATGATTTTCTGTGCAAAGAGGACTCCGAGAGCTTTTCTGGAAAGTCCTTGTTTTCCCAAAACTGACTTTTCTATCAAAAGTTATGGCCATTTGAAGTTTTACTTCAAAATGGCCATCCAAAAATTAATCTAACTATATTAAAATCAAAATTTGAACTTTGGAAAAATTTCCCCAAAAATTCCATGGCCCCGCAACACTCTCAACCAATCATATGTTGCCACGTGGCACTTTGGAGGGGTAGACCTTTTGAAAACTCAACTTTTTGAAAATTTGACCTTGGGAAAATTTTCCCATTTTTCCCCGCGTCCCCGCAGCCAATCACATGCTGACACATGGCTTGGTGGGCACGCGGAATTAAAATTAAAAACTTAACCGTTTGACTCTTTTGGAAAAATTTCACTTTTTCCTCCATGGCCCACACCCCTGCAGCCAATCAGGCGCTGACACATGTCCTAATGGACGCGCAGGCCCGCACAAGTCTTTTTGACTTTTAAACACTTTTGGCACAAAATCTTAAATCGCTCTGCCGCTCTGTAGGCCCGCGTCCAATCAAAAGATGCCACATGGCCTTTTGAGTGAAGGTCAGAGGTGAAGGAAATTTTTCCATTAGAAAATTTGGTTTTTGGACCTTGGGAAAAATTTCCAATTTTTCCCCGCGACCCGCCGGCCCCCTATCCAATCACGTGCTGACACGTGGCATGGGTTTCTCCTTGGCAGAGGTGCACATCCATTTTCAGACCCTTGGGGTTTTGGCCTAAAATCTCCAAAACCTAAAGTGCCCCACCACTCAGATTTTCCCCGCACCAATCAGGAGGCACTGTGTGTCTTCCCAATCGGACCCGTGGGCGGGCATGCAGAGGAGTTTTGCGCTTTTGCTGCTCAATTTTCCTCCCCACTCCGCCGACCCGCTCAAGGGAAAAATTTTCTCCCTAAGCCCACGGACTCCCTAAGGGAAAATTTCTCCCCAAAACTCCGTCGGGCCATAACTTGAGATTTATAAGGAGTTAGGAGGACTTATTTATATGGTTGGAAAGGTGAGAGAATTTCCTATCCAATGGGAATGATTTAGGAAAGTTTTGATGACTCTAAGTGTGTGAAAAATCAAGTTGAACTTTGTAAGCTTGTTAGGGCAGAGATGAGTGGGATTTCACTCTCCTAACCTAAGTGATGAATTTAACCTCTTGTTTTGACCTTATGCCTTGTTGATATTAGTTTCTTGAGGTAATTTTTGCAAGTCAGTCTTGCTTGTTAATCCTTATCTGGTTTGTGCTAACTGTGATCTTGTAACCCTCCTTGCAAACACTCTTAATCAAAAAAAAATTATTCCATAATTTTCCTAGCTAATCCTAGTTTGTTTCTTGATCTCAAGTGGTGTCTGTTTGCATGCAAATTTGAAGGATATGAATCCAAATCATGGACCTAACTCTCCAATGAGGAAACTAGGACTTCTCGCTAATAAGTTATCTAACTAATGTTTTATCCCTTTCACTCCCTTATAGAATCCATCCATTCATGGAGATGAAAATGTCAATGATACTAGTGACCCTAGAAGCATCAGTTGTGCAGCCGGGAAGTCACGTGAAAATCATTAGTGATCATACCATATCCGTTGCATGTCCATGAATATTCTAGTTTTCAACGTAATAAAATTGTTAGAGAAGACAATCCATTATGATATATAAGATATTATGATCTCGACAAAAGAGTTTTCATAAGTTCACAGATTGTGATAAGAATGACCTAGGGGTAGAAATATTCCTATAGGAGTTATCCATAGACAGTAGATCCTGTTATTCTTCAAATGCATCCCTTTCACGAAACTTTATTATATCAATCATTCATCAAACATCAAACTTTTTGTAACCTCCCCTTAATGTAAAATCTTCAACTTACCAGAATATTTCCTTAGGATGAGTTCATACCTAATCGTTAAATTCATAGGAGGTCATCATTGGAAGATAACATCCAATTTAAATAATTTAGATAGTGAATTCTTTTAATTCTATTTGGTAGCATAGTAAAATATCATATTTTCTGACAATGCATGATGTTGAGTCAATTACACGTACATAAATGTTATTCTAATGGAAGTAGGTAGCATTACCACATGTACCATGATACTAATGTTACACTCTAGATCATTGACTTGATTCTATTCATCAACAGCATCAAGTAGCGCCCATGTTATCCATGCGATGCAGACCATACTTGCATGCTAGCCAGTAAGCATCATCTAGTATGTTCCGAGTGGCACAGCCCACACCAAAATTACCATTCAGTGTACATACTGGAACCATGTCATCAGCTGTAGAGCATTGCAGTACGCTCACCAACCACTATGCATACTGCATTGTTGGCAGATATTGTTATGCTACCGGACAAAGCATGCATTGTGCTATTTAAGGTCAGTGCTAATCCCATATGACATTTAGGTTGCAATTACAAATTTACTACACATCGTTTAGACGTGTTTCATTACTCTCATTACATCTTGAGATTCAAATATTTTCATGTATGGCATACAATGAGGACAATTCACTCTAATACAATTCATTAAAAAGTAGATATATTCAGATGTCAAAGGGACATGTGGTAGAACTAACTTTCAATTTCAAATAGCCACCACGACCAAAGTCATGGAAGACCATTAAGTTAATTCCACTGGAAACATTCATCCCTAGGGGTCTCCTAATTTCATAACAAATATATCATAATGTTCCTCTAGCATTGTGACCATGTAGCCTACTCATTTTTTAATGGCATCAAGCCCCACAATGAGTTTTTGGTTCAATTTGCAAGGATGACAAAAACTCATGTTAATCCCTTATTTCAGAATGATAACAACAATCCATTGGAATAAGACCCTCAAGATGATACATCTTTTACTAAGACTTGATGCCAGGTTTCTCCAACGTGACCACATGACTCCATGGTTTTTCAGTCTAGCGAAGATTATCCTGAAGGCCAAATGTAGGTCTCAATCGAGGATCTATGCCTCAAGTAAACAGATTCGGTTGTTTCAGAAGATTTTAATCTAGTGATTTTAATCCTTAAACCAATCTTCTGGGAGGTAACATCCTGGATAATCCTAGAAGGTCTTTTTAAGTAGATTGTACAGTGAAATCAACCATTTCATGTGAACACATTTAAACTAGAATAATGGCAGTGCATAAATCCACTAACAGAAATGTCATCCAATGCAATGATTTGTACTCCGAATCGTCCTAGGGACTCACAAGAAAGGATTATAATGCAGCTCTAATTAGATGCCTAGCACAAACATTTGGGAAAATTATATCCTACACAGCCTCACTGACAATGGATGAAAAAATAATAAGACTCGTAAGATCTGTAAAAATGCATCAGAGTGCTTGCATGAAAGAATAACTACAAGGAGTCAAGAAATGTTTTATGAAGCACTACTCAGATAAATTCAAAAAGGATTAACCTATAAATGAAATGGTATACCGCATTGAAAGATCTGATGAGGCAAGACAATGAGGTTAATCTTCACACCCATTCTTACTTTGGTGATTCATATGTGGACTTAGCCAATCTGCAGATTTTTCTAAAATCCTGGTTGAAGAAATGTTCAAGTGTCAACTTATGAGGTTTTCGAAAAGGCCACCAGTAATTGCAAGAGTTGGTCAGAGAGTACAACTGTCAGCTCATATGCTGAAGATGTTTAACGGTGCAGTGATAGCAACAAGAATACCGCTTGATATCCTTACATGGTCGTTAGTGAATTCAATCCATTCCTCACATTTTGGACCCACTTAATGAGTTACGACTATATAACACTTCATGGGTTTGCATGTCAAATGCCAATCACCCATAACTCACACCAGTTGACACCACATCTGCATACCTCTTTTTAGGAGCTACTTCCTGTCAAGAAAATTGGCAAACTGAAAAAGATATTCACCCAAATTGATTATCTATGCTAAGTAGATTGACTATTTGGTTTGGATAATTAGACTGATAGTCCTCAAGTTTAGATTCAGAAGATGAAGTTCACGAAGGATGCTTCAGTATCACAGTCCGCGACATCAATAAACGGTCCTAATGCTGAAATATGACATCTTACCTAAACATTAGGTTGCTGCGCTTATATGATTCTACCACTGGTTCCAGGTGCATGTTATCACAAGATGCATTTTTCATAAGGATACCGTAACTCATGCCATTTGAATGCTCTCTTTAAATTTTGAAGAGCTCAAATAAATTTGTAGGAAAAAAAGCATCATGCCTGTGGGGGATCAAGTCGTATGAAAAGATTTCTATCCACGTTTCAGAACGCCAATTAAAATTTCGAGGCACCGAAATGCTAACGCGTAATGAAAGTGCATCTTATATGATGTTGACTGATTGACATCATGAATGAGAATTCATGCTTTGAGTATTTTAGCAAAAGCAACTATAACTAGTTTCATGCATAAGAACCATAAGTCAAGTTTTGATAATGTATTAATATTTTAACAGTTTATTATGCCTTACAAATCTTGATAAATAATTGTTTAACACTTTACAAGTGTTCTTCTGATGTTAAATATGCTTCAGATGAAATTTGCAAATATTTCATGTGTTTCGCACTAAAGAATGTAGGCGGATCCTTCAAAGGTTAAAATTATCAAGACTTTGTTTCAAACTTTCTAGAACCATATTAAAATAAGTAATATTAGAATTTTATAACTTTGACCCTAAGTATTCTTGAAGAAATCCACAAGCTTTAGGTCACAACTTAAATTGTTTGAGTTCTACACTCATTTACAAATATCCTCAATACTAGGATGTTGAATAATCAACTTTGGAAATCTAAATTGTTAATAGGAATTTGCACTATTCAACATGTTACACTGGTTTCGAGACCCTCTACGTACTCATTCCACCTTGCTGGAGAAGGGCTTAGACTTAGAAATTTCTTATATACACGTAATATTTGGTATTAGTGCACTACTTCCTCTTACATATGAAACTCCCACGATAGAGAAAGTCTAATTCTTTTACCTTATGTCACAATGATTTCACTAGTGAACTGAGATGGTATTTAATATTCGAAAGGAGAGATTCTTGACGATGGTAGTGGTCTTTAGCCTTTGGGAATCATGTAGGAGGCAGAGTTTACAAAGATCTCCTTAACAAGAAGACCATGGGTACTATCATTAAAATTTTGACCCAATCAAATGTAATTTTGAGATCGTAATTGTGGTACTTATAGCAAAGGAAATGGCTAACTTAGATCATTACATCAAGTGAAATTGATATTCATGGTAAGGACCGTTGAACGAAGAAATCATTGAAAGTACATGTAGTGGAAACAATCAGAGAAGGGATGAAATATCTACTTTTATGGAAAAGTGTTGGAACCTTTATGTCTGTATCCTTCGTGAAAAGATTCATGAATGCATTTTAAAGAGTATGAATTAGTGTCAAAGGTCCACTTCCCTTTGGCACCTTTTATTACTGATCATGATACTGTAGACTATATGACAGACATTTTAATAGTTTTGATTTAGTATGGTGTTAGATGTCAGATCCTGGATTATTGTTGAATCTGATTATATATAATGCATGGTGATTATTAGAGACACTCACATGTGGATGATGATATACTATTGACATGGATGTTTAATGGAAGTTATTCAGACATGTGATTTTGGAGATTATGAGTAAACCTAGAAAAAGAAAAATTATTTGATGATGATATAGTTGTCGATATAAATTGTAAATGATTTCGTTGATTGCCTTGGTGATTGTTGTGATTCATATGTATAGATGATTTTGTGATTTTATTATATATTCATTTTGGACGTTCTGATATGGCCATGAGGCCGAAGGAGGTATTTGTGTTTTGCAGGTTTAAAATATCACAACAAACATCGGGGGATTGGAGACTAACCAAAGTGGAATTCTAGGTGAATTCGACAAGGTCACCATGGCAACTTGTTTTGTGTGTGTGTTGTATTTTGTTAGAGATTCCCATGGGGGGATCATCTTTACATGTGACCATGGGTTTGTGTATTTTATTAATGTGGTAAAATGTTTATTGTTGTATGTATTTTATTAGTAATGTATTCCTTCCTTTAATTTATTAAAGTTGTGGTAGATTAATGTGGAAATCTTATGATTAAAATTTAAATAAATCAAATGGGGATATGGGAAAATAATAATGGAAGTTGTTTGGTTTGTGTAAGAGTGTGTTTAAGTCTGTTTTGGAGTATGAAACACTCCACCTCCATGAAAAATTCGAAATTGTCCTTGGGATCTATTTTTGGAGGCTTGTGGGACAAGAAAAACTTGTCCCATACCTCTAAATTTAATATACCAACCATACTTATGGATGGAGATGTGATTTGTGACTTTTAAAATGCATTTTATTCATCATGTTTCTTGTTTTGGATTGCACTCTCTTACATTTTATTTAATTGTTGTCCCTTGAGGTGTGGGCTCTTTTTAGTGTGCAAGTAACTTGTCATTTTTCACCCACCTCTTTATTGTGCTTGGGAGAATGGATTTTTGTCTTTTGTGTTTGAATTGGTGGATGTTTGATGTGGCATCCTACATGGATCCACATCATCCTCTTCTCTCCCTCTTCTATTTAATTCAAACTCTCTTCTTGTTTTGGGGGTTGTTGAAACATTTTGCATGCTTCCTTGGGCGCATTTTTCTTGTGATTGGAACTCTTACTTTGGAGAAGCTTTGGTGAAGATTATTGCTTGGTTGTTGAACCTCTTTGCATTCATCCTTGGGGGTGCATTTTTTCTGTGATTAGAGCTCTTGTTGATTTGGAGGAGATTGGAGAGCATTTGATACTTTGGCACTGCTGTTTGGGACTGTATTTTTGACATTCAAAGCTTGTTGTGTGGAGAAAATCCTTCCATGGAGAGGTAGGAGTTTATTCCTTCTTTTATTGCTGTTATTTTCTTGTTGAGTTGTGTGTATGGAGAATGTTTTATTGCTTTTGTTGGCTGGTTGGGTAGACTGCCTTAGGGAAGGTGTAGGAGAAGGTTATGGGGAATCCATGTGGGGGGGCATAAGGGAATGCCATGGGCATCAGAAGTTTTTGTGGAGGGAGTTTTGGGTTTGGGATCCACCATGGAAAAGAAATAGCTTGCATTTCTTACTTTGGGGGGGGGCATAAGGAAATTTGTGAGGGGGGGGGGGGGCATAAGGAGGGGTTGGGAGGCATAAGGTTTATGGGATATGATATGTTATATTGGTGGTATGATTATAGGTGGATGCCCAAATTCCCAATTGGGAGGCATAAGTAGCTTCCCCCATAGTCCTTGCTCCTTTGGCTTGCATGATCAAGCCTGAGTTGTGATTTGAATGTTTGCTATTGTAGTTGTAAACTGTTGTTTTGTATTGAGTTATGTTTTATATTGAATGTGCATGTGTGAAAGAATGTTGTGTTGTGGAAGCTAGTTGTTGCCATGGGTTGAATTGCATCTAGTATTGTACTTTGGTTGGGGCTCGGGGGCCAATGATGAAGGAAGGATTCTCCTTTCATTGGATGTCTTGGTTGGGTGGAGAGCGTTGCCTTTCCCCCTCTTTGTTGTGATCAACTTGGAGAAAAGAGAAAATGAGCATGTTGCTGTTTTGGAGCAATGGAAAATACAGTTTGACAGTCCCTTGTGAATACCCTTTTAATTGTAATCCTTTCCCACTTTGAAGTGGATGATTTGTATAATTATTGTAAATGAGAAGTTACTTGTATTGATGAGGAAAGATTGAAATTGAAATGTGAAATGTAAAGAGTTATATTCCATTCTCTGTTTTGAAAAGGAATGTGAAAAATGGTTATATGTATTGTATATTGTATTTTGAAGCTAAAAGAAAGAGATAAGTTGTAAAGTTGTTGTTGGAAGTCAATAAAGGAATGCCATACCTTCTCAAACTTGCATGACTGTATTGAAATTGAATTGCTATTGTGAATTAAAATCTCTGTTGGAAAGAAGAATGCGTAGGAAGGAAGTATTTTGTTTTTGCATCCTTTGAATTATATTAAAATTGAAATCAGAACTTGTAATTAAACTTGGAAATGGATTGTTAGAATCAACTGAAGGTAATAGATTAGTTTAGGTATTAAATACCATACCTATAGGACAAAATTGATAAATAACTCCTTCAAAGAAACTGATCACTGGCATTGTGTATAATTTTAAACTGGCAAAAAGGAATGCAATCAAATTATACAGTTCAAACCTGCACTTAACAATCAACTTAAAAATGTTATAGATTAGTATGCTAAGACATTTAGGAATTCAAATTGACAAAGAAATCTCAAGAAAACAACTTAACCATTGCTAATTTGAAAATGATCCCTCCAACAGTCATTTTTGTCACTTGTTGGAAAAATACAATTTTGAATCAATTGAACAAATTAACTTTCCAAAAACACCCTAAACCCTCCCTAGACCAGTCCTCCATGTCTGTTTGACATGTTGAGTGAAGGAGGAGATCTAATTTAACCAAATTGAGAAGTTGAAAATTACCAGTTCACTAATTATAAGCCTGCAGATCCTTTTTCTCAAAATTGACCTTAAAAACTTATCAAAATTAAAATTTATGTTTCCTGTGCAAAGAGGGCATCAAGAGCTTTCCAAAAAGTCCTTGTTTTCCCAAAACTGAGCTTCCTAGCAAAAGTTATGGCACTTTGAAGTTTTTGTGCCTTGGCAGGAAAATTTGGGAAAATTTTCCCTGGCGGGCCCGCAACCCAAAAATTTCCCGTCATTTTGGCCTTAGAAAAGTTTTTGGAAAAATTTTGGTTCAGGAAAAATTTTCCATTTTCCTCCGTTGGCCCACAGCCAATTAGAGGAGGCCACGTGTTCTCTTGGAGCTATGGTGAAGGCGTTGTTTATATTCAACCCTTGAATTTTTTTTGAAAATTTTGGGGAAAATTTTCCATCTTAGCCCCATTGGCCCCAGCTCGCAGCTAATGAGAAGGTGCCACGTGGCACCTTGGGGGTGGCAGCGGGGAGGGAGGACCCCTTTAATTTCTTTGGTTTTTGGCCTTGGGAAAATTTCAACAAGATTCCCCAGCCCCGCATCACCGCCCCCACCTTGGCTTTTCTTCTTCCGCGGGCGTGCGGACCCGCGCGTCCCTTTCTCCCTTTTGTCCTCCATCAGGCGCAATGCGCTAAATCCTCCCGCCGCTCCACCAATTCCCTCCCCCTCTCCCGCTTTGTGCCAGGACTCGACACGTGTCCACTAGGGACCCACAGAGGCACAGAAGAATTTTTCCATTTGTGCCCACGTGATGGGAAAAATTCCCCAAGCCACCCCACGACCCGCCAACCCGTTGAAGGTGCTTTCCCCTCCTCTTGACACATGTCCCCTTGGGGAAAATTTGACCTAAGAACTCCGCCCGCTCATATCTTGAGTTCTGTAAGGAGTTAGGAGGACTTCTTTATATCACCAGAAAGGTGAGAAAATTTCCTATCCATTGGGAATGGTTTAGGAAATTTTTGGAAGCGTTAAGAAGGAGAAAAATATAGTTGAAACTCTGAGCCTGTTAGAGAGTTGGGTATGGGGGAAAATTACTCCCTGAACCTAACTGAAACTTCTAGCCCTAAGTTTTGGACCTTGTGACCTCTAGGAATTGTTAATAAAAGAGAATTTTGTTCTTGTGGATTTGAGTTGTTCTGGAATCTGTTAGTGGTAGCTGTTGCCTAGCAACCCTGGGGTAGACACTCTCAATCAAGTGCTTGGGAGTGGGTAAGTGAGACCTTGCTCTGTTGACTTTAATGTGTATTCTTTCTCTCACTGTAATTTAAACCCTGCTCTTGTCTTGATCTGGTGGAAATTAATTACCTTGGGTATTTAATTGTTTTAAGTCCCTTCACCCTTAAATTTAATCAAGGAATATTTAGCTAAAATGTCAATGGAATCAGTAATTAAATTAATCCCTAGAGAGATTTGAGCTAGGGTGGACCTATTGCACTTGTTGCTTTATAATGAGAAATTAGTAATTATTATAATGGGAAAAATTATCAGTTGAATTTAATTGTCTTCGAGACTTTAGTCGTTAACTCCTAATAAAAAAAAATTATTCCATAATTTTCTAGCTAAACCTAGGTTGTTCATGGGTCTCAAGTGGGTTGTTTTAACTGGGCATCACATAAAATACGTGGTCAAAATTGTAGATTTACATGTAATCAGGGATCATTTACACATTTCTATTAAAAAATGTATAAATTTATTATTAAAATAGCAAAAACCACATATAGTTTATGCAAAAATTATGGATAATAAATTGATTGGCCTCCCAAGCCAATTAAAAAACACATAACTGTGGTCCCCTTAGGATTATTTCCTTTAAGATGACAATAGACCTTAAAGTAATTGTATTATGTGCAAGTTGATTTATGAGAGTATAGATTGAGGACTACCTACATATCCAAATATGATGGAAAATTATTTCATCCATTAGGAATGAATTTACTTGAAAATATTTACGTTGAATAAACTCTCCTCCCTATCATTTACTCTTATGAAATGGACTCCGCACACATTTAAAAGTATACAAATGATTCCAAGAAATAAGTTTCTATCATAATTCCTGCAAGCTAAAAGTCTTCCAAGACTTAATGTGGCTATAACTTTTAGAAATATTTTAAGATTGGGTGAATTTGAACAAAT
The DNA here is from genome assembly GCA_019776745.2 of Taxus chinensis. Classification (NCBI taxonomy): domain Eukaryota; kingdom Viridiplantae; phylum Streptophyta; class Pinopsida; order Cupressales; family Taxaceae; genus Taxus; species Taxus chinensis. Next base: position 32,167,303 of record CM034157.1, read on the forward strand.
GTTCTAAGAATATTGAACTTTGTTTTTCATCTCTAGACTATTTCTTAAGGTTGTGGCATTACTATCTATGCTATAAAGTTCCACATTTTCCTAACTATACATCTCATTTTATCAAATGACTTAAGTGGGGTTTTATATAAAAGGACACCTTTAAATAGGTTATATTTGTAAGTTTATAAAAATCACCAAGGAGGTCTGAGTCTTGAATGTGCTGATTCTATATTCACAAACATGGTAATGCAACCTCCTCAAAAGTTGCGGGACACATAAGAGGTTTTATTTAATAACACTTTAAACTTGAAAAATTCTTCATGTTTCAATGCAAGCAATAAACATGGTATTCTTATTAAAAAAAGTAAGACATACTCACTATCGGTTTTTTTAAAATTTTTTATCTCACCAAATATAGAGAAAAAGTTATATTTTAAGCTAGGAGTGAAACTTATATATAGTATATTCTCGGGGTGCACAAATCTAGGTAAAAACCTTTCGTTCTAAAAGGAAAAAAAAAGCCTAGATTTATAAGTTAAGTTTAAACTGAAGAAGAGGCTTAGAATATGGTTGATGTATGATGAATTAGTAAGTAAATTCCATGTGATAATATGGTTCAAGGCTATTTGTTACATAGTGCTAACTTCATCTAAAAGTCTATTAAATTTTAATTGATGTTTAGAAACAAATCAAATAGAATTTTAATTATATTAATCTTTAATTTAAAAATCAGATAAAAAGGAAATCTGATCAGAATCTATATAGGATATAGTTAAAACTATTTGGACTATTAGTTTTTCAAACTTATTGTCATGTTAGAGGGGCCTAAAAATGAATGAATTCACCTTCTGAAAAACCTGCAAACATTTGAAATTCTTAGAAATGAAAATTGAACTATTCAATTATCATCTTAATGCCTTTCTTTTTTTTGTATGTGATATTGGTATTAAAAAGCACTTGGTTTTAGGTGATACAAGAAACTCTTTAAAAAAAATTAATTTCATGAATAATTTCAAAATGTAAATGAAATTAAAATCATCCATCTATGACATCTCAACTGGAAATAGGTGATAAAAATTAATTTTGGCTTAGAAAAACCCTAAAATTTTTACCGATGCCAAGCAAAATTTAATGCATCAAAATACTTATAACCCTAAGAAAAATCTATACTATCAAATGTATCATGCACCTTTTGAATAGGTTGAAAAAACCCGTATTTGCCTATTATTTACAAAATCCAATAATCAAAACATTTGATCTCAATTTATAGAAATAATCACCTCACTTGGAACAAGTGACTATGCTATTTGAGGTATTCTAATAAATCCAATTTAATCAACTTACATATGCTACATAATGTTAGTTTCCTAAATATTAATCAATTTGTCTGAACATTACATCATGTCATAAGTAAATATTAGAAGAAATGCTTAGATACAATAACATAGGTCAGATCACAATATTTATAGTGGATTGATGCACCATAGAGCTAATCAAACCACTTTGAATAACCTTTTACTTCAAGAATTACATCCATTAAGATCACCTCCAATAGCTATTTATAAAACCAATTCAATTCCATTTCAACACACCTTGGTGCTAAATACCAAGAATAATCAAATGTAATGTGGTGACAAGAGTCCTTATTATTTAATACTTAGGTGCATGAATAATATCTCCCGATGGTAAAATTCTTCAACCTAAAATGGCTGACACAACACCTAGGTTCCTTTAATATTAAGACCTGAAAGGAATTATTTCAATCCATATCACTAATATTGTACCTGAAACTAAAATTAGCATAATTAGGTCACACTCCCCTTTGGTCCCTCGACAATAAGCACCCTTTATTACATTTACCTAGCCATGACCCCCCTTCACCCCACTAATATTAATTTAATTAATTAATTAAATTAATGCATTATCCTCACTATATTTATTATTTAAATATCTTATTTAAATAATATCCACACATACAGTTCACTTAGACACCTCACCAAGCCAACTCAACCTAAGACCTATTCTTAGTAAGTTACCATAACTAACTAAGACTTACCCAAACCCTAAAAATCAATGCCTACATTCCCTCTAACCACATTCCCGCATGCTCACAAGAAGCTCCCAGTCTAATCCATGGGATAACAACACGAGATCCAAGGAAATCAGGAGGATCTCCCTAGTTTAGTAAACCTAAGAAATCCCGCCTTGACCGACGCCGGTTACCCCTAACCGTCACCGGTTAACCTGGACCATTGTCGGTTACCCCTTTTAACCCCAAAACAACCTTATTCTCAAGGTTGGAAGTTGGAAGTTGGAAAAAAATTGGGAGAAAGTTGACAAGCAAGAACACATCTCAGAGAGATAACGCATCTTCAGAGAGCCAATTCCAGCGAAAACTCACATCCAAGGAAGGAGATTGAGCATCTTCTCCTGCACAGCCATCCCAGCCATGATCTGATCTATCCAAGCAAAGAGGAGTGTACATGCAGTTCGTGCAGAAGCTTTCCTTCAGCTAGTGATCACTTGCAACCTTCAAACCCATCATTAGCACCTCCATCCCTCACACAGACATTCAGGACCTGAAATCCAAGTAAGTACAACATCATACTTTCCTGGTTATTTCATTTCATCATCATTTTATCATCCATTGTTTATCTTGCCCCCTATTGACCTTCTCTGACATTTTCACTTCCATATACCCATTAAAACCTCACAAAATCCTACTCCAGTCACCCAATACCTCATCCGACCAACCAAAGTCCTTTGTGCAATCACAAAGGAGACCCCAGCTTGTTCTGTGACATTTCCAGATCTCACAGTAACCGGCACCGGTTACACCTAACCGTCGTCGGTCACCCCTAACCGACATCGGTCTCTGTGTTTTCCCACACAGCCTAGAACAGAGACCTACCCACCTAATTTTATCTCACCCTCATTCACCTGTGATCTACCTGAGACCTCTGTCAAACCTGCAGAACCCAGAACCAATCATTTGACCTTTGGATTCTATTCTAGCTTAGCCTGTTAGATTAGATCTATTTCTTATTGTGTTTTTAAGTGAGATACCTAAATCATTTTAAAATAACAATAGGATTTACTTTGTTTACAACATTAAATTGTTTAAAACAGTGGACTGACATTCATCTAGGAAGTATCACACTTCCCGGATCTAGCATACGCTAGGTAGTTCACTGCCCATATTGTTTAATTCCTTCTGGTGGTCTTGTTTTCATTACAGGTAGTTCCTCCTAGCCAAAAGGAAGCTCTCACGATCAGCTGTGGATTCAGAAGTCATACGTGCACAACAACCCATCAACCAACATTTGAACAGGTATTCCTCCTATGCCCGTTACCCTATCTGTTTTGTCAACACTTCAAAGAAACAATCTAAGAAAAAGGTGAAACATTTTGGCACGCCCGGTGGGACCCATCCGGGGTTCCTTGCATTTCATTCATTCCTAGGAAAAAAATTGTGTGTTTGTTTCCCTTCTAAAAAGCATACACACTAATTTTCTTCCCTAGTAATCCACCTCTTCTTTCTATTTGCTCTAAAGGAAACTTTTCTTTTGGTGTAATTAAAAAGAATCATTTCTTCATGTTTTTTTGCATTGTAGTGAAAGAGCATCCCTCTTCCTCTTCATCTTATTATGTCATCCAATTTCACATTTTTGATTTGGGTTTAAAAACAAGTGCATTCCATTCTGATTTATTGCATTAGCTCACATTAATTGAGGGCAACCTATACGCTGGAAGTCATGACCAGCTGATGGTTGACAAATGAATCATAGAAAAGCACTTCTATCCTTTTCTCTTTCTCTGAGTCTTACCAAACCACACAAAAATTCAAAATACATACATTCTTAAACAACATCCTACCTAGAAGAAGCTATAGGTGATCACATGATCACGGTACAGTGGGCACCCAACTTGCTGCTCTGTGGAGTCATACTTTAGAGTGAAGCCCACCCCCACCATAACATACCTGAAACCTCACCTTTTAGATCTCCTTCTTTGTAGGAAGCCATCCTCACCAAAAACTCTATTTCACAATTCATGTGTCAGTCCCTAAATAGCATAAGCTAAACAAACATAATAGAAAAGGCACTCCTAGGATCACATTTTCTTAGTGTTTCTGCTTGGCTTGCATTTTGAGGTGAAAGATCACGTTCATCACTTTTTTTTTATTCATCCTTGCATGCTCCTCATCATAGTTGATGTATTTCAGCTTCACCTGAGTGTGCCTAGGCCATATCATCATCATTCTCAGAATTCTGGGTCTAATTCTACATCAGATTTTAATTCACAACCACTTTCTTTCATCACTGTTTCAATTTCACAGTAACCATCATCGGTTACCTCTGACCACCATCGGTTATACCCAACCGACGTCGGTTCCAAGTCCTTTTGCTAACCTACTCAAAAGGACATTTTTACTTCACTTTCTTCCACTTTTCATAGTCTCTGTCACTATCATTATTCCCATTGACATTTTAAACATCCTCAGATTTGGCATACCTGTCAGATTTTACCTTCTGCCTCGTTGTTTACTCACTGTCCATTTTCTACAGTGACCGGCAGTGGTTACCCCTGACTGACATCGGTTTTCCCTAACTGACATTGGTTAGCCTGTTTCACATTCCAGCCACCATTTGGTACTTCATCCACTTTTTATCACCAGATTCACCTGTTCATGTTGTTCTCTGTATCATTTACAGAGAAGCAGCCCTACCTGATCAGTACTAGTTCACATGGTGCTGACCCAAAGACAAGCAAATGCCCTCATATTCCACGCCAGTTGTCAACCACTCCCACCTAGTCCTTCACCACCTTCTATTTTATCACTAGCCATGGATCCCATCCAACCTACTACTATCGCTACCAGAGATGAGGAGTTCACATGACTCCTTGACCAGAACCCTGCTGCCTTGTAGTTTTACCTTTCCCACTCATCCACTCGAGATGCCTCAGGTCAGTTGATATATGGCATGCCCATATCTATCCCCCCGACTCTCACACCCACTTCCACATTGGCCCCATCTAGCTCTGTGCTACCCACATCCACCTTACCCCCATTCATTTCACAGTTAGGTTCTATACCCACTATGACTGCCATGTCTGTTACCTCTGTGGCACCCATTACATCCACCATACCCTCGATGACTACCCCAAACACAACCTCATCCACCCCTAATGTCTCATACATACCTGTAGCTACATTCCCACCTCCAGTGTCGGTGACCCCTACCCCATTTCAGAACGTGGTTCTTTCCATTCCACAATCATTAGCCCCTATTCCACTAGGGTTACCACGACCCTTCCACCCCATATACATACTACCAACAACCTCCTGTTTCATCTATTATTCATTTTGGGTATGTACCCCCTATTTCACTACCTTCTTCTCCACCACCCTACATGGCAGCCCCATACACTAGAGTGCCACCCCTATTATATGCCCAAAACCAACCTCCTCATGCTATAGGAGGCATCCAATCATCACAACCCACCAATGACCTAATTAAATTGATGTTGGACAAGATGTAGACATTGGAGGCATCAGTTTTTGGCTCCCACAACACTCTCACCTACGATGAGATTTGCAACGAGCCTATTCACCCATCCATTCCTATCCATTCATACCCTATGCATTGGGAAATGCCTAAATTCAATCACTTCAATAGCAAAGAAGACCCAGCAACATTTGTGGTCATTCAAACATGGGTGTTATCTGATCACTCATGATGATGCCTTGCTTTTGAGAACTTTTCCCATGTCCCTCACTGGACCTGCATTAGATTGGTATAGTGGGTTACCTAAACACTCTATATTCTCATTCAATCAGGTAGCCCAAGCCTTCTTGGATCATTTCTCTATCAATATCATCAAGAAGGTTACCATGACTGATCTATATTCCACACGTCAGTATGAGGATGAATCTATCGCAGATTTTTTCACTCACTGGTGTAGCCTGATCAATCAACTTACCTTCCAACTACCACAAACTAAACTCATCGAGCTCTTCACACGAGCTTGTGCTAGACATATCTCCCTGACCTTGCAGGTCCAAACCTTCTAAACATTCGATGAGGCATTCACTATGGCATGAAAGTTAGAGATTCGGGCCATCGAAGAGAAGAAAATCCAATTACGCAATAAGAATTTGGCATTCAAGTCAAATGATACCTCTTCCTCTTCCAAACCACAAACCAATTATTCAAAAGCTAAGGGCACCACTAACGTAGTGGTACTCAAGGCCGGCCCAGCTCATCTGTCGAATCAGGCTACACCCTCATCTAATCTCTCACATGTCCAGACTTTTCAATTCAGACGAGAGCAGTGAAAATATACCCCAATTGGGGAACCTTACTCTTCTATCTTAGAAAATCTTATCAAAGCTAGAGCCATCACCCTTCCACCCATAAACCACACACTAGTTTTGACCCTGCTCACCCCATGCCCACATGGTATAAAGAACATGATTTCTGTAACTATCATTGAGTAAAGGGTCATAGTGATGGCAACTACATCACTTTCAAGAATATTATCCAAGAAATGCTTGAGAAAGGTGAGTTAACTATGGATAATCCCAACGCCACCCCCAACCAAAATCTATAAATCTTCAAAAAACCGTTCCCTAACCATGCCCCTTCATCCAATCAAACCGGAGAGACATCAACTCACGATACCCATACCCGTGAGGTTCATGCTATCTTTTACGAGGTACCTATCGCCTCTCAATTACCTCACATCCCTTCCATAGAGGAAATCCTAGCCCAAAATCCTCCTTCCGCATTGGAACCAACCTCCCCTATCCCTTCACCAACAAAGGAAAACCTTTCATCTCCTTCATCACCTACGGAGGGGTTCTTCCACTAACATTGAGCCCCATTCCACCCCTAGGCTTCACCACTTAGAGAACCTTTACCTACCATACCTCCTCCACCCATAGAGGACCAAAACCTCAAAATTCATCCATCCACCATACAAATTACCGTACCTCCTATTTCCCACAGAGGAGCACCTACGTACCTCCTCCACCCATAGAGGAGCACCCATACCTCCTACCCAAACAGGAAAAACCTCCTCCACTAGAGGATTCAACATCCCATCATCTCCTCCACCCATCATAGACCTAGTTGAGATACCTTCATGGAGGCATCTTGGTGAGCATTCTCCACAAGCTACCCACCTAATCCATACAGACCTACTTTCGGCTGAAATCTTCCATGGATGCAAAGTTGGCCAATAATTCCCATCTCTAAGATGCATTTTACTGGAATTCCCATTAGGTCCTCACCAACTCAACAAATTTACAGTACCGAAGAAATTGTCATTTCAAATCATTTGGCTGATCACTTAGATTATGTTGGATCTCATTTATGCCTATGGGGGTGCCTCTTACTCCATGTCTCATCACAGATGCAGAGATTGGTGATACCTCCACTATCTACCCAAACACATTTTGACCCCTATCATAAAACTCAAATACAACCAATGTTGTCACCAACCCCTTCCAGGAGATACCTATTATTACTCATGAACCACAGGTTACCCATAACCCAACCTATATCTAAACCCAAACCCAGGATGAATCCCACAGATTTCGGTCAACATTTACCTCCACTAAACCTATTACCACTTTAGGGGTCACCCCGACCACCAGCCTTACTCATCCACCTATTAAACTGGATTTAGCTACATCCTCCAGATGTCAAAACCACACCTACGGTCCAACACCCAAACTAAAGAAACAAGGCTCATTGACTTCATAGTTAGACACCAATTTTGCATCGCACTTGTGAATCTACCTTAAAACCTCAGCTACCCAACATTCAAAGTTCGAAGCACCCTCACCCATCCATAAACCAATAACACAACAACCATTCCTTCCTCACAAATCTCTAACCTACCAAGGCACACAACTCAGACTTCAACCCACACCTGCAGTCTAATCTACCACTAATACCTCCAAATTTTAAATCTAGACCCACAAAAATCACTTTGGAGGAAAATATACCCCAATTGGGGAATGCCTTACTTTCAAGTCTTAGAAAATCTTATCAAATCTAGAGCCATCACCCTTCCACCCAAAAAACCACACACTGGTTTTGACCCTACTTGCCCCATGCCTTCATCTGTATAAAGAACATGATTTTTGTAATTACCCATCGAGTAAAGGGTCATAGTGATGGCAACTGCATCACTTTCAAGAATATTGTCCTTAGAAATTCTCGAGAAAGGTGAGTTAACTATGGATAATCCCAATGCCATCCCCAACCAAAATCTACAAATCTTCAAATGGTTCATTGAACCGTTTTCCAACCATGCTTCCCTTCATCCAATCAAACCATTTCTGTGAGACATCAACTCACGATACCCATACCCGTGAGGTTCATGCTATAGTGGTTGGCTACGATTTACCTATTAGCCTCTCAATTACCTCACATCCCTTCCATAGAGGAAATCCTAGCCCAAAATCCTCCTTCCACATTGGAACCTACCTCCCCTACTTCCTTCACCAACAAAGGAACTCTCCATTTGATGATCTCCTTCAATCACCTACTTGGAGGGGTCTGTTGACTAACATTGAGACCATCTACATCCTTGGCTTCTCCACTCATGAGAACCTTTACCTACAGTACCTCCTGTCTTTCATAGAGGAGATCCCATATCTTATATCACTTGGTCCACCAAAGATACACTGTTCTTCACCTCCTTCACCCATTAGAGGTTATAACCTACGTATGCCTCTTACCTTGGTTACAAGGCACCCATTACCTCCTAGGTGGTTCAGCAGAACAACCTATCTGTTCCTCCACTTACCTAGAGGACATCCCATCATCTCCTCCACCCATCATAGACATGGTTGAGATACCTTTGCCTCTTGGTGAGCATTCTCCATCTGCCACCCAAAATCCAAGGAGACCTAATTTCAGCTCTCTTACCCACGGAAGACCTAATGAAGTTGGCCAATTCCCCATCTCTAAGAGGCATTTTACTGGAATTCCCATTAGGTCCTCACCAACTCCACCCACAGACGTCACCGTTCTCACATTTGAAGCCGTATCACTTTGATTATGTGGATAGGGGTTTACTATGGATGGTGCCTCTTGAGAACTCCCATGTCTCAACACTAGATGCAAGATCCCTTGTTAGATACCTCCACTATCTACCCAAACACATTTCAACCCATCAAACCAAATACAACCCAATGCTTTCGTAGGACATTTCCCATCACGATACCCATTAGCACTCAAACCACACCCTTACCCATAACCCAACCTACATCTAAACCCAAACCCATTACCACAACATTTGCCTCAACTAAACCTATTACCACTTTAGGGGTCACCCCGACCACCAGCCTTACTCATCCACCCATTAAACTGGATTTAGCTACATCCTTCACACGACGCAAAACCACACATATCTTCCTACACCCAGGTCCAAAGAAACAAACTCGATGTACCTCATTCCAAATGACCACGAAAGTCAGAGACACTTGTCCCATCTGCCTTAAAACCTTAGCTGCCCAACATGGCTATTCAAGTCATCCTTCACCCATCTTCATAAACCAAAAACCAATTATTCAATTCCTAAGGGCACCGCTAACGCAGTGGTACTAAGTCCAGCCCAACTCATCCATTAAATCAGGCTACACCCGCATCTAATCTATCACAATATCTAGCTCCTTTGATTCAGATTTAAGAGCATACGTGAAAATATACCCCAATTGGGGAACCTTACTCTTATGTTTTAGAAAAGCTTATCAAAGCTAGAGCCATCACCCTTCTATCCATAAAACAACACACTAGTTTTGACCCTGTGCACCCCATGCCCGCATGGTATAAAGAGCATGATTTATGTAACTATCACCGAGTGAAGGGTCATAGTGATTGCCAACAATTGCATCACTTTCATGGGAATATTGTCCAAGAAATACTCGGGAAAGGTGAGTTAACGTGGATATACCAATGCCACCCTTAACCAAAATCTACAAATCTTCAAAAAACCATTCCCTAACCATGCCCCTTCATCCAATCAAACATGGTGAGACATCAACTCAGGGATGTGATACCCATACCCGTGAGGTTCACACAATCTTTAACGAGGTACCTATCGCCTCTCAATTACTATCACATATTCCTTCCATAGAGGAAATCCTAGCCCGAAATCCTCCTTCCGCATTGAGCTCTTCTCAACCTGGAGTCTTGTTCCCTTCACCAACAAGAGGAACACCTTTCATCTCCTTCATCACCTATGGAGGGGTTTTCCACTAACATCGAGACCATCTTGATTCCCTAGCTTCACCACTTAGAGAACCTTTACCTACCATACCTCCTCCACCCATAGAGGACTCCCTACTTCCTCCACATATAGAGGAGCACTCATTTCCTCCTCCACCCACAGAGGAGCACCCATTACCTCCTCCACCCACAGAGGAGCACCTACCTTCTCCATGAGGAATCCACTTATAGAGGAGACTCCCATCATCTCCTCCACCCATCATAGACCTTGGTTTAGATACCTTTGCCTCTTGGAGAGCATTCTCCATTAGCTACCCAAAATCCAACAGACCTACTTTCTGGTACTATCTTACCCACGGAAGCTGAAGCTTGGCCAATTCCCCATCTCTAAGATGCATTTTATGGGAATTCCCATTAGGTCATCACTAACTCAACCCACAGATGTACCATTCTCACATTTGTCCAATCACTTAGATTATATTGATAGGGATTTACTATGGGGGTGCCTCTTACTCTATGTCTCAACACAGATGTAGAGATCCCTCACTGATACCTACACTATCTACGCAAACACATTTTAACCCATCAAACCAAATACAACCACTATCGTCACAACCCCTTTCATGATACCTATTTAGCACTCAAACCACACCCTTACCCATAACCTCAACCTACACCTAAACCCAAACCCACACCAACAACATTTAACTCCACTAAACCTTTTACCACTTTAGGGGTCACGTTGACCACCAACCTTACTCATCCACCTATTAAACTAGATTTAGCTACATCCTCCAATGTCAATAACCACACCTAGTCCAACACCCAAACCAAAGCTGGTCAAACCAAACTCATTGAACTCATACCCTGACTACACCAATCACACCCATACTTGTCCCATCTATCTTAAGACCTCAGCTTCCCAACATGGTCAAGCACCTTCACCCATCCATAAAACCAATAACACAACAAACCATTCCTTCCTCACAAACCTCTAACGTACTCAGGCACACAACATGACTTACACCTGCACCTGCAGTCTCTTTACCACCAATACCTCCAATACCCTTAGCTATTGCTTCACTACCCACTACACTTCAGTCATTTTCCCTCACACCCCAAGCATGACCCGCATCATCTACCTTCACAGCAGCCCCATTATCCCCATGGGTAACTCACCCTCTTCCTCCATTTACTTTTCCTTCTAGACCTCGTACACCCACATCACCTTTACCCAAGAAGGTGTAACCCAAAAACAAAACCCCACTACCCCACAATAAGGTAGTCAAAACAACCACACACCCTCCTACCCATCCATCTACTATACCCCTACCCAAACAAACATGACCGATACCTAAAACCACACTGGCACCTCAAACCCCTAGCTCGACCCATTCCTCCTCTTCCAAAAACCATTCCTCAACAATCAACCACACCTACACCCAAACCCACGTGTTCACTTCCATTGTGATCCACTAGCAGGGTCCTATGCCAAAATTTTAACCAACCTCCTTGAGACTTCTATTATCACATTACCGCCACTCAGACCTTACGACCCCCTCAAACCCAAGCCAAAAGGGTTTGATGATACTAAAATTTACGCATACCATTATGTGCCAGGGCATGATGTGGAGAACTGCAAGGCCTTAAAAACCATCCTTATCTAATTGTGTCCACCAGAAACCAAATTTGATGATGATGACCTTCTTGACGAGGATCCTACTTCACCAACACCCATTCCCACACTACCCACTCAACAACCACAACCTCCACCCTCACCAGCTCCTAGAGCACACCCAAGATTTGAAATTAACATGGTTTGCATCAGAGAACTTGCCATGCCACCACCCAAATGTCATTGCGCCTAACTCACCTCACAGGATTTTTCTCCTCCAGTAGGTTTTTTCCCTTCATGTCATTATACCACTCACCATACACCTTCTCCATTTGCCAAATCCCCTCAAATCAACATGATACATGTCACTACACATGCATAGAAGGGAAAAGAAAAGGAAACTGACCCACCAACCAATCCTATACCCAACATACCATCTGCACCCATACCTAAAATAACTATCCGCGGCCCCATGTACCCCATTTCTAATGGCATCACACATCACACCATGCTCAAACAATTACACCAATCACCCCTCAAAATGTCCTTATATGACCTCATCCAAACCTCAGAATCCCATTGTCAAGCTCTCATGGAGGTTCTTCAATCTATTGAGGTTTTACCCAATGACCCTACACCCATAGCCTCCATTATCACACCCCATCATGTAGCCTCTCTCACCAAATTACCACCTTCATCTTCACCCCACCTTGTTCACCAAGTGGCCTCCCTTAGCTTCTCAGAGGAAGATATCATGCCACACCAAAATGATGACCCAGACCTAGCCCTCTTCATCTCTGTCCACATTAATGACATACGGGTACTCCGTGTGATGATTGATGGAGGTGCTAGAATTAACATCATTTCATCCCATGCATTTTCTCAAATGCACATACCTGAAAATTACATGCATAAACATCTGGTCATGTTGCATTCATTCAATGATGCTATCACCTCCACACTAGGCACTGTCATCCTTCACATTCGTGTGGGCCCCTGCACTATTCCAGAATTGTTTTATGTTTTGGAGGGGGAATTCCAATATAACTTGTTGCTTGGTAGACCCTGGATCCATGTCATGGGTTGCGTTCCTTCCACTTTGCATCATTGTGTAAAGTTTGAACACGAAGGACACACTTATACCATTCCAGCTGACCCATCACCTTTCAAAACATGTAACATGCTTTACCGACCCAATGATGTGCTCATACCTGTCAAGCCATCTACCTCCGTAACCAATACCACTTCACCTACACCTCCACCTACTAGTACAGCCACTGCTTTCACCACACATACCTCCTCCATTCCTACCGCTGCTATAACCTCCACGGCTGACCCATTAGCTTCCCAATCTGTTAACTCCACCTCTGCATCAACCTTCTGACACATCATCCATACCAGCTACCTACATACCAACCACTGATCCCTTGGAAGGTATTTTTCAACGCCTCACTATATAGTGTCAACACATTCCTTACTCCGCATGAGTATGGAAGCCTTCACCAACACCCTCGCTATGATCACCGTATAGGAGAACACCTCCTTTATGGTCCTCCTCATCTTCGTACTAGTCTCACTTATGGGGGACTTGATACTACCACTTACACACCTGAACCACCATCACAACCCTGCCCATTTTCCATTGACTTCCAATCACTTACCAATCACCATTTCACCCACACCTTCCTGCACCACTGTGTGTGGAAGGGTTTTGGTTTTGGCTTTTATGAGAAAGGCCACCATACCATTATTCCATGTACCACCCGCAAACATAACGACATAGTGGTATCGGCTTCCCCAAACCTCCTACCAAACAGGCCCGCATTGAACTCATTGAAGACCCTAGCCCTCCTCCACCTTCATCTTTATCACTACCTTCACCCACTCCACCTTCATCACCACCTTCACTGATGGAGTCGATGGATCCTGAATCTATCCCTCCTAACTTTTTTTTTCATAAACACCATTTCCTTGGGGCCTTTGACTTATCAATGCGAAGGTGAGGCCCCTTCCACTCTTCCATTCCTATATCCTAAGATGATCGATGATGACACACCTATAATTAATGTTGTTCAATGTCAGGATGATGAATCCATACTCACCTACCTTGGTGCAGAAGACTCATATATTCATCGGTCGTTACCCTCTGAGACACAAACCATGTTGAATGAATCGACTATCGAAGATCAACATTCATACTCAGGATGACCCGCACATCCTAAAGATCAGACAATCTTTAGATGCTGCTGAATAGGAAGCCATCACTTCTTTTCTCTGAGATCATAACCACACTTTCACTTGGTCTTACATAGACATGCCCGGTATTGACCCCACCATAGTGGTCCACAATATCGTAACCATTCCCGATGCCAAACCTATCAAACAAAAGTTGAGGAAAATACACCCTCGCATTGCTCTTCTCATCAAAGAAGAACTTCAGTGCCTTCTTTCTGTTTCCTTCATCTTACCCATTGATGATCCTCATTGGATTTCTAACATTGTCCCTATTACTAAAGTAATAGGAGGACTCCACATTTGCACAGACTTCCATGACCTCAACCTAGCCTACCCGAAAGATGACTTTCCCTTGCCCGGTATTGATCAACTGGTTGACCTCACCACTGGTCATGAGATGCTATCACTCATGGATGGCTTCTCAGGTTATAACCAAATTTTTCTTGCCCTAGAAGATCAACACAAGACCACATTCATTACCCCTTGGGGAACCTTTTGCTATCGAGTCATGCCTTTTGGCCTTAAAAACACTAGTGCCACATATCAGTGTGCTATGACTTACATCTTCCATGATATCATGCATCACATATTAGATTATTACGTGGATGATCTCTCGAAAAAATATAAATGTCACTCCAAGAACCTCGCTGTCCTCAAAACCATCTTTGACTGCCTCATTAAATAGTGTGTCCTCCTTCAACCTAATAAGTGCATCTTCACGGTTCTCTCAAGAAAGCTCCTAGGATTTATTGTTTCCCTCACTTGTATAGAAGTTGACCCTGCTAAAGTCAAGGCCATCCTCAAAATGCCTCTGCCTACTAAACTTCACCAACTCTCGTAGGCTGCAAGGTAAATTGCAGTCCATTTGCCATTTCATTTCACAATTATCTGATCGATGTCAACCATTTCATCATCTACTTAGGAAGGATGTCTCCTTTAAATGGGATGATGAATGTCACAAAGCTTTTGTAGCCTTAAAAAAATACCTTCTCCAACCAGCCATACTCATTCCACCTAAAGATGATCAACCTTTTTAACTATACATATCAGCTACCGATCATTCCTTGGGAGCCATGATCACTCATCGCGATGAACAACACAGGGAGAATGTGATTTATTACATAATCCATACTCTTTTAGACTATGAAACGTCGACAAAACCATCAAGAAAAAACTATGCTTATCCTTAGTTTTTGTTGCAACCAAACTCTTCCATTACCTACTCAACCACAGAACCTATGTCATGACTAACAACTGATCTCTTACACTTCATGTATGCCAAACCTTATCAAAATCAGCATGCCATCATGTGATGGGTTATGCTTTTAGTTGATCTTGACATCGAATTTATTCATCAAAACTCCATCAAGGGCCAGGCTATTGAGGACCAACTAGCTAACGAACCTTATTTCCAGGGATCTACCCTCTAATTTTGACTTTTCTAGATGAGTCAATTGTTACTCTTTCCTTGCATAAATCCCCTTACCAAATGACACTTGTTCTTTGACGGTTCCAAAGTGTTAGCATGTGGGGGTGTAGGGCTAGTATTATCCTGATTCCTCTAGATGGATAACCCATGCATTTTTCTTTTAAACTAGCCTTTGAATGCATGAAAAAAAATTCCAAGTACGAAGCACTCATAATAGGTCTCCAGGCCGCATATGCCCTAGATGTCAAATCAATCCGTATCTCTGGGTGAGTCAAAATTGGTTGTAAACCAAGTCAATAGTATGTACCAGTATCGTAATGAGATACTTCAAAAGTATAAACATCATGTTAGACATACTTTTGACCACCTTTGATCGTTACACCCTTCAAACCATCCCAGGTTCAACCAACAAATTTTTAGATACCATGACTTACTTAGCTTCCTAAATACCTGCTTCCCCCATTGATTCCAAAATCTTTGTTACCATACAACACCTCCATTCACCTTCTTATTTACCTCACGATGTTTACTCGATCGGGCAACATGACACCCCTAACTCGAGTGACCTTTAATATAAACAATACTCTGACGACCTTTCTCTTTCCATCTTGCCTCATGATCTCACCCGTAACAAACAATGTGCCTTCCTTAAAAGGGGTCTCTCGTTTCGTCATTCTTGGGGGGCTATCTCTATAAACATGCAACTTTGATGGTATTCTCTTACCATTTCTCACAAGTTCTAAAAAATTCCTTATACCATTAAGGAGGTTCGTGATGGAATATGTGGAGGTCACTTTAGTCGCCTTGCTATTTCTAAGCGTATTCTTCGTCTGGGCTATTACTGGCCGACCCTTAACCATGATTGTTGTGACTATGTCAAACATTGTGTGAAATTCAAAAAACATTACAACCTTCATCATACACCCAACCATGCCTTACAGAGTCACTCGTGACATGTGGCCCTTCTCTCAATGGGGGTTTAGATATTGTCAGAGAAATCAATCCTCATTCTTCCCAATGCCATCAATGGATCATAACTGCTACCGAATGCTACACAAATTGGGTAGAAGCCATACCACTCATCTCCACAGAAAGTTGAGAAAATATGTGAGTTCATTAACCATCACATCATTTGTCACTTTGGTGTCCCTCATCGCCTCATCACTGACAATGGAAAACAATTCAAAAACAAAACACTGCAAAAATTTGCGACGATTCCTTCAGCATTCAGCTTACTTTTCTCATCACCTTATTACCCACAAACCAATGGCCAAGCCGAATCCACTAACAAAACCCTCAACAAAATTCTCATGAAATTGGTTGACAATACTAGGAAGGATTGGCATATGCACATTCCTTTTTCCCTATGGGCATACTGCACTAGTATTTACACTTCCACTATGGCCACACCCTTTTCTCTGGTCTATGGTACAAAGGTTGTTCTACCTCTCGAAGTCTAGATCCCCTCACTCCACATTTATCTCCATGACATGCTTACTGATGATGAATTTCATTAGGACCGCTTAGCACAACTAGAGTTATTAGACGAATGTCATCTTAACGCTCTGGATCACCTTCAATTTTACCAACAACGTATCAAACGTGCTTATGAAAAACGTGTTCATGAATGAACCTTCCAAGTCGGTGACCTTGTCTTGAAAGAAAATCAACATGTAACCAAAGCAGAAAAAAGTAAATGGGGAAAATTCACTCCTAATTGGCTTGGACCATACATCGTAACTCATACCTATGGATCAGGTGCCTATCGTTTATCCTCACTTGATGGTAAACCTGAACTTGAGCCCCTTAACACATTACATCTTCAACCATTCTATTGTTGACTCATTGTCCTACCTCACCCTTTGTCTCTTTACAGGCTCATCCCTTGAGTGTTATCCACTCCATACACCTTCCTAACAATTAAAAAAGAATCATGTGAGTACTTGTCACTCGTTATCTTCTCTTGAATATGTGTACCACGGCACTACACATAGCATGATTCTCATGGATACTTTTCATCTACCTTTAGATGAGATCCCATGGTTGTTCCACCTTGCCTTTTGAACAAGAGTCCTATCCTCCACCTTGGTCTTGTCCATGATTTCAAAGACCTCACATGGGACCAAACTCCTTGAGTCAAACTTCTAATAAAAATATGACTCCCTCAAAAGGACATCTTCCTCTCGACAAAATTGCTACTATAAATAGACTTCTCCCTCGAAGGACAACTATGTGCAACTCAAAAAAAAAAAATGAGAGAAACGAAGCTTCCCACATCGATCAGCTTCACGAAGACCTCAAGGAGTATCATATTATTTATCCCATATAGACTTCCCACATTGATCAGTCTATCACAACAAAAAAAATAGTCATGGACTTGCCCATTGTGACCTTGACCTCTTGCCCAAAAGACCTGGTCACTAAAAAACATATAAAATTAACTACCTTTCACCCACCTTACCATTTTCACTCTCATTTCCTCAAATTGCCTCAAGGGACATCTTGGAATTTCAAATTTTGGTGATCCTGTGACTACCTTCATTATAGAATAGTTAATTGTCCAATGCCTTTCGGGTCTTGTGTTCATCACCTCCTCCAAGGTATGATCTACTCAGTATGATCCTACCCAATCAGGTGGCTTTATTGCCCCCCTATTATCTTTTAACCATCTTTGTTTACATTTTGATTACCTTATACAGGACTTGGTACTTGACGCTTACCTTTGAGGTAGTCCTCCCCTTTTCACCATAATCACCTTCACCTGCATCCTTTTACCTATAATATACCCACACCTATTAAACCTAAACCCACAACATGCCCAAAAACCTACCAACTCATTTTCATATTCTTCCCTAGCTCATGGGAGAACTACATTGGCCTGAGGTCCCTTTTCACTGGGACTATGTAGGTAGCACTCTGAGGGCATGGGGCCCTTGGAGGTTAGCTCGGCCATTCTCTACCCTGAAAAAACTAATCCATCAACCATGCCTAACTCACCATTTACATCACATTTCACTTAGTTCCCCTTTTCTAACAAAATTGGAAATTAAGCCACATACATAACAAGTTGCTTACCACAACATACATTTATTACACCTACCATCTCTTTATCATCACTATGCATAGATTATACAACATTTCACATATGACCTATAGTATCATTCATTTCCAAAATAATGAATCATAAACTAACCTAATTCAACCATGCCTATCACCTAACTCATCCATGCTTATAACCTAACTCAATCCATGCCTAAATCAACCTGACTCATCCATGCCTATAACCTAACTCAAACATGCCTACAAACTGACTTGATCCATGTCTAAACCAACCTAACTCCATCACACCTAACTTACTTAATTTCCAACCACATTAAATTAACAAATCCATATCTCATCTAACAAAATCCATACATCCAATATCTCATAAACATATTAACACATCAAAAAATACCATGAATCTCATCATATAAATCAATAAATGTGTATCTCAAAATACATGCCTATCTCATCATGGCCATCATCTCAAAAATGTTGGCATGCAGGCCGATATACAATACAAAATGTCATCAGCACATGCAGGCCGGTCTCATATATAAAAAGACTAAATGAATCCATACAAAAAATCTTCAGCACGCAGGCCAGTATATGCTCACAATATACAAAAACCCACTCATACATCCTCACTGTCTTCGGCACACAAGCCATTATGTGATTAAAAATACAAAATTCTTCGGCACGCAGGCCAACATATATAGACACAATAATCACTCATATACATTAAAAATCAGGTGGCCACATATCAGACATCTCACCGGATGTCCTCCATCTCTGTGTCACCTATACCCTCGGCCTCTTGTGCCCATGCTGGCACATCACCTAGCTCTAGTTGTTGTGCATTGGTGGCCTCTCCCTGATTGGGCCTCAGAGCTCGCTGACCTCTTGTGCTCTCCACACTATGTGTGCAGGATCTTGTCCTCTCACTGGACGCCTGTTGTGCCTTTTACTCTCCATACGAGAGGAAGTCTATCTCAGCTGCCATAAGCTGGTCCTGATAATATCTCGCCTCACCTAGGGCATCCTGTAACCTAGATATAGGCATGGTTTGTGGTGGTCCCATAGGTCTCGGCCCCTGTACCTTCCCTGTGCCAGCCTATGAACTAGGACTAGCTCCCTGTGCCTGTGGTGGTCCCCCTGTCCATGTGCCTGTGGTGGTGCCCCTATCCCTGTGCCTGTATCTGGGCCTATAAGGCCCCAATCTATGTTTGGTCTGTGGCTAACTGGCCCTATAAACTTGCCACTTGAGCCTATAAGGCTGAAACCTAAATCCCCCCTGACCATATTCATCTCCTCCATCACCTCCACCCTCTCCCTCCACCATCTGGGCCTACAGACTGGCCACCTGTACTTGTAGCTCTGCTACCTCTGCCTCTGACCCCTCCATCTATGTCTACAGTATACCTATCTGTGAGATCAACATCACTACCTATCCTCTATAGGGCGTCTCTCTGCACTGTAATGGTAGCTAAGTAAGGCTTGCCCCGGTCTAGGTGGTATCGCTCGTAACTGAGCCACCCACCACTACCTATACCTATCTGTGCATTCTGACATCATCAATCCATCTGATCCACTGGTAGCTCCTCCTCTCCTGTAGGCACTATAGGTTGTGGTAGAGGTAGAGGCCTCTCCACATCATCTCTCTGATATAGTGGGAAGGATAGAGGAATATCCTGTACAAGCCCAAACTGCCATCGGACCCTGTCTACCAGGATCATCTCATCCTCCCCGGCACGGTGACCCTGTATCCACCTCTCTAGCTGGAGCTTAGCTAGCTCCTCATGCATGTGCCTATATGAGGGGAATCCCACATATGGCCTCCAGATAATGTCCACTCCGGACAACCCCTCCAATAACTACCGAAAATGGGCCACATCATATGTCGGCCTATCTAACCTCCACTCTCCTGCAACTAACACCCATCTCCTTTATTCCAGCCACACACATCTCAGTGGGAATGCATATGCTTAGGGCATCCCTATAGGTCAAACATAGACTATGTGCTCGTAGGCCCAATAGTGTAGTATAAATGTACAACACAAGCTAAACCTATGCAACCACCCATACACCCACAACTCTCTGTATAGCTACACCAAGAATGTTGGTGCCCAGGTGAAGCATGTCACATACACCATCATATCATGGAGCACCCCCATCAGTGATCAAGGAAAGCATCCACCCTCTGCATCAAGTAGTGCATAGCAGCACATTTCCTCCATCAATAAAACCACTAGCCTCGTCTCATCCGGACTGGCCAGGTATATCTTGCCATAGCTCAAATTGGTGCTATGGAATCTCAGCTCCACCGCCCCCTCACCAAATACTATCCCAATCATCTCCTCTGAGGCCTCAGAGGAGATAGAGTACACCTAGGTCCCCCAATATGGGTAACCAAAAAATTTGGAACACGTCCTCTAGGGTGATAGTCATCTCACCCGTTGAAAGGTGGAACGTGTTGGTTGCGGAGTCCCATCTATCGATGAGTGTGACCATCAAAATGGGCTACCAAACAGCATGTCAATAATGCTGAATACCACTTAGGACCACTACCTCCACGTGCTGCAGCTCCAAAGGGGTCACTAAGCCATGTAATGTCACTAGTAGCAGTGGAACCCTGTCCCACATATGCAACTGCAATCTCACCTGCATCCAATCCAAGCACAACATTAAACTACATTTACCATGACCATATTCACCAATTATCATTACCCTTCACCCTATTTTTACTTTACCCATCTCAACTACCTCGCCCACATCCCTCTTGGACCCTTGTGCCTAAAAAAAACCCAACTAGTGCCAATTCATCCTAACCGACTCCGGTCACCCTTAAACCAACATCGGTCACCTATTAGGTGATTGATACCGATTTAACTATACTGACCATGGTTATCACCTAGCTGGCATAAATCACCTATTTGGTGAGCGATCCCGATTCTACCCAATCGATGCCAACCAAGCTTGACTGATGTTGGTCACTATCGTAGAAAAATCCGTGACTTCCCAAACCCCCTTTTTTTCATAACCCTCCCCCTACCCCTTTTACCCCACCTATAATGATTAAAACTACCCCTGGACCTCTACCCACCCCACTTATACACTTTATTACTCTCCCCCCCTCTTTTTTCCCATTATTTCCCCCATAGCCACATTTCACTTTTGCTCACCCACAAAATACAAAACACCCAACAAAACCCTACAACTCACAACTAATCACAACCTATAATCTATTTACTCTAACACTATAGAGTTGGGTGCTTACCTCATCACACTGTCGCCATCTTAGTGGCACATCTAGCCACTGTGTCGGTGGTCTGCCTAATCCCTCTCTAGCCTCTGCCATCCTCGAATATCTACCTACAACCTCCGACCAATCACCTCTCTCACTTTGATCTCGTGGACCCGCTACTCACCAACCCAACCCTCATCAAATCACACTGCCCACTCACTATTATGTTCTGTCCGAACACTTTTTGCACTTTTTTCTCTTTTTTTTCATTTTCTCACTTCGAAAAATAATAAATGAATAAAAAAACAAATGAATTTTTTGTTTGTATACAAAACCCAACCTAACCAACGTCAGTTCCCATCGACCGACATCGATCTCATGCTCTACCTCACCATTGTCAGTTTTCCTATACCGACGTCAGTTATCCATGACCACCATTGGTCAACCTCACCATCATATTACCCCTACTTTGCCATTTTACCCCACCCTTTACCTTGTACCTTTACCCCATCCAACCTTTACCCAACCCATTACCTTACCTTTCCTGACCTCATCATTTACTACCTCCCTTTTTCCTCCTTTGGGGACTCATTATTTTACCCCTACCTTGGCCTTACCCGTGTCGTGACCTATATATTTGGACTCGGACCATTACCAGTGACCTTTGACCTCATGTGTTTGTTATACCTTGTGGCACTCTTACCTGTGTTGATTGACCTAATGACCTTACCTAGCCTATTTCCATGACTGTTTATCTTGACCATATCTTTGGTGTACCGGAACATACCTAAATGTTCTTGCACCTAACCTAAGTTGTGTTTACTAACCATATCCTATACATTGGATACCGGATTCAATTCAACCTTGTTTGGATAAACCTATTGACCTTAGACGATGTAGATTTTTCCTTCTCTTCAACCCAGTGGTGTGCTACAATTTCTAGTTGTGTGTGCATTTGACTGTTACTATTACCTAGATTACCTGATTAGGACTTTCACCCTTTTCCCCTATCCCACTTGCCTTTTCCTCACATTTACCTTTTATCAAACCACTCACCACTTCAGCTTGTTGCCTCATCAGTTCCTGGTTTGAGGGGGATCACCTTCACCCACACATGGGGTAACCACATCTTATTTTTGTTAGCATCGCTTACCAATACAAGCTACGCAACAAAAAGGGGAAAAATGTAGACACTAAAATTAGGTCACACTCCCCTTTGGTCCCTTGACAATAAGCACCCTTTATTACATTTACCTAGCCATGACCCCCCTTCACCCCATTAATATTAATTTAATTAATTAATTAAATTAATGCATTATCCTCACTATATTTATTATTTAAATATCTTATTTGAATAATATCCCCACATACAGTTCACTTAGACACCTCACCAAGCCAACTCAACCTAAGACCTATTCTTAGTAAGTTGCCATAACTAACTAAGACTTACCCAAACCCTAAAAATCAATGCCTACATTACCTCTAACCACATTCTCACATGCTCACAAGAAGCTCAGCAGTCTAATCCATGGGATAACAACATGAGATCCAAGGAAATTAGGAGGATATCCCTAGTTTAGTAAACCTAATAAATCTCACATTGACCGACGTCGGTTACCCCTAACCATCACCGGTTAAGCCAGACCACCATCAGTTACCCCTTTTAACCCCAAAACAACCTTATTCTCAAGGTTGGAAGTAATTTTGCAAAAAAATTGGGAGAAATTTGATGAGAAAGAACACATCTCAGAGAGATAATGCATCTTCAGAGAGCCAATTCTAGTGAAAACTCACATCCAAGGAGGGAGATTGAACATATTCTCCTGCACAGCCATCCCAGCAATGATCTGATCTATTCAAGCAAAGAGGAGTGTACATGCAGCCCATGTAGAAGATTTTATTCAGTTGGTGATCACTTACATCCTTCAAACCCATCATCAACACCTCCATCCCTCACACACAGACATTCAGGAATGAAATCCAAGTAAGTACAACATCATAATTTCTTGGTTATTTCATTTCATCATCATTTTATCATCCATTTATTTATCTTGCTCCCTATTGACCTTCTCCACATTTTCACCTCTGTATAGCCATTGAAACCTTGAAAAATCCTACTCCATTCACCCAATACCTCATCCCACCCAACCAAATTCCTTTGTGCAATCACAAAGGAGACCTCAGCTTGTTCTGTGACATTTCAAAATCTGACAATAACCGGCATCAGTTACACCTAACCGTTGTCGGTCACCCCTAACTGACACTGGTCTCTGTGTTTTCCCACATATCCCTTAACAGAGACCTACCCACCTAATTTTATCTCACCCTATTTCACCTGTGATCTACCCGAGACCTTTGTCAAACCTGCAGAACCCAAAACTAATCATTTGACCTTTGGATTCTTTTCTAGTTTATCATGTTAGATTAGATCTATTTCTTATATTGTTTTTAAGTGAGATACCTAAATCATTTTAAATTAACAATAGGATTTACTTTGTTTACAACATTGAATTGTTTAAAACAGTGGACTGATAGCCATCTAGGAAGTATCACACTTCCCAGATCTAGCATACGCTAGGCAGTTCACTGCCCATATTGTTTAATTCCTTCTGGTGGTCTTGTTTTCATTACAGGTAGTTCCTCCTAGCCAAAAGGAAGCTCTCATGATCAGTTGTGGATTTATAAGTCATACGCATGCAACAACCTATCAACCATTATTTCAATAGGTATTCCTCCTATGCCCGTTACCCTATCTGTTTCGTCAACGCTTCTAAGAAACAATCTAAGAAAAGGGTGAAATAACACCAACCTCATAGGACATTGGGGTTCCTTGCATTTTATTCATCAAAAAGTTGATGTAAATGTTAGCCTTCTGAAAACTTACACATTAATTTTCTTCGGGATAACCACAAAATATTAGAAAATCTTATCAATGTTGTCTCTAAAAAAATCCTTCTTTTAGTGTTTAAATTTTCTTTTTGTTTTTATACATTTGATTGAAAGATACTTTCCATGTTCATGATTTAGCAGAATTCATAATTCATTTTCTTACCTTGGATTGGTCTTGTTTGCCATTTAATTGTTTGTTACATTTAGTTCATTAATCGAGGGAACCTTTCATAGTCATTATAATAATGGTTGACAAACAAATCATGGAAAGAACATTGCTCTGTTGTTATATCAATTAGGATTCAAAACAAATACATACTTAATTGAATGCCAATTTAATCTGTTAGGAATTTGCATGAATTGCATTTTCTAGGATTCATTTTTTTCCTAGTTTTTATGATCTGTAATCATTGTTTAGTTTTGTAAAGATTTTTCTTGTGTACCCAAAACCTTTACTTTTTAGATCGTCCTATTTGTTATCCATCCTCACCATCTATCATTCAGTTCATGTGTATAACATCATCTAAATAGCATAATATAAAAAATACTAAGAAAAATTACATCATGGATCACATTTTACTAAGCTAATTTCACATATCATTCATCAATGGGGGCAAGAGGGGTTGCACATGATCACAAATCTATCCCCCCCACACCAATATCATCTATTATCATCCCTAATGATAGCATAAAACCAGAATATCTCATGTGAAAAACATATCATATCATCTAAGGATATATCATCAATATAAAAAACATGTGGTACAACATCACTATCTAGAATGAGTATACATAGGAAATGAGAAATCATACATCATCATGATACACTCATATATCTATAAACATGAAAAATATAAACCATCGAATGTCCATATATATTCATGTATAAATGTTTGTCTCAAGATACGATACATTCATCAATACTTCTTCACTAAGTCCCTGCACTGAATCAAAATTGACCTTCATCAAAGAGGCATAATTAAAACATATACCTCAATTTTTACGTCAATGCCAATTTCAGCCAGAGTGAGAGGACCTATAACTGGCGTCAGTTTATACTACATATGTCTTGTGCCACAAAGAAAGAGTCAACCATGACTCTTTCCCTCTCTAGGGCTACCTGGTCTATGACTTGGAGGAGGAAATGACAACTACTATGATGGGTTGGCTCTAGGTGTACCACCCTAGTGTCCAGTTGGCTATTGTACTGATTTGACTAACCACCATGACCTTCATGATCTAGAGCTTTTCCTACTCACATCTAACTAATCAAAGGGTACATCCTGTTGTCCTTCTGGAAATTCTCTATAATAGGAGGCCTTGTAATATAAGGCCTCACCACTAGCTCTCATAATATCCTGAATCATCTTTGTATCCCCAAAAGTAGTAACTACCTATCAACAACTAGCTCACTTGCCCTTATCAGTTACTCCATATCAGCATAGGTGTCTCATAACGGCGACCTGTCAATCTCTGTCTGATATAATGGTCTAGACCTGGGCCCGTGCCTGATCTCTCTGAATGATAAAACCTTGCACCTATTCCTGAGCCTAGTACCACTATATAGTGACACTCTGTACATGTGTCTACACCTGATCTAAGAGGCTCAATATTTGAACACCTTGCATTGCTAGCTACCTAAGCTATGGCTGCCATACTCCACCATTTCCCCCTAAGTGGCCTGGGCTCTCACCTGATCTCTCTCTGTTATCATGACCTGTACACTATGCCCCCTATTATCTCTACCATTCTTCCACATCTACCTAATGGCATATACTAGAATTCCACCACCACCAACACCAACTACTACTAAATTGCTAGTTAGGAGGACCTAATCATGCAACCTACCAAAAACCTAGATCAAGGTTGGACCCTACTGATGAAAAATGCAGACATATAATGGGGCATATACCCCTTCTACAATGCCTCTCGCAATACTCTCAATCTATAAAAATATCTGTATCTAAGCCTCGGCCCATCCATTCTCCATCCATGGTCCCTTACAGTAGAGGATTTCCTAAATTCAACTGTTAATAGCAAGGAAGACCCCCACCATGACATTGGCCATAAACAAGTGTTATAATATCATTGCATGTTGTTTCACATAGAATTTTGTTCCAGAATAGAGTTAATTCTATCCTTTCATTCTCTTGAGAAACAGATAGGGGTTAGGGTTAGGAGGAATACCTGTTGAGTGTTGGGAAGGTGTGCACGTACCGTAGAGAGATCAGACCGATTGTGAAGAGATCCTTTTTGTCTAGGAAGGACTACCTGTAAATAAGAATGCAAGACCACAAGATTTTAGTTAGACAATAAGTGAGGGAACTACCTTGGGCCCAGGAAATATTAGACTTCCTTTTGAAGGTGGTTAGTTCCCTTTTAATACAAATTAATGCAAATGATAATAAAGAAGCTATTGCGAACTCACGATTTAGGTATCTCGTTACTAAAAGCAATAGAGACTAAACTACCAATAATAGAATGTCATGTTGTTTGTTTGGTCACTGGTTATTGATATGTTCAGATCAAGTTACAGGGATAGACCAGGCTGGACATGAGATTGTTTTGAGGTGAATAGGTGAAAGGTTGGTTTTGGTATAAGTCACAGTGACCGATGCCAGTCACTGGATAACCGATCGTGGTTATAAAACCTGGTACTGGTAGGGAATAACCGATATCGGTAGGGGCAGTGATTTAGGGATTTTTAAATGGAGGTTGGTGTAAGGTGGTTATGAGGTTTGGAAGGTTGGTAGATGGTTGAGGGGAGTAGTAGGGTGATAGAGAAGACTCAGAGAGTGGGAGAGCTATCTTTGGGGCAATATAGAGATGGATGACCGAAGGTTAGGTGCAGGTTATTGCCAGGTAGTAGATCCAGGAGTGAGCTTATAATCCCTATGAATTAAAAGTTCACAAAGTAGTGTCTAGAAGCATACAAGGTGATAAAAGAGACTACTTACTAGTTTCTGATGTGGATGCAGGTCCAAAGAATGCAGTGGCGAAGGCAAGGCTCAATTGGGATGATCAAAAAATTGGAAGTGATCTGATGAAGCTATCCTCTGACTCTCCCAATGTTTGGATGAGTGTGACAATGCTCTAGTTGCTCAGTTACAGTCTTGGGCTCGATACTCCTCTTTGCAAACTCTTCTCTCTCCTTCACTTGTCTCTCTCTTGCAACTGAATTTGGGATCCCGTCATTTTTGTTGGGGGAGGTCATTTACAGGGAATCGATGGTGGTTACGTAACCAATGTCGGTCGAGTAGGGACCGATGTCGGTTAGGTCAAAGTTGGCTATTTTTAGTAAAATAGCCAACTTTCCCTCCTTTTCTCTCGAGGGATCAGTTGTGGGCTTGGTCAAGTCATTATTAGGTTCATTTTGATGCGGGTGAGGGGTGATGAGTCATGGGTGTGGGTCTGGACCAAGTCATAGGTCTTAATTAGGTTAGTTTAGGGTTAGGGCTAGGTCATAGTGAGGTGGTGAGGTGAGGTGGCAGGGTTGGAGATGTGGATTTATTAATTATAAGGTAATTAATAAATAATTAAGTGTGTAAGGTTTAGGTGGTGAGGTAGGGTTAGGTTGCGGGATGAGATATGGGGTACAGGGCATCGTAAGACCCAAATTTGGTGTCTACATTTGCCCCTTGTTGTCATGTAGCTTGTCTTGTAAAGCTGCACTGACAATAATAAGAAGTGGTTGCCCCAGTTAAGGGTATAGGTAATCCCCCTCAAATCTATCACAGATTGAGGCAACGTGAAATCAAGGATAGGGTTGATAAAGGGTGAATGATGATGAGATGATGGTAAGATGGTGGGGTAAGTTCAAGGAAGCCGATGCACGTTGAAATGCAGTAGTGCGACCAGGGTACACGATTTGAAGAGAAAACAAGAAATTCATAGGCAAAGGTCGATAGTTTATCCAAACAAGGTTGATATAATCCTGGTATCCAAGGCATAGGAAGTAGCTCCAGGGGATATAACGGGTAAGGTACCAGAATGTTTAGGCATGTTCGGCAGTACCAAATGGTTGGTTTGGTTGAGATAAACGTCACGGTCTCGGTCTAGGCAAAGCTGGTCGGCTGATCAATTCAAGTATCCTAGGCATGCTAAAACACGAATGGGTGAGCTCGATTGAACAAATAGCTACAGGATGGGTGGATAGAATCATAATTTGTGAGCCTCGATTAAGGTATTTAATTGGTACGATCGTGGGTCAGGCTGATTGGGTTGGTTGCAGCCTTGGGTTAGTCTGATTGGTTAGTTGTGGCCTTGGGTCGGGCCGATTGTTTGGGTGCAGCCTTAGGTCGGGCCGATGGGTTGGTTATGGCCTTGGGTCGGGCTGTTGCGGCCTTGGGTCAGGCCGATTGATTGGTTGTGGCCTTGGGTTGATTATGGCCTTGGGTCGGGCCGATTGGTTGGTTGCGGCCTTGGGTCAGGCTGATTGGTTGGTTTCGGCCTTGGGTCGGGCCGATTGGTTGGTTGCGGCCTTAGGTTGGGCCAGTTGGTTGGTTACGGCCTTGGGTCGGGCTAGTTGGTTGGTTGCAGCCTTGGGTCGGGCCAGTTGGTTGGTTGCAGCCTTGGGTCGGGCCAATGAATTCAAAATAAGGCTATTTATCCAAGTCGGGGGTAAGTGAGGTGATGAAAAATGGAGATTGGTGGATAAGAGTTAGGGTAAAACTAACCGATATCGGTTAGGGGTGACCGGGTTAGAAGACCAATATCAGTTATCTAGGGCGCACCCTAACCGATATCGGTTAGAGGTCAAAAACCTATAAAAATAAAAAAGTGGCATGTCATTTTCACATTGTGAATTTGAGGGCCAAAATTGTTCTTGTTGAATTTTGAATTGATTGTGTTGAGTGTGTAGGCCGAGTTGGCACTAGTTGAGTGGGTGAGTGAGTTATTGGTAGGCCCCAGAGATCGGGAGGTAGAATTTGATTGGTTGAGGACTCTGCTGAGGAGATTTGGAGTGATGGCAAGCTAGAGGAGCAGGAGGTGTTGGAGGAGCTAGACCACCACCACCTATCCCACCACGATGACGTGTATTCATACCAATAGGCTTTGAATCCTTATATATGTCAATTTTATGAATTTAGCTGGGATTTGGGTATTGGGGTAGGAATCCAAAATTTGATAAAATAATGAAGAAATGAAGGTAAACAATAAAATGGATTGGGTAGATATGTTAGGTACGCAAAAACGTCAGGGTGGGTAAGTTTTTAGGCAATTGTGTCGAGTAAATTGGAAAAATAGCAAAAGGGGGTTTAGGGGGCATTTGTGGTCCGGCCTTGAAATCCCACAGTGACCGATGTTAGTCACTAGTCGATTGGCATTGGTCATAGTGTAATTGTGTAGATTAGCAAGTATAGAGACTGACATCAATCATGTGTCGACCGATGTCAGTTCATAAAATTTAGGACATAGACTGCGGGTAGGGGACCGATGGCGGTCAAGGGTGACCGATATCGGTCACCATGGGTAGGAGGTAGGGTTGTAAAATTATTTTTTTGGGTGTTGTTTTAGGCGGGTAGGATAGATTATAGGGTTGAGGGGGGAAGAAGTATTTATAGATATATAAGGAAGAAGGGGAGAAAAATATTTATAGATGTATAGGGTAAGATAGGTGGGTGTAGATGTGTTTATAGAGTTAGGTTGTGATTGGGTGGGTGAGTGAGTATAGAGGGTTAAGGTAGTTGTTTTGTGAAGGGTAGGCCTAACAGAGTGGGTTGTTTTTGTAGGCACACCAGTAGTTTACCATGCAAGATCAGATTCCACCTCTACTGGAGCGGATGTGGCCACATGTGACTGCAGCGTAGTGGGAAGTTATGCAGGAGGTTGGACTCGGCGGAGTCCAGAGGTATAGGGCTGTGGATAGGGACCATAGCCTGATGGTTGCCCTCATCGAGAGATGGGATCCGGAAACCAATGCCTTTCATCTCCCTACTAGAGAGATGATAGTCACCCTAGAGGATGTGTATCGCATCCTGAGATTGCCAATAATAGGTGAGGAGGTATTCCAGGTGGATGCTAAGACAACGATGGATAGCATCCTGTCGGTATTCGGGGATGCAGCTCCATTGATTATGTATCATAGTGTGAGCATCTACTATGGCGATATGTATCATGCTCATCAACAGGAGACATGGCTTGTTGTGCTGATGATGATTGGTATCACCTACTTCACCCTCCCTAACTCAGAGGGAGGCCACTTCCCACGGGCTCTGATGGGAGTGTTACATGAGATGGTGGAGGAGCACACCTGCTACGCATGGGCACCAGTGTATCTGGTGCAGCTATACAGAGAGCTCTGGGGCTATCGCCGTATGAGGTGATTCGGTATATGTTCGACATTCTTGTTACACTACTGGGCCTATGAGCATATTGTGTGTATATGACCAGTAGGGTTACCCCAGTAGCCAGGGCCATAGGCAGTCTATAGATATGGGTTTTAGAGGTGGTTGGGGGTCGTGGGCCAGCCACGAGTAGTTATCACAGGGCGGGATGTCACTTATTACAGGCATATGTTAGAGGGCCTGACTACATTAGATATTATATGGAGGCCATACAGAGGCCATCAGCCCTGTGGAGGAGCCTGAACATAGCTGCGATGGATCCAGTACATCTTCTGGATAGCTGGACGGAGACCCGGGGAGTACGAGAGGATTCCTCTAGAGAGGGTACGATGACAGCTGGGACTACAATAGGATGAGCCACCTCCCTTCCCACAGTATCGGAGGGAGGATGTAGAGGCACCACTTCCTGTACCGCAGCCATTTGACCTAGTCTAGGTAGCAGAGAGATCGACAGATGACACAGTGGATGACGCTGGGGTTACAGGCTCATTTTTGGTTTGGTGGGCAGGGAAGAGGGTGGCCATGAGAGCACAGCCAACACAGCCAAATTTGGTAGCTGTGACAGTGGAGAGGGACCATCTCTTGGGTCAGGTGCAGTTACTACAAGGGTAGCTTGCAGCTACACATGCATAAATTAGGGTGTTACAGGGGCAGTTAGCCTAGGCACAGGTACAGGAACAGGCACATGCACAGGTACAGGCACAGGCATAGGCACAAGCCTCAGGTCCCTGTTTAGGCTCCGATGGCAGCTCCACCACCACCACAGGTATAGGTTCAGGGTCAGGGTGTACAGGTAGGGTAGGGCCCACTTCTATTAGGAGCCAGGGGACCAGCCCCACCAGCCATGGTGGCACGGGCCCGCTACATGGAGGCAAGAGTAGAGGCCCATTACTATCAGGATGTACTAGATGGTACCGGTGTAGATTATTAGCCATATGCGGCTCATAGAGCTGAGACTTCCCAGAGTCACAGGTCACAGGGGGCCGCAGCCACAACCGGTGGGTCAGTGATGGGTAGGAGGTGAGATCTGACACAGGGGCCAGCTGAGGGATGAGCCAAGGGAGGGGGAGAGAGCTGAGTCGCCCTAGGAGTGGAGATGTTTTTGGTTGAGTTGGATAGTTGATTTTTTGATAGAGACACCGGTCTGCGAACCGAGTGTGCATATAGAGGCCTGCGTGCCCACATAGGATTTATGTATTCATTTTTGTTGTATATACTAGCCTGTGAGCCGAGTACATTTTGTATAGTTGATACCGGCCTGCGAGCCGAGTATATTTTTGACATGAGAGACCGGCCTGCGAGCCGAGTCGAGAGTTTGACAGAGACAACGGCCTGTGTGTTGACTTTGTATTTGGGATCACAGAGGCCCCATGCAGGGTAATTTGTATATTTTGACATCGATTTGATGATATATAGATGATGAGTTTGATTCATATGGTGTGTATAATTGTTGATTTGATGCATATATTATAATGTTTCATGTGTTTTGTCGATGGTATTGGAATTTGATGTATATAGATGACGTTGATGATGTTTTGATGATATGCATATGTGTTGAAATGTTGATGGTATTATGATGATGGATGTTGATAATGATGTCGTTATGTAGGGAAAAGAGGCGGGCGCCACGAAAAATTTACAAAAAACAAAGAAAAGGCCTAGGTATAAGCAAAAGGAGACAGGTTGACCGATATCAGTTAGCTAACTGATGTCAGTCACTATCTGACCGATACTGGTTAGGTAACCGACATTGGTTATGTTAAAACGAGCTTTTCTAAAAATAGAAAAGCTTAGGAGGCAACTTAAATTCTTATTTTTAGAGTCATGCAACATGTTAAATATGAGGATGCAAGTTTGTTGATGTCCATACAGGGTAGTTGCATGGGAGAATTGAGTGATAAGGAGGAAAGAGACAGCTAAAGTGATCATGGGCTTGGATTATGAAGGTGTAAAGGCATGTTATAGTGAAGAGTCTGGTGAACATGGTTGAACAAGGAGAAGCATCCAGTGGGTAGAGAGGAGATAGAAGATAGGTTCCACCTTAAGCTGTTGCATCCCAAGAGGTACAAGTTTTGGTTGGAATGATATTTTACATGCTTATAAATAGGATGTGGTAAGGTAAGTGGGTAGAAAGGTGATAGGTAAGGGTTTGGGATGGGGTGAGTGTTATAGGGTAGGTAATCAGGTGTTTTAGATATGTTTGTAAGTACAGAAAGGGGTAAACCAATGAATAAGTTATCATAGGTGGTGTATTTGAGCAGGATGGATAGTATTGACAGTGACCGATATCGGTTTAGGCCTAACTGGTATCGGTTAGGTAACCGATATCGGTTACTGTGTAAAGTTGCAGATTCTGATAAAAAACACTTGGGGATTCATTTGTTGTTTGTTGTTCGTTGGTTTGATGTGTGCAGGCAGAGGCAAGGTTGATGATGAATGATAGGGTACCAGCTTTGTTGTCATGGGTCTGAGCAGATGTAACACTAGTGGAGTGGGCATTAATAAACCATGTGGGGTTAAGCAGAATCCACTATTATTCATGAATCACATGCAATCATGCTATGTTGCAGGTGCTGATTGAGAGATGGAATCTAGAAAAGAATACCTTCCATCTGCCAACAGGGGAAATGACAGTGATGTTAGAAGATGTGTTTTGAATTTTGAGACTTCCAATTATAGGAAGACCAGTGTATCAGGCAGGGCCTAACACGGTGCGGGCAGCAATAATGGTAGTATTTGGTCCAACCGCATGAGATTTGACATAGCGAGGCATGACATTTACTTATGGTATAATGTTTATGGCACACCCTGAGGCAACAAGGTTGGTCGTGGTATTAATGATAGCGGTGGGGTATTATGCATTACCTAGAGTGGACGGGGGAAGATTTCTAAAATCATTGATGTGTATTATTTGTGAGATGATAGAAGGTAGCGTTACTTTCACATGGGCACCCGCATATCTGGCAGAGCTATACAGGGTTTATGGGCATGCAGGTGAAATCACAGGACTACACTAGATTGTGCATACTTATTACATTGTTGGGCCTATGAGCACATTGTGTGTGTGCGACCAATAGGCCGACCAATCCAGGCAGGAGAGACAGGAGTGCAGAGGTTGGGATTCAGGTGATGGGTCTAGACAGAGCAAGAGGTAAGAGCCGAGACCGTGATAGATAACACCGAGTATTATAGGTAGAAGTTGGAGACGATGACGATTACAGATATCCATTGGAGGCCTTACGAGAACTACATGGTGATGGCGAACATAGCTGAGGATTTGAGGGGTGTAGAGCGAGTGAGGTGGATCACAAGGCACAAGCCAGGGGATTATGAGAGGATTCCTCTAGATCACGTGTGACGACAATTTAGATTTGTTCAGGATATACCCATGGATCATAGACCATACAAAAGGATCGACGCCGAGGCACCATTCTCACCTCCATGGCCAACTCTTCCAGAAGGACCAGAAGAGATAGCTGTCAATCGCAAGGTAATGGATGCAGGAGCGACAGAGTCTTATAGATTATGGTGGGGAGCAGAGCTGTGAAGTACACACGAGAGGGCCGATCATCCTGACATAGCTGTGATTACCATGGAGAGAGACCACCTACAGGGTTTAGTTCACCAGCTTCAAACACAGGTGAACGAGACCACGGGATTGTTAGAGGCTTCGCAGTCTCAAGTGGAGAGACTAGAGGCAAGAGTCCTCCACACGAGAGGGAATATTCGTATGTTACAGGAGAGATTGGTGGATCAGTGGGAGGAACCAATAGCAGTGGTACCTTTGAGTATGGAGAGGCCAGGTGAGCGGCGTCGACAATCACCATCACTACCTGGTTCGGGACGAGGCGTAGGGGTCTAAGTGAGTTTCATACATAGGGGTAGAAGAATAAATAAGGATTCCGACCGGCGCGTCGATGATAGAGAAGATGTATTTGTTTAACATCTAAATAAAATGGAATATGTATGTTGATTTGAGTTTGTGATAATTATAAGAATATTTTTGTTTTGAATGTTTGGATTGATAAAGGATCAAGGTGAGTGTTATCAATAAAAATACGTGAAAATATTTATTATTATTATTATTTTTTAAAGAAAACACAACACATGATAGGTTATGGTAGGGGATGGTCGAGCTAACCTTGGGAGACCCCATGTCTCCTAAGTGCTGCCTACATAGCCCATTACACAAAACAAGGAGGGGCCTCAGATCGATGTAGTTCTCCCTTAGGACCAGGAGAGGTGAATTCAGGCAATTTGGTTGTGGTTAGGCAATTTGTTGGTTGGTAAAAGTTTGATGTTGGTAGAGTAATGTTGTTGGTGTTGGTGTGGGTATAGGTGAAGTGAGGGTTAGCTTACCCAAGCATAGGAAACCGTGTCCTAATTAAGGTCAACACACAATCCTAGATTTAGGTAAAAGAGGCAAAAGTGTCCCATAGTTAGAAAGAGCTAAACAAACCACGTATTATCATAGGATGAGATTAAATCCCTAAGTACCTTACATAGGTGAGAATTCGATAGGTGAAAAGAGTTGTATAATCACAATATATCAGATATACACATGTCCCTTGAGTTTTGTTATTTTGAAGAATGGTGAGGTGAGGTGGATGGTATAGCTAGGGCGCAGAGAACTTGTTATAAGGTGATTATTATGACGGAAGAGAACCAAACCAAAATAGACAAGTCCATGACTCAAAAGTGCTTTTGAATACTGATTTTATTTTTTTGGATATAGATTGATCGATGCGGGAAGTCTATATGGGATATGCATTTTGTTGTTCTTGAGGTCTTCACGAAGCTGATCAATGTGAGAAGCTTCTGATAGAGGTTGAATTTGTATATCTGTCCTTCAAGGGAGCAGTCTACTTATAGTAGTAGATGTGGCGTTGCACATAGCTGTCCTTCGAGGGAGCAGTCTAGTTTATAGCTTAGAGGTCTAGATGTCTGTTTGGCATGAAGCATCTAGTTTTGCAGGAAGTTTGACTCAAGAATATCCCAGAATTGTATAATTGAGAACTTTTTATTTTGATACTTTTAAGTCATGGACCAGACTAAAAAGGAGAAGGCATCTTTAAGAGGAGGTGATGATCAAACCACGTGGGTTTGATTTTACTTTGAGATGCACGAAAAAAGGTGTATGAGGTGGTAAATGAGCTCAAGGGACGAGCGCAAGGTAGATAAGAAGTGATGTAACACTAAATTCAACAGTAGAATGGTCGGAGATGCAAGGCATTAAGGGGTTCAGGCTCAGGTTTACCATTAAGTGAAGCTAAACAATAAGTACCTGATCCGTAAGTGTGAGTGATAATGTAAGGCCCAATCCAATTAGGAGCAAATTTTCCACGTTTTCTCTTTTCTAGTTTGGTTACATGTTGATTCTCTTTGAGGACAAGATCACCAATTTTAAAGGTATGCTCATGAATTCACTTATCATAAGCACGCTTGATGCGCTTTTGATAAATTTGAAGGTGGTCAAGAGTGGTAAGATGATGCTCGTCAAGAAGCTCTAATTGGGCTAACCGCTCTTGGTGGAAGTCATCATTGGTGAGAATATCCTGGAGAGATATTCTGAGGGAAGGGATTTATATTTCGAGAGGCAAGACAACCTTGGTACCATACACCAAAGAGAATGGTATGGCATTAGTGGAAGTACGAATGCTGGTACGATAAGCCCAAAGGGCAAAGGGGATGTGATCATGCCAATTTTGCCCAGAATCGTTAACGACTTTCATGAGAATTTTGGTTAAGGTTTTGTTAGAAGATTCAGCTTGACCATTTTCTTGTGGATAGTAGGGTGACGAGAAGCTAAGTTTGATACCAAAGTTGTCACAAAGGGCTCGTAACAGCTTATTTTTGAAAGATTTTCCATTATCGGTTATCAAGTGATGAGGAACACCGAAACGGAAAATAATGTGATGATTGATGAATTCAACAATTTTCTCCTTTTTGGTTGAAACGAGTGGAACAGCCTCCACCCATTTAGTGTAATATTCAGTTGCCGTGATGATCCAACGGTGACGTTGCGAAGAAGGTGGATGAATCTCACCAATAAGGTCCAAACCCCATTGTGAGAAAGGCCAAAGATCTCGTGCGACCTGTAGCGGGTGGCTGGGAGTATGTTGAAGGTTGGCATGCTATTGACACATAACACAATGCTTAACATATTCGCAATAGTCTTTATTAAGAGTAGGCCAATAATATCCTAGGTGAAGGATCCGCTTGGCCATGGCAAAGCCACTAAAGTGCCCACCACAAATTCCATCATGGACTTGTTGGATGGTATGAGTGACTTCAGTGTGGTTAGACATCGAAGGAGGATACCATCGAAGCCACGTTTATAGAGGAGTCCCCCCATGACAACATAATGAGAAACACCTTTAAGAAAAGCACATTTTCCATTACTACTAAGGTCAGGTGGGAGAACAGAGGTTGTAAGGTAGTCACGAAATTGGTGATACCAGGTATCCTGTGAGTCAGCAGATACATTATTTACCATACAAACATCTTGAGACTAAGTAAGATGGGGCAAAGAGTTGTTGGACCAAGACAAATATGTCAGAGTCAGTTGGTGATGCAGGAATTTGTGAGGCCAAGCAAGCCATAGTATCCACAAATTTATTAGTTGAGCGTGGAACGGTTTGGATAGTATAATGGGTAAATAAGGTCAAAAGTGAATCTACGTAACATTTGTACTTTTGAAGTTCCTCATTTTTACATTGGTAGATGCCAGTAACTTGATTTACTACCAATTGAGAGTCACCAAAAATGTTAATAGACTTCACACCTAAGTGTAACGCAACGTGGAGACCCAAAACAAGGGCCTCGTATTCCACTGTATTGTTAGTGCAGGGGAAATCGAGCCTGAATGAAAGAGGCATAGGTTCACCTTCAAGAGGAATGAGAACAACGCCCAGCCCCTCTGCCACGCTGGCATTTAGATCCATCAAAGAAGAGAGTCATCGGATAAGACGCATCACTGAGTGAAAGAGTTGCGATGAGTTCATCAGGGAAAGTAAAATTGGTAAATTGTTCCCCAGGTAAAGGGGCTTCCGCGAGTTGGTCTGCGATAGTTTTTGTCCTTTGACTGATTTCTGGTGTACGAACTCAAGGTCGAGGTCAGAAAGGAGCATAAGCCATCGGGTGATGCGTTGGTTTAGATGAGGTTTGGCGTACATATAATGTATGGGGTCAGCGTTGGTGATGACAAAAGTTTTGTGATTCAGGAGGTAATGTCAGAGTTTGGTGGCCACAAATGATAGGGCTAGGCACAACTTTTTGACATGTGTATACCTAGTTTCGTAATCCACAAGAGTACGGCTTATGTAATAAACTGCTTGTTCTCGATGCTCAGAGTCATGATGTGTGAGCATGGCTCCTACAACATGGTCGGTGGCAGAAAGGTAAAGGTAGAAAGGGTGATCGTCCTGAGGTGGGATAAGCACGGGTGGCTGCAAGAGATAAGCTTTAAGAGCCTCAAAGGCTTGGTGGCACTCCTCACTCCATTGAAAGACAATTTCCTTTTTAAGGAGATGATGGAAAGGTTGACATCGATCTGAGAGTTGTGAGATGAAATGCCAGATAGATTGGAGTT
Source organism: Taxus chinensis (assembly GCA_019776745.2). Classification (NCBI taxonomy): domain Eukaryota; kingdom Viridiplantae; phylum Streptophyta; class Pinopsida; order Cupressales; family Taxaceae; genus Taxus; species Taxus chinensis. Next base: position 32,205,930 of record CM034157.1, read on the forward strand.
TTCCCTGCAAACTACACAATTGCTTTAGGTTAGTGGGTGGGGGCATTTCTAAGATAGCTTTGACTTTAGCTGGGTTGACCTCAATGCCACGCAAAGAGATGATAAAGCCAAGGATTTTTCCCGAAAGGATGCCAAAGACACATTTCTTTGGTTGAAGAAGAACACAGTATTGTAACAGGTGATCGAAAATAATGGTTAAAACATTGAGATGTTCACTACGATGTTTGGATTTTCCAAGAAGATCATCGACATAATCTTTGAGGATAGTGTGCATAATGTCATGAAAAATGTAAGTCATAGCCCGCTGATAAGTCGCACCAGCATTCTTAAGGCCAAACGGCATGACATGATAGCAGAAGGTCCCCCAGGGGGTAATGAAGGTGGTTTTATGTTGATCGGTCGGGGCTACTAAAATTTGATTGTATCTCGAGAAACCATCCATGAGAGAAAGCATCTCATGGCCCGCAGTGAGATCAACAAGTTGATCAATGCTAGGTAGGGGGAAGTCATCCTTTGGGCAAGCGAGGTTAAGATCCCAGAAATCCATACATATCCGAAGTCCCCCCGTCACTTTAGTGACAGGTACAACATTAGAAATCCATTGTGGATAGTCAATAGGTAAGATGAAAGAAACAGAAAGGAGTCGTTGAAGCTCTTCTTTAACCAAGAGGGCAATGCGTGGATGCATTTTTCTCAGTTTCTGTTTAACTGGTTTGGAGTCTGGTTTCAGAGTGATGTTATGGACAGCAATGTCAGGATCGATTCCTGGCATGTCAGCGTAGGACCAAGCGAAAGCTTGATTGCGGGCACGGAGGAAGGTAGTGAAGGCGGCTTGTTCTAATGTGTCGAGAGATTGTCTAATCTTTACAATGTGAGGATCGTTCTTTGTGTGGATGTTGATTTCTATAGTCGACTCATTCAACATGGTTTGGGTTTCAGATGGTAAGGTGCGTTGAATATAAGAGTCATCCGCACCAAGGTAGGTGAGGATGGAGTCATCATCCTGGCACTCCACAACATTAATCGAAGGTGAGTCTTCTTCGATCATGTCTGGATACAAAAGGGGGAGAGAAGATGGGTCTTCACCATTGCATTGATAAGTGAGAGGACCTAGGAAGATAGCATTCATGAAAAAAAAAAGTTAGGAGGGATAGATTCCGGGTCTATCGACTCCATGGGTGAAGATGGAAAAATGGGCGATGATGGTTTGGAAGGGGTGACTTCGTCATCTTCCTGGATACAATTGACACGAGGTTTCTTCAGTGTAGGTGGTTCAGAAAATCCAAGACCACTACGATCTTTGTGTTTGCGTGTAGTCATGGGAATAATCGTATGTCGTCCTTGTTCATAAAGACTGAAACCAAAACCTTTCCAAGCACAGTGTATCAGGAAGGTGAGGGCGAAATGACGGTTGGTTAGATATTGAAAATCTGATTGGAAGGGAACCACACCAAGGGGAGGTTTGGGGGTGACAGAGGATGCGTCGACACCCCCATACGTTAGGTTGGTGTGGTAATTAGGTGGTCCGTAGGAGATCACCTCCCCCACATGACGGTCATAGGTAGGATGCGCATGTAACTATCCATACTCTTGTGGGGTATGGAAGGTGCTAACGTTGTATAGGCGGTACTCCCCCAGCATAAGGTGTTGAAAAACACCTACCAAGGGATCTGAGGTTGGGATGTTGTCCATGGGGAAGGAAGAGGTATTCGCGTCGGTGGTTTCATTGGTCGAAGGTGTGGGTGCGGCTAAGGTGGATGGTTGAGGCATGGTTGAAGTAGATGGTTGGGTTGGATCAATGGGTGTCTTGACTGGTACAAGCACATCATTAGGGTGGTATAACATATTGCAGGTTTTGAAGGGGGAAGCGTCAGCTGTGACGGTGTATGACTTCCCCTCATACTCGAATTTTATGCATCTATGTAAGGTGGAGGGAACGCATCCCATAGCCCGGATCCAAGGGTGGCCTAACAACATGTTGTATTGGAATTCTCCCTCAAGGACATAGAAGAGTTCGGGTAAGGTACATGGCCCTACACGAATGTTAAGGATCACGGTGCCTAGGGTAGAAGTAATAGCATTGTTGAATGAATGCAACATGGTGGGGTTGGCACACATGTAGCTAGGAGGGATATTCATCTGTTGGAAGGATTTGGAAGAGATGATGTTTAGGCTAGCACCCCCATCGATCATAACATGACATACCCAGATGTCCCAGACGTAAGCCGAGATGAAAAGAGCGGGGTCAGGATCTTCTACACCAAAGACGAAAATTTCTTCTTTGAAAAAACTGACAGCAGCGGCTTGCTGTACAGGGACAGAAGTGGTTGTGGAGGTAGGTTGTTTGGTGAGAGAAGCGACATGGTTGGGTGTTAAGATGGAGGTGACGGGAAAGGTTTCATTAGGTAGGACCTCTATCCCTTGAAGGATCTCAATTAGAGCTTGTCGATGTGATTCAGATGTTTGAATGAGATCATAGAGTGTCATTTTTACAGGAGATTGGTGAAGTTGTTTGATCATAGTGTGATGGGAAACTCCATCAGAGACTGGATAGGTAGGTCCATGAATAACCACTTTAGGTGGTGGTGCGATCAGGATGGCGGAAGAAGAAAGAGAGGCCACAGGTGTGCTTTCTTTAGCTTTTCCATTGTTTTTCTGACCTCGAGTAGCAATGCTAATCATGTTGATCTCATGAATGCGAGACGAGGAAGATGACAGGGATAAGTCATTGTTCTCGAGAGGTGGGGTTGCAATGATGATAGATTTTGGTGAGGCGGGGATAGGTGGTATAGGAGAAGGGATCGAAGCTAAGAGCTTTTCCCCCCGTAAGTTGTCCTTCTGAGATTTTCTATCCGAGATAGGCAACTGGCGAAGGATGGCTTTCAAAGCGTTGCATCCTTCTACATTGTGTCCTAGTGAGCGGTGGTAGGCACAGATTTTAGATTCATCATAACCTATAGGTCAAGGTTTAGATGGATCATAGGGTCTGAGTGGGGGTAGGGAAATGGTCGCATCCCCTACCAGCATATCAAGGATCTTGGCGTAAGATCCTTTGAGCGGGTCAAATGAAGATGAGGCTATTGATTGAGTGGGTGAGATTATTGATTGTTTTGGTAATGGTTGGGTACGAGTGGTTCGTACGGGTGGTGGTTTAGGTAAGGGATTTTGATGATTGGGTTTAACTAGGCGTGGCTTCTTCTACGTAGAAGTCATGTTTAGCTGGTTAGATGATGAGGCCACAGATGACGTGGTGGTAGGAAACAACCACGGGGAAAGAGGAGCGGAAGCAAACAAGTCCTTCGATGATCGAGTTTGCTTAGGGTTGGTAGGTAGGCAAGATACTTGGGGTGACGGTGTTGAGATGCCTGTGGATTTCTGTATGGGTGCAGAAGGTGCTGGTCATGTTAAAGAAGACGTGGGAGGCATGGTGTATTGAGGCAAGGTGGAGGGGTGAGGCCCCAATATAGAAGGTAGGTGTGATGGCGAGGGTTGAAGCCATGCCTGCTGTAGTGGTGTGATCGGGGGTGAGGGTTTTAGTTGTGGCGGAGGCATAGATTGGACTCGAGGAGATTGGGTCTGTCTCCTAGGTGGATTAACGGCTTTATTTTCGGATAAGTCTAACCATTTAGGTGGGTGCGTCAGGCTGGGTATTGGTGAATTCCCAAGCGTAGGGGAAGGTTTGGCTAGGTTGATAGAGGTGGATGAGGTATTTGGTAGAGATGAGGGGGGTGGAGGTGAGGACATAGGCATTTTGAGCTTTTGTAAAAACTTCAGGTATATAGTAGAGGTGTCTGGATTAGTCATCTGCATTTGAGTAGAGCATGGTGTATTCAAACGTTCCCATAAGAGTCGTCTATCTTCTGGGGGTGACAATCTTCACGTATGGATGGGAATTTTGGTATGGAAGAGAAGTGGGCTGTGATTCCGGTCCACTGGGGGTGTGATACAGGAGGTGAATGAGGTGCTTGTATCAATGGGTGTTAAGAGGTCAACCGGTCGCTGGAAAGATTTAGGTGATGAAGAACTGATAGGGAGGAGGGCATGTTCTAGAGGATCTGTCATGGTTAAGGAATTTGGTGATGTAGGCTCAAGGGGTTTCTCTTCTAAGGATGACAGAAAAAGTGATGATCCTTCTTCTTTTGCAGCAAGAGTGGTGGAAGGAGATGTTTGGGAAATAGATAAGTTGGATAACAGTTGCTCACAGTCTTACAGGGATGTGGTGTAAGAAGGATCTTCTGTGAGAAGAGAACTCTGGGCAGTTGATTCCTTTATGGGTAAAGGAATAGCAGGGTTGTCCTCTTGTCCTGATGAAGGAGAAGGGGGCAAGGACTCCTACGTCGGTGAAGAGGCTCGATTCAAAATTTCCTCGATGGAAGCCCTTGGTTGGGAGTTGAAAACCACATGGATCTCATGCACACTCTTCTCCTCGGCTAAGGTTTCTTGGTTTGTGTTACTGTTAGAGGAATGGTTTGGAAATGGTTTGTTGAAGATTTTTAAATTTTGATTAGCAGGGGCATTAGGATTATCGAGGGTTATATCCCCTACATCAACCATTTCCTGCACTATGTTTTTTAGCATCTTGCAGTTTTCGTGGTTGTGTCCCTTCATGCAATGGAAGTTACCGAAGTCATTTTATTTATACCAAGAAGGTATAGCAGCGGAGCGGAATCAAACCCAGAGTGAGGTTTAACAGGAGGCAAGGTGATAGATCCTGCTTTAAGCAATTTGTCCAAGATCACATCATAAGTTTCTCCCAAGGGAGTGTATTTGATGGGCTCGGCTTTATACTTATAGGTGAATTTTGGTTGGGTATTAGACGGTGCTTGAGATTTGACCGTCACCGCGTGTACAACTCCTCTTGATTTCGAAGTAGACGATGCGTGAGAGTTGGTGGTGTTGGGTTTGTTGGTGGAGTCTTGGGTTCAGACATTTGATTTTTTGTTGCGCAACTTCAATTTCTCCTCCTCTAAGGCTCGAATCTCTAATTTCTGAGCCATAGTAAAGGCCTCATCAAAGGTGCAGAAAGTTTGAATTTGGAGGGTGGGAGAAATGTGTTTAGCGCAGGCCCGTGTAAAGAGTTCGATGAGCTCAGCCTGAGGTAAGGCATAAGTAAGTTGGTTGATGAGGCCCCGCCATCACCCAACAAAATCTGTGATAGATTCATCTTCAAATTGTCAGATGGCATAGAGATCGGTAATGGATACTTTCTTGGCAATATTGATGGAGAAATGCTCCAAGAAAGATTGGGCTAACTGGTTAAAGGAGAAGATTGAGTGCTGGGCTAAAGCACTGTACCACTCCAAGGTAGGTCCTGATAAGGACATGGGGAAGGTACGGAGTAGTAAGGCATCGTCATGAGAAATCAGATAGCAGGCATGTCTAAATGATCGCAAGTGTTGTTGAGGGTCCTCCTTACTATTAAAGCGAGTAAATTTCGGTAATTCCCATTGAGGAGGATATGTATGAAGGGGGACAGAAGGATGAATAGGCTCCTGAAAAACTTTCTCGTATGTCAGGGTGTTATGGCTTCCTGAAATAGAAGCCTCAAGATTTTGCATCTTGTCCATCATTTGTTTGATTAAATCATTGGTTGGGTTAGATGATGGTGTTGTCGTCGTAAACGGAGGAGGATTGGGCCAAGAGCCGCTACTAGACAATGGTGGGGTTAAATGTTGATAAGGTATCGATGATGAATGTGTTGGGGTGGTTGAATAAGGGTGTCCTATATAAGATGTTGAGGCCACCGGATGCGTTTGCGGAAATGAAAAGGTGGGCGGAGCCTGAGAGGGAAAGCTCATGTGGATAGGTGGTAGAGAACAAGTTATGAAAGAGGCAATCTGCGAGAGGGATGAGGTAGGGGCAGTGGATGGTAGTGATATGTGGGGCCCTAGATTAACCAAAGGAAAGCCAATTGGTGCAGTATGGACCATCGAATCCACTGAGCTGGGAGACGGGGCTAAGGATGAAGACGGTGAGGTAGAGTTATTAGGTGGGGAAGGAGCTAAGTGAGCGGCTATACTAATAGGCATACCCAAGAGGAGCTGACCGTCGGGTGTACGGTCAGGGGTATGAGACAAATAATACTGTACGGTGCCAAGATTAGCATCCAAAAATTTAGCAAAATCTGGATCTCCTACAGAGATCTTGGGAAAAGCATTGGTGTCCATAGGATTCCCCATAGGATGCGAAGGGGGTGACTCAGGAAAAGACACAGAACAAGCATGTGAAACCATGGCTGCGGCTTGTTTCGGGTGATAACAACCATGGACAAGAGGATACAATAGGGAATTAGTCAATTAGGAATAGAAACAACAACAAAATGTTGGAATTGGTAGGTTGCTGGTTTGTCAGGAACTGTGAAACACAGTAACTGATATCGGTCTGGTAACCGATGTCAGTCAGATGGTAGCCGGCGTCGGTCAGGTAACCAATGTCGGTAGAAGAGGACCGGTGCCGGTCACTGTGAAGGCAAAGAGAGAATGTAAGAGGCTGCTGGTTTGGGGATAACAAGGCTTAGTATACCCACCAAACTTTCTGAAGTGATCATTGAGACAGGGTATAACAGAGAAACAGAACTAAAAGAAAAACACAAAAAAACAAGCAAGATGCACAAGCAAATCAAGAGACTAACCCTAGGATTAGTTTTAATCACTTTTGGGCTTATGCCTTAGATGCAAGATGATGTCAATCCTAAACAAAAGACCTAAGGGAGATGTCAAGTTTGTTTTGGCTTGTAAGGCTACCTCAATCGGGTGGAGGAATACCGCGGAAAGGGGGGATGTTTGAGATGTTGTGTAGATTATGATGTGATTTGGTATGTGTTGTGCAGTGAGAGTAAGATTAATTTCTCATCAATACCATGGATATTACCCCCACGTGTACGACCTGTTACTTAATCTACGTTCACTAGAATGAAAAACAGCAAGCAAGAATGTGATGCACGTGTTTTAAACCCAAATCGAAAATGATATTCGATGAAGCAAAGAAAGAGAAGAGGTCAAGAAGATAACTTTCACTAATGCAAAGATGTGAAAGTAAGACAAGTTCTTTTACCAAAATGACAAAATATTTTGTGAATATTTAGAAGAGAGAAACAACAAGTGTGCTCCCTACATGAAAACAAGCAAGAAAGAAAGAAACCCGAGAAGGGTCCCACCGGGCGTGCCAAAATGTTTCGCACAGAATTTTGTTCCAGAATAGAGTTAATTCTATCCTTTCATTCTCTTGAGAAACAGATAGGGGTTAGGGTTAGGAGGAATACCTGTTGAGTGTTGGGAAGGTGTGCACGTACCGTAGAGAGATCAGACCAATTATGAAGAGCTCCTTTTTTCTGGGAAGGACTACCTGTAAATAAGAATGCAAGACCACCAGATTTTAGTTAGACAATAAGTGAGGGAACTGCCTTGGGCCCAGGAAATATTAGACTTCCTTTCAAAGGTGGTCAGTTCCCTTTTAATACAAATTGATGCAAATGATAATAAAGAAGCTATTGCGAACTCATGATTTAGGTATCTCGTTACTAAAAGCAATAGAGACTAAACTACCAATAATAGAATGTCATGTTGTTTGTTTGGTCACTAGTTATTGATATGTTCAGATCAAGTTACAGGGATAGACCAGGCTGGACATGAGATTGTTTTGAGGTGAATAGGTGAAAGGTTGGTTTTGGTATAAGTCACAGTGATTGATGCCGGTCACTGGATAACCGATCACGGTTATAAAACTGGTACCGGTAGGGAATAACTGATATCGGTAGGGGCAGTGATTTAGGGATTTTTAAATGGAGGTTGGTGTAAGGTGGTTATGAGGTTTGGAAGGTTGGTAGATGGTTGAGGGGAGTAGTAGGGTGATAGAGAAGACTCAGAGAGTGGGAGAGCTGTCTTTGGGGCAATATAGAGATGGATGACCGAAGGTTAGGTGTAGGTTGTTGCCGGGTAGTAGATCCAGGAGTGAGCTTATAATCCCTATGAATTAAAAGTTCACAAAGTAGTGTCTAGAAGCATACAAGGTGATAAAAGAGACTACTTACTAGTTTCTGATGTGGATGTAGGTCCAAAGAATGTAGTGGCAAAGGCAAGGCTCAGTTGGGATGATCTAGCAATCAGAAGTGATCTGATGAAGCTATCCTCCGACTCTCCCAATGTTTGGATGAGTGTGACAATGCTCTAGTTGCTCAGTTACAGTCTTGGGCTCGATACCCCTCTTTGCAAACTCTTCTCCCTCCTTCACTTGTCTCTCTCTTGCAAATGAATTCAGGATCCCATCATTTTGGTTGGGGGAGGTCATTTATAGGGAACCGATGGCGGTTACGTAACCGACGCCAGTCGAGTAGGGACCAATGTCGGTTAGGTCAAAGTTGGCTATTTTTAGTAAAATAGCCAACTTTCCCTCCTTTTCTCCCGAGGGATCAGTTGTGGGCTTGGCCAAGTCATTATTAGGTTCATTTTCATGCGGGTGAGGGGTGATAAGTCATGGGTGTGGGTCTGGACCAAGTCATAGGTCTTAATTAGGTTAGTTTAGGGTTAGGGATAGATCATAGTGAGGTGGCGAGGTGAGGTGACATGGTTGGAGATGTGGATCTATTAATTATAAGGCAATTAATAAATAATTAAGTGTGTAAGGTTTAGGTGGTGAGGTAGGGTTAGGTTGTGGGACAAGATACGGGGTACAGGGCGTTATAAGACCCAAATTTTGTGTCTACACATATTCATCATCATCATCATCATTGACACCATCACCTCCACCCTCATCACTGCTAGGAGTACCCACTGGGGTACTCACTCTTGCATTGTAGGCAACACTCATAATTATCAATCAACAAGGTATCACTTCATGGCACCATGGAGCATACTCTCGAGTACACCCCGGATCTTTGACTTGTCTTAAGGTTACCCACATAGCTAGTACCACCTATAAGTAGCTGGTCAATTATTTGTCCCTAGTAATTTATGGCCCCATATCAAAGTACTCTTTGGCCCTACGAGTATACCAAATTTTTGGCCCAGGTACATCCTGTGTGATACCAAACTATCATTGGCACTAATCCACCCTATAAAAATCCCTCGTATAGTTGTGTTTACCTAGCATGAAGTTCTCAAATGTCATTGTGCTGAGCTCTAGGCCATCCTGAGGCCACTATAAATGTCTGTATGGCCTCCATACTACTGTGGCCTGTTATAGATCATCTAGATCATGGCAGTAATGGTATGAATCTCCCATGTGTAGCTGCACATCATACCTAATCATAACCAAACCCATAGAAATATCCTCCTCTGGAGCTTGAACTCTTAGTACACATGTAGGGAGACCAATATCAATATGGTCCCATGCCAAAATCTGCAATATCCTGGTAGGTCCTACCATATTTTGACAATAGTATGTAATCAAATGTAAATCCTAGTATAAGTGCACCAATATGCACTGACCCCAGTAATATGTCTCACCATCGATCAATCCACATATCCCTCCAATGAGGAAAAATTGAAATGAAGCTCCGGTTTTGTCAGGGAGTAAAATTTCACTAACAAAAGCCATTAAATAAACTACGACCTGATCAAGCTCAAGATCCTCTATACACCACGATAGTCTGATTGTCATCCCATGACGTGGTATCCCTGGAAAATTGAATAGCTCAAGAATACATTGATTGATATCAGGCTAGTGAATCATACACTAAATCAGATCACCCTAGCTAAGGACCCACATAATGTGCCACACGTCCTCAAATGTAATAGTAATCTCACTAGTAGGGAGCTGGAAGCACTGAGTCTCATTATGCCATCTCTTAGCTATGGCTATCAGAAGGCCATGATCAAAGTAATATATGGCATATCATTCATGTAAGCTAACCTTGTAATGTATAGGAGAATATCCAGTATCTTCCTATCCTCCTCAAATTTTGCCTCTATTGCAGCAAGATGACCATATCTCTCTTGGGTGTGAAGGACAGGTAGTATCCGTTGTGCACAAAAAAATGATACACACATTAGGATTATATTCATATCTAATTCTATCTAATTTTATAGTAAATTATTTTGTTATTCATCTAACATACAAAATTTTCACTTTCTTCTACAACAACCTAGTCTATTTTAATCTATACTTGGCTAATTATTTGCAAGGGTAAGTTATTCACTTTTCCTTGGCACATGTGTGCCTATTTTGATGCGTACATGTCCAAAATGTGTGCAACTTTGTTTTGATGCCTAAACCTCCACCCTGATGCATATGCCCACCCCCTTTTCTAACCTAATCACCCTACCTACCTAGGATGCATATGCACCAATTTGACGCATGCACATACTTATCGGTGTGTGCTCACGCACGTCCCTGTTTTCCCCCTCCTAACACATATACATCCCCTATGATGGGTATGAATGCATGTACCTATGTTTTGATATGTACCCCTATCCGTACGTATAGTTTTTACGTATGCATGCATGTGCATACATCAAAATTTTCCCTAAACTAGCCTAAAAATGATAAAAATGACATTAAATAATAAAAGGAAAAAGTAGGAATAGGGAACTCACGTAGAGTCCATCTAATATGTCCAAAAGGTACTTTGGGATGTGATCCACTCATCTCCTCCTAGTCGGTAGCCTCGCTATCTCACTCCAATGCTCTCACACTCAGTTGCAGTGAAAAATTAGAAGAGATCTACTAAAAATGAACTAGTCATGATCGATTTGCCCCCCCCGAGTGGTTATATTAGCCTGTTGTGATGCCCTTGGGGCACGTTTTCTCCATCGTGATCACTTTAACACTTCTTATGATCATCAAAATGATTATTTTTATATTTAAAATAAATATTTTTACTAATTTTTGCTATGCTGGAGCACTAAGTGTTACCTAGCAGTCATTTCTTCACCTTACTTTAACCTTCAAATTTCCACTATGTATTTATCGTAGTTTCTTCTTTTTTTCTTATATTTCACCCAAATAAATTTGATTAGGAATAACCTTATTTCTGGCGCATTCTTCTTCTTGCATGGCATTTTTAGTTTAACCAATGGGTAAATTGGACTTTTGGGGCATTTTTTCAAGCATGCTTCCAGGGGAACTTCCATCTCTTATAAGATTCGATAATCAAACATTTCAAATTACAAAAGCACTCCAAAATTTAAATAAGAGTAATATGAGGTTTTAAAAACTTTGAAAATGGACTAAAATTGGTAATCAACTTCTTTGCATTACTAAAATATATGTCTTTCGCATGACTTCATCTCATATCTTGTTGGAATTTCAAAGGTAATTAAAACAATGATCAGTACTAATCATAGGGGCAATCTCCCAAACCTTGATTTACAAAAGCTATATTCTTACTTCATATATACCTGGGACACATTAATCTTCTAGTATTTTTGGGCTGCACATTCTTTTTCATTAGACCTAAGTGATTCCTCCATCCTTTCCCTAACATATATAAATTGCTTGGGGCATTATTTTCAACCCTTCAATGCCAAACATAAAATTTATGGATTGTTAACTCGATAACTGAAAATATTCACATAATCATATTAAACATTGTTGGTTTGATCTGTGTGTGATTATTAGAGATATTCCTCATTATAAGTGAGTTTGTTTTCTTCTCCTATTGCATTGTACCCATTCACTGTATGTTCATGGAAATGGTGATTTTTAGCAATGGAAAGTTGTTTGTAACACAATTTTCATGTCATTTTACACTTCCTTATATGCTTATATTTTAATAAGACCGATGATGAGTCGATTCCTTAACATGATGAATAATAATTTTTCATATCTAATACCTTGTGGATATTTTCTCAAAGTCCCTTATTCTTGTTATTTTCTAGATTTTTCTCCCTTTTCTTTATATTATTTCTTCAGAACTTTTTGCACATTGTGCTATCGATGTAAATTCCTCCATAACCCTATTTACACTAATGCAGGGGTTTTATCCTTCAGTCCTACTAATTTTTCTTTTACCCCTTCAAAATTTTCTAGATGTTTTATGCTTCCATCTAACTTTACTTTGAAGTGATGTTAGTACACGATTCTCAAAGAGGGGAAAATGTAGACACCTATAATTTTTTGTTTCTAAGTGTGATTTATTGGGTAAGAAGCATACTAACTATCCTAGTCTTGGCTTCATTTACTGTACACTATGCCAATATTTTTCACCCTTTCTAACCTCTTATTAAACCCCCTAAATCTTTTATCCCTTCTAACTAACATTTCTATAAGCTTGTTTTCCCTTTAATTAAGTTTGTTTAGGTTAATTAACCAATCTTAAATTTTGAATTTCTAATGGTAATTTGAATTTCTAAACAAATGTTTCACCTTTCCAAATAACCAATTAACTATTTCGAGCTTGATTTAGACACCTCTTATGTGATTTGGAAAATCACCTTTTTGACTCCTTTTTAGTCCCACATGCATTTTTTGCTCACCTTTTTGTTCCAATCCCATATCAAAAACTATAAAACAAATTTACCCCTGATTAACATTTTCTAAGAACTCTCTTTCTCTCTCTCTCATCTCATTTCTGATTTAGGTTATGCTTAAGTATTTTTAGACTCATTACATAGTTTATTTGAGCTATTTATTTGTTATTTTCTAATCCTTTCAAAGCTTTAGGTAAATGGGAGAAGCCAATAATGGTGAGATTCCATTCTTAATATTTTGAGACATCAATAAACACATAACTGATTTACTAGAGCTTTAATAGGTCCCTTATAGATAGCTTTCATGGAGTATTGTCAAATTTGTAGTCAAATCATAGACGTTGATTGTTTGTTTCAAGTTTTTAATATATTCATGCAAATAGGTAGCTCTTGTTTATCTCTAATCTGATCATTTCAATTGAGTTGTTTGTTCTCTTAATATTGTTCTAGTTGAATTTAGAGATTCTTACCCCATTTTCAATAACAATAAATTTTCATTGCCCCAGTGTTTTAATTTGACATTATTAATTTAATGGTCATTTTTTTTTATATATTTTATCACTATGACTTTTAAATTTGCTTTAGTGTTATCTTTTTAAAACATAAAACAACAAATTGCTTCCTAAGATAATGAAATTATTGCTCTTAAATGGCAAAATAAGACTATTAATGCATTGCAAAACTCTTTTGATACGGATTTAGAAGATAGTCATAATTGTGCTAACACATTAAGTGTTATGATTGCATCTTTAGAACAACATGTTTCTAATGTGGATATTGATAAAAATATTTCTTCTCCTTTAGTTAATGAATGTTTATCCATGTATAATCATTATTCTAACCCTAGTTTAAAAATAATTAAATCGATGGGTTATAATAGAGGCGATCTGGGTAAAAATGAAAATGACATTGTTGAGCCCAATTTTTACAAATCTAATCAAAATTTTGTAGGACTTGATTTTAATGTCTCTAATAGAAATTTGAAGTCATATTGTTCCCCTCACCAAAGGACATTTCATAATAGTGTTTTTCATGCTCATACTCTAGTTGACGATGATTAATTTTGTGAGCATTGTGATAAACACGAATATCATATTTCTAAATGTTAGAAATTGTATCCATATATATCTTGTGGTAAATAAACTCATGACATTATAAATTGTTAGAAAACCACTAAATCACCTCATTTAAAGGTTAAAATAATTTGGATCCCTAAATTTATGGTATCTTCTTGAGACTTTGATGTGCCTTCTTTTGATAATTCATCAATTACTTCAAGTAGGATATTTTTGAGGAAAGTGAAACATTTTATTTGTCTCCATTTTGATAAGTTTAAAACCCAATTTTTAAATTTTATTTTACATTTCTTGTTTTTGTGCTTACTTCTTGTAAGTTGTCAAGCATATATATTTGAGCTAATTATTTTTTGACTAACTTCCTTTTTCATGTAGGATTTAACACTTTTTTATGGAGGTTATATTTTTCTCATTCAACCTTGTATTAGATCTACCTTTTTTACATCATTGTAAACCATATTGTTTTAACATGAAAATCAATGTAAGGTTATATTTTGTAGGTATAGTGCATCATTTTTAACATCTCATTCTTTGTTCGTCTTTGCTCCAATACGGATTGACCTTCTTATCTAAAGATGATTCTTGGATATTGTCAATGTTCACTTTCCAAGCTTCTTAGAGACACCTGTTATCTTCTTATTTTATCAAAAAAATTTCTCTTGAATTAAGTTGTCGTTAAGGGGGTATGTTGTGTAATAACACCTCCCTTCGATTTTAGAATGTTCTATTTTGTAAATCCAAAATAAACCTTAAGAGAGAGTGTTGGAGTTTAACATTTATTTGATTATATGAAATATATCAATATTATGTGTAGACACCTAAATTTGGTTACATTCCCCTTAGCCCTTGATCAAATAAACAACTTGAAACATGGGCACCTAACCATGGCCCCCTTTCACCCCACATTAATTTAATTAATTAAATTAAATTAATTCATTATCCTCACAATATTTATTATTTTAATATCCTTAATTGAGATAATGCCCACATCACCCACCTCATTCTTGGAACGTCACCATAAGACCTAATAATAACTAAGTCTAAGTTGCCATAGCTAACTAAGACTTACCCTAACCCTAAAAATCAAAGCCTTATATTTCTCTAACCGTATTCCCGCTCATGTAGAAGGGAATATTCCATTCTAATCCGTCGAGAAAAACCAACTGGGTGGCCTAAGAAAATCAGAAAGGATCTTCCCATTTTATTAAACCTAGGAAATCCCACCCTAACCAATGCTGGTCACGCTAAACTACCATTAGTCAACCCAGAACTATTGTCGGTTACCATTTAACCCCCAAAATAACCTAATTTCGAGGTTGGCACATTGTTTAGAGGTAAAACACATATTTTGAGAATAAGTGACAAGATCAAAGCTACATGCAAGCATAACCAACATCCTAACACGCATCCATAGCATTCATAACCAACACCTAGAAGCAAACTAGAGGCATTGCACCTTCACAGGATCATTCTAGGAAGTGCCACTGTTACGGTACCAAATCCCTTCCTTCTGATCAACCATCATTACCATTCTAGACATCAAGCTCGTATAAACAGTAAGTGCTATTGTTAACCAACACCTGTCCATATCTCATTTAGTAGCTTTATTGTTACTTTCTGTCATTAAGTCTACACTTTGCATGCCCATTTTTTATTCCACCACCATTATAACTATGCAAACTTGACCCATCCTTATACGCCTACCCTTGACATGACCCATATCTAGATTTTAACATTCATGTAAAACTGAGACCCACACAAGCCTCCTTATGCCATCCCAAATCCATCTAGCCATAGATCCCACATCAAACCTTGTAATTAGATCTCCTTGAGTTTCATACACCCCGACCTTACCAACACCGCTTACCCATAACCATATTTAATTCAAAATAAACCATCACCGGTCATACCAGACTGACATCAATATCTATGTTTTTGACCAGAAACCAAGAAAAGAGCTTAAAATTCTCCTACCAAATACCTAAAAACCACCAATATCAGATCTTGACCAGTACCAGTACCTTGACCAAGTTACCTTGACCTTCAGATCAGTAACTATAGCCTAGGCTGTTGTGATTGAATTTACGGCAGATCTATGGATAGATGAGCCAACAGTGTGCAGGGCATAGCCCCTCTTTGAGTCAGCAAAGTGAAACTGGTTTATTGCTATTCTACCAGCAGGAATCTATGCAAGTCTCACAATATTCTGCCTTCGGGGGTTTGGGATCTCATCCCAGTAGGATGTTTCCGACTGCGAAAGTAAAGGAATGAAAGAAAGGATGGAGAAAGATCAGATCCGAAGAAAGAAAAGAAATGAATTCCAAAGCAGAAAGGTCAGAGGGTTTATGTTTTGGGATTGGTAGTAAACAGAGCCAAACCTACTTGCATAAACGAGCAAAGCAATACTGATGAATAAATGACAATAAAATAGAAGTAGATCCAACAGAACAAGCACACAGATCTAACGTAAGAAAGATCCAATGCAAATAACACACGTATTCAGCACAAAGACTAAATATTGTATTAATAATTCTTTCTGTTACAAAAAGCTCAAAGTCTTTTCTCCTCACTTCTATTTTTCATCTGAAAGATATTCACTCATGCCCAATACAACAAGTATTGGGGTATTTATAGAAGAAGGAGAGAAAAGAAGGAAAAAAGGAGCCAACCACCTATTTACAAAGATATTTACAAAATATCTACAAGGATATACAAAATATCTCAAAGTCATGTTGACTTTTGACAACTTGATGGATGACATCATCCCATGGTGCAACATGGATGATGTCATCATTTGTGCCAACATACTCCAGATATTCACAAAAAGAAAGTCGAAGAAGAGAGAGAAGAAGAAGAAAGAGAAGCTATTCATCGTCGTCATCCTGCGGCCGAAAGGGGGTAGCCTGCTTTTGCTGCTGCTCAGGTGACGAGATGTGGAATTGAGCATGGTATTCCATGAACTTGCTGATCATGGGCCCTAGTTGATCCTGGGAAGGATCCTTGTGTCACTCACTGATCACCTCGCAAGTCTCCCGCTCGTCTATGAGCTTCTCTGGGAGTTTGGAATATTCTTTCTCTGCTTCTATGAGGAACCCGATGAAGTCCCGACAGGCCAGCAGGTTATTGATGGACTCCGCGTCAAAATTGACCTCTAGCCCCAGCCCTTGTGAAATGATCTCCTTGAAGATCTGGATGGTTTCATCAACTTTTCTTAAGGCGAAGGAAGGAGTAAGCAACCCTGGTGACATGTTGAGAATGATTTGTTCCATTTGGTGCATCGCGTCCAGGGCTTCTTCCTTTACCTTATCGATCTTTTCAAGGACAAATTCCAGTTGATCCACCGGTAGTCCAGGGTTGAAATGACTTTATTGAGGGCCCTGGGATGACCGAAAACACGAACTTGACCAGATCTTTGACTGAACAGTCGAACATTTGTTGAAAGGTCTCATGCTGTAGCCTAGCATGGTCCAGCTCTTCTGATATGGGTCCTGCTAATGCTTGGAGCTCTTTATTCACCTTGTTGATGTTCAGATACAAATCAGAGAACTTGGCGATTACTCGTTCACTGTCCTTGAGGATTTGGCTCCTCCAAGCTGAAACTGCCATGCCCTGCTCGCCGATTTTTGCATATTCATTAATTTTATCCTGGCTCAGAGGCTCAGGAGTCTCGGCGGCAGTTGTGGGAGGTGCACTGCCCATCTTCTGTAAGGCTTGGAGCAGATGTTTATTTTGCTCTTTCAATAGCCTTTTCTCTTCTTTTGTTTCTTGAAGCTTCTTGCAGAGGGCGTCAACTGCAGAAAGGGCTTCTCCCTGAAGGCTTTCAGAAGACGTCCCCATTGTGACTTGGGTCACTGTATAATCTGTCGGAGACAGATCCTTTTTATCCTTCAGGGGATTGGGGTATGCGATCTCCATTACCCTCTCTCCCGAAGCACTCTGAGAGAAGCGTGTGACGGGCTTCTGCTTCTTTTCCCCTTTGGACGGGATTACGGAAAAGTCCATCGGAGTGATGGGAACTTTCCTTTTCTGCTGACTTAAGTGCTGGGAGATCCAGGCTGGACTTATGGGAGAAGGGCCAGAAACAGAGAAGGGGGCAGCTGCAGTAGTAGAAGGGAAAAACGTGGAGACACTTGGAGGCGGCATCGAGAGGGAGGCCGAAGAAGTGCTCACGGGAGGAAGAGATACTACAGGAGAGGAAGACATAGGAAGGGAAGGGAGCTCAGAGATGAGAGAAGAAATGGAGGGGGACAGGTCCGCGAGAGAAGAGAAGATGGATGAAGAAGCGGGAGGAATGGTAGAAGAAGGGGGAGAGGACACGACCAAAGGAATGGTCGCTTGAGTCACTCGAGGAGGGGAAGGAGGAGAAGAAGAAGGGATAGAAGGGACTTCGGTTGTTGCAGCAGTGGCGACATCCTGAGTGGATGGGCCTATTGGAACATCTTCTTCCGCTTCTTTCTCTGGAGAAGCCAGAGTTACAACTTGTTCGGGTGCAGTGGAAGGAGGACTTGCAGGAGCTTCCTCTTGAGTGGTGCTGGATTCACCCTTTTTACCTTTTCCTTTACCTTTAGGCTGCTGTTTTGATCGAGGAGGTGCGTTACCCAATGGAGAGGTTGTGAAATCAACCCCGAGGTAGATGAGTCCGTTCATTCGGCACCAATGCTCTGTTCTGCGCAGAGTTTCTTTGACCCTCTCCTCAATTGTCTGAGGTGCTTTAGTCCTATCAACTGCCGCAAAAGGCCAATCATCCCCACCTGTGTCAAGATATACTTGATCCACTTCCTCTTCGGTAGTTTGGTAGCCTTTGGGGACGATGGCTACCCCATATTGGATGATTTCTGCCAAGGCCAAACGAGAATGGTCTTTCCTCCTGAGCTCCACCTCATGATATAGGTCAATGTAGATATCCTCGATCTGAGGGACGTGGATCGGATCGAGCTTAGCCCTTGGCAGACAATTTCTCGGGTCGAAGGTAGGCCTTGCCGGGAAGTCATGTTTCAGATTCAGTAGCTCCAGCTCTGCAAACATGTCTTTTGCCTTGTGGTGAGTAAGACATGTATATCTACCCACTGTGAGGGGGAAAGGAGTTCCACCCTTCTTTCTTTTTAGGCACTTTTCATGATAAGTGATTAGCTGTCTTGACAGCTCTAGCAGAATCAACTTGGGCCCAGCATATCTTGGTAGTCTAGTTGGCTCTCCCAAGAAGTTAGCCGCTCTCAGATAAGTGAATGTGGGGAATTGGGTGAACAGGGCCCCCCATTTCTCAGTGGCTGCCACGATGCTCTTGGTCGTGCGACCGTAAGTCATATTCGGCCTCAACAGGCAGATGATGAAATAGAAAAATGCATCATTGATCTTTGTAAATTGAGGGATGCTATTCTCCAGCTTCAGCTCTGGATAGTATTCATAGATTCTAACTTGGGGCCAAACCCCACTCCGCATCAGAGCTGGATAGTCCCTTTCAGAAGCTGCAGCATAAACAACATAGGAATTCATGTAGAACCTCCCCATTGTGGGGAATTGTTGCAGCTACTCTGATATCGTGCTGCTTATAATTTCTGCCCATTCAAAGCGTTGATCGGGCACATTTTTGTTCATTGTTTCTAAATACCGCAGCATCCATTTGTGGAAATAGTGGGCGTCAGGAAGCCCAAACACCCTGCTCAGGAACGTGATGGTGTCACTGAGCTCCTCCGAAAAATCACTGCGGTGAATGATTTGTGGCCAACGGGTCACTACTTTCTTGTTCTTCAGATAGACTTCATTCATCAGTTGCATGCACTGATCTTCATTGTCGTCCCAGGCTTTGATACAATCCTCTCGGCTGACGGCCACAAAGTGCCGGTGATGAGGAATGCCGAGTATTATCTCAAAGTGGCGGGCAGTGAGGTTAATTATGACCTCGCCCTTCTCATTTACGACACATCTTGTGTCTTTATTGTAGCACCGGGCAACCACCATCATGAATTCATTGTTAACGGCGCTGACTGGGATTCCCCCAGCAAAGTGCAGGGCACTGCCTATCAGCTTGTCCATCCATGGACTTCTTGTGACCTTCTGAGTCCTGACCCAGAATTCCTCCATATCAATATGACCCAACTCTGAGTCTCTGATGTCCAGGTCACACTCGGCCTGGGAGTCGGGCATTCTGACCCTCTGATACTTATACTTCATTTCTTCTTCTGTGAGCTTGGCCTTGCCTTTGGATTTGGTAGGTCTCTTGCTTGATGTTGACATATGTTCTTCTGAACTTAGCTGCTGATCTGCAAGAATAAGAAGTGAAACCCAATCGAAGAAAGCCATGTCAGCTGCTTGATTTTCCATTGAAATGCTGACAGAAGAAAGAGTTAGCAATTTAAAGGCCTCAGGGCGCATGGCGCATGGATATTGCAGATTGCAGAGCTAAATAGACAAGGTGCACAGGAAAAGGGTGTTGCAAGGGTTAAATCAGCGCCAAAGGGTGCATGGCACATAGACACTGCAGAGTGCATTTTCTGTTGCTGTAAGGACAAGTGCGCCTGCGCCATGTGTTTATTTTATAAAGGGCGCAGATTATTTTCATGTTACACGGGTACAGGGTGCACCAAAGGGCGCAGGAATAATGCGTGTAACATCATATGTTCATGCGCCGAAGGGGAACTTGGCGCGGTGCATGGAAGGTCTGCATGACACAATGTTGTTGCGATGAGGGACGCGCCTGCGCCGTTTATAGCTTTGCACTTGGCGCATAGAAAAAGACTGCTACATGGATGCTGGGTGCGCCTAAGGGGCACAAGAATTTATGATGTTACACTCAAGTTTGATGCGCGAAGAGGGTGCACGGAAAGTGCTTGCAGCAAGTGACGGAAGTGCGCCATGAGGGCGCATCTTTTTATGATGTAGCAGGCAAGAAATGCACGCCATTAGCACGGCCTATCTTTGTGTAACAGGGGCGATAGATGCACCAAGGGTGCAATTGTCCTTGATGTTACATGGTATGCCAATGCGCCAAAGGAAAATACAGTTTCCTTTAAAACTTTGATTCTTCAGAGGGGTTATTATATGGTTAAGCTCTCTTTGCAAGTTTCATTTGGGTGATGAAATGGCTTAAACAAAAGGGGTTTCAAGCTATCATCTCAGGACAGAGCTTCCTCTACCAGCAGATCTGGAAAGAGGAGGAGGAAATGTGGAAAGACAGTAGGGGGGAAAACAAATTCATGATTTCATTCCTTTTCAATCCAAATCATATCCACAAACAACCAAAAACCACAAACATGAAGCACAAAAGAAGGAGGACCTCTTACCTCTCTTTTTATAACGAAGAAATGCACGAAAGAGGTCCACAAAGCAATTGAAAGTGATGGGGCAGGTGCGCTAACAAGCTCAGAGAAAAATCATGTGATTTGCATTGGTGATAATGACAGCGCAGACGCGCCTATATATAGGCGAGGTAGCAATAAATGCGCCACCAACCTTTTAAGTGGCGCACCAAAAGAGCTGTCGACATGAAAAAACATGCGCCCTTTGGCGCACCAAAAGGCTTGTCAACACGAAGATATGTGCGCCCATTGCACGCTGAAAGTGGTGTTGACAGAGGAATATGTGCGCCTTTGGCGCACCAAAAAGAGGCGCAACATATGATCTGTTGACAGGAAGGCGCACGCGCCTTGGCGCACGCAGGAAAGACTCAACATAGAGAGGCGCACAAAAATGCCTGCTAACACAAGAAAGCATGCGCCAAAGGGTTTAAAGGGGGTGCATCAAAAGTTGATGTTGCATAGTCATTATATGCGCCCGGCCAAAAAGACCAAAAACGACTAAGTTCGGAAAACTAAGATTTCCCGGGAAGGGATTTTGCAACGTTCCGAATGCAAGGGATCCCTAACGAGGGATCAGAACAAAATTTCGGTATGGTTATCTGTAAAATTTCCCTTGCCAATTTTACGGGATAACAGCTGGCTCTTTCTGGGGACTATCCCTGAGCAAACTCGGGGGTAGAGAATCCCAGGTCTCATGTGCCTATCCATTGGGTAACATAGTCAAAAACAAGGGTGACCGGAGGGCAAACAAAAGGGAACACACAACAAATAGAAAGCAAACACACAACTAAAGCAAACTGTACAAAGAAGAGAGCAAGCTCTACTTCTTGAAGATCTTCAGATGATGCTTGCTATAGGGAAGTAGGAGTTCGGTTCCATCCAGATACGAGAGAATGAAACTATTCTCTTTGTTGAGCTGCTTGATCTTGAAAGGTCCTCTCCATAGGGAATCAAACTTTCCGTGCATGCCTTTTGGCTCTCTTCGCTTGTCCCATAGAAGGACGAGGTCTCCCACCTAGAAATTTCTTTGCTTAGCTTTTTTATCGAACAGTCTCTTGACTTGACTCTGATGTTCAGTGATCTTGTCGACCACTCTTACTCTCTTTTCTTCTAGTTCTGTCAAATACATGATTCTCTTTTCAAGAGAATTTTTGAAAGTTTCATCTTCAATAGCTTGTGCCAAGTGCAGAGCAGGGATTTCAGTGGAAATGGGAAGCTCGGCATCAGTGCCATATAACACTTGAAAAGGTGACATACCGAGAGACCTCTTGGGAGTAATGCAATCTGCCCACAAAGCGTCGTATAAGGACTTGTGCCACATTCATTGATTCTCATCCACCAGCTTTCGTATGATGGTCACCAAGTTTTTGTTACTAGATTCTGGCCTGACCATTTCCCTGAGGGTAATAATCTGAGGCGTGAGCCAACGTTATCCCGTATTCATAGAAAAAACTAATAACTTCTCATGAGGAGAAGTTAGAAGCATTATCAACAACAATCTTGTTGGGAATGCCAAACCTGACAATGATATTTTCTTTCATAAAACTGCAAACAACCTCAGAAGTGGCATGTTTGATAGGTATGGCTTCTACCCACTTGGTGAAGTAATCTGCTGCTGATATGACATAATTATGTCTGGCACTCGATTGGGGATTGAGTGCACCAATAAAATCAATTCCCCACTACCTGAATGGTTTGTTGACAACGACTGGCCTGAGGGGAAAAGCAACCATCTTGGGCTTGCCGACAAACTGCTGGCAAGGTTCACACTTTGCTACCCAGGTAGTTGTATCTTGAAAAAGCATCGGCCAATAGTACCTGGCTCGAATGATCTTGTGTTCTGTCACGGAAGAGGAAAAATAGCCTCCACAGGCTGAATTATGAAAACTTTCAAGTAACTTCACCTGCTGTGGCTTGTCGACACACCGTAAGAAGACACCATCTATCCCACATTTGTATAAGTCGTCATCCTAGATAACATATTTGGCTGCTCTGAGCTTTATATTGCACTTCTCCTTTGCAGTTAGGTGAGCTGGACATTTGCCGTAGGTAAGGAAGAAAGAAATATAGGAATACCACTCATCACTGGTTGCAACAAATAGGACCAGAGGTAGAGAATGGGCTTTCTCCAGCTGGCTTTACGCTTCGTTGGTACAATCATCCTTTTCCTCAGGGCTTTCTAAATCTTTGTTTTCAGCCATAAGCTGACATAGGCCCTTGCCTCTTACCAGCTTGGTTGGTTTTATATCCAGGTCGTACTCCTGGACCTTTGCAATCCAATTCCCTCGCAAGCTTCCTAACTCCTGTTGAGTTAGAATTGATTTGACCACCGTGTCAGGGACCAACACCACCGTATGGGAATTTAAAATGTAATACCTGAAGTTTTTGACTGCTTTAACAACGGCGAAGGCATGCTTTTCCAATTGAGACATTTTTATTTTGTGAGGCTTAAGAGGATAGCTCATGAACACAATCGGAGATTCAACATCCTCTGAATTATTTTGCATCAAGATTGCAGACACAGTATGCTCACATGCATAACTATACATGATAAAGTCCTTGGAGAAATCAGGACATACCAGAACTGGTGCGTGAGCAACGGAAGCTTTTATTTCTTCAAACGACCTTTTCCCTTCCTCGCTCCATCGAAAAGTTGGTGACCCCTTCATCATGTTCAATATGTGACGAGTCTTCTCATCAAAGTCAGGAATAAAACGCCTGAGAAAGTTTACCTTTCCGAAGAAAGAATGAACACTAGTCTTGCTTGTTGGCAGAGTAAGGCTCTGAATAGCCTTAACTCTTTCAGTATCTATCTTCATTCCTTCTTTCCTAACAATATGCCCTAACAAATTTCCTTCTGTGACTCCAAAAATAGACTTTTTCAGGTTCAGGGAAATCCCATGCTCTCGGCATCTGGCCAATACTTGCTCCAAATAATCACAATGATCATTTCATTGTTTAGAGAACACACTTAAGTCATCTAGATAGACGACAATGACTTTCACCCTCATACCTTTGAATGCCAGGTCCATGGACCACTTAAAAGTGGCACTAGCATTGGTTAGGCCGAAAGGCATCCTGCTATAGGAAAACGTACCCCAGGGAGTAGTGAATGCTGCTTTAAATTGATCTTCAGGTGAGACTTCAATCTGATTATAGCCTGAAAAACCATCAAGCATGGACAACATTTCCAATCCAGTTACTGCTTGCAGAACTTGATCCATTATAGGAAGTGGGTAGTTGTCTTTAAATGAAGCCTGATTTAGATTTTGAAAATCTACGCATATGCATATTTCACCGTTCTTCTTGCGCACTGGCACAATGTTTGCTACCCAGGTGCTATGATGGATAGGAAAGATGATTCTCGCATCCAGCATTTTTTGAATTTCAGCCTGGATAGTACCTGAGATCTTAGGATTATAATGCCTCTGCTTCTGGCGAAAGGCTTTAATGTCTTCTTTCAATGGGATGTCATGCTGGATGTCCTTTAGCTTAAAAGACTTTAGATGGGCGTAGGACCATGCCAATACATCCATATATTTCTTCAGCAGTTTGACAAACTTCCGCTTCTCTTCAAGCGTGCAACATTTTCCAATGTTCACAAACTGCGGGTGTTCTACCGAACCTAAATTGACCGGTTTGGTTTCTGGGGATGATCCAACATCATCTCGCCTTTTCTTTTTTACAAAATGGTCATGCCTGTCGAACAACCGCTCTAGAGAAACCAGGCCCTTTGGAATTTTATTTCCTTTGAGATGACATATGCCATCATTCCCTTCGGATTCATCGTCTTGATCAGTGACTGATTCACGACAAGTGGAAGTGGATCCTTCAAAGTGTAATTCCTTAAAATTTTCCGCCTTCTCTAGAAAGGCAATGAGTTGATTGTCATCGTTGAACACTTTCCAATGCTGAGAATTGTCTAGCACGCTTGGGCGGAAAACCACCTCAATGGTGTATTTGTTTGTTTTCAAATCTGGGTGAGGGAGCATGAGGGACGCTGAAACGGCCAATGAATCAACCATGTCATTTTGAGCTCTTGGAATGGATTCTATTGAAAAAGCATCAAACTCTTCAATGTTGTCCCACACTACATTACGGTAGTGCCTGAGCCTCTCATTCTTCACTTGATATATTCTTTTAACTTGATTCACGACTAGCTCTGCATCACCTTGTACTTTCATATTTTTGATCCCTCTCTCTTGCTGCCTGCATACCGAGTAACAAAGATTCATACTCAGCAGTGTTATTTGTATTAAAAAACTGCAACTTGAAAGAGAGAGGAATAATTTCTTCCTTGGGAGATTCTAACACGGCTCCAGTGCCACATCCACTAGTTGCGCAGCTGCCATCGAACTGCAAAGTCCAGATCTTATTAAGATCTTCTTCTTGGACAAGAACAACCATTTTTTCGGACTTGGTAGACAAGAAATAGTTCCCCATTCCTGACGATTCAAAAAGAATTTGAGCTTTGGGGTCTTCAGAGTTAGTAACCAAGTATTTCTTTTGTGATTCTGGCTCCAAAGTCTGCATTAAACCTTTGACGGGGATTCTAGCTTTAGACCAGTCCATATGAATTTCCCCACCAACTTCGCTGTAAAAACTTCTTCCCAGCAAAATTCCGTAGGCTGTCAGAATGTCAGCAACGAGGACGGTCATCTTTACTCTTTTCTTTGGGAATGCCACAAATGTAAAGTGTGCGTCTTTCATTTGACCAACCAATGGCACCTACTTGGTTTCCAAGGAATAACATCTGCCAAAAGGCTTGGTCAGGGTGAGGCCCAAAGCGTGGGCGACTTTTGCCGGCATGACGTTATCAGAAGCTCCTGAATCAATTATGCAATTACTTAGCTTGTGGCCATTAATTAGGAGGGAGAGATAGAAGGGCTCTATCTTGCCTGATGCAGATGTTGAGGCAACATTTATGTGGGATGCAAGAGGAGTGGAAAGGATTCCTTTTGGGGAAACCTGATTAGATATGAGAGCTTGACTTTGAATATACTTGGTCAATCTCACAGGCTGTTCGGGATTTGACAGAAGATACTCGGCTTCAAACATTTGGATCTTGGGTTTTTTAGCATGATCTATGATATCAAATGTGGCAAAGGGTTGCGTTGGTGAAGGAATGAGTCCCTCACTTCACGATGGTGGAGTAGGATTACTGGTCTTGATAGGAATATGAGAGGGCTGATTTGGAGGAGAGATGGGGGGAAAAGATTTCCTTGTAAAAGACTTGACAGGGAGTTGAGTAGGAAGAGGATTACTTCTTTTAGTAATGGTTGGAGGTGCGTTTGACACGGCCTTCTCCTTCTGTACATGGGCAACGACCTCTGCTTCTTTTCCTTGCGAGCGGGTAAAAACAACATATGATTTTCCACTTGTATGGCGAAGGCATGCTTTTCCAATTGAGACATTTTTATTTTGTGAGGCTTAAGAGGATAGCTCATGAACACAATTGGAGATTCAACATCCTCTGAATTATTTTGCATCAAGATTGCAGACACAGTATGCTCACATGCATAACTATACTTGATAAAGTCCTTGGAGAAATCAGGACATACCAGAACTGGTGCGTGAGCAACGGAAGCTTTTATTTCTTCAAATGACCTTTTCCCTTCCTCACTCCATCGAAAAGTTGGTGACCCCTTCATCATGTTCAATATGTGATAAGTCTTCTCATCAAAGCCAGGAATAAAACGCCTGAGAAAGTTTACCTTTCCGAAGAAAGAATGAACACTAGTCTTGCTTGTTGGCAGAGTAAGGCTATGAATAACCTAAACTCTTTCGGTATCTATCTTCATTCCTTCTTTCCTAACAATATGCCCTAACAAATTTCCTTCTGTGACTCCAAAAATAGACTTTTTCAGGTTCAGGTAAATCCCATGCTCTCGGCATCTGGCCAATACTTGCTCCAAATAATCACAATGATCATTTCATTGTTTAGAGAACACACTTAAGTCATCTAGATAGACGACAATGAACCCTCATACCTTTGAATGCCAGGTCCATGGACCACTTAAAAGTGGCACTAGCATTGGTTAGGCCGAAAGGCATCCTGCTATAGGAAAACGTACCCCAGGGAGTAGTGAATGCTGCTTTAAATTGATCTTCAGGTGAGACTTCAATCTGATTATATCCTGAAAAACCATCAAGCATGGACAACATTTCCAATCCAGTTACTGCTTGCAGAACTTGATCCATTATAGGAAGTGGGTAGTTGTCTTTAAATGAAGCCTGATTTAGATTTTGAAAATCTACGCATATGCATATTTCACCATTCTTCTTGCGCACTGGCACAATGTTTGCTACCCATGTGCTATGATGGATAGGAAAGATGATTCTCGCATCCAGCATTTTTTGAATTTCAGCCTGGATAGTACCTGAGATCTTAGGATTATAATGCCTCTACTTCTGGCGAAAGGCTTTAATGTCTTCTTTCAATGGGATGTCATGCTGGATGTCCTTTAGCTTAAAAGACTTTAGATTGGCGTAGGACCATGCCAATACATCCATATATTTCTTCAGCAGTTTGACAAACTTCTGCTTCTCTTCAGGCGTGCAACATTTTCCAATGTTCACAAACTGCGGGTGTTCTACTGAACCTAAATTGACCGGTTTGGTTTCTGGGGATGATCCAACATCATCTCGCCTTTTCTTTTTTACAAAATGGTAATGCCTGTCGAACAACCGCTCTAGAGAAACCAGGCCCTTTGGAATTTTATTTCCTTTGAGATGACATATGCCATCATTCCCTTCGGATTCATCATCTTGATCAGTGACTGATTCACGACAAGTGGAAGTGGATCCTTCAAAGTGTAATTCCTTAAAATTTTCCGCCTTCTCTAGAAAGGCAATGAGTTGATTGTCATCGTTGAACACTTTCCAATGCTAAGAATTGTCTAGCACGCTTGGGCGGAAAACCACCTCAATGGTGTATTTGTTTGTTTTCAAATCTGGGTGAGGGAGCATGAGGGACGCTGAAACGGCCAATGAATCAACCATGTCATTTTGAGCTCTTGGAATGGATTCTATTGAAAAATCATCAAACTCTTCAATGCTGTCCCACACTACATTACGGTAGTGCCTGAGCCTCTCATTCTTCACTTGATATATTCTTTTAAGTTGATTCACGACTAGCTCTGCATCACCTTGTACTTTCAGATTTTTGATCCCTCTCTCTTGCTGCCTGCATACCGAGTAACAAAGATTCATACTCAGCAGTGTTATTTGTATTAAAAAACTGCAACTTGAAAGAGAGAGGAATAATTTCTTCCTTGGGAGATTCTAACATGGCTCCAGTGCCACATCCACTAGTTGCGCAGCTGCCATCGAACTGCAAAGTCCAGATCTTATTAAGATCTTCTTCTTGGACAAGAACAACCATCTTGTCGGACTTGGTAGACAAGAAATAGTTCCCCATTCCTGACGATTAAAAAATAATTTGAGCTTTGGGGTCCTTAGAGTTAGTAACCAAGTATTTCTTTTGTGATTCTGGCTCCAAAGTCTACATTACACCTTTGACGGGGATTCTAGCTTTAGACCAGTCCATATGAATTTCCCCACCAACTTCACTGTAAAAACTTCTTCCCAGCAAAATTCCGTAGGCTGTCAGAATGTCAGCAACGAGGACGGTCATCTTTACTCTTTTCTTTGGGAATGCCACAAATGCAAACTGTGCATCTTTCATTTGACCAACCAATGGCACCTACTTGGTTTCCAAGGAATAACATCTGCCAAAAGGCTTGGTAAGGGTGAGGCCCAAAGCGTGGGCGACTTTTGCCGGCATGATGTTATCAGAATCTCCCGAATCAATTATGCAATTACTTAGCTTGTGGCCATTAATTAGGAGGGAGAGATAGAAGGGCTCTATCTTGCCTAATGTAGATGTTGAGGCAACATTTATGCGGGATGCAGGAGGAGTGGAAAGGATTCCTTTTGGGGAAACCTGATTAGATATGAGAGCTTGACTTTGAATATACTTGGTCAATCTTACAGGCTGTTCAGGATTTTACTGAAGATACTCGGCTTCAAACATTTGGATCTTGGGTTTTTTAGCATGATCTATGATATCAAATGCGGCAAAGGGTTGCGTTGGTGAAGGAATGAGTCCCTCACTTCACGATGGTGGAGTAGGATTACTGGTCTTGATAGGAATATGAGAGGGCTGATTTGGAGGAGAGATGGGGGGAAAAGATTTCCTTGTAAAAGACTTGACAGGGAGTTGAGTAGGAAGAGGATTACTTCTTTTAGTAATGGTTGGAGGCGCGTTTGACACGGCATTCTCCTTCTGTACATGGGCAACGACCTCTAGTTCTTTTCCTTACGAGCGGGTAAAAACAGCATATGATTTTCCGCTTGTATGGCGAAGGAATGCTTTTCCAATTGAGGCATTTTTATTTTGTGAGGCTTAAGAGGATAGCTCATGAACAAAATCGGAGATTCGACATCCTCTGAATTATTTTGCATCAAGATTGTAGACACAGTATGCTCACATGCATAACTATACATGATAAAGTCCTTGGAGAAATCAGGACATACCAGAACTAGTGCGTGAGCAACGGAAGCTTTTATTTCTTCAAACGACCTTTTTGCTTCCTCGCTCCATCGAAAATTTGGTGACCCCTTCATCATGTTCAATATGTGACGAGTCTTCTCATCAAAGCCAGGAATAAAATGCCTGAGAAAGTTTACCTTTCCGAAGAAAGAATGAACACTAGTCTTGCTTGTTGGCAGAGTAAGGCTCTGAATAGCCTCAACTCTTTCGGTATCTATCTTCATTCCTTCTTTCCTAACAATATGCCCTAACAAATTTCCTTCTATGACTCCAAAAATAGACTTTTTCAGGTTCAGGAAATCCCATGCTCTCGGCATCTGGCCAATACTTGCTCCAAATAATCACAATGATCATTTCATTGTTTAGAGAACACACTTAAGTCATCTAGATAGACGACAATGACTTTCACCCTCATACCTTTGAATGCCAGGTCCATGGACCACTTAAAAGTGGCACTAGCATTGGTTAGGCTGAAAGGCATCCTGCTATAGGAAAACGTACCCTAGGGAGTAGTGAATGCTGCTTTAAATTGATCTTCAGGTGAGACTTCAATCTGATTATAGCCAGAAAAACCATCAAGCATGGACAACATTTCTAATCCAGTTACTGCTTGCAGAACTTGATCCATTATAGGAAGTGGGTAGTTGTCTTTAAATGAAGCCTGATTTAGATTTTGAAAATCTACGCATATGCATATTTCACTGTTCTTCTTGCGCACTGGCACAATGTTTGCTACCCAGGTGCTATGATGGATAGGAAAGATGATTCTCGCATCCAGCATTTTTTGAATTTCAGCCTGGATAGTACCTGAGATCTTAGGATTATAATGCCTCTTCTTCTGGCGAAAGGCTTTAATGTCTTCTTTCAATGGGATGTCATGCTGGATGTCCTTTAGCTTAAAAGACTTTAGATGGGCGTAGGACCATGCCAATACATCCATATATTTCTTCAGCAGTTTGACAAACTTCCGCTTCTCTTCAAGCGTGCAACATTTTCCAATGTTCACAAACTGCGGGTGTTCTACTGAACCTAAATTGACCGGTTTGGTTTCTGGGGATGATCCAACATCATCTCGCCTTTTCTTTTTTACAAAATGGTCATGCCTGTCGAACAACCGCTCTAGAGAAACCAGGCCCTTTGGAATTTTATTTCCTTTGAGATGACATATGCCATCATTCCCTTTGGATTCATCGTCTTGATCAGTGACTAATTCACGACAAGTGGAAGTGGATCCTTTAAAGTGTAATTCCTTAAAATTTTCTGCCTTCTCTAGAAAGGCAATGAGTTGATTGTCATCGTTGAACACTTTCCAATGCTGAGAATTGTCTAGCACGCTTGGGCGGAAAACCACCTCAATGGTGTATTTGTTTGTTTTCAAATCTGGGTGAGGGAGCATGAAGGACGCTGAAATGGCCAATGAATCAACCATGTCATTTTGAGCTCTTGGAATGGATTCTATTGAAAAATCATCAAACTCTTCAATGCTGTCCCACACTACATTACGGTAGTGCCTGAGCCTCTCATTCTTCACTTGATATATTCTTTTAACTTGATTCACGACTAGCTCTGCATCACCTTGTACTTTCAGATTTTTGATCCCTCTCTCTTGCTGCCTGCATACCGAGTAACAAAGATTCATACTCAGCAGTGTTATTTGTATTAAAAAACTGCAACTTGAAAGAGAGAGGAATAATTTCTTCCTTGGGAGATTCTAACACGGCTCCAGTGCCACATCCACTAGTTGCGCAGCTGCCATCGAACTGCAAAGTCCAGATCTTATTAAGATCTTCTTCTTGGACAAGAACAACCATTTTTTCGGACTTGGTAGACAAGAAATAGTTCCCCATTCCTGACGATTCAAAAAGAATTTGAGCTTTGGGGTCTTCAGAGTTAGTAACCAAGTATTTCTTTTGTGATTCTGGCTCCAAAGTCTGCATTAAACCTTTGACGGGGATTCTAGCTTTAGACCAGTCCATATGAATTTCCCCACCAACTTCGCTGTAAAAACTTCTTCCCAGCAAAATTCCGTAGGATGTCAGAATGTCATCAACGAGGACGGTCATCTTTACTCTTTTCTTTGGGAATGCCACAAATGTAAACTGTGCGTCTTTCATTTGACCAACCAATGGCACCTACTTGGTTTCCAAGGAATAACATCTGCCAAAAGGCTTGGTCAGGGTGAGGCCCAAAGCGTGGGCAACTTTTTCCGGCATGACGTTATCAGAAGCTCCCGAATCAATTATGCAATTACTTAGCTTGTGGCCATTAATTAGGAGGGAGAGATAGAAGTGCTCTATCTTGCCTGATGTAGATGTTGAGGTAACATTTATGTGGGATGCAGGAGGAGTGGAAAGGATTCCTTTTGGGGAAACCTGATTAGATATGACAGCTTGACTTTGAATATACTTGGTCAATCTCACAGGCTGTTCGGGATTTGACTGAAGATACTCAGCTTCAAACATTTGGATCTTGGGTTTTTTAGCATGATCTATGATATCAAATGTGGCAAAGGGTTGCGTTGGTGAAGGAATGAGTCCCTCACTTCACGATGGTGGAGTAGGATTACTGGTCTTGATAGGAATATGAGAGGGCTGATTTGGAGGAGAGATGGGGGGAAAAGATTTCCTTGTAAAAGACTTGACAGGGAGTTGAGTAGGAAGAGGATTACTTCTTTTAGTAATGGTTGGAGCTGCGTTTGACACGGCCTTCTCCTTCTGTACATGGGCAATGACCTCTGCTTCTTTTCCTTGCGAGCGGGTAAAAACAGCATATTATTTTCCACTTGTATGGCGAAGGCATGCTTTTCCAATTGAGACATTTTTATTTTGTGAGGCTTAAGAGGATAGCTCATGAACAAAATCAGAGATTCAACATCCTCTGAATTATTTTGCATCAAGATTGCAGACACAGTATGCTCACATGCATAACTATACATGATAAAGTCCTTGGAGAAATCAGGACATACCAGAACTGGTGCGTGAGCAATGGAAGCTTTTATTTCTTCAAACGACCTTTTCCCTTCCTCACTCCATCGAAAAGTTGGTGACCCCTTCATCATGTTCAATATATGACGAGTCTTCTCATCAAAGTCAGGAATAAAACGCCTGAGAAAGTTTACCTTTCCGAAGAAAGAATGAACACTAGTCTTGCTTGTTGGCAGAGTAAGGCTCTGAATAGCCTCAACTCTTTCGGTATCTATCTTCATTCCTTCTTTCCTAACAATATGCCCTAACAAATTTCCTTCTGTGACTCCAAAAATAGACTTTTTCAGGTTCAGGAAAATCCCATGCTCTCGGCATCTGGCCAATACTTGCTCCAAATAATCACAATGATCATTTCATTGTTTAGAGAACACACTTAAGTCATCTAGATAGACGACAATGACTTTCACCCTCATACCTTTGAATGCCAGGTCCATGGACCACTTAAAAGTGGCATTAGCATTGGTTAGGCCAAAAGGCATCCTGCTATAGGAAAACATACCCCAGGGAGTAGTGAATGCTGCTTTAAATTGATCTTCAGGTGAGACTTCAATCTAATTATAGCCTGAAAAACCATCAAGCATGGACAACATTTCCAATCCAGTTACTGCTTGCAGAACTTGATCCATTATAGGAAGTGGGTAGTTGTCTTTAAATGAAGCCTGATTTAGATTTTGAAAATCTATGCATATGCATATTTCACCGTTCTTCTTGTGCACTGGCACAATGTTTGCTACCCAGGTGCTATGATGGATAGGAAAGATGATTCTCGCATCCAGCATTTTTTGAATTTCAGCCTGGATAGTACCTGAGATCTTAGGATTATAATGCCTCTACTTCTGGCGAAAGGCTTTAATGTCTTCTTTCAATGGGATGTCATGCTGGATGTCCTTTAGCTTAAAAGACTTTAGATTGGCGTAGGACCATGCCAATACATCCATATATTTCTTCAGCAGTTTGACAAACTTCCGCTTCTCTTCAGGCGTGCAACATTTTCCAATGTTCACAAACTGCGGGTGTTCTAAATTGACCGGTTTGGTTTCTGGGGATGAGTCCAACATCATCTAGCCTCTTCTTTTTCACAAAATGATCATGCCTGTCGAACAACCGCTCTAGAGAAACCAGGCCCTTTGGAATTTTATTTCCTTTGAGCTGACATATGCCATCATTCCCTTCGGATTCATCGTCTTGATCAGTGACTGATTCACGACAAGTGGAAGTGGATCCTTCAAAGTGTAATTCCTTAAAATTTTCCGCCTTCTCTAGAAAGGTAATGAGTTGATTGTCATCGTTGAACACTTGCCAATGCTAAGAATTGTCTGGCACGCTTGGGAGGAAAACCACCTCAATGGTGTATTTGTTTGTTTTCAAACCTGGGTGAGGGAGCATGAGGGACGCTGAAACGGCCAATGAATCAGCCATGTCATTTTGAGCTCTTGGAATGGATTCTATTGAAAAAGCATCAAACTCTTCAATGTTGTCCCACACTACATTACGGTAGTGCCTGAGCCTCTCATTCTTCACTTGATATATTCTTTTAACTTGATTCACGACTAGCTCTGCATCACCTTGTACTTTCAGATTTTTGATCCCCTCTCTCTTGCTGCCTGCATGCCGAGTAACAAAGATTCATACTCAGCAGTATTATTTGTATTGAAAAACTGCAACTTGAAAGAGAGAGGAATAATTTCTTCCTTCGGGAGATATTAGCACGGCTCCAGTGCCACATCCACTAGTTGCGCAGCTGCCATCGAACTGCAAAGTCCAGATCTTATTAAGATCTTCTTCTTGAACGAGAACAACCATTTTTTCAGACTTGGTAGACAAGAAATAGTTCCCCATCCCTAATGTTTCAAAAAGAATTTGAGCTTTGAGGTCCTCAGAGTTAGTAACCAAGTATTTCTTTTGTGATTCTGGCTCCAAAGTCTGTATTACACCTTTGACGGGGATTCTAGCTTTAGACTAGTCCATATGAATTTCCCCACCAACTTCGCTACAAAAACTTCTTCCCAGCAAAATTCCGTAGGCTGCTAGAATGTCAGCAACGAGGACGGTCATCTTTACTCTTTTCTCTGGGAATGCCACAAATGCAAAATGTGCGTCTTTGATTTGACCAATCAACGGCACCTACTTGGTTTCCAAGGAATAACATCTGCCAAAAGGCTTGGTAAGGGTGAGGCCCAAAGCGTGGGTGACTTTTGCCGGCATGACGTTATCAGAAGCTCCCGAATCAATTATGCAATTACTTAGCTTGTGGCCATTGATTAGGAGGGAGAGATAGAAGGGCTCTATCTTGCCTGATGCAGATGTTGAGGCAACATTTATGCGGGATGCAGGAGGAGTGGAAAGGATTCCTTTTGGGGAAACCTGATTAGATATGACAGCTTGACTTTGAATATACTTGGTCAATCTTACAAGCTGTTCGGGATTTGACTGAAGATACTCAGCTTCAGACATTTGGATCTTGGTCTTTTTAGCATGATCTATGATATCAAATGCGGCCAAGGGTTGCGTTGGTGAAGGAATGAGTCCCTCACTTCGTGATGGTGGAGTAGGATTACTGGTCTTGATAGGAATATGAGAGGGCTGATTTGGAGGAGAGATGGGGGGAAAAGATTTCCTTGTAAAAGACTTAACAGGGAGTTGAGTAGGAAGAGGATTACCTCTTTTAGCAATGGTTGGAGGCGCGTTTGACACGGCCTTCTCCTTCTGCACATGGGCAACGACCTCTGCTTCTTTTCCTTGCGAGCGGGTAAAAACAACATATGATTGTCCGCTTGCATAGCCTTGGGTACCCTCCTCTTCATCAGATTCTTCCTCATCAAATTCCATATACCCGATAGTAGAGTCACCAGTCGGCTCACCGACGTCTTGATCATCTTCCCTGAGATGAAGGTTCTTCATAATCTTGTTCCTCTTCTTCGATTTCGGCTAGAGCGTTGACCGGAGGAGCCTCAAGCGCCAACCGCGGAGCAGTTGCAGGTAAGCACGGTCTTTGTGGAACATTGTTGGAAACGAAGTTCCTCCGTGGAATATCCCGGTATGAGGAACTGGGAGAAGCTTGGGCTAACTGCTTCTTTAATGCAAGTAAGTCGTTCGCCATCTTTTGAAATGCCGGATCAGACGAAGTAGTGGGAGAAGGGTCCGAAGATTTAGGCTTGGATGATTCCTCTTTTCAATTCACCAAATATTATCAAATTATCTTCTATTCGAATGGCAGTGGCCTGGGCGAGAATCAAGGTAGCCACTTGCTCTTGCAGGAGCAAGAAACTTACTTTCGAGCTCATAGCGTTCACGAAGAAACACTTCTGATTTTCTGGTGTTGGAAGCATGGCAACAGGGACACGGTTGATTAATGCATTGAACCTGGCGATAAAATCACGCATGGTCTCATTGGCCTCCTTCTTCAGGTGAGTGATCTATGATAATAATGCAAATGCATCTTCTGAAGGCTTGTACCTGTCTTCAAAAGCATCCCGCAAGGTGGCCCAACTGGTAATAGATCCGGCCGGCAAATGCTGAAACCATTCAGCTGCAGGTACTTGTAGAGTTTCCAGAAAAAGGTGAACCGACACATCTTCCTGAGTTACATCCAAGATACTACATGACATGATGAATGCAGATATGTGTGAATCCGTGCTTTGGTTTCCGCTCCCGTCGAATTTAGAAAAATTCTTTCGGTTTCCGTGAGGGAGCGCGTGAACAGGATGTGGTAATGCGAGAGGACCCATAGCATTTCCCCATGGCACCGCCATCTGGACAGCTGGAAAAAGAACACGGGCTGGAAGCAAAGTTCCACTGAGCAATAAGGCACTACAAAGGGATGTGGAGGCTCCTTGTAAAAATCGGTTCTTCCGCGGAGGTGAGGCGCTTCTGGCTGACCGATCAGCTAAACTTAGTGTTGAAAAGCGTGCTGGTGTTACACTAAAATTTTGCCTCTGAAGCAGATCGAAAGTAGGATCGACTTCTCCACGAGATCGCCTGCTACGAGTAAATGGCTCACCTGCCAGCGTACCTTCCAGATCTGCAATGTTGCCAAGCAGATTTAAAATTTATTTTTGGTTGTACTTGCTGATTTTCTGGCTTTTCTGACAAAAACCAGCAGCATGTACTTTTCTAAATATTTAAAAACTATCCTCTTCTAAAAACGTTTGCGGTTAATGACAAATAACAGCGAGGATAAAATGACAGTGAAGATTAGCAAGCTGATTTTCAGATCTAAATTTGACTTTTTCAAAGAGTTTGAAATTTTTGGTAAACAGTCAAAAACTCAGATCTACGGCAAAATACAGGTTTTTATAAAAACTCAGCGAACTAAAGATCTTCAACTAGGCCAGATCTATGGATCTCAGAAGAAAATTTTAAATTCGGGTCACTTTTGTAAAATTTTGGATTTTTAACAAAAAGTTCAAGTTTGCAAACAGATAGTGATTTTTCTGATTTTTTAGATTTTCTATCCTACCACTATCATAGATCTGATAGATCTGTTCGTTCCCCAGCGGAGTCGCCAAAAACTGTTGGTCTGAAAATCTGTCGCTTGGGCAGATCTATGGATAGACGAGCCAACAGTGTGCAGGGCATAGCCCCTCTTTGAGTCAGCAAAGTGAAACTGGTTTATTGCTATTCT
The DNA here is from genome assembly GCA_019776745.2 of Taxus chinensis. Taxonomy (NCBI): domain Eukaryota; kingdom Viridiplantae; phylum Streptophyta; class Pinopsida; order Cupressales; family Taxaceae; genus Taxus; species Taxus chinensis. The sequence goes on from CM034157.1 coordinate 32,242,870, forward strand.
ACCAGCAGGAATCTGTGCAAGTCTCACAATATTCTGCCTTCGGGGGTTTGGGATCTCATCCCAGTAGGGTGTTTCCGACTGCGAAAAGAAAGGAATGAAAGAGAGGATGGAGAAAGATCAGATCCGAAGAAAGAAAAGAAATGAATTCCAAAGCAGAAAGGTCAGAGGGTTTATGTTTTGGGATTGGTAGTAAACAGAGCCAAACCTACTTGCATAAACGAGCAAAGCAATACTGATGAATAAATGACAATAAAACAGAAGTAGATCCAACAGAACAAGCACACAGATCTAACGTAAGAAAGATCCAATGCAAATAACACACGTATTCAGCACAAAGTCTAAATATTGTATTAATAATTCTTTCTGTTACAAAAAGCTCAAAGTCTTTTCTCCTCACTTCTATTTTTCATCTGAAAGATATTCACTCATGCCCAATACAACAAGTATTGGGGTATTTATAGAAGAAGGAGAGAAAAGAAGGCAAAAAGGAGCCAACCACCTATTTACAAAGATATTTACAAAATATCTACAAGGATATACAAAATATCTCAAAGTCATGTTGACTTTTGACAACTTGATGGATGACATCATCCCATGGTGCAACATGGATGATGTCATCATTTGTGCCAACATACTCTAGATATTCACAAAAAGAAAGTCGAAGAAGAGAGAGAAGAAGAAGAAAGAGAAGCTATTCATCGTCGTCATCCTGCGGCCGAAAGGGGGTAGCCTGCTTTTGCTGCTGCTCAGGTGACGAGATGTGGAATTGAGCGCGGTATTCCATGAACTTGCTGATCATGGGCCCTAGTTGATCCTGGGAAGGATCCTTGTGTCGCTCACTGATCACCTCGCAAGTCTCCCGCTCATCTATGAGCTTCTCTGGGAGTTTGGAATATTCTTTCTCTGCTTCTATGAGGAACCCGATGAAGTCCCGACAGGCCAGCAGGTTATTGATGGACTCTGCGTCAAAAGTGACCTCTGGCCCCAGCCCTTGTGAAACGATCTCCTTGAAGATCTGGATGGTTTCATCAACTTTTCTTAAGGTGAAGGAAGGAGTAAGCAACCCTGGAGACATGTTGAGAATGATTTGTTCCATTTGGTGCATCGCGTCCAGGGCTTCTTCCTTTACCTTATCGATCTTTTCAAGGACAAATTCCAGTTGATCCACCCGGTAGTCCAGGGTTGAAATGACTTTATTGAGGGCCCTGGGATGACCGAAGACGCCGAACTTGACCAGATCTTCGACTGAACAGTCGAACATTTGTTGAAAGGTCTCATGCTGCAGCCTAGCATGGTCCAGCTCTTCTGATATGGGTCCTGCTAACGCTTGGAGCTCCTTATTCACCTTGTTGATGTTCAGATATAAATCAGAGAACTTGGCGATCACTCTTTCACTGTCCTTGAGGATTTGGCTCCTCCAAGCTGAAACTGCCATGCCCTGCTCGCCGATCTTTGCATATTCATTAATTTTATCCTGGCTCAGAGGCTCAGGAGTCTCGGCGGTAGTTGTGGGAGGTGCACTGCCCATCTTCTGTAAGGCTTGGAGCAGATGTTTATTTTTCTCTTTCAATAGCCTTTTCTCTTCTTTTGTTTCTTGAAGCTTCTTGCAGAGGGCGTCAACTGCAGATAGGGCCTCTCCCTGAAGGCTTTCAGAAGACGTCCCCATTGTGACTTGGGTCACTGTATAATCTGTCGGAGACAGATCCTTTTTATCCTTGAGGGGATTGGGGTATGCGATCTCCATTACCCTCTCTCCCGAAGCACTCTGAGAGAAGCGTGTGACGGGCTTCTGCTTCTTTGCCCCTTTGGACGGGATTACGGAAAAGTCCATCGGAGCGATGGGAACTTTCCTTTTCTGCTGACTTAAGTGCTGGGAGATCCAGGCTGGACTTATGGGAGAAGGGCCAGAAACAGAGAAGGGGGCAGCTGCAGTAGTAGAAGGGAAAAACGTGGAGACACTTGGAGGCGGCATCGAGAGGGAGGCCGAAGAAGTGCTCACGGGAGGAAGAGATACTGCAGGAGAGGAAGACATAGGAAGGGAAGGGAGCTCAGAGATGAGGGAAGAAATGGAGGGGGACAGGTCCGCGAGAGAAGAGAAGATGGATGAAGAAGCGGGAGGAACAGTAGAAGAAGGGGGAGAGGACACGACCAAAGGAATGGTCGCTTGAGTCACTCGAGGAGGGGAAGGAGGAGAAGAAGAAGGGACAGAAGGGACCTCGGTTGTTGCAGCAGTGGCGACATCCTGAGTGGATGGGCCTATTGGAACATCTTCTTCCGCTTCTTTCTCTGGAGAAGCCAGAGTTACAACTTGTTCGGGTGCAGCGGAAGGAGGACTTCAGGAGCTTCCTCTTGAGTGGTGTTGGATTCACCCTCTTTTCCTTTTCCTTTGCCTTTAGGCTACTGTTTAGATCGAGAAGGTGCGTTATCTAATGGAGAGGTTGTGAAATCAACCCCGAGGTAGATGAGCCCGTTCATTTAGCACCAATGCTCTGTTCTACACAGAGTTTCTTTGACCCTCTCCTCAATTGTCTGAGGTGCTTTAGTCCTATCAATTGCCGCAAAAGGCCAATCATCCCCACCTGTGTCAAGATATACTTGATCCACTTCCTCTTCGGTAGTTTGGTAGCCTTTGGGGACGATGGCTACCCCATATTGGATGATTTCTGCCAAGGCCAAATGAGAATGGTCTTTCCTCCTGAGCTCCACCTCATGATATAGGTCAATGTAGATATCCTCGATCTGAGGGACGTGGATCGGATCGAGCTTAGCCCTTGGCAGACAATTTCTTGGGTCGAAGGTAGGCCTTGCCGGGAAGTCATGTTTCAGATTTAGTAGCTCCAGCTCTGCAAACATGTCTTTTGCCTTGTGGTGAGTAAGACATGTATATCTACCCACTGTGAGGGGGAAAGGAGTTCCACCCTTCTTTCTTTTTAGGCACTTTTCATGATAAGTGATTAGCTGTCTTGACAGCTCTAGCAGAATCAACTTGGGCCCAGCATATCTTGGCAGTCTAGTTGGCTCTCCCAAGAAGTTAGCCGCTCTCAGATAAGTGAATGTGGGGAATTGGGTGAACAGGGCCCCCCATTTCTCAGTGGCTGCCACGATGCTCTTGGTCGTGCGACCGTAAGTCATATTCGGCCTCAACAGGCAGATGATGAAATAGAAAAATGCATCATTGATCTTTGTAAATTGAGGGATGCTATTCTCCAGCTTCAGCTCTGGATAGTATTCATAGATTCTAACTTGGGGCCAAACCCCACTCCGCATCAGAGCTGGATAGTCCCTTTCAGAAGCTGCAGCATAAACAACATAGGAATTCATGTAGAATCTCCTCGTTGTGGGGAATTGTTGCAGTTGTTTTGATATCGTGCTGCTTATAATTTCTGCCCATTCGAAGCGTTGATCGGGCACATTTTTGTTCATTGTTTCTAAATACCGCAGCATCCATTTGTGGAAATAGTGGGCATCAGGAAGCCCAAAGACCCTGCTCAGGAACGTGATGGTGTCACTGAGCTCCTCCGAAAAATCACTGCGGTGAATGATTTGTGGCCAACGGGTCACTACTTTCTTGTTCTTCAGATAGACTTCATTCATCAGTTGCATGCACTGATCTTCATTGTCGTCCCAGGCTTTGATACAATCCTCTCGGCTGACGGCCACAAAGTGCCGGTGATGAGGAATGCCGAGTATTATCTCAAAGTGGCAGGCAGTGAGGTTAATTATGACCTCGCCCTTCTCATTTACGACACATCTTGTGTCTTTATTGTAGCACCGGGCAACCACCATCATGAATTCATTGTTAACGGCGCTGACTGGGATTCCCCCAGCAAAGTGCAGGGCACTGCCTATCAGCTTGTCCATCCATGGACTTCTTGTGACCTTCTGAGTCCTGACCCAGAATTCCTCCATATCAATATGACCCAACTCTGAGTCTCTGATGTCCAGGTCACACTCGGCCTGGGAGTCGGGCATTCTGACCCTCTGATACTTATACTTCATTTCTTCTTCTGTGAGCTTGGCCTTGCCTTTGGATTTGGTAGGTCTCTTGCTTGATGTTGACATATGTTCTTCTGAACTTAGCTGCTGATCTGCAAGAATAAGAAGTGAAACCCAATTGAAGAAAGCCATGTCAGCTGCTTGATTTTCCATTGAAATGCTGACAGAAGAAAGAGTTAGCAATTTAAAGGCCTCGGGGCGCATGGCGCATGGATATTGCAGATTGCAGAGCTAAATAGACAAGGCGCACAGGAAAAGGGTGTTGCAAGGGTTAAATCAGCGCCAAAGGGCGCATGGTGCATAGACACTGCAGAGTGCATTTTCTGTTGCTGTAAGGACAAGTGCGCCTGCGCCATGTGTTTATTTTATAAAGGGCGCAGATTATTTTCATGTTACACGGGTACAGGGTGCGCCAAAGGGCGCAGGAATAATGTGTGTAACATCATATGTTCATGCGCCGAAGGGGAACTTGGCGCGGCGCATGGAAGGTTTGCATGACACAATGTTGTTGCGATGAGGGACGCGCCTGCGCCGTTTATAGCTTTGCACTTGGCACATAGAAAAAGACTGCTACATGGATGCTGGGTGCGCCAAAGGGGCGCAGGAATTTATGATGTTGCACTCAAGTCTGATGCACCAAGAGGGCGCACGGAAAGTGCTTGAAGCAAGTGAGGGAAGTGCGCCATGAGGGCGCATCTTTTTATGATGTAGCAGGTGGGAGATGCGTGCCATTGGTGCGGCCTATCTTTGTGTAATATGGGCGACAGATGCGCCAAGGGTGCAACTGTCCTTGATGTTGCACAATATGCCAACGCGCCAAAGGAAAATACAGTTTCCTTTAAAACTTTGATTCTTTAGAGGGGTTTACATATGGTTAAGCTCTCTTTGCAAGTTTCATTTGGGTGATGAAATGGCTTAAACAAAAGGGGTTTCAAGCTATCATCTCAGAACAGAGCTTCCTCTACCAGCAGATCTGGAAAGAGGAGGAAATGTGGAAAGACGGCAAGGGGGGAAACAAATTCATGAATTCATTCTTTTTCAATCCAAATCAATCATATCCACAAACAGCCAAAAACCACAAACACGAAGCAGAAAGGAAAGAGGACCTCTTACCCAGCTTTTTATAACGAAGAAATGCATGAAAGGGGTCCACAAAGCAATTCGAAAGTGACAGGGCAGGTGTGCTGACAAGCTCAGAGAAAATAATGAAAATAGTCACGTGATTGCATTGGTGACAATGACAGCGCAGACGCGCCTATATATAGGTGAGGTAGCAATAAATGCGCCACCAACCTTTTCAAGTGGCGCACCAAAAGAGCTGTCGACACGAGAAAACATGCGCCCTTTGGCACACCAAAAGGCTTGTCAACACGAAGATATGTGTGCCTTTGCGCACCGAAAGTGGTGTTGACAGAGGAATATGTGCGCCTTTGGCGCACCAAAAAGAGGCGCAACAAAAGATATGTTGACAGGAAGGCGCATGCGCCTTGGCGCACGCAGGAAAGACTCAACATAGAGAGGTGCACAAAAACACCTGCTAACACAAGAAAGCATGCGCCAAAGGGTTTAAAGGGGGTGCATCAAAAGTTGATGTTGCATAGTCATTATATGCGCCCGGCCAAAAAGACCAAAAACGACTAAGTTCGGAAAACTAAGATTTCCCGGGAAGGGATTTTGCAACGTTCCGAACGCAAGGGATCCCTGACGAGGGATCGGAACAAAATTTCGGTATGGTTATCTGTAAAATTTCCCTTGCCAATTTTACGGGATAACAGCTGGCTCTTTCTGGGGACTATCCCTGAGCAAACTCAGGGGTAGAGAATCCCAGGTCTCATGTGCCTATCCATTGGGTAACAGAGTCAAAAACAAGGGCGACCGGAGGGAAAACAAAAGGGAACACACAACAAACAGAAAGCAAACACACGACAAAAACAAACACACAACTAAAGCAAACTGTACAAAGAAGAGAGCAAGCTCTACTTCCTGAAGATTTTCAGATGCTGCCCGCTATAGGGAAGCGGGAGTTCGGTTCCATCCAGATACGAGAGATAGAAACTATTCTCTCCATTGAGCTGCTTGATCTTGAAAGGTCCTCTCCATAGGGAATCAAACTTTCCGTGCATGCCTTTTGGCTCTCTTCGCTTGTCCCATAGAAGGACGAGGTCCCCCACCTGGAAATTTCTTTGCTTAGCTTTTTTATCGAACAGTCTCTTGACTTGATTCTGATGTTCGGTGATCCTGTCGACCACTCTTACTCTCTTTTCTTCGAGCTCTGTCAGATACATGATCCTCTTTTCAAGAGAATTTTGGAAAGTTTCATCTTCAATAGCTCGTGCCAAGCGCAGAGCAGGAAGTTCAGCAGAAATGGGAAGTTCGGCATCAGTGCCATATAACACTTGAAAAGGTGACATACCGAGAGACCTCTTGGGAGTAATGCGATCTGCCCACAAAGCGTCGTATAAGGACTTGTGCCACATTCATTGATTCTCATCCACCAGCTTTCGTATGATGGTCACCAAGTTTTTGTTACTGGATTCTGCCTGACCATTACCCTGAGGGTAATAATCTGAGGCGTGAGCCAAAGTTATCCCATATTCATAGCAAAAACTAATAACTTCTCGTGAGGAGAAGTTAGAAGCATTATCAGCAACAATCTTGTTGGGAATGCCAAACCTGACAATGATATTTTCTTTGATAAAACTGCAAACAACCTCGGAAGTGGCATGTTTGACAGGTATGGCTTCTACCCACTTGGTGAAGTAATCTGTTGCTGATAGGACATAGTTATGTCCGGCACTCGATTGGGGATTGAGTGCACCAATAAAATCAATTCCCCACTGCCTGAATGGTTCGTTGACAACAACCGGCCTGAGGGGAAAAGCAGCCATCTTGGGCTTGCCGACGAACTGCTGGCAAGGTTCACACTTTGCTACCCAGGTAGCTGTATCTTGGAAAAGCGTCGGCCAATAGTACCTGGCTCGGATGATCTTGTGTGCTGTCACGGAAGAGGAAAAATGGCCTCCACAGGCTGAATTATCAAAACTTTCAAGTAACTTCACCTTATGTGGCTTGTCAACACACCGCAAGAAGACACCATCTATCCCACGTTTGTATAAGCCGTCATCCCAGATAACATATTTGGCTGCTCTGAGCTTTATAGTGTGCTTCTCCTTTGCAGTTAGGTGAGCTGGACATTCACCGTAGGTGAGGAAGAAAGCAATATCAGAATACCACTCATCACTGGTTGCAACAAATAGGACCAGAGGCAGAGAATGGGCTTTCTCCAGCTGGCTTTGTGCTTCATTGGTACAATCATCCTTTTCCTCAGGGCTTTCTGAATCTTTGTTTTCAGCCATAAGCTGACATAGGCCCTTGCCTCTTACCAGCTTGGTTGGTTTTATATCCAGGTCATACTCCTAGACCTTTGCAATCCAATTCCCTCGCAAGCTTCCTAACTCCTGTTGAGTTAGAATTGATTTGACTACCGTGTCAGGGACCAGCACCACCGTATGGGAATTTAAAATGTAATACCTGAAGTTTTTGACTGCTTTAACAATGGCGAAGGCATGCTTTTCCAATTGAGACATTTTTATTTCGTGAGGCTTGAGAGGAGAGCTCATGAACGCAATCGGAGATTCAACATCCTCCGAATTCTTTTGTATCAAGATGGCAGACACAGTATGCTCAGATGCATAACTATACATGATAAAATCTTTGGAGAAATCGGGACATACCAGAACTGGTGCGTGAGCAACGGAAGCTTTTATTTCTTCAAATGACCTTTTCCCTTCCTCGCTCCATCAGAAAGTTGGTGACCCCTTCATCATGTTCAATATGTGACGAGTCTTCTCAGCAAAGTCGGGAACAAAACGCCTGAGAAAGTTCACCTTTCCGAAGAAAGAATGAATGCCAGTCTTGCTTGTAGGCAGAGTAAGGCTCTGAATAGCCTTAACTCTTTCGGTATCTATCTTCATTCCTTCTTTGCTAACAACATGCCCTAGCAACTTTCCTTCTGTGACTCCAAAAACAGACTTTTTTGGGTTCAGGGAAATCCCATGTTCTCGGCATCTGGCCAATACTTGCTCCAAATGATCACAATGATCATTTCGTTGTTTAGAGAACACAGTTAAGTCATCTAGATAAACGACAATGACTTTCCCCATCATACCTTTGAATGCCAGGTCCATGGCCCACTGAAAAGTGGCGCCAGCATTGGTTAGGCCAAAAGGCATCCTGCTATAGGCAAATGTACCCCAGGGAGTAGTGAATGTTGTTTTAAATTGATCTTCAGGTGAAACTTCAATCTGATTGTAGCCTGAAAAACCATCAAGCATGGACAACATTTCTGATCCAGTTACTGCTTGCAGAACTTGATCCATTATAGGAAGTGGGTAGTTGTCTTTCAAGGAAGCTTGATTCAGATTTCAAAAATCTACGCATATGCGTATTTCACCATTCTTCTGGCGCACTGGCACAATGTTTGCTACCCAAGTACTGTGATGGATAGGAAAAATGATTCTCGCATCCAGCATTTTCTGAATTTCAGCCTGGATAGTACCTGAGATCTTAGGATTATAATGCCTCTGCTTCTGGTGAAAGGCTTTAACGTCTTCTTTCAATGGGATGTCATGCTGGACATCCTTTGGCTTAAAAGACTTTAGATCGGCATAGGACCATGCCAATACATCCATGTATTTCTTCAGCAGTTTGACAAACTTCCGCTTCTCTTCAGGCGTGCAACATTTTCCAATGTTCACAAACTGCGGGTGTTCTACCGAACCTAAATTGACCGGTTCGGTTTCTGGGGATGAGTCAGGATCATCTCGCCTCTTCTTTTTCACAAAACGATCATGCATGTCGAACAACCGTTCCAGAGAAACCAGGCCCTTTGGAATTTTATTTCCTTTGAGCTGACATATGCCGTCGTTCCCTTCGGATTCATCGTCTTGATCGGTGACTGATTCACGACAAGTGGAAGTAGATCCTTCAAAGTGCAATTCCTTAAAATTTTCCGCCTTCTCTAGAAAGGCAATGAGTTGATTGTCATCGTTGAATACTTGCCAATGCTGAGAATTATCTGGCACGCTTGGGCGGAAAACCACCTCAATGGTGTATTTGTTTGTTTTCAAACCCGGGTGAGGGAGCATGAGGGATGCTGAAACGGCCAATGAATCAGCCATGTCATTTTGAGCTCTTGGAATGGATTCTATTGAAAAAGCATCAAACTCTTCAATGTTGTCCCATACTACATTACGGTAATGCCTGAGCCTCTCATTCTTCACTTGATATATCCTTTTAACTTGATTCACGACTAGCTCTTGCATCACCTTGTACTTTCAGATTTTTGATCCCTCTCTCTCTTGCTGCCTGCATGCCGAGTAACAAAGATTCATACTCAGCAGTATTATTCGTATTCAAAAACTGCAACTTGAAAGAGAGGGGAATAACCTCCCCTTCGGGAGATATTAACACGGCTCCGGCGCCACATCCACTGGTTGCGCAGCTGCCATCGAACTGCAAAGTCCAGATCTTATTAAGATCTTCTTCTTGAACGAGAACAACCATTTTGTCAGACTCAGTAGACAAGAAATAGTTCCCCATTCCTGATGATTCAAAAATAATTTGAGCTTTGGGGTCCTCAGAGTTAGTAACCAAGTATTTCTTTTGTGATTCTGGCTCCAATGTCTGCATTACACCTTTGACGGGGATTCTAGCTTTAGACCAGTCCATATGAATTTCCCCACCAACTTCGCTGCAAAAACTTCTTCCCAGCAAAATTCCGTAGGCTACTGGAATGTTGGCAACGAGGACGGTCATCTTTACTCTTTTCTCTGGGAACGCCGCAAATGCAAACTACGTGCGCATCTTTGATTTGACCAATCAACGGCACTACTTGGTTTCCAAGGAATAACATCTGCCAAAAGGCTTGGTAAGGGTGAGGCCCAAAGCATGGGTGACTTTTGCCAGCATGACGTTATCAGAAGCTCCCGAATCAATTATGCAATTACTTAGCTTGTGGCCATTGATTAGGAGGGAGAGATAGAAGGGCTCTATCTTGCCTGATGCAGATGTTGAAGGCAACATTTATGCGGGATTGCAGGAGGAGTGGAAAGGATTCCTTTTGGGGAAACCTGATTAGATATGATAGCTTGACTTTGAATATACTTGGTCAATCTTAAAAGCTGTTCGGGATTTGACTGAAGATACTTCGGCTTCAGACATTTGGATCTTGGTCTTTTTAGCATGATCTATGATATCAAACGCGGCCAAGGGTTAGGCTGGTGAAGGAATGAGTCCCTCACTTCGTGATGGTGGAGTAGGATTACTGGTCTTGATAGGAATATGAGAGGGCTGATTTGGAGGAGAGATGGGGGGAAAAGATTTCCTTGTAAAAGACTTGACAGGGAGTTGAGTAGGAGGAGGATTACCTCTTTTAGAAATGGTTGGAGGCACGTTTGACACGGCCTTCTCCTTCTGTACATGGGCAGTGACCTCTAGTTCTTTTCCTTGCAAGCGGGTAAAAACAACATATGATTGTCCACTTGGATAGCCTTGGGTACCCTCGTCTTCATCAGATTCTTCCTCATCAAATTCCATATAAACGATAGTAGAGTCATCAGTCGGCTCACCGATGTCTTGATCATCTTCACCCTGAGACGAAGGTTCTTCATAATCTTGTTCCTCTTCTTCGATTTCGGCTAGAGCATTGACCGGAGGAGCCTCAAGCGCCAACCATGGAGCAGTTGTAGGTAATCGAGGCCTTTGTGAAACATTTTTGGAAACAAAGTTCCTCCGTGGAATATCCCGGTATGAGGAACTGGGAGAAGCTTGGGGCAACTACTTCTTTAATGCAAGTAAGTCGTTCGCCATCATTTGAAATACCGGATCAGACGAAGTAGTGGGAGAAGGGTCCAAAGATTTAGGCTTGGATGATTCCTTTTTCAATTCGCCAGATATTATCAAATTATCTTCTATTCGAATGGCAGTGGCCTGGGCAAGAATCAAGGTAGCCACTCACTCTTGAAGGAGCAAGAAACTTACTTTCGAGCTCATAGCGTTCACGAAGAAACACTTATGATTTTCCGGTGTTGGAAGCATGGCAACAGGGACACGGTTGATTAATGCATTGAACCTGGCGATAAAATTACGCATGGTCTCGTTGGCCTCCTTCAGGTGAGTGATCTGTGATAATAATGCAAATGCATCTTCTGAAGGCTTGTACCTGTCTTCAAAAGCATCCCGCAAGGTGGCCTAATTGGTAATAGATCCTACTGACAAATGCTAAAACCATTTAGCTGCAAGTCCTTGTAGAGTTTCTAGAAAAAGGTGAACCGACACATCTTCGTGAGTTACATCCAGAATACTGCATGACATGATGAATGTAGATATGTGTGAATCTGTGCTTTGGTTTCCGCTCCCATCGAATTTGGGAAAATTATTTCGGTTTTCATGAGGAAGCGTGTGAACAAGATGTGGTAATGTAAGAGGACCCATAGCATTTCCCCATGGCACCGCCATCTGGACAGCTGGAAAAAGAACACGGGCTGGAAGTAGAGTTCCACTGAGCAGCAAGGCACTACAAAGGGGTGTGGAGGCTCCTTGTGAAAACTGGTTCTTCCGCGGAGGTGAGGTGCTTCTGGCTGATCGATCAGCTGAACTTAGTGTTGAAAAGCACGCCAGTGTTACACTGAAGTTGTGCCTCTGAAGTAGATTGAAAGTAGGATCGACTTCTCCACGAGCTCACCTGCTACGGGTAAATGGCTCACCTGCCAGCATACCTTCCAGATTTGCAATGTTACCGAGTAGATTTTGTAGACACCTATAATTATGCCCAAGCAATTTAAATACTTAAATTGTGCTAATTATCCCCTTTCTCGCAAATCAACGAAATATCGTCAAAGGCACTCATTTTCCCTCATATCATCATTAATTAATTACACTAAGCTAATTAATTAAGTTGCCTATCCAACAAATACCCTAATTAACGACCTTCCGTTAATAAATCACCCCTTCTACCTAGACTAATTAATTATTATTAATTAATTAGCTTTCCCTTCCATTTAACCAATAAATCAATATTTAATTGATTTAATCCCCTTTTAATAGCCTAAATCGCACTAATATTCTTCTAATTGGCTTCTATAAGCTTACACCTACCTATTAATTAATCACCTTTGATTAATTAAAATACGCCCCAACTCCCATGACTTGCTAAACATGTATTAAACTCTTCTAAAGTAAGGTTACCTTTAATAAAGCAACCTTATCCATTCCTAATCATGTTTTACCTTTATCCCACATTCATGAGAATGTGTTGAATCCTTTATCCTTTGTGCTATATAAAGAGCCCTCCACCTACCTTTTTACTTACACCTAAACTTTCTAAGAGAGAAAATGTAAAGCATATAGCAAAGAGACTAAGAGCTTGCACCTTGCCCTTTTGAGAGTTCATCATCTTGAAGAGTTAAACCTCTTTCTTAAAGTGCTTGGGTCATATGGGAGGTGTCAAAAGGGTCTTGTAGCCCAAATTTGATTATCCCACATTCCTAGGTTCTTGGAGCATTAAGGACAACTATTTTGATAGCCATGGAGCTTACTTAGGTCCATTCATTTACTTGTTGTTAGAGAATAGAGGAGTTTAGATATTTAGCATTGTTAGTTTCAAAGTTTGTATTGATGAATGCTAGCATCTAACCCTTGTTTGATTCTTATCATGATGGTGTTTATGCTTTGTTTTAGCTAAATTGTAGAACTATTTTAGGTGGTAGTTCTTGGTTCATTTGATTTAGCATTAAGAAAAGTATACATGCACACATTTGGCACACCCGGTGGGACTTACTCCATTGTCCTTTGCACTTAATTTCAAGTTTTTGTAGTTAAGTTTTATTTTTGGTTACTAACCCTCTTTTACACATGTTGATCTAACTTGTTTTTTTAACATGTTTTGTTGAGTTTGCATGTGTTGGGTCTTCCTTGTAGGTATGAAGGAGGTGAAGTGCTGTCAAAATATGAGTTGAGGGGAAAATTTCAAGATTTCTCCATGTTTTCATTTTTTAGAGCTTACTTTTTCCACATTTTACATGCTAGTTTTGTCAATTTCTTGAAAATTTTCAATTCTTGAGCATGTAGGTTAGTGTTTGATAGTGTTGAGTCTTCTATTTACATATTAATGTGGTGGGTTGCTGTCAAAATTTAATCTTGGTGAGAAAATTTTAAGATTTCATCATGTTTTCATTTTTAGAGCTTACTTTTTCAACATTTTACATGCTAGTTTTGTCAATTTCTTGAAAATTTTCAATTCTTGAGCATGTAGGTTAGTGTTTGATAGTGCTGAGTCTTCTATTTACATATTAATGTGGTGGGTTGCTGTAAAAATTTAATGTTGGTGAGAAAATTTCAAGATTTCATCATGTTTTCATTTTTAGAGCTTACTTTTTCATCATTCTACATGCTAGTTTTGTCAATTTCTTGAAAATCTTAAATTCTTGAGCATGTATGTTAATGTTTGATAGCGTTGAGTCTTCTATTCATATATTAATGTGATGGGTTGTTGTCAAAATTGAATCTTGGTTGGAAAAATTTGCCCATTTTTCATATTAAGGGACATTTTTTTTGACATTTTTTGAGTGCATGTCAAGTGCATACCCATGAGCATAAGAGCATATGCGTAACCCATCTTCTGAAGGCCATAAATTTTGCTCCCGAACTCAAAATGACTCCATTTTTTTTGAGTTGGAAAGGTATTGAAGTTAAATATGCAATGAAAACATAAATTTGGGATTTATACTTACGAAAGTTGCAAGTTTTTCTGTTAGTTTAAAACTGGTCATTTTCTAACATGTCTAATGTTTTGATGAATGTTGTATTTCCATGCTTACTCGATTTAGACCAAAGTGTGTGTATGCTCTTCTCTTGAAACTTTTGGTGATCTTGAGAATCAAAAACAACTTTGATCTCTATCTTATTAACATTGGGATTAAACTTGGAAACTTGATTATTCATTTTGCTTAAGGGAATGAACCTTTTACAAAGCGTTTTTCAATGGTCTTTTGATTTGAAGTTTTCCATTTCTATATAGTTGGGATAAAGTTTGTGTATGCTCTTCTCTTGCACCTTAGGTTGATCTTGAGAATTAAAATTAAATTTAGTCTTCATTTTATAACATTTGGTAAATTAGAAACTTCATCTTTCACTTTTGGTTTAAAGGGAATGAACATTTATCAAGAATTTTGTATGGTTCATTGATCGAAAAGATTTTCTTTACTTTTTAGTTGGATTATTTGTTGTGTATGCTCTTCTCTTGCATCCTTGGATGATCTTGAGAATCAAAAGTAACTCTTAATCCTCTATTAAATAATGTGATTTTCTTGGAGAACTACTAACGCTTGAGTGCAGGACCTAAAAACGCTTGTCAAAGAAAGGAGGAATCAAAACGAAATCAAAAACTACTAATACAGTTGTTATACAGGTTGTGAAAAAGTGTTCAAGCAAACCACACCTAATTAAACAAGATAAAAAGAAAAACATATTCAAAACACTGTATTGCAGGTTTCGGAAAAGGGTTCGTCCCTCTCCGCTCAACTGGAACATAACCCCTTTGGCATAACGCCTTAAGCTACAACAATGGGGGTGGTTCTAGGAACCCCAAAGTAGTCCACGCAAGAGGGAACCTTATGGACGAAACGGAAAGTGCTCCGCACTACCTACTTGACTAGTGATTCCTTTGTGAGATAGAGTTACAGGTTGTCCGTTGTGGCGACCCCAGTGATAGTACACGTAGATGCACTAGTTGCCTACTATTCTTGAAGGGGGTAAAGTAAAGCCGAGATACTCCCAAACTAGTCAGTGTGACTTTTTGGGTAAATTGCGCTCACTCGTGGCAACTTTGTAACACCTAGGGTGAGAGAACCACCTAGGAGAATATACTTTGGCCAGGAGCCCACTTTGACCACTTTAAAATAGTGTTGAGGTGTGAACCTTCTTTTTGAGAAATGTGTGACGTATTACTTTCGCCTAGTTTTTACTTGCCTTAGGGCAAGGCGAAACTCTGCCGAAGTGAGACTAGCATTTTTTGTCATTTTTTCTTGATTTATTTCCTTCATATTCTTTTGAAACTTTGTTGATCAAAAGAGGTGTGATTAACTTTGTGTTGCCATTCGACTGTTTCTCTCACTTTTATGTCCGTTTACACCCATCCATGTTTGCGGCTGGGTTAGTTAAACGTCTAAAGTGAGTGGAGGTGTTTTCACGTCATTTGGTAGCCATTGTGATCTTGATACCCACGTCAAGATCGTCATTGTAGTTAGGCATGGTTCATCACTGAGGACTTCCATAAGAGGAGTTTGTTTGTTTGTCTCGTATCATTACAATTTCGATATTTACGTCTTATTTCTTGTAAACTCGACATAAATACCTATATTGTACGGTTACACTGCACACATTCTTAACTATTCCTAGCTATACTTTGAGCTCTTTTTTTGTTCAGTTTTATTATTACCTCAATTTCAAAAGGTGTTAGGAACTACCATTTGTGCGTGTTATATCAATAACACCTCGATATCAATACTCCACTTTCTTGCAAAGTGGGTTAACATATCTTGGTGATATTGTTGTGTCATTCGCAAATCGTAATTGACACTTTTTGAGATATAGGTCTTAATCAGACTTGAGCTTGCTCATCGTATATCTTGATTGGGAGATCGCATTTAACTTCATGTATTTACTTACGTCTTGTTCATTCCTTTGAACTTGGCATAAATGGAGACATCTTGTTAATCATTTGGCATCGTAAATTACTTTAAAACGTAATCTAGGAGGTACTTCATTTGATTAAGTTTTGATACCAAACGATTGTTTCATTGGTGACTTTATCATTCTATCACCTTGGTATTCTCACACTGTTAATTTACTCTTAGCACGTACATCTTGTGTTTCACTTAGGGGTATTCATTGAATTTTGAACAAATCTACAACTTACCTTAGTGAAACTTATCACGAAAACATGGCTCCCAAGACGCGTCTAGGTTTAAAGAAACAAACATATGAGGAACAACAGGTGCAAGCTTGGGAAACCTCTAATAAACAAGGGTCAAACCCATTTATTGGACATGATCTAGGACCACTATTTTCTGTAGAAAAGGAAATAGAAGAAATGGTCGACCATAGTGGAAATGAATTAGAATCACCACACGCAGAGTTTGATTTTGACCCCACTCTACTAGATGAGTTTCTCCTTAGAAATAAAGATAGAGTTTTGGCATGGGTCATGGAATTAGGGGCTAAATTGCCCACCGAAAATGAACCAATATTACCTACAAATGACACTACTAAGGAAGAATCCCCCCTTATCAATATGGAAGATATTTTAATAGGTGGGCATGCTTCCACTTCTTACGCAGAAAATGATAAAGTGGTAGGGCATAAAATACCCCTCATCAAAGTGCCACGAAGAAAAAAGATAGAACATGAGACAGGGGAAGAACCTCCACACTACGAAGAGGAAGAACCTTTAGAAGAAGAAGACACAAACCAAGTCACAATCCAACAACAACTCAGTAACCTAAGCCGACAACTATCTTTGCTTACTTTCCAGGTACAGAAAGACACAAACAAGAACGTTCAAAAGTCAAAGCCTAAGTTTAGGATCCATGAACTCCATCAAGAAAACCAAGGAGAAGAAGACACAGGGTATCATCATGTACACATCCCCGCTTCTCCCACTAAAGAACAATTTCTCGCACAAGAAGTACAATCTATGAAAGCAATGCTTGCGAGCATACAAGAAAGAAATATATGGAGTATTAGGAAATACCAATACGAAGAACTATGCCCCTATCCTTTTGACAAGACAATGACCCTTTAACCCTTTCCAAAGAAATTTGATATGCCAAAGTTCGAAAAATACAAAGGAAAGGGAGACCCAAGGGATCATGTTAAATATTTCTACATGGCATGTCAAGAGGTGTCTTATAGTGATAATTACCTCATCAGACTTTTTCCTAAGAGTCTCAGAGGTCAAGCATTAGAATGGTTTACGCACTTGCCACGAGGATCAATTTTCACCTGGCCAGAATTGGCGGAAAGATTCATGCGTCATTTCTCATATAACATAGAGAGTGAAATCACCATGGCAGACATGTGCGACACAAAACAACACCCAAATGAGACCTTTGCCAGCTTCCTCCAACGATGGAGAGGGATAGCTAGTCGCTTCCCTTGTGCTTTCCCTGAGAAGCAGCTAGTCAGTATTTTCGTCCCTAATCTCAACCCAGATATAGCTTTCCACCTCCAAATGCATTGTGTCCGCACCTTTGAGGAGGTTATCGAGAAAGGGATTCAAATAGAAAAGGCTCTCATTTCCAAAGGCACCCTCAAAACCCAATCTAAAGACAACCAAAGTGTCAAACCCGCTGAAAAGCCAAAGATCTTTAACAAAAACAAAAACGTGGTGGGAGACGGAATCACTGATTCCAAACATGTTCAAACGGTCCAAACCAGTCAACCTTTTAAACTGACCAAGGGCCCAATTCAACCACCACCAAAGTGACGAACATTCACCTCCCTCAATGAACCATTGTCTATCATACTAAAACAGTTGGATGCGGCCCACATGATGACCTATCCTACAACGCAACCGTTTGATGACAACACTCCTAAACCTTCATGGTATAAGGAGCATGAATACTGTGAAATGCATCACATTAAAGGTCATAAAATAGACAAATGTTTACGACTTCACCACTATATTCAAGACCTCATTGATAACGGGGAGATAGAGGTGGATAACCCTAGCCACATGCAAACACCTAACGAGAAAATGGGGATTTATAAGGAACCATTCCCCAAGCATGATAAGTCGGAAAAGGCAAAACCAGATCGGGGAGAGTCATCCCAAACCTATAAAGCCACGAATTACTTGTATACCAAGAGAGATAACAATCATTATGATTCACTTATCGGATGTATTCGCTCCCCTACTGATTGTGTCAATACCATCCGGATCAAGGGAAAGGACTGCACTACGGTAACAAGGCATGCCCGCCTCATGATTCCAGAACCCTCTCTGTTGACCCCGCAAACTGGTAAATATAACCTTTTAGAACAACTTGAGAAGACACCTGCTAAGATCTCGATCTTAGATCTTCTCAAGATATCCAATGTGCATAAGGACATTTTGTATCAAACTCTTCAGGGGTCGGGAGTGCCTTTAGAAGTCGATCCTGCATACCTTCAAGCCACGGTGGCAAATATTACACCCAGTGAGCATCTCACTTTCAACCATAGGGAGGTCCCTACCGAGAATCCTACACATAATCTTCCCTTATACATTGAGATAGTTGTTACCCGTAGGAAAATCAAATGGGTGCTTGTGGATAACGGATCTGGATTGAACATCTGCACGCTTAAATTAGTCAAACAATTGGGACATACAGAAGAAGATCTTGAGTCCCATATCATCACTATCACCACATACGACAACGCGGAAAGAGAGTCAGCAGGCACCATTACACTGCCAATGGAGGTGGGCCCCACTTGCCATCAGACAAAGTTTCACGTCTTAGACTTGGAACTTCCATATAATATGCTTCTAGGCTGACCATGGATCCATGCCATGCAAGCAGTGCCATCAACATTTCATCAATGCATCAAGATGAAGCATGAGGGACATACAATAACAATACCAGGAGACTCAGAGCCCTTTGCTCATTGTAGAGCTCTTAATAGCTTTTCACAAAAGGGTACATACGCATGTCCCTCCACAGATATAGTTGTCCCTCTTCATTCTGAGGCCATGGAATCTCGAGTAGATTCAAATTCTCTTCATTCTTACACTCATGGGGCATCTACTTCAACATCTCCATTTAATTCATGGGAGATGAAAATTCTGGAATATGGCTATGGGGAGTATAATGTACAACAAGCACTCTTGGTTTCTGACTTCTCCTTGTCACCCAAGACTAGAGGTCGACCCAACTACCGCTTCAGGAGATCTAGAGAGGAACATACTATTGGGTCATTCCTACCTGGAGGCTTGTTAGCTGAGGAAAAATTACTTGATCCACCTACTACTTGGGTCCCTGAGGACACTCAGCCATCTTGTTATCAAACCCCGGAATATGAAAAATCTAGCAGAATGATGTACTCCATGGGCTACAAAGGCCTAGGATGTGGGAGGAATGAACAAGGACAAAGAGAACCAGTCCCTCTTCCACATTTCAAAACAGAAAGATATGACATTGGGATTCACCCTTATGGAGCACACCCCAACGATCAAGATGCGACTTGTTTTGAGCATGAGGATAGCTCTGATTATCTAGACAGCAATACAGATTCCTGTTGTAGCCAATATGAGGATCTGGCCTCCACAAACCTTTTCATGAATAATTCTGTCCTAACCATCACCCCCAATGAACCAACCCTTGACCTTGTATACCCCTCCCTTGTTGAATGGGACCAACAACGTCACATGCCACTAGATTTATTTGAGAATGACGAGGCTATTACAGAGTTCATGGGCATAAGGGATACAATTCCCATTGGAGATCACAAGAAGGGTTTCTTTATCGACTTAGACACCTGTGCCTACTTCGGTGAGGAGGCTGAACTTCGTGGTCAGCAAAATTTAAAGAAAAGCGAGGGCAAGAGTTCTAAAGAAAAGCCTCGGCAAAAATCAAAGTCCAAGTCACACAGTGAAAACCTCTTTGAGGAATTGGCTGACAAACAAATAAGAAAATCAAAGGACAAAAAAAGTGACCACGCCAGGGATGAAAATATCGTAGAGACATCCTTGGATGAAGATCTTAACCTACCTCCTGATCCCACGCGTATGGAGGATTTATCAAAATTGTTAGTTGAAGAAACCATTGATGTCAATATTGGTACTGAAGAAGATCCGAAGATAGTAAAATTGGGAGCATCACTCTCAGCCAGAGAACAAAAGATGTTCACTATGCTACTACGAGAGTTT
Source organism: Taxus chinensis (assembly GCA_019776745.2). Classification (NCBI taxonomy): domain Eukaryota; kingdom Viridiplantae; phylum Streptophyta; class Pinopsida; order Cupressales; family Taxaceae; genus Taxus; species Taxus chinensis. The sequence goes on from CM034157.1 coordinate 32,262,833, forward strand.
ATTGATGTGTTCGCATGGTCTTACAAAGACATGCCCAGCTTAGATCCAACTTTGGTCATGCATAACTTTGTTGTGCATGCAGACGCTAAGCCTATCAAACAGAAGCTTCGAAAGATGCACCCAAGAGTGGCCTTGTTAGTTAAAGAAGAGTTGGAAAGGTTGCTTGTAGCAGGATTCATCAGGCCAATTGATTATTCTGAATGGATATCAAACATTGTTCCTGTCCAGAAGAAACCTATTGGTATCCGAATTTGCACAGATTTTAGGGACATCAATAAAGCTTTCCCTAAAGATGACTTTCCGTTGCCCAACATTGACATGATTATTGACTTAACCGCAGGGTATGAAATGCTATCACTTATGGATGGCTTTTCAGGTTATAATCAAATTAAGATCGCTGAGGAAGACCAACACAAAACATCTTTCACAACTCCTTGGGGCACCTTCTGTTATCACGTGATGCCATTCGGCCTTAAGAATGCGGGAGCAACTTATCAGCGGGCCATAACAGTAATATTTCATGATATGATTCATGACATCATGGAAGACTATGTAGACGACATCCTGGGAAAGTCCAAAACAAGAGAGGAACATCCTATCATTTTACGGCGTATCTTTGAACGCCTACATGAATACAAAGTTAGGCTAAATCCAAAGAAGTGTGTCTTTGGTGTTCTATCTGGGAAACTATTAGGCTTCATTGTGTCAAGACGAGGTATTGAGGTAGACCCTGCTAAAGTATTTTCCATCACAGAAATGCCTCCACCTGAGAATATCAAGCAACTGCGTAGCTTGGAAGGGAAAATTCAAGCCATTCGTCGCTTTACCTCCCAGCTTGTAGATAAATGTCACTCATTCACTCATTTGCTTAAGAAGGACATCACTTTCATCTGGGGACCTGAGAAACAACAAGCCTTTTCTTTGCTTAACTAGTACCTGGCTAATCCACCTGTCCTCATGCCTCCCACTCTGGGAGAACCACTTTTACTCTATATTTCCACTACACAATATGCTATTGGTGCACTGCTCACCCAATATGATCTTAGCCATAAAGAGAAAGCAATGTACTATCTGAGTCGCACCCTCATCGCCTATGAACGTAATTATCCTCAGATTGAGAAGGCTTGCTTGGCTGTTTTTTTTACCTTTCAGAAACTTCACCATTACCTGTTAAATACTAAGACCAAGCTCATATCCAAGGTCGACCCACTCAAGTATTTGTTGTCCAAACCCGCCCTCACAGGTAGAATGGCTAATTGGATCATTCTACTCAGTGAGTTTGATATAGAATTTGTCCATCAAAAATCAATTAAAGGACAAGTACTTGCTGACCAGCTAGCGGAAGCACCTTTACAAAGCACAGAACCTTTGAGTCTGGATTTACCAGATGCATATTTGCTCTACATTGAACAATCTGTCATATGGCAGATACATTTTGATGGATCTTTTATGTTTCATGGTTCAGGTGCAGGAGTGGTCCTTATTACTCCTTCAGGTGATCCTATACCACAGGCTTTCTGCCTAGCCTTCCCTTGCACGAACAACATTGCAGAATATGAAGCACTCATTGCAGGGATGAAGCTAGCCATCAAGTGGAATATTTAACATGTGAAGGTTGTAGGTGATTCACAGCTAATCATCAAATAGGTTAATGATGAGTATAAAGTTAAGGATGACAAGCTCATACCTTATAAGAAGTTGGTGGAAACTTTGAAGGAGTATTTTGTGCGCATTACCTTTGAGCAAATCCAAAGAGCGCAGAATAGATAGGCAGATACTATGGCAACGGTGGGATCTATGCTTCATATTCCGCTAGGGAACAATGATATGCCATTCTTTGTAGAAAATATACACCATCCCGCGTATGACATGCCAGAATCTTGCTTGGCTTGTGAGGTTGTTGGTCCCCATTCACCATGGTATGAACCCATTTTCACCTATCTTAAGGACAGTACATTCCCTCCCGAAATCTCCCACTCTGAAAAGTAGAGCCTAATTCACCAGATAGCCCGTTACACCCTGTTAGGAGGTACACTTTATCGTCGTGGCTACGATGGGAATCTGTTACGTTGTCTGGATGTGCCGGAGTCAATCCAAGCAATTAAAGAAGTACACGAAGGAGTATGCGGAGCACATACAAACAAAATGGTCTTGGCTAAGAAACTGTTAAGAGTAGGTTACTATTGGCCCACCATGGAAACTAATTGTTGTAATTATGTTAGAAAATGTGTGCTATGCCAAAAGTATGGAAATTTCATCCATGCTCCATCGTAACCATTGCAACCAATCACTACCCCGTGGCCATTCTCCAAGTGGGGACTTGATCTAATAGGGAAGCTTACTCCTACCTCATCTGATGGTCATACACATATCATCACAACTACAGAATACTTTACAAAATGGGTGGAGGTTGTCCCTTTAACCTATGTCACAGGAGCACAGATTTCTAAATTCATCATGAATCACATTATTTGCTGATATGGTATCCCTGCAGCCATTGTCACAGATAAAGGGAAGTCATTTAAGAACAAAACTGTGAAAGGTCTTTGCCAACGGTTCCAAATCAGATTGAAATGGTCCACGCCATATTACCCTCAGGGTAATGGACAAGCTGAGGCAACAAACAAGACTTTGGTAAGGATAATGGAGAAGATGGTTAGCAAAACTGGTCGAAACTGACACCTACAAATCCACCCAGCCTTCTGGGCCTAGCGAACATAAATTCACACTCCTATGGGTGCGACGCCATATTCCCTCGTGTTCGAGACAGAATCTATCATCCCTTTAGAGATTGAACTCCCATCCCTGCGAATTTCTCTTCGGGACTATTTGGATAAGGATGAAGATTACCGAGTGGCAAGATTGGCTGAGTTAGAGCTCCTAGATGAGAGGCACATTCGTGCTCTTAATCACCTGAAAGTATATCAACATAAAATCTCCCACAACTAAAACAAGAGAATTATCCCTTGCCAGTTTGAGGTGGGTGATTTAGTTATGAAGGAGAACCAGTTCAACACCAGAGCAACGCGAGAAAAGAAAGGGAAGTTTGAACCACACTGGTTAGGACCCTATGTCATAGTTGCCAAGTATGGCACAGGGGCATACAAGTTAGCTCACCCCAATGGTGATGAGCTCCGAGAGCCCATGAATGCCATGCATCTTAAGAGGTTTTATGCCTAAACATGGCACAAGAAAGTCATAAAAATCACAAAAAAATATAAAAACATAAAAAAAAAATCAAAAAAAAAATCAAAAAAAGAAAAAAGAAAAAGAGAAAACAGGTCATCCACTAGTGAAAACCACGCAATTGTGGCACTTTGGACAAGTCCTTGGGTGAAAACCAGTTTCCGATGCCTCGGGAGGATTCGTTGTTCACAAGCATTCTGTATTAGAAGGGTAGTTGTCTTTTTCCTGGACCTAGTTCTACCTTCGAGTTTCCTTGTGCACACCATCTAGTCCAGCCTTGATCCGGCTTTGCCTTCTTCGATTCGTCTGTAAGGGACGTGGTCTTTCGTTATTTCCCATCTTACGCTAGGGGCAACTCAACGACTTCACCTTCTTGTTCATAAGCACGTGGCTTCTGCCCTTGTATATTCCCCCACCTAATGCTGGGGGCATCCATGCTTTCTTGGTTACCTGCACATAGCTTTGGAAAACTGTCAAAAACACAAAAAACAATAGAAAATTGTTTCACAAAACACAAAAACAATAGAAAATTGTTTCACAAAACGTAAAAACAATAGAAAATTGTTTCACCAAACACAAAACCAATAGAAAATTGTTTCAGACAACACAAAAACAATAGAACATTATTTCGAGAAAAAACACAAAAACAATAGAAAATTGTTTCAAAAAACACAGAAACAATAGAATTTTTTTTTCACAAAACACAAAAACAATAGAAAATTGTTTCACAAAACACAAAAACAATAGAACATTGTTTTGAGAAAACATAAAAACAATAGAAAATTGTTTCACCAAACACAAAAACAATAGAAAATTGTTTCAGACAACACAAAAACAATAGAACATTGTTTCGAGAAAACAACAAAAATAATTGTGGATATATATATATATATATATATATTATATATATATATATCAAAAAAATCTAAAAACAAGGCAAAAATTTTCACAAAATTCCTAAATTGTAAAACACCCTACAAAATGGTATCTTTGACATTCTTATGGGCTGACTTTTTCACTTTGTCTTGCGCATGGTATTTTGTCCATATCCTGTTGGTTTGTCTCACAACGATCAAAATGATAGGAATATGACTCGCGGATCACTAGATTCACAACCATTCACAAAAGTGTAATAGTCATGCTTGCTTCGTAAGTACACCAATGGGGCACTTTTGGTTGCATATGGTGATGTTTCGTTGCGCACAAATGCTGGTTTCATGGACCCCGTAGTCCATTTTACCATCAATCCCCTTGCATTATCCTTGCTTGGGGATTTTTAACCCTTTTCGTCAAGGACGAACTCCATGAATGGATTCTTCAGCACTGATACACAAAACATTTGTACAACTAGTCTTCATATGTTGGACTAGATATGTGTGTTCGTATTGTTTTCCCTGTTATATGAGCTTGTTTCCTTCTCGTATTGCATTGCACATCATGTGTATGATTATGAGTCTCAACTTGGTCTTGTAAGCAATGGAGAATTGACTTTCATAGTATGCAAAGTTTATGTCATTCACCTTTGTCGTATGATTATATTTTTCATAAGGACTAGATGATGTAGAAAGTTCCTATGGCAATATGATGATCAAATTGTTCCAAACAAATATGCACTAGCGGCTAGAGGTAAGCTCAAATCTTCCCCCATCCTATTTCTTCTGCACCACTTCTCTTTCATGTAATTTCCATCAATCCTGGGAACATCCTGCCTCGTCCCCATTCTTCTGCCTATTCTACCTTTTTCGATCGTTCGATCGAGTTCCTGTGATCAAATTAGGATAGCTCGAGGGGGAATCTAGATCCCTCCTACTAGATTTTCTTCTCTTCAAAATCTCTTTTGTTACTATCTTTGAAGTTGCATTTATGCCACCCCAAAGAGGGCTTAAAATGTAGACACCTATCCTATACGGAGAATGAACGTATAATAAATACTTAAATTGTGCATAATTATCCCCTAAAGAATTCGCAAATCACTTACGACATATAGCTCAAAATGAATTTTCCCTCATATCATCATTAATTAATTACACCTAAGCAATTAATTAAGTTACCTATCTAACAAATGTACCAAACCCTAATTGAAACAACCTTCCGTTAACCTCTAAACCCCACCCCTTCTACCTTAGACTTAATTAATGGATTGTTAATTAATGAGCTTTCCCTTCACATTTAACCCTAAATCAATATTTAAATGAGAATCCACATTTTTAATAATCCTAAATGCACTAATGGATTCTTCTAGATTGGCTTCTATAAGATTACACTTCTACCTATTCCATTAATCTAAACCTTTGATCCTAATCACCTAAGGTACCTTAATCAACTCCCATGAAGATGCTAGAACATTTTTTAACTCTTCTAAAGTATAGGTTACCTTGAATAAAGCAACCTTATCGGGTTTCCTCAATCACGTATTTAACTTTATCCCAATTCATTAAATTTTTTCAATCCACAATCCTTTGGGCTATAAAAGAATCCCTACACCTACCTTTTTACTTCCAGCCTCTAAAATTTCTAAGATTTTTCCCAAATGCAAAGCATTTGCAACAGAGTTTAAGAATTGCAACTCTTGCCCTTTTGGGGAGTTCATCATCTTAAAGAGTTAAGCCTCTTTCTTAAAGTGCTCAATGTAATCATATTATTCCATGGTCAGGTAGGAAATGTCAAAATCTGATGAGCCCATACTTTGATCAGTAGCCCCCATTCGCTAGGTTCTATGGAGCATTAAGGATAACTAGATTTTGATAATTAATGGAGCTTACAAACAATTAGGTCCAATCATAAATTTGTTGAAATAGAGAATAGAGGGTCTTTAGGTGATTTAGCATTGTTTGTTTCAAATCTTTACAAATTATGAATGCTATAGCATCTAACCCTTAATTGGATTCTTATCAGTGATGATGTTTATGCTTTGTTTTAAGGTTAAATTGTAAAACTATCCTTTAGAAATGGTAGTTCTTGCTTGAATTTACGATTAAGCAAAAAGTTGCCAAAGGTATACATGCACACAGATTTAAAATTTATTTTTGGTTGTACTTGCTGATTTTCTGGCTTTTCTGTCAAAAACAAGCAACATGTACTTTTCTAAATATTTAAAAACTATCCTCTTCTAAAAACCGTTTGCGGTTAATGATCGACATATAACAAGTGAGGATAAAATGACATAAAAATTAGCAAGCTCATTCGTTAGATCTACTAATTTGACTTTTTCAAAGGGATTTGAACATTTTGGTAAACATCAAAAACTCATGGAAGGATCTACAGCAAAATACAGGTTTTTATAAAAACTCAAGCGAACTAAAGATCTCTCAGCTAGGCCAGAGTTCTATGGATCTCAGAAGAAAATTTTCAATTTGGAGTTACTTTATGCAAAATGATTTGGATTTTGACAAAAAGTTATTTGCAAACAGATATCCTGATTTTAAAAGTTGATTTTTAAAGATTCTTATAGTTTACCACTATATAATTTAGATCTAATAGAAGGAACCTAGAGATCGTTCCCCAGTGGAGTCACCAAAAACTGATGTTGGTCCGAAAATCTGTCGCTTGGGCAGATCTATGGATAGACGAGCCAACATTGTGCAGGGCATAGCCCCTCTTTGAGTCAGCAAAGTGAAACTGGTTTATTGCTATTCTACCAGCAGGAATCTATGCAAGTCTCACAAGATTCTGAACCTTCGGGGTTTGGGATCTCATCCCAGTAGGATGCAACAAAAATTTCTAGGACTGCGAAAAGAAAGGAATGAAAGAAAGGAATGGAGAAAGATCAGATCCGAAGGAAGAAAAGAAATGAATTCCAAAGCAGAAAGGTCAGAAGATTTATGTTTTGGGCTTGGTAGTAAACAGAGCCAAACCTACTTGCATAAATAAACAAAGCAATACTGATGAACAAATGACAGAAAAGTAGATATAGATTCTAACAGATAAAACACACAGATCTAACATAAGAAAGATCCAATGCACATAACACATGTATTCAAGCACAAAGTCTGAATAATTGTATTAATAACTTCTTTCTGTTACAAGAAAGCTCAAAGTCTTTCTCTCCTCACTTCTATTTTTCATCTGAAAAATGTTCACTCCTTGAATACAACAAGTATTCTCATATTTATAGAAAAGGAGGGAAAAGAAGGCAAAAAGGAGCCAACCACTTATTTACAAAGATATTTACAAAATATCTACAAGGATACACTAAAATATCTCAAAGTCATGTTGACTTTTGACAACTTGATGGATGACATCATCCCATGATGCAACATGGATGATGTCATCATTTCATGCCAACATACTCCAGATATTTCAAAAAAGAAAGTTGAAGAAGAGAGAGAAGAAGAATAAAAGAAGAAATTTATCATCGTCATCATCCTGCGGCCGAAAGGGGGTAGCCTGCTTTTGATGCTGCTCAGGTGATGAGATGTGGAACTGAGCGCGGTATTCCATGAACTTGCTGATCATTGGCCAAAGTTGATCCTGGGAAGGATCCTTGTGTCGTTTCATTGATTGCATCGCAAGTCTCCCGCTCATCTATGAGCTTCTATGGGAGTTTGGAATATCTTTCAATGCCTTCTATGAGGAACCCGATGAAGTCCCTACAGGCCAGCAGGTTATTGATGGATTCGATGTCAAATGTGACCTCTGGCCCCATGCCCTTGAGAAGCTACTCCTTGAATATCTAGATGGTTTCCTCAGCTTTTCTTAAGGTGAAGGAAGGAGTGAGCAACCCTGGAGACATGTTGAGAACAATTTGTCTCCATTTGATGCATCGCATCCAGGGCTTCTTCCTTCACCTTGTCAATCTTTTCTAGGACAAATTCTAGCTGATCCATCCGGTAGTCCAGAGTTGACATGACTTTGTTGAGGGCCCTTGGATGACCGAAGACACCGAACTTGACCAGATCTTTGACTGAACAGTCGAACATTTGTTGGAAGGTCTCATGCTACAGCCTAGCATTTCCAGCTCTTCTGATATGGTCCCTGCTAACGCTTGGAGTTCCTTATTCGCCTTGTTGATGTTCAGATATAAATCAGAGATACTTGGCGATTACTTTTTCACTGTCTTTGAGGATTTGGCTCCTCCAAGCTGAAACGGCCATGCCCTGCTCGCCGATCTTTGCATATTCATTGATCTTCTCCTGGCTCAGCAGGCTCAGGAGTCTCGGCGGCAGTTGTGGGAGGTGCACTACCCATCTTCTGTAAGGCTTGGAGTAGATATTTATTTTGCTCTTTCAGTAGCCTTTTCTCTTCTTTTGTTTCTTGAAGCTTCTTGCAGAGGGCATCAACTGCGGAAAGAGCTTCCCCCTGAAGACTTTCAGAAGATGTCCCCATTGTGACTTGGGTCACTGTGATAATCTGTCGGAGACAGATCCTTTTTATCTTTGAGGGGATCAGGGTATGCGATTTCCATTACCCTCTCACCTGCAGCACTCTGAGAGAAGCGTGTAATGGGCTTCTGCTTCTTTTCCCCCTTTTGCCGGGATTACAGAAAAGTCCATCAGAGCGATGGGGAACTTTCCTTTTTTGCTGAGCTTAAGCTGCTGGGAGATCCATGCTGGACTTATGGAAGAAGGACCAGAGACAGAGGAAGTGGGCAGCAACAGTAGTAGAAGAAGGGAAAAACGTGGAGACACTTGGCGGTGGCATTGAGAAGAATAGCCGAAGAAGTGTCTCACGGGAGGAAGAGAAACGCAGCTGAGAGGAAGACATAGGATAGACACCCCAATTTCACATCTATCCTAAATCAATTAATTTCCCTTCCTCATTTCCCACAAAAATACACTTCGAATTAATCAAATATAATTTGATTAATTATCCATTTCAAAATCTAAAAATAATCTAATCCTCACCACATGTCATTATTCTCCATGTTTTTCCACTATTGAATTAAAAATTCAAATTCAAATCCTCACCCACCATTCGTGGTCCCCACTCACCTAAAATCCTCCACTTATGAATTAAAAATATAATTCAAATCCTCACCCATTCTTCGTGGCCCCCACTCACCTAATATTGCCCACATTTTTCCACCTAATCTTGCCCACATTTTCAAACCATCCACCTAATCTTGCCCACATTTTCAAACCACCCACTTAATCTTGCCCACATTTTCAAACCATGATTACTTAAATTAATTTAAGCTAATCACTCCCTCAGGCTATAAATACAACCTTACCCCTCCCCTCTAAACACACGGAGAATAAGCTTTCATGCCATATCTAAGTTCTTGCATCCTTTGAGCAAAGAACATCATTCTGCCTTGTCCTAATGCCAAAATAGCCTCATAATCCTTTTTCCCATCCAGTGCAAAGTAAGAGGATCGTTGTTGCAGGAAGGTCTTGCTCCGTCTTGAAGAAAAGCACCTACATATCACAAAATCAGGGCTCAATCCAAGTTTCCTAGCCCATTCTGAGGTTTGCTACGGAACGCGAAGGAGGAGGTATGATTATTGGTATTTTACTTCCTTGTTAGTAGTGTATTTTTCATAGCTTACATTCTGGCACGCCCGGTTACTTTCGATCTGTTACCATTACTTTCTCAATTAGTGGTTTTATCTGTTCTTTGTTTATTATTGTTTATTATTATTTCCTTTTCTGTTCCTTTTGGTCTTCTTTGGTTAACCTTCACGCTTTGGGTAGTGTTTTTGTTGTGTGGTGTCTTGTGGTGTATCTGCAGGTTATAGCAACAATGAAACTATGAAGCTCATCCTGTCTTTGATCTCCTCGGTGCTTGGTGTTTAGTTGACAGTTTTGATTTTGCTATTCACTCGTAATCTATAGAAACACATGAACTATCCATTAGTTTATCATCTTACTGTCATGGGACAACCAATCCGGAAAATATATTTATTTATTTCCTTTTGCTAAAATAACTGCTTTGTAGGAAGTTAATCATTTATTTATTTTTTTCTTTCTTTTATTTTAGTCAATCATTTTATGATCTAACTCTTTCTTTCTGTTTATTGTTATTTTTTAACCTTGCTGTCAAAATTTTAGCTTCTCAGGTGAAGTATAGAAGTCAGAAAATAAAAAAAACCAGCTCCCGGGACGTTTTTCTCACGTTTAAAATTTTCATTCAGAGCGTTCTCGTAGCCCATCTTCCGGAAGCCATAACTTTTGCTCCCGAACTCGGAATGACTTCATTTTTTTTTTAACGGAAAGGTATTGAAAATATCTATGCAATGAAAAAATAATTTTTAGATTTAGACTTACAGAAAAAATTTGGTTTCATTTCTTCTAACACCTGTCTTTTTAACAAAAAAACAACAAAATTATAGTTTTATTTATTTTTATTTTTTAATTTTTATTTCACGAAACATCCTCACACGTATGCTCTTTCCTCGCACTTCAAAAGTGATCTTGGAAATCAGAAACGTGAGGCCACTCGAGCTCTAGAAAATAATTTTTATTTTTAATTTTTTGCCTTACATTTAAATTTTCCACGACAACACTTCTAGATAACGTTTTCACCCTCTTCTTTCATCGTTTTTCTTTTTTGTGAAAATAATCATTATCGCTATTTCACAATCATGATTAAATTGCAATAATTATTAACATTTAAAAAAAAAAATCGAAAATCAGAAAATCAGAAACTATTCCAATTGTATCCGCGTATGCTCTTTTCTTGCGCCTTCGAGCGATCTGGAAAATCAGAAACGGTCACATTTTTTTTAGTTTCTTGTTCTAACATTGCAGGATCCTCTAGCTTTGTTTTCCAACTGTCATTTTAATAATTATTTTCCTTTGTCATATTCTTAATATTTGTTTGGTCGTTGGTTGTGTATGCTCTTTTCCTGCGCCTTTGAGCGATCTGGCAAATCAAAAACAACCACGATCACTTTTCTAACATTTCATTTGCAGGATAACTACTAATTTGTTTTCTGTAGAACCGCGTTGCTGGAATATTGTCAAAAACAAAAACAACAAAAATCCCGCAAAAATACCACCATTCAAAGACAATTGCTGAAACAAAAAAAACAAAAAGTACGCTCAGGTACGCAATTATTTTCTGCTAGTGATTTATTTCAAATTGGAAAGAACCCTGCGTTTAATCACTTTATCATATTGTTTTTGCACGTAGACAAGGTGGATTTCATCACCACCAAAGCTACACCGGTGACGTGGACTTGACTACCACGCACCAACAGCATTTGCATCTGCATTGCACTTTGAGACCTAGTCTCATCACAGCGTTCGGTATTTACCTCGCCGCTGCTCTTCACTTACAGGTAATGCTGTCGTGCAGCGCATGCGAGTCACGCCTAAATAGCTGTAACAACGAAGCCTGGGCATCGTCCCTGTAAATCTTCGGGGAGTTATAAGGACACCATACACATTCATCCCTCCATCACCTTCCACCTTTTCACAAAACCTGTTCTGGACGTGGTGATTCACTCCGAAACAGGCAAGTAAGAATTGGTGAGTCTCCTCCAGTGCTCTAAGGGTTCCCCGTACCAATTCTGTCCCCGTACAGAATTAGGTATATCAGGACTAGGGTATATCGGAGGACGCATCTTCTTGGAGTAATAAGAGCCTGCATCCACCATTTCACAGCATACTTGTATGATTGCATGAAACAATGATCATTCCTGAAGAAGTTACCTCATAAGCCAAAACAATTGAATCCACATGACTGCTTGCTGTTTGAAAACACAATAGTTTAGCATTATTTTATCATAAAACTTGGCTGATATCAATGTGTTCATTGTAAAAGTTCAGACCCTAGTTGTGTTCCACAAAAAAAATCAGTTCTCGACCAATTCAATACCAAGCGAAAACATCCAAACAATCCAACAACACAGACCAAAACATCACACCAATTTCATTAGCTCACTTTAGCCAATAATACATCTGTCATAGCTTGTCTTCAGCTATATCCAATAGATATTGAGTGACTTGCGTTCACTCCTTATCTCATCAATTGTCAGAACATTCTTTCTAGCTTGTTTCAAGCTATATCAAAATGACATTGAGTGACTTGTTTGAGTTCACTCATTATTTCATCAGCTGTCGAGTTTCACAAAATCCCATCCGACACAAATCCCTTCAAAACTCATTTTGAGTTCACAACTGTGTTGAGTCACTTGTTTGAGTTACTCTTCCTATCAAAAATCCAGAGCTTGTTAAAGCCAAACCAATCAACATATTCATCATAGCTTGTTTGAGCTACATCCCACTTGTATTGAGTACCTTGTTTGAGTGTACTCCTTACATTTTCATCTGTTAAGCTTGTTTAATCCAAACCAATCAACATATTCGTCATAGCTTGTTTAAGTTATATCTCACTTGTATCCCGAGTAGCTTGTTTGAGCTTACTCCTTATAGCCTTGTTAAAACTTGATTGAGCCAAAATAAAGATCATAATCAATAGGTTGATTTTTTTCATCGCACATTTCTTCGTTCTCCCTCTCTTTCAAACATGAAGAATTCACGAAAAACATCACACAATGAGCTATTAGAACAAATTAATAAGATGACAACACAACTCTCTCATATGGCTACCCAAATCAGTGAGCGATCACCCAAAAAGCCGATCATACAACCTCACGAAGAAATCAGTTCACGTAAAGTCCAACGTCAGTTTACCCCCCTTGGAGAAAGTCTCTCTAGTGTTTTTCATCAACTAAAAGAGGCTAAACTGATAAAATATCCAATTACAAAACCCTTTGTCAAAGGGGAAGCTAAGCCATGCTGGTACAAACCTAACACATACTGTGACTTTCATCGCATTGATGGTCATCACATAGATAAATGTGTACGATTTAAGAATTACGTCCAAGACTTAATTGACGACGACGTCATCTCTGTAGAACTTGATGACAATGCTCTTGCAACCAACGACACATCCAATACCACAACTTTCCATGAAGAGCTGACTACTGTCGAAACTCCTATATATACTGAAATTCCACGAGATCATGACGACAACAGTCAAGACTCTCTAATTCCAAACCAATCCATATCTTCTTCAAATTTCCTTCCATTAGTTCAAACATACATTGAACCTGTTTTGGACAACAACATTCTTCCAACATCTACTGAGCACTTGAACTTATTTCAAGACTCTCTTTCAGCCCAAACATATATTGAACCTGTTTTGGGTGACAACATTCTTCCAACATCTAACGAGACCTTGATCTCGTTTCAAGACTCCCTTTCAAACCTTGATATTACTGTAGACACTACAGACGAGGTTCCATCAACAGGTACCATTAAGTTTGATTCTATTCTTCCAATATTGGCTCTTATGCCTAACATCTCTAGCCTTTTTGTCGAAACACAACCACATCAAGTTTGGACACTTGCAACAATGCAACCTGTCATGACCATCATACTTTCAACGATCGATCTTGCAGGCATCTCATCACTAATGATTCTCACCTATCAAGACTTCTATGTGCATATATTCTACGAGGTATGTATACCTAGGAATATCTTTATGCCACCTTTTCCATCTTTAATTTTGAATCTATCGTCAAATCAATTAATTCATGGACAAACAGAAGCAAAAAATCAAACAATGCAAACTGAGGCCACTCCCTTCTCCCTTGTTTATGGTGGGGAAGATATTTTACATGTCAAGGTTGAATTCCCATCCTTTAGAATATCCCTCAAAGACGTAATCAATAAAGATTATTATCAACATTCACGCCTTAATGAACTCGAGCTTCTTGATGAAAAACGACTTAATGCCCTAGATCATCTTCAAGTATATCAAAATCAGCTACGACATAGCTACCATAAAAAATTCAAACCTAGAAAATTTAAGGTCAATCATTTCATTCTCAAAGAAAATCGAAAGAACACACCCAAAGAACGAGACAAACAAGACAAATTTGAGCCCAACGAAATCATAGATAATTTTGGGTTTGGAGCTTATAAATTGGCCATTGACACAGGCCAAGTCCTTGAAAAACCCATGAATGCATTCCATTCAAAGAAATTTTATTCTTGAAATAACTCTACTATTCCAGGATACAATGTGTACATTGTTCCTTTTGTCTTGCTTATCTCCGAATAATTTAAATTTATTCATTTCCATTGGCAGATATTTTCTTTATCAAAATCACATCTTCATATTTATCATCATGAGACAAGTGCTAATATAAATCCTATTAAGTTTGTGAGCATCATACTTCTTCCACTTTCAGTCGCTTTCCTCTATGGTCATACCTAGAAGCTTACTGATGGTAATATATCCCCTTCTAATACATTCTCTCTTTCATAACAAAGCTCTAAACTTCGTTACCCAGTTCGTTTGGTCGTCCATCTCAGTCTTCGGTGTTGAACCCTCGCGTCCTACTAGTCGTGTGGGGCTGAGATTGGGGGCAGATGTTTCTTCCCAAATACAAAGCACTATTGTAAAAAAATCCATCAATTCAATAACTTATGAATAATTCATTGTCACATCTTTCGTCCTTCATAGTCTTTGGTGTTGAGCCCACACTTCTTACTAGTAGTGTGAGACTAGGAATGGAGGAAGGTGCCCTTACTCGTCTACGTCTTGTCTTCGGTGATAAACCCTTGCCTCTTACAAGTGGCATGGGGCAAAGCGTAGAGGGTCATTCTCATACAAGCATAAAAACATTGCAAAATATTCCAAAAAAAAAAATAAAAAAAACAACAAAAAAAAAAAAAAAAAGACAAAAAGAAATTCACTCGCCTATATTTTGCCTTTGGTGATGAGCCCTTGCTTCTCACTAGTAGCATGGGGCAAGGCATAGGGAGTCATTTCAAAAATACAAAATCTTACAGTGCTTACAAATTATAGAATCCCCAAACACGTAATTTAGATGCCTAAGTGAAGAGAGAACTATCCCTTAACCTCATATCTTATCAATCAGCAGGCCACATAACTGTCTAAGTCTAGCATGTGACTCATAAAGTGAAAGCTATTTTTGAAACCGGTTTAGTACCATTATGAAGAATGGAGTCACAATTTCCCAAAGGGATTGTTGTTAGCATTTGTCTCTATATTCATTATCTACCTCCTACGTCCTTCTTGATTCTTGGTGATGAGCCCACACATCTTACTAGTTGTGTGGAGTCAAGAATGGAGTTGGAATTCTTTTCATCATATCATCACCACCATATCATGCCAATGGAAAGTGAATTTATGTTATTTTGAGCATAAGTTACAATGCGGAACACGGTACATCGTCTCTCAAAAATAAGTCTGCACTCTGGTCCATAAATTGTCAATCACAATGTAAAAATCTAAAAACATTTGAAAATCGTCAAAAATCCAAAAAACAGTGTAAAAATCTCAAAATCCAAAAACCATTTGAAAATCATCAAAAATCCAAAAACAAAAATCAAAAATCCAAAAACAGTGTAAAAATCCAAAAATCCAAAAAACATTTGAAAATCATCAAAAATCCAAAAACATTTGAAAATCGTCAAAAATCCAAAAACATTTAGTGTAAACATCCTAAAAATTCAAAAAAAACATTAGAAAATCAAAAAAAATCCAAAAACAAAAACATTAGAAAATATCCAAAATACAAAAACATTTGTAAAATTTTCAAAAGACCAAAAACATCCACAAAATTGTAAAAACTCAATAAGTAACACAGTTCATCCTTTGAACTATTATCCCAAACGAATGGTCCAACCACCTTATGACTACCAATTTCAAACCACTTCTCCTCGCGTGAATCCTCGCTTGGGGAAAATCCGGCTCTCATTGTTTCCTTGTTTGAGGAGACTGACCCAATCCTTTGTACCTCTGCTTGGGGGCACATCTAATCAATCATCACTGTGGAACACGTTAGGGACATGTTTACTGGTTCTTGTGTTGCATTATTAGTGGCAAATTATTAATTGCTTTCTTGTATCTTGATATATTACCGGGGGCATCTTGATTTTATATATCCTGGTGTTCTCTGTAATATTCTTATGTTATCTGATTGCATGTCGTACTGGGGCATCATACTTTCTTGATGGCCTCTGTCTATGCTCTCTTCCATTTGCATATCGTACTGGGGCATCAAACCTTTTTGATGGCCCCTGTCTATGCTATCACGCATATTACAGTCTAGTCATCCTGATCTTTTATATCACGATGCATCCTGTTATGTGCTATATTAAAATTAAGATGCTTTTCGTCACGTGAGTATCTTCCTGCATGATCAACATCTTACTTTGCACCCCATCCATTCACCCATACTAATGCATTCTCCAGTTTGCGAATCCTACTTGATCACCGTTGCAGTTTGCGAATCCTACTTGACGATCTTTCTCAAGTAGCATTCACTATCCAGCAGCTCCTTCTCCCCCACCATGATCACCATGTATTTGATCCATTCATTCTCACTTCTCATTTTTACTCCTCCGCCGCTTATACCCATATTACCCTTCTCACCATTCCTGTCCCCTCTCACCCATTGGTATTCTTTCCTTTCACCCGTTTTCTTCCCGCTTGACAATCTTACTTAATAACCCCTTCTATATGGAATCCTCAGTGGAGGTTTACCCTCTCCCTAAGATCTTCCCGCTGTAGAAGCTTCTTCACCACATGCCCTCTCATCAAATAACCATCACCACCAAACACATCTTCCAACTCCACCTCTTCTACTTCCCATTCCCGCATCATTACTCTCACCACGTGGGCATCCCAATTAAGGATTCCCCTCACACTCTCCACCCTCCACTGCATATATTCCTTCATCCATTCATGTTACACTCCTTTGTGTCCTTTCTTTCTTATTATCACCTCATCTCATATCATATACCACTTAGGCATACCTCACTGACTCTTTTCTCATCCTTCCCCAAATCCACCTTATGCCTAGGTCATCCTACTTACACGCTCTCGTAGTATGGAAAATTCACTTGAGGGTTCCCCTTCAGTCCATTTTGTCATACCCTATTCCCACCAACTCTAACATCATCCTTCTTTCTCAGCTTGGCGATCTTACTTAACCACTCACCCGGCATGGCGCAATCTTACTTAAGAGTCCCTCTTAAGGATGATCTGTCTCCTTGCCTTTCCCCATCACTACACACCCTTCACCATCCATATTTCCTCTTCATTCCCCATTATCACATCCTTTCACCTCCTTTTTGCTTCTCGCAAACACCACTTCTCGCTTGACCACTTTTCATCTCCAGTTTTGCTCACATGGCAATCTTACTTAACCACTTCCATCATATGACAATCTTATGTCAGGGTTCCCTACACTTAACTTGTCATCGTGAACTTCTCCCCCGCCTCATTCTTAGTTCACTTTATCGATCGTTTCTTCCACCTGGTATCTCCTATTACCCACTTTTTCTTCCTACTATTATCCTTTCTCACACATCTTCTTACAACATACACCTCATCTCTTCCACCTACAATCACATTCTTTTCCCCCATTTTCCCCTCCTTGATCCATCATCCTTCATACCGTTTCTTCCCATTCTTTTCATGTATTGGTTCTTCATCCTCACCTCGTTCATCCTCATCACCCCCATCCTCTCTTCGCTTTCACTTTGTCCTAACCCCTCGTCTTCTTTTACTTCCCCTATATCATCTTCTTCCCCTTTTTCCATCACGTTTCCTCCTTACATCCCCATCGATAACCTGGTTGTTCAGCGTTGTCCTATCTTTTTTATCATCCCACTCTCCACATGCATCTCCATACGGTCTGTTCCATATTCTTTGCCTTGGTCTTCCTCGCAATGACGTGATTCCTTCAATCTTCTCCTTGTATTCGTTCTATCTTCCTTTCCTCTCCCCTAATTTTCACGTTTCTTCTGACCACTTCCCCTTTTCTCTACCACCCCTACCTTTTTGTTCATTCTGTATATGTTTCTCTTCCTTTCTCTCCTCTTTTTCACACTTTCCTCGCCCCTCATAGTTTCTTTTTTTTCTCCGTTCTACTTCTTCTTTTGTCCTCTTTCCATTTCCCTCCATTTCACCCCCTACTCCCACCTCGTTTTCTCCTTCTTATTTATCCTTTCCCATTTCCTCCTTTTCTTCACTCTCTCATTTATTTCACTGCCACGTATCCCTCTTTACTATCTCTGTTGCTTCCTTCATTTTGCACATCTCTCTATTTCATCCCTTCACCCTCTACTCTGTCATTTTCCTCTTTTTTCCTTGTTTGTCCTTCATCATTCCCTTCTTCCCCTATCATCCCTCTCTCTTATTTCTACCTCTTTCATTCCTTTTTTTTTCCCCTCCCCTATCTCCCTTACTCTTCTCATAATCAACCCCCAACCCTATCCATTCCCTTTTCTCTTTCCCACACACCCTCACACCTAGCATTCAAGGTCGATTGAATCCTTTCTCCATTTGCGTCATGCGGTCATTCCAGTCTCTTCCACTCCATTATCATCCTCTTCTCCACCAAATCCATTTCCCTTCTTTTTGAGAGTTCTGTCGTATATTTTATTCTCATCAGTCCTCTCGAGGGGGCATCACCACATCTATCCATAATCACATCTTCTCATGACATTTTTGTCTTGGAGGATACCATGACATCCGTCACTCACCACTTTCTATTCTCCCCAACAAACATTCACTCTACCTTTTAAAAAGTAGATTGAATTCTTCCCCCATACCGTCTACTTTCTTTGAAAGGACACTACTTTCATAGTACCCTTCCAAAGAGGGGCAAATGTAGACACCCCAATTTCACATCTATCCTAAATCAATTAATTTCCCTTCCTCATTTCCCACAAAAATACACTTCGAATTAATCAAATATAATTTGATTAATTATCCATTTCCAAATCTAAAAATAATCTAATCCTCACAACATGTCATTATTCTCCATGTTTTTCCACTATTGAATTAAAAATTCAAATTCAAATCCTCACCCACCATTCGTGGTCCCCACTCACCTAAAATCCTCCACTTATGAATTAAAAATATAATTCAAATCCTCACCCATTCTTCGTGGCCCCCACTCACCTAATATTGCCCACATTTTCAAACCATCCACCTAATCTTGCCCACATTTTCAAACCATCCACCTAATCTTGCCCACATTTTCAAACCACCCACTTAATCTTGCCCACATTTTCAAACCATGATTACTTAAATTAATTTAAGCTAATCACTCCCTCAGGCTATAAATACAACCTTACCCCTCCCCTCTAAACACACGGAGAATAAGCTTTCATGCCATATCTAAGTTCTTGCATCCTTTGAGCAAAGAACATCATTCTGCCTTGTCCTAATGCCAAAATAGCCTCGTAATCCTTTTTCCCATCCAGTGCAAAGTAAGAGGATCGTTGTTGCAGGAAGATCTTGCTCCGTCTTGAAGAAAAGCACCTACATATCACAAAATCAGGGCTCAATCCAAGTTTCCTAGCCCATTCTGAGGTTTGCTACGGAACGCGAAGGAGGAGGTATGATTATTGGTATTTTACTTCCTTGTTAGTAGTGTATTTTTCATAGCTTACAGTTGCAGCAGTGGCGACATCCTAAGTGGATGGGCCTATTGGAACATCTTCTTCCACTTCTTTCTCTGGAGAAGCCAGAGTTATAACTTGTTCGGGTGCAACAGAAGGAGGACTTGCAGGAGCTTCCTCTTGAGTGGTGCTGGGTTCACCCTCTTTACCTTTTCCTTTGCCTTTAGGCTGTTGTTTTGATCATGGAGGTGCGTTACCCAATGGAGAGGTTGTGAAATCAACCCCGAGGTAGATGAGTCCATTCATTCGGCACCAATGCTCTGTTCTGCGCAGAGTTTCTTTGACCCTCTCCTCAATTGTCTGAGGTGCTTTAGTCCTATCAACTGCCGCAAAAGGCCAATCATCCCCACCTGTGTCAAGACATACTTGATCCACTTCCTCTTCGGTAGTTTGGTAGCCTTTGGGGACGATGGCCACCCCATATTGAATGATTTCTGCCAAGGCCAAATGAGAATGGTCTTTCCTCCTGAGCTCCACCTCATGATATAGGTCAATGTAGATATCCTCGATCTGAGGGATGTAGATCGGATCGAGCTTAGCCCTTGGTAGAAAATTTCTCGAGTCCAAGGTAGGCCTTGCCGGGAAGTCATGTTTCAAATTTAGTAGCTCCAGCTCTGCAAACATGTCTTTTTCCTTATTGTGAGTAAGACATGTATATCTACCCACTGTGAGGGGGAAAGGAGTTCCAACCTTCTTTCTTTTTAGGCACTTTTCATGATAAGTGATTAGTTGTCTTGACATCTCTAGTAGAATCAACTTAAGCCCAGCATATCTTGGCAGTCTAGTTGGCTCTCCCAAGAAGTTTAGCGGCTCTCAGATAAGTGAATGTGGAGAATTGGGTGAACAGGGCCCCCCATTTCTCAGTGGCTGCCATGATTCTCTTGGTTGTGTGACCGTAATTCATATTCGGCCTCAACAGGCAGATGATGAAATAGAAAAATGCATCAATGATCTTTGTAAATTGAGGGATGCTATTCTCTAGCTTCAGCTCTGGATAGTATTCATAGATTCTAACTTGGGGCCAAACCCCACTCCGCATCAGAGCTGGATAGTCCCTTTCACAAGCTGCATCATAAACAACATAGGAATTCATGTAGAATCTCCCCGTTGTGGGGAATTGTTGCAGCTGCTCTAATATCATGCTGCTTATGATTTCTGCCCATTCAAAGCGTTGATCGGGAAGATTTTTGTTCATTGTTTCTAAATACCGCAGCATCCATTTGTGGATATAGTGGGCGTCAGGAAGCCCAAACACCTTGCTCAGGAACGTGATGGTGTCACTGAGCTCCTCCGAAAAATCACTGCGGTGAATGATTTGTGGCCAATGGGTCACTACTTTCTTGTTCTTTAGATAGACTTCATTCATCAGTTGCATGCACTGATCTTCATTGTCGTCCCACGCTTTGATATAATCCTCTCGGATGACGGCCACAAATTTCTGGTGATGAGGAATGCCGAGTATTATCTCAAAGTGGTGGGTAGTGAGGTTAATTATGACCTTGCCCTTCTCATTTACGACACATCTTGTGTCTTTATTGTAGCACCGGGAAACCACCATCATGAATTCATTATTAACGGCGCTGACTGGGATTCCCCCAGCAAAGTGCAGGGCACTGCCTATCAGCTTGTCCATCCATGGACTTCTTGTGACCTTCTGAGTCCTGACCCAGAACTCTTCCATATCAATATGACCCAACTCTGAGTCTCTGATGTCTAGGTCACACTCGGCCTGGGAGTCGGGCATTCTGACCCTCTGATACTTATACTTCATTTCTTCTTCTGTGAGCTTGGCCTTGCCTTTGGATTTGGTAGGTCTCTTGCTTGATGTTGACATATGTTCTTCTGAACTTAACTGTTGATCTGCAAGAATAAAAAGTGAAACCCAATTGGAGAAAGCCATGTTAGCTGCTTGATTTTACATTGAAATGCTGACAGAAGAAAGAGTTAGCAATTTAAAGGCCTCGGGGCGCATGGCGCATGGATATTGTAGATTACAGAGCTAAATAAACAAGGCACACAAGAAAAGGGTGTTGCAAGGGTTAAATCAGCACCAAAGGGTGCATGGCGCATAGACACTGCAGAGTGCATTTTCTGTTTCTGTAAGTGCGAGTGCGCCTGGGCCCTATGTTTATTTTATAAAGAGAGCAGATTATTTTCATGTTACAAGGGTACAGGGTGCACCAAAGGGCGCAGGAATAATGCGTGTAACATCATATGTTCATGCGCCGAAGGGGAACTTGGCACGGCACATGGAAGGTCTGCATGACACAATGTTGTTGCGATGAGGGACGCGCCTACGCCGTTTATAGCTTTGCACTTGGCGCATAGAAAAAGACTACTACATGGATGATGGGTGCGCCTAAGGGGAATAGGAATTTATGATGTTACACTCAAGTCTAATGCATCAAGAGGGCACACGGAAAGTGCTTGCGGCAAGTGAGGGAAGTGTGCCATGAGGGCGCATCTTTTTATGATGTAGCAGGTAGGAAATGCGCGCCATTGGCACGGCCTATCTTTGTGTAATAGGGGTGACAGATGCACCAAGGGTGCAACTGTCCTTGATGTTGCATGGTATGCCAATGCGCCAAAGGAAAATACAGTTTCCTTTAAAACTTTGATTCTTCAGAGGGGTTATTATATGGTTAAGCTCTCTTCGCAAGTTTCATTTGGGTGATGAAATGGCTTAAACAAAAGGGGTTTCAAGCTATCATCTCAGGACAGAGCTTCCTCTACCAGCAGATCTGGAAAGAGGAGGAGGAAATGTGGAAAAACAGCAGGGGGGAAACAAATTCATGATTTCATTCCTTTTTAATCTAAATCATATCGACAAACAGCCAATAACCACAAACATGAAGCACAAAAGAAGGAGGACCTCTTACCTAGATTTTTATAACGAAGAAATGCACGAAAAGGGTCCACAAAGCAATCGAAAGTGACAGGGAAGGTGTGCTGACAGGATCAGAGAAAAATCATGTGATTTGCATTAGTGATAATGAAAGCGCAGACACGCCTATATATAGGCGAGGTAGCAATAAATATGCCACCAACATTTTAAGCGGCGTATCAAATGAGCTGTCGACACAAAAAAACATGCGCCCTTTGGCGCACCAAAAGGCTTGTCAACACGAAGATATGTGCACCCATTGCGCGCTGAAAGTGGTGTTGACAGAGGAATATGTGCGCCTTTGGCCCACCAAAAAGAGGCACAACAAAAGGAATGTTGACAGGAAGGCGTACGCGCCTTGGCACACGCAAGAAAGAACCAACATAGAGAGGCGCACAAAAACACCTGCTAACACAAGAAAGCATGCGCCAAAGGGTTTAAAGGGGGCACATCAAAAGTTGATGTTGCATAGTCATTATATCTACCTGGCCAAAAAGACCAAAAACGACTAAGTTCGGAAAACTAAGATTTCCCGGGAAGGGATTTTGGAACGTTCTGAATGCAAGGGATCCCTGACGAGGGATCAGAACAAAATTTCAGTATGGTTATCTGTAAAATTGCCCTTGCCAATTTTACGAGATAACAACTGGCTCTTTCTGGGGACTATCCCTGAGAAAACTTGGGGGTAGAGAATCCCAGGTCTCATGTGCCTATCCATTGGGTAACAGAGTCAAAAACAAGGGCGACCGGAGGGCAAACAAAAGGGAACACACAACAAACAGAAAGCAAACACACAACTAAAGCAAATTGTACAAAGAAGAGAGCAAGCTCTACTTGAAGATCTTTAGATGCTGCCTACTATAGGGAAGTGGGAGTTCGGTTCCATCCAGATACGAGAGATAGAAACTATTCTCTCCGTTGAGCTGCTTGATCTTGAAAGGTCCTCTCCATAGGGAATCAAACTTTCTATGCATGCCTTTTGGCTCTCTTCACTTGTCCCATAGAAGGACGAGGTATCCCACCTGGAAATTCCTTTACTTAGCTCTTTTATCGAACAGCCTCTTGACTTGACTCTGATGTTTCATGATCTTTTCGATCACTCTTACTCTCTTTTCTTATAGCTCTATCAAATACATGATTCTCTTTTCAAGAGAATTTTGGAAAGTTTCATCTTCAATAGCTTGTGCCAAGCACAGAGCAGGGATTTCAGTGGAAATGGGAAGCTCGGCATCAGTGCCATATAACACTTGAAAAGGTGACATACCGAGAGACCTCTTGGGAGTAATGCAATCTGCCCACAAAGCGTCGTATAAGGACTTGTGCCACATTCATTGATTCTCATCCACCAGCTTTCGTATGATGGTCACCAAGTTTTTGTTACTGGATTCCACCTGACCATTACCCTGAGGGTAATAATCTGAGGCGTGAGCCAAAGTTATCCCATATTCATAGCAAAAACTAATAACTTCTCGTGAGGAGAAGTTAGAAGCATTATCAACAACAATCTTGTTGGGAATGCCAAACCTGACAATGATATTTTCTTTGATAAAACTGCAAACAACCTCGGAAGTGGCATGTTTGACAGGTATGGCTTCTACCCACTTGGTGAAGTAATCTATTGCTGATAGGACATAATTATGTCTGGCACTCGATTAGGGATTGAGTGCACCAATAAAATCAATTCCCCACTGCCTGAATGGTTCGTTGACAATGACCGGCCTGAGGGGAAAAGCAGCCATCTTGGGCTTGCCGACGAACTACTGGCAAGGTTCACACTTTGCTACCCAGGTAGCTGTATCTTGGAAAAGCGTTGGCCAATAGTACCTGGCTCGGATGATCTTGTGTGCTATCATAGAAGAGGAAAAATGGCCTCCACAGGCTGAATTATGAAAACTTTCAAGTAACTTCACCTGTTGTGGCTTGTCGACACACCGCAAGAAGACACCATCTATCCCGCGTTTGTATAAGCCGTCATCCCAGATAACATATTTGGCTGCTCTGAGCTTTATAGTGTGCTTCTCCTTTGTAGTTAGGTGAGCTGGACATTCACCATAGGTAAGGAAGAAAGTAATATCATAATACCACTCATCACTGGTTGCAACAAATAGGACCAGAGGCAGAGAATGGGCTTTCTCCAGCTGGCTTTGCGCTTCATTGGTACAATCATCCTTTTCCTCAGGGCTTTCTGAATCTTTGTTCTCAGCCATAAGCTGACATAGGCCCTTGCCTCTTACCAGCTTGGTTGGTTTTATATCCAGGTCGTACTCCTGGACCTTTGCAATCCAATTCCCTCGCAAGCTTCCTAACTCCTGTTGAGTTAGAATTGATTTGACTACCGTGTCAGGGACCAGCACCACCGTATGGGAATTTAAAATGTAATACCTGAAGTTTTTGACTGCTTTAACAATGGCGAAGGCATGCTTTTCCAATTGAGACATTTTTATTTCGTGAGGCTTGAGAGGAGAGCTCATGAACGCAATCGGAGATTCAACATCCTCCGAATTCTTTTGCATCAAGATGGCAGACACAGTATGCTCAGATGCATAACTATACATGATAAAATCTTTGGAGAAATCAGGACATACCAGAACTGGTGCGTGAGCAACGGAAGCTTTTATTTCTTCAAATGACCTTTTCCCTTCCTCGCTCCATCGGAAAGTTGGTGACCCCTTCATCATGTTCAATATGTGACGAGTCTTCTCAGAAAAGTCGGGAACAAAACGCCTGAGAAAGTTCACCTTTCCAAAGAAAGAATGAATGCCAGTCTTGCTTGTAGGCAGAGTAAGGCTCTGAATAGCCTTAACTCTTTCGGTATCTATCTTTGTTCCTTCTTTGCTAACAACATGCCCTAGCAACTTTCCTTCTGTGACTCCAAAAACAGACTTTTTCAGGTTCAGGGAAATCCCATGCTCTCGGCATCTGGCCAATACTTGCTCCAAATGATCACAATGATCATTTCGTTGTTTAGAGAACACAGTTAAGTCATCTAGATAAACCAAAATGACCTTCCCCATCATACCTTTGAATGCCAGGTCCATGGCCCACTGAAAAGTGGCGCCAGCATTGGTTAGGCCAAAAGGCATCCTGCTATAGGCAAACGTACCCCAGGGAGTAGTGAATGTTGTTTTAAATTGATCTTCAGGTGAGACTTCAATCTGATTGTAGCCTGAAAAACCATCAAGCATGGACAACATTTCTGATCCAGTTACTGCTTGCAGAACTTGATCCATTATAGGAAGTGGGTAGTTGTCTTTCAAGGAAGCCTGATTCAGATTTTGAAAATCTACGCATATGCGTATTTCACCGTTCTTCTTGCGCACTGGCACAATGTTTGCTACCCAAGTGCTGTGATGGATAGGAAAAATGATTCTCGCATCCAGCATTTTCTGAATTTCAGCCTGGATAGTACCTGAGATCTTAGGATTATAATGCCTCTGCTTCTGGCGAAAGGCTTTAACGTCTTCTTTCAACGGGATGTCATGCTGGACGTCCTTTGGCTTAAAAGACTTTAGATCGGCATAGGACCATGCCAATACATCCATGTATTTCTTTCAGCAACTTGAAAAACTTCCACTTCTCTTCAGGCGTGCAACATTTTCCAATGTTCACAAACTGCGGGTGTTCTACCGAACCTAAATTGACCGGTTCAGTTTCTGGGGATGAGTCAGGATCATCTCGCCTCTTTTTTTTCACAAAACGATCATGCCTGTCGAACAACCATTCCAGAGAAACCAGGCCCTTTGGAATTTTATTTCCTTTGAGCTGACATATGCCGTCGTTCCCTTCGGATTCATCGTCTTGATCGGTGACTGATTCACGACAAGTGGAAGTAGATCCTTCAAAGTGCAATTCCTTAAAATTTTCCACCTTCTCTAGAAAGGCAATGAGTTGATTGTCATCGTTGAACACTTGCCAATGCTGAGAATTGTCTGGCACGCTTGGGCGGAAAACCACCTCAATGGTGTATTTGTTTGTTTTCAAACCTAGGTGAGGGAGCATGAGGGACGCTGAAATGGCCAATGAATCAGCCATGTCATTTTGAGCTCTTGGAATGGATTCTATTGAAAAAGCATCAAACTCTTCAATGTTGTCCCACACTGCATTACGGTAGTGCCTGAGCCTCTCATTCTTCACTTGATATATTCTTTTAACTTGATTCACGACTAGCTCTGCATCACCTTGTACTTTAAGATTTTTGATCCCTCTCTCTCTTGCTGCCTGCATGCCGAGTAACAAAGATTCATACTCAGCGGTATTATTTGTGTTGAAAAACTGCAACTTGAAAGAGAGGGGAATAATTTCTTCCTCGGGAGATATTAGCACGGCTCCGGCGCCACATCCACTGGTTGCGCAGCTGCCATCGAACTGCAAAGTCCAGATCTTATTAAGATCTTCTTCTTAGACAAGAACAACCATTTTGTCAGACTTGGTAGACAAGAAATAGTTCCCCATCCCTGATGATTCAAAAATAATTTGAGCTTTGGGGTCCTTAGAGTTAGTAACCAAGTATTTCTTTTGTGATTCTGGCTCCAAAGTCTGCATTACACCTTTGATGGGGATTCTAGCTTTAGACCAGTCCATATGAATTTCCCCACCAACTTCGCTGCAAAAACTTCTTCCCAGCAAAATTCCGTAGGCTGCTGGAATGTCAGCAACGAGGACGGTCATCTTTACTCTCTTTATCTGGGAACGCTGCAAATGCGAACTGTGCGTCTTTGATTTGGCCAATCAACGGAACCTGCTTAGTTTCCAAGGAATAACATCTGCCAAAAGGCTTGGTAAGGGTGAGGCCCAAAGCGTGGGTGACTTTTCCGGCATGACGTTATCAGAAGCTCCCGAATCAATTATGCAATTACTTAGCTTGTGGCCATTGATTAGGAGGGAGAGATAGAAGGGCTCTATCTTGCCTGATGCAGATGTTGAAGCAACATTTATGCAAGATTCAGGAGGAGTGGAAAGGATTCCTTTTGGGGAAACCTGATTAGATATGACAGCTTGACTTTGAATATACTTGGTCAATCTCACAAGCTGTTCGGGATTTGACTGAAGATACTCGGCTTCAGACATTTGGATCTTGGTTTTTTTAGCATGATCTATGATATCAAATGTGGCCAAGAGTTGCACTAGTTAAGGAATGAGTCCCTCACTTCATGATGGTGGAGTAGGATTACTGGTCTTGATAGGAATATGAGAGGGCTGATTTGGAGGAGAGATGGGGGGAAAAGATTTCCTTGTAAAAGACTTAACAGGGAGTTGAGTAGGAAGAGGATTACCTCTTTTAGCAATGGTTGGAGGCGCGTTTGACACGGCCTTCTCCTTCTACACATGGGCAGCGACCTCTGCTTCTTTTCCTTGCGAGCGGGTAAAAATAACATATGATTGTCCGCTTGCATAGCCCTGGGTACCCTCCTCTTCATCAGATTCTTCCTCATCAAATTCCATATACCCGATAGTAGAGTCGCCAGTCGGCTCACCGACGTCTTGATCATCTTCGCCCTGAGATGAAGGTTCTTCATAATCTTGTTCCTCTTCTTCGATTTCGGCTAGAGCGTTGACCGGAGGAGCCTCAAGCGCCAACCGCGGAGCAGTTGCGGGTAAGCGCGGCCTTTGAGGAACATTGTTGGAAATGAAGTTCCTCCATGGAATATCCCGGTATGAGGAACTGGGAGAAGCTTGGGCCAACTACTTCTTTAATGCAAGTAAGTCGTTCGCCATCTTTTGAAATACCGGATCAGACGAAGTAGTGGGAGAAGGGTCTGAAGATTTAGGCTTGGATGATTCCTTTTTCAATTCGCCAGATATTATCAAATTATCTTCTATTCGAATGGCAGCGGCCTGGGTGAGAATCAAGGTAGCCACTCGCTCTTGAAGGAGTAAGAAACTTACTTTCGAGCTCATAGCGTTCACGAAGAAACACTTCTGATTTTCCGGTGTTGGAAGCATGGCAACAGGGACACGGTTGATTAATGCATTGAACCTGGCGATAAAATCACGCATGGTCTCATTGGCCTCCTTCTTCAGGTGAGTGATCTGTGATAATAATGCAAATGCATCTTCTGAAGGCTTGTACCTGTCTTCAAAAGCATCCCGCAAGGTGGCCCAACTGGTAATAGATCCGGCCGGCAAATGCTGAAACCATTCAGCTGCAGGTCCTTGTAGAGTTTCCAGAAAAAGGTGAACCGACACATCTTCATGAGTTACATCCAGAATACTGCATGACATGATGAATGCAGATATGTGTGAATCCATGCTTTGGTTTCCACTCCCGTCGAATTTGGGAAAATTCTTTCGGTTTCCATGAGGGAGCACGTGAACAGGATGTGGTAATGCGAGAGGACCCATAGCATTTCCCCATGGCACCGCCATCTGGACAGCTGGAAAAAGAACACGGGCTGGAAGCACAGTTCCACTGAGTAGCAAGGCACTACAAAGGGATGTGGAGGCTCCTTGTGAAAACCGGTTCTTCCGCGGAGGTGAGGTGCTTCTGGCTGACCGATCAGCTGAACTTAGTGTTGAAAAGCGTGCCGGTGTTACACTGAAATTGTGCCTCTGAAGCAGATCGAAAGTAGGATCGACTTCTCCACGAGCTCGCCTGCTACGGGTAAATGGCTCACCTGCCAGCGTACCTTCCAGATCTGCAATGTTGCCGAGCAGATTTAAAATTTATTTTTGGTTGTACTTGCTGATTTTCTGGCTTTTCTGACAAAAACCAGCAGCATGTACTTTTCTAAATATTTAAAAACTATCCTCTTCTAAAAACCGTTTGCGGTTAATGACAAATAACAGCGAGGATAAAATGACAGTGAAGATTAGCAAGCTGATTTTCAGATCTAAATTTGACTTTTTCAAAGAGTTTGAAATTTTTGGTAAACAGTCAAAAACTCAGATCTACGGCAAAATACAGGTTTTTATAAAAACTCAGCGAACTAAAGATCTTCAGCTAGGCCAGATCTATGGATCTCAGAAGAAAATTTTCAATTCGGGTTACTTTTGCAAAATTTTGGATTTTTGACAAAAAGTTAAAGTTTGCAAACAGATAGTGATTTTTCTGATTTTTTAGATTTTCTATCCTACCACTATCATAGATCTGATAGATCTGTTCGTTCCCCAGCGGAGTCGCCAAAAACTGTTGGTCTGAAAATCTGTCGCTTGGGCAGATCTATGGATAGACGAGCCAACAGTGTGCAGGGCATAGCCCCTCTTTGAGTCAGCAAAGCGAAACTGGTTTATTGCTATTCTACCAGCAGGAATCTGTGCAAGTCTCACAATATTCTGCCTTCGGGGGTTTGGGATCTCATCCCAGTAGGATGTTTCCGACTGCGAAAAGAAAGGAATGAAAGAGAGGATGGAGAAAGATCAGATCCGAAGAAAGAAAAGAAATGAATTCCAAAGCAGAAAGGTCAGAGGGTTTATGTTTTGGGATTGGTAGTAAACAGAGCCAAACCTACTTGCATAAACGAGCAAAGCAATACTGATGAATAAATGACAATAAAACAGAAGTAGATCCAACAGAACAAGCACACAGATCTAACGTAAGAAAGATCCAATGCAAATAACACACGTATTCAGCACAAAGACTAAATATTGTATTAATAATTCTTTCTGTTACAAAAAGCTCAAAGTCTTTTCTCCTCACTTCTATTTTTCATCTGAAAGATATTCACTCATGCCCAATACAACAAGTATTGGGGTATTTATAGAAGAAGGAGAGAAAAGAAGGCAAAAAGGAGCCAACCACCTATTTACAAAGATATTTACAAAATATCTACAAGGATATACAAAATATCTCAAAGTCATGTTGACTTTTGACAACTTGATGGATGACATCATCCCATGGTGCAACATGGATGATGTCATCATTTGTGCCAACATACTCCAGATATTCACAAAAAGAAAGTCGAAGAAGAGAGAGAAGAAGAAGAAAGAGAAGCTATTCATCGTCGTCATCCTGCGGCCGAAAGGGGGTAGCCTGCTTTTGCTGCTGCTCAGGTGACGAGATGTGGAATTGAGCGCGGTATTCCATGAACTTGCTGATCATGGGCCCTAGTTGATCCTGGGAAGGATCCTTGTGTCGCTCACTGATCGCCTCGCAAGTCTCCCGCTCGTCTATGAGCTTCTCTGGGAGTTTGGAATATTCTTTCTCTGCTTCTATGAGGAACCCGATGAAGTCCCGACAGGCCAGCAGGTTATTGATGGACTCCGCGTCAAAAGTGACCTCTGGCCCCAGCCCTTGTGAAACGATCTCCTTGAAGATCTGGATGGTTTCATCAACTTTTCTTAAGGCGAAGGAAGGAGTAAGCAACCCTGGTGACATGTTGAGAACGATTTGTTCCATTTGGTGCATCGCGTCCAGGGCTTCTTCCTTTACCTTATCGATCTTTTCAAGGACAAATTCCAGTTGATCCACCCGGTAGTCCAGGGTTGAAATGACTTTATTGAGGGCCCTGGGATGACCGAAGACGCCGAACTTGACCAGATCTTCGACTGAACAGTCGAACATTTGTTGAAAGGTCTCATGCTGCAGCCTAGCATGGTCCAGCTCTTCTGATATGGGTCCTGCTAACGCTTGGAGCTCTTTATTCACCTTGTTGATGTTCAGATACAAATCAGAGAACTTGGCGATTACTCGTTCACTGTCCTTGAGGATTTGGCTCCTCCAAGCTGAAACTGCCATGCCCTGCTCGCCGATTTTTGCATATTCATTAATTTTATCCTGGCTCAGAGGCTCAGGAGTCTCGGCGGCAGTTGTGGGAGGTGCACTGCCCATCTTCTGTAAGGCTTGGAGCAGATGTTTATTTTTCTCTTTCAATAGCCTTTTCTCTTCTTTTGTTTCTTGAAGCTTCTTGCAGAGGGCGTCAACTGCAGATAGGGCCTCTCCCTGAAGGCTTTCAGAAGACGTCCCCATTGTGACTTGGGTCACTGTATAATCTGTCGGAGACAGATCCTTTTTATCCTTGAGGGGATTGGGGTATGCGATCTCCATTACCCTCTCTCCCGAAGCACTCTGAGAGAAGCGTGTGACGGGCTTCTGCTTCTTTGCCCCTTTGGACGGGATTACGGAAAAGTCCATCGGAGCGATGGGAACTTTCCTTTTCTGCTGACTTAAGTGCTGGGAGATCCAGGCTGGACTTATGGGAGAAGGGCCAGAAACAGAGAAGGGGGCAGCTGCAGTAGTAGAAGGGAAAAACGTGGAGACACTTGGAGGCGGCATCGAGAGGGAGGCCGAAGAAGTGCTCACGGGAGGAAGAGATACTGCAGGAGAGGAAGACATAGGAAGGGAAGGGAGCTCAGAGATGAGAGAAGAAATGGAGGGGGACAGGTCCGCGAGAGAAGAGAAGATGGACGAAGAAGCGGGAGGAATGGTAGAAGAAGGGGGAGAGGACACGACCAAAGGAATGGTCGCTTGAGTCACTCGAGGAGGGGAAGGAGGAGAAGAAGAAGGGACAGAAGGGACCTCGGTTGTTGCAGCAGTGGCGACATCCTGAGTGGATGGGCCTATTGGAACATCTTCTTCCGCTTCTTTCTCTGGAGAAGCCAGAGTTACAACTTGTTCGGGTGCAGCGGAAGGAGGACTTGCAGGAGCTTCCTCTTGAGTAGTGCTGGACTCACCCTCCTTACCTTTACCCTTTGCCTTTAGGCTGCTGTTTAGATCGAGGAGGTGCGTTACCCAATGGAGAGGTTGTGAAATCAACCCCGAGGTAGATGAGTCCGTTCATTCGGCACCAATGCTCTGTTCTGCGCAGAGTTTCTTTGACCCTCTCCTCAATTGTCTGAGGTGCTTTAGTCCTATCAATTGCCGCAAAAGGCCAATCATCCCCACCTGTGTCAAGATATACTTGATCCACTTCCTCTTCGGTAGTTTGGTAGCCTTTGGGGACGATGGCTACCCCATATTGGATGATTTCTGCCAAGGCCAAACGAGAATGGTCTTTCCTCCTGAGCTCCACCTCATGATATAGGTCAATGTAGATATCCTCGATCTGAGGGACGTGGATCGGATCGAGCTTAGCCCTTGGCAGACAATTTCTCGGGTCGAAGGTAGGCCTTGCCGGGAAGTCATGTTTCAGATTTAGTAGCTCCAGCTCTGCAAACATGTCCTTTGCCTTGTGGTGAGTAAGACATGTATATCTACCCACTGTGAGGGGGAAAGGAGTTCCACCCTTCTTTCTTTTTAGGCACTTTTCATGATAAGTGATTAGCTGTCTTGACAGCTCTAGCAGAATCAACTTGGGCCCAGCATATCTTGGCAGTCTAGTTGGCTCTCCCAA
Source organism: Taxus chinensis (assembly GCA_019776745.2). NCBI lineage: Eukaryota > Viridiplantae > Streptophyta > Pinopsida > Cupressales > Taxaceae > Taxus > Taxus chinensis. The sequence goes on from CM034157.1 coordinate 32,295,568, forward strand.
GAAGTTAGCCGCTCTCAGATAAGTGAATGTGGGGAATTGGGTGAACAGGGCCCCCCATTTCTCAGTGGCTGCCACGATGCTCTTGGTCGTGCGACCGTAAGTCATATTCGGCCTCAACAGGCAGATGATGAAATAGAAAAATGCATCATTGATCTTTGTAAATTGAGGGATGCTATTCTCCAGCTTCAGCTCTGGATAGTATTCATAGATTCTAACTTGGGGCCAAACCCCACTCCGCATCAGAGCTGGATAGTCCCTTTCAGAAGCTGCAGCATAAACAACATAGGAATTCATGTAGAACCTCCCCGTTGTGGGGAATTGTTGCAGCTGCTCTGATATCGTGCTGCTTATAATTTCTGCCCATTCAAAGCGTTGATCGGGCATATTTTTGTTCATTGTTTCTAAATACCGCAGCATCCATTTGTGGAAATAGTGGGCGTCAGGAAGCCCAAAGACCCTGCTCAGGAACGTGATGGTGTCACTGAGCTCCTCCGAAAAATCACTGCGGTGAATGATTTGTGGCCAACGGGTCACTACTTTCTTGTTCTTCAGATAGACTTCATTCATCAGTTGCATGCACTGATCTTCATTGTCATCCCAGGCTTTGATACAATCCTCTCGGCTGACGGCCACAAAGTGCCGGTGATGAGGAATGCCGAGTATTATCTCAAAGTGGCGGGCAGTGAGGTTAATTATGACCTCGCCCTTCTCATTTACGACACATCTTGTGTCTTTATTGTAGCACCGGGCAACCACCATCATGAATTCATTGTTAACGGCGCTGACTGGGATTCCCCCAGCAAAGTGCAGGGCACTGCCTATCAGCTTGTCCATCCATGGACTTCTTGTGACCTTCTGAGTCCTGACCCAGAATTCCTCCATATCAATATGACCCAACTCTGAGTCTCTGATGTCCAGGTCACACTCGGCCTGGGAGTCGGGCATTCTGACCCTCTGATACTTATACTTCATTTCTTCTTCTGTGAGCTTGGCCTTGCCTTTGGATTTGGTAGGTCTCTTGCTTGATGTTGACATATGTTCTTCTGAACTTAGCTGCTGATCTGCAAGAATAAGAAGTGAAACCCAATCGAAGAAAGCCATGTCAGCTGCTTGATTTTCCATTGAAATGCTGACAGAAGAAAGAGTTAGCAATTTAAAGGCCTCGGGGCGCATGGCGCATGGATATTGCAGATTGCAGAGCTAAATAGACAAGGCGCACAGGAAAAGGGTGTTGCAAGGGTTAAATCAGCGCCAAAGGGCGCATGGCGCATAGACACTGCAGGGTGCATTCTTTGTTGCTGTAAGGACAAGTGCGCCTGCGCCATGTGTTTATTTTATAAAGGGCGCAGATTATTTTCATGTTACACGGGTACAGGGTGTGCCAAAGGGCGCAGGAATAATGCGTGTAACATCATATGTTCATGCGCCGAAGGGGAACTTGGCGCGGCGCATGGAAGGTCTGCATGACACAATGTTGTTGCGATGAGGGACGCGCCTGCGCCGTTTATAGCTTTGCACTTGGCGCATAGAAAAAGACTGCTACATGGATGCTGGGTGCGCCTAAGGGGCGCAGGAATTTATGATGTTACACTCAAGTCTGATGCGCCAAGAGGGCGCACGGAAAGCGCTTGCAGCAAGTGAGGGAAGTGCGCCATGAGGGCGCATCTTTTTATGATGTAGCAGGCAGGAAATGCGCGCCATTGGCGCGGCCTATCTTTGTGTAACAGGGGCGACAGATGCGCCAAGGGTGCAACTGTCCTTGATGTTGCATGGTATGCCAATGCGCCAAAGGAAAATACAGTTTCCTTTAAAACTTTGATTCTTCAGAGGGGTTACATATGGTTAAGCTCTCTTTGCAAGTTTCATTTGGGTGATTGAAATGGCTTAAACAAAGGGGTTTCAAGCTATCATCTCAGAACAGAGCTTCCTCTACCAGCAGATCTGGAAAGAGGAGGAGGAAATGTGGAAAAACAGCAAGGGGGGAAAAAAATTCATGATTTCATTCCTTTTTAATCTAAATCATATCCACAAACAGCCAAAAACCACAAACATGAAGCACAAAAGAAGGAGGACCTCTTACCCGGCTTTTTATAACGAAGAAATGCACGAAAGGGGTCCACAAAGCAATCGAAAGTGACAGGGCAGGTGCGCTGACAGGCTCAGAGAAAAAAAAAATAGTGATGATTGCATCGGTGACAATGACAGCGCAGACGCGCCTATATATAGGCGAGGTAGCAATAAATGCGCCACCAACCTTTTCAAGTGGCGCACCAAAAGAGCTGTCGACATGAGAAAACATGCGCCCTTTGGCGCACCAAAAGGCTTGTCAACACGAAGATATGTGCGCCTTTGCGCACCGAAAGTGGTGTTGACAGAGGAATATGTGCGCCTTTGGCGCACCAAAAAGAGGCGCAACAAATGATTTGTTGACAGGAAGGCGCACGCAGGAAAGACTCAACATAGAGAGGCGCACAAAAATGCCTGCTAACACAAGAAAGCATGCGCCAAAGGGTTTAAAGGGGGCGCATCAAAAGTTGATGTTGCATAGTCATTATATGCGCCCGGCCAAAAAGACCAAAAACGGCTAAGTTCGGAAAACTAAGATTTCCCGGGAAGGGATTTTGCAACGTTCCGAACGCAAGGGATCCCTGACGAGGGATCAGAACAAAATTTCGGTATGGTTATCTGTAAAATTGCCCTTGCCAATTTTACGGGATAAAACACCTACAACATATAAAAAATTATGCTAACAAAGTCGAAAACAACACTCTAGAATCAAATGAAATATTTTGGCATGATCTTTGCAAAAATAACGTGGTTTGCAAAAAAAAAAAAATACTGGTTAATGTAGACACCCCATTGGGGGCACTCCACCTATTGCCAATACTATCATAGCGCATCATGTTATTGTACCCCTTTCATGACTTAGCATATTACATTAAATTGATTAATCATACACATTGCACCCTATTGGATTATTTCTATAATTAGTCCTTACGAGTGTTCCCTGTGTATCACTTAGTTAATGTATCATTCTATTAATTAAATTATTAATTAATTAGTGTGCACATCCTAGCTAATTAAATGCTAGTTATCTAATTAAGAAAATACACTTATTTCCCTTGTCAACTGCACACTTAGCTTCCCAGTTAACTCCACATGGACTCCACTTCACTAGTCTAGTACATACTCAGGTTCTAGACATCTTATAAATGTGATGGCCAATTGAATTGCACATACAACCACCTTTGTGCAGATTGAACTTCTATGATTAAATCCCTTTATTACCCATAAATGGCACTGTTAACCTCCCAGAATTGCTTGCATACTGTTCTCAAGTGCTAAATATAACATGTGCATTCATCCGTTTGCTAACCAACTTCAAACCAAATTTTGCCTTATGAAATACATGGTTATCTTATCCAAAACCCTCTTGGATTATTTACCAAGTAAACTTCTAGGGTTCCAGCATTTGTATGATGAAGCTTTCCAAGACAACTTCTTTTAGCAATGGCTGCATGTCTCTTATCATTGGAGATCATTCAAGATGCACCCCTAAAGAGGGGGGGCATCATTTGGGGGTTTTTTCATACTAATATAGAGATTTTACACTGAAACAGTTCATTTTTACATAGTGAGTGGGTTTAGACAAGTCTATAAACCCCATACACAAGGGAGGTTATAGCACTTGGATGTTCTTATCATTTCCATTAGGAATTGTTTTCCATTACATTCGTTGGTGGCACACCCAGTGGGACTTGTACCCCTCTATACTTTCATTTATGTTTCATTTGTTATTCCTTTGTTTCACCTAATAAATTTCTGATTTGTGTGTAACTTTCACAAGATATGTTCACACACATGTTCTAGAGAAGCACGAATTAGATATGTAAAATTCACATAAAAACTTTTATTTATCCTTCTTTTACTTGTTTAGCCAAGTTTAACATGAGTTTGACCAAGGTTTTTTTTGGATAGCATATCAATTCTAGTCTCTTAAAATCGACATGGATCAAATGCAAATGTAATACATTGTACACTTGTTTTTTCATGTATTTTTCATATATTGTTGTTGTTGTTGTCAGATACATGGGATTTGTCCAGATTTGGGATCATTTAACATTTATTCTTTTGATACAAATTGGAGGTACTCACTGATCATTATCTACTTATAGGTCCGGTACTATGAAAAACATAAAAGAAAAAGTTATATTTTTATTAGCAAAAACAATCATATTTTAGACAACACATGAATTAGTAACCTTGTTTTTTCACTACACACTATGACAACTACACACTAGGTTTCTACCCTAGGTCCCCCACTCCCCTCCCCATTTGCATCTTGGTGAGATGCCTCACCGAGAAACTCCACGCTCCATCTGCCCTGAGTCATTCCCCCAAACTTGTTGTCTAGTCCCCCCTCTCCATGTGAATATCCTTGAATGCCCTGCCCAATGGACCTAGCAATTTTTACCCCTCCCCTTAGGATCTAGCTCCTAACCCACAGACAGTCGGCTCGACAAGTTGTACTCATCAAGATAACTCCCATTTACCCCCCTCCCTGCTACCCTAGAATCATGACTACCACTTAGAAGGTTCCTGACCCCTCACGAACCCTCACTCATGTACCCCCATCTTTTGGTCGTGACTCAGATAAGCTTTTATTTCATCAAACCTCCACATTTAACTACACCCTGCCCCACCTCACACTGATTCCAACACAACACTCCTACGTCCACACCATGACTCAACTGGGGCACCCAGGGTAGTACTAGCGCATCCATGGGTGCCTTGGTCCCACTTTGGGCATCCCAATCCTTTTTCTACTGTGGCCTCCACTTACGAGCATCATTGATACTCACACTTTATTTATCCTTATATTTTTCCTAATCATGGGAAGTGTCCATTGCTATTTGCAACAAAGGAAATTAGTACCGAGATTGTTCTCAATATATACTTAAGTAATGAGACCGTAACTGAGGGACCTAGGATCATTCTACTACTATCACTAATCTAGAGCTAAATGGAATCTGATTGACAATTGAAAAGACATAGCTAAATACATCAAATCACAAGGTACTTAAAATATATGCAAACTGCATAGGGGATAATTCTAAACCAATGCATGTATACATGAAATGAAATTTGATACATTTAGCTAAATCATCCCTATTTCACATAGTGCGACTGACACAAGAGCACCTAGGGCATGACATACACACACTCACTAGAATTACATTTAGGTCTGAAATGTAGTGCAAAGCTCAGATTAGTAAGGCTGTTGTTATGGTAGATGATGTTAGTCTGATTCATTCATTATGAATATTAATTTTTAGGGTTTTAATACTCCTTATTATCTTCTTGTAGTTATCCACATCAACTTCGATTATATGCAGAGCATATAGCCTGGGACAACAAACTAGGATGAGGACTAATTATTAGAAAGGGTTTCAAATCACCTACTTAACCCTAGATGAGACCTAGTAACAACAACTAGTTGTTCTATAGAATTACAATCATGGAAGGATTGATATACCAGAGCACCTGTTTGGATTAAACTAATCTTATTAACTAAAGCACCTGAGGTCCATAATTGGATCCTCTAGATCCAGTCTTTACAGGACCTATTAATTAATTACATTACGTTAGTTAATTAACTCTTCTATCCAACAATGACACCAATTAACGACCTTCCATTAATCATCTCCCCTTTCTATCTAGATTAATTAATTATTTATAATTAATTAAGCTCCCCTTTCTATCTAGATTAATTAATTATTTCTAATTAATTAATACCCCTTTCTATCTATATTAATTAATTATTCTTAATTAATTAATTCTCTCTTCTATTTAATCAATAAATCATCATTTATTTGATTAAAATCCTCTCATAACATAAATCATACTAACTATTCCTCTAAAACACTTCTATAAGCTTGCACACCTATTAATTAATCACTTTGGTTAATTAATAAACCCCCTCAATCCCCATGAGTCACTAGAGGACAAACTAAACTCTCCTAAGGTTAACTCAACCCTCCCTAAACCTTCCTTATCCACAACTAACCCAACCTCTCTATTATCCCACATGTAAAGGGATGTAGAGATTCTTTTATCCATTGGGCTATATAAAGAGCCCTCCTCCTACCTTTCTTCTTACACCTAAATGAGCATAGAGCCTAAGCTATAGCCATTTTATCATCTTAGAGCATTCTCCATTAGAGTGGAGCTAAGCATCATCCCTTTGCATTCAATCATCCAAGCTATTTTGTGAAGATCAATGGAGTTAATCAAGAAAGGCCTTGTTGCCATGACTTGATGAACCTCCATCCTCAAGCCTCTTGGATCAAGCAACAAATATCAACCCTTTGATAGCTAAAGGATCTACCTAGGTCCATTTCATTGATTTAGCTTTCTAAAGAGTAGAGTAATAAGTATTAGCATGTTAGCTTGAGGTTTATTTTCAAATTTCTAATGCATAGTGTTGATGTTTATTACTTGTTTAGCTCTTAGCATGATGGTGCATAGATGTTAGTTTAGCATTGTTTTGAAGCTACTAGGTGTTAGTTTCAATTTCACTAACATGGCTAACTAATTCTTGCACACATTTGGCATGCCCGGTGGGACCGATCCTTAGTCCCTTAGCATTATAGTTCAAATTTTGTTGTTATTTCAACATTTGGCTAACCCTTAATATGCACATGTGTGAAATGATGTTAAAATTCTTATGATTTTTCTAACCTTACATGTGTTGAGTCTTATTTAGAGGTTTAATTTTGATGGGTTATTGTCAATTTTGAGCTAACATGTTAAAATTTGGAGCTTTTTGAACTTGTTTATGTCATTGGGTCATATTTTGACGTCATCACCAGGTACAATTTTTACAGGGGGTGCGCAGGTATACAAAACCACTACAAGGCACACAAAACCACGTGCACAGGCACTAATCTTGATGTGCACACACACTGTTGTAGTAATGTACCTTGCTTCTGTCAGAAACCTGTCAAGCTAGTGTAGACACCCTAAAGGTAGTGCATACACCATTCTGCTAGCACACACACTCTATGTTTGTATTAGTGGCACATGCACCCTTTTTCTAGCACAACATCTCTCTTAATGGTGCACATGCACTGTCATAGCTTTTTGTACCTTCTATTTTCACTTCCTGTGTGCAAGCATTTATCCTCTAGTGCAGATGCACTTATGCTAGTGTAGACATCTCTCGGGTAACACAAGCACTCTACAGACCCACCAAGTTTACACAGAGGAGCGCAGGCACCATAACCCACTCACACACACCATAACCTATGTGTAGGTACCTCAGTCCAAACTTGCATATCAATTATGTGTTTAAAAGGTTTGTGTCATTAAATACTAACATCATTGCAGGTTTAATCTGATTAATTTTTATTTTGCAGGGTATGTTTACATGCTTTTGTTTAAATTGTAATAAACTTGGATAAACCTTGCATGCTTAATCATAAGAGTAAGGTCGTGTATGCTCTTCCCTCGCATCTTTTGGGGTGATCTTGGGAATCATAAATGATTTTTATCTCTTTCATTGCTTTGAAAAATGTTTAGAATGTCCAAATTGGGTCAAGATGTATGTATTTTACGTTTGAATTAAGTATTTTCCATTTGTTGGTTTCTTAATTGGATTTTGTGTCATGTATGCTCTTCTCTTGCATCCTAGGATGATCTTGAGAATCAGAAATGATGTTTTTCCTCTTTATGTGTATGGAAAATTACTAATCCATTGTGCAGAACCAAAAAAACTTGTCAAAGAAAGGAGGAGTCAAGACAAAACAAAACTACTAATACAGTTTTTGTGCAGGTTGCCAAAAGGTGTTCAAGAAAACCACATTAAATTAAACAAGATAAAAAACACACCACAAACATCACACTATATTTGTAGGTTTTGGAAAAGGGTACATCCCTATCTTCTCAACTAGAACATAACCCCTTTGGCATAATGTCTTAAGCTACAACAATGGGGGTGGTTCTAGGAACCCTAAAGTAGTCCACACAAGAGGGAACCTTGTGGATGAAATGGGAAGTGCTTTGCACAACCTACTTGACTAGTTTTACCATTTGTGAGATTTAGCATCAAATTTATCTGTATCATGACCCCAGTGAGAGTACACGATGGATGCATTTATTTCCCACTGTACTTGAAGGGGGTAAAGTAAAGCCGAGATACTCTAAGAATTAGTCAGTGTGAATTTTCTTGGAAAATTGAGCTTGCATCTAGATAACTTGTGACACCTAGTTGAGTGAACCACCTAGGAAGCTATCTTTGACCAGGAGCCAACTTTGACCATATCAAAACCAATTTGAGTTGAGATCCATTATTCATCATGAAACGTGTGAAGTGTTACTTTTTCTTAGTTTTTCACTTGCCCTAAGGTGAGGTGAAACTCTGCCGAAGTGAGGCCAACATTTTTCACCCCCAATTGATCTACTTCCTTCACTTTATTTTGACACTTTGTTGATTAGAAGAAGAGTGACTACCCTTGTGTTGCTAATTGATTGTATTCACCACTTTTGTGTCCATTTACGCTCATCCATGTTTGTGGCTGAGTTTGTTAAACATCTAAAGTGTGTGGAGACATTTTCATATCATTGGTATAGCCTTTTTTATCTTGATACCCAAGTCAATATCATCATCGTAGTTAGGCTTGATTCATCACCTTGACTCTCCTTTGAATGGTTATCTTGTTTATATCGTGTCACTAAAATTTTGGTATTTACGTCTTGTTTCTTGTAAACTTGACCTAAATATCTATATTGTGATGTTACGCTATATACACTTTAACAATTCCTAGGTATACTCTAGCTTTAGTTTGATTTCAATTACTACCTCGATTTTGAAAAGTGTTGAGTGTTACCACTTGTGCGTGTTATATCAATATCATCTTGATACTAATACCTTACTTTCTCGCAAAGTTTGGTTAACATATCTTGGTGGAATTTTTGTGTCACTCACAATCGTAACTGCCACTTTTTGGAATATAGGTCTTGATTGGATTTGGGCTTGCTTTTAGTATACTTTATTTGGAGATCATGTTAACTCCTTGTTATTACTTACACCTTGTTCATTTCTTTGAACTCAACATAAGTAGTGACATTTTGTTAATCATCTTAAAACACCAACTACCTTTTTGGAAATAGACTTAGGAAGTACATCATTTGATTGATTGGTCTAGAACTAAACATTGTGTGATTGTATCTTGTTTGTCACTATTGACTTATTCATTTAGAGCAATCACTTTTCCACATTGATCCTTTGACATTCATTATAACTCTTGAACTATTGACATTCTTTTTGTATTTCACTTAGGCTTAATCAATACCTTTTGAACACATTCAAAACACCTTAGTGAAACTCTCATACATCATGGCCCCTAAAACAAGATTAGGAGCCAAAAAGTAGGCATTTGAAACAAGACAAACAAAAACTTGGGAAACTTCAAACAAACAAGGGTTGAATCCCTTTATTGGCCATGATCTTGGGACTTTATTTTCCATGGAGAAATAAGTGGAGGAAATGGTAGATCATAGTGGTGATGAGTTAGGGTCACCATGCACAGAATTTTACTTTGACCCCACCTTATTAGATGAATTCCTTTATAAAAAGATCGGGTGCTAGCACGAGTGGTGGAATTAGGAGCTAGAATGCCTACAGAACATGAGACAATCCCACCAATGAATGAGGCTAATGAAGAGGAAAAACCTCTCATTAACATGGAAGATATCCTAACACATGGGCACTCTTCCATGTCCAACTTTGGAAATGATAATATGGTGGTTATAAAATTCCCTTCATCAAGATGTCACATAGAGTTAGATTAGAACATGAAAATGAAGAACAACCTCCATGCCAATGAAGAAGAAGAAGAACCTCTTGAGGGAGAAGTCACTATTTAACAACAAATCCAAAACCTTAGTCAACAATTAGCTTTACTAATATCTCTTGTATAAAAATAAACAAACAAAAATGTGCATAAGATGAAGCCTAAGGTTAAAGCTAGTGAACTTCACATGGAAAACCAAGAAGGAGAAAATACAGAATACATTCGTGTATATATCCCTGATTCTCCTACTAAAGAGTAATTACTTACACAAGAAATTCAATCCATGAAAGAAACACTTACAAGCCTTCAAGAAAGTAATGTTGGGAATAACAAAAAGTACCAATATGAAGAGTTGTGCCCCCATCCATTTGATAAAGCTATGACGCTTCAACCCTTTCCTAAGAAGTTTGACATGCCAAATTTGACAAATACAGAGGGAAAGGTGACCCGTGAGATCATGTGAAATATTTTTACATGGCATGCCAAGAAGTGGCATATAGCGACAATTACCTCATATGACTCTTTCTGAAGAGTCTAGGGGGACAAGCCTTGGAATGGTTCACTCGTTTACCTCGTGGGTCTATCTTCACGTGGCTTGAACTAGTAGAAAGGTTTATTTGACATTTCTCATACAACATAGAAAGTGACATAACTATGGCGGACTTGTGTGGAACTAAACAACTTCCCAATGAAACATTTTCTAGCTTCTTGCAAAGATGGCCTGGGATAGCTAGCCACTTCCCTTGCACATTTCCTAAAAAACAACTTGTGAGCATATTCATGTGCCTAATCTAAACTGAGACATCAATTTTCATTTGCAAATGCATTGTGTTCATACCTTTCAGGAAGTCATTGAAAAGGGCATACAAATATAAAAATCTCATTACAAATGGAACAATCAAATTACCTTCTACAGATAATCAAAATGTCAAACCAATGGAAAATCCAAATATCTTAAAAAAAAAGAACTTGGTGGGAGACAAAATCACAGATTCTAAATGAGTATGAATAGTTCAAGTTGGTTAACCTTTTAAATTTACCAAAGGACCTATTCAACCACCACCTAAATGTAGAGCGTTCAGTCCTCTTAATGAGTCTTTATTTGCAATATTGAAGCAATTGGATGCAGTCCACATGGTAACTTATCCTAAAATGAAACCTTGTGATGAAAATTCTCCTAAACCATCATGGTATAAAGAGAATGAATATTGTGAGTTTCATCCTATAAAGGGACACAAGACAGACAAGTGCCTATGAATTTTCCACTACATCCAAGATCTCATTGAAAATGAAGAGATAGAAGTTGATACCCCAGAGAGAAATTAAATGTCAAAAGAAAAGATGGGGATATTCAAAGAAACATTCCCTAAACATGGAAAATCAGATGAGAAAAGGCCAGATCAAGGAGATTCATCCCAAATTTAAAATCTGTAAACTATCTATACACCAAAAGTGGAAATAATCATTATGACTCACTCATTAGATGTTTCCACTCTTCTAATGAACATGTGAATACCATTAGGATCAAGGGAAAGGATTACACTGTAGTAATAAGACGCGCCTATATCATGATACCAGAAACCTCTCCATTAACCCTGCAAGATGGTTTGTACAACCTCTTATAACAACTTGAGAAGATATCTACCAAGATTTCAATCTTATATCTTCTTAAGATATAAAATGTACACAAGGAAATCCTATATAACAATCTCTGGGGGTCAAGAGTTCCAATGGAATTAGACCCTTCACATTTATAATTTGTGGTGGAAAACATTGCACTGATTGAACACATCTCATTTAACCACAAATAAATTCCTACTGAAGATCACATGCATAATCTTCCCATGTGTATAGAGGTATTTTTTACCCACCAGAAGATAACATAGGTGCTTGTGGATAACAGGTCAAGATTGAATATATGCACATTAAAACTAATTAAATAGTTGGGATATATAGAGGAAGATCTAGAGTCCCATATTATTACCATAACTTCTTACAACAACATGGAGTGGGAGTCAGTTAGATTAATCACACTGTCGATGGAAGTAGGACCAACCTATCACAATATAAAATTTTATGTCTTAGACTTGGAACTTCCATATATTATGCTTCTTGGCTACCCATGGATTCATGTCATGTAAGCCATACCATCAATATTTTGTCAATGCATCAAGTTAAAACATGAGGGAAAAACTGTTACAATATAAGGAGATTCAGAACCTTTCCCTCACTGCAGAGATCTCAATAGCTTTTTTGGTAAGGGTACATATGCATGTCCTTCTACTGATATAGTTTTTCCCCTTCAATTAGAAGTTATGGAATCACGGGTAGATTCATACTGCCTAAGTTCTTACTCTTGTGAAGCTTCTACATCTAATTTTCCTTTTGATTCATGGGAGATGAAATTTATAGAGTATGGTTGTGGAGAATACAATATGCAACAAGCTCTCCTAGTATCAGACCTATTTTTTTCACCTAAAACAAGAGGGGACCACCCTGAAGTTTTGTGGTGTATCTTTCAATGCCTATGGGAATATAAGGTCAGATTGAATCTAAATAAATGTGTGTTGTGAGTATTATCAGGGAAGTTACTAGGATTCATTATATCAAGGAGAGGGATTGAGGTAGACCCAGAGAAAGTCACCACCATTACTAAAATTCATCCTCCCAAGAATATCAAATAGCTACACAACTTACAAGGAAAGATACAAACCATCTGCCACTTCACTTCGTAGTTTACTGAAAAATGTCATCGAGTCACCAATCTATTTAAGAAATATATCAACTTTATTTGGGGACCAGAGCAACAGCAGGTATTCACCTTTCTTAAACTATACTTGGCCAATCCACCTGTCCTCATGCCTCCAACTCCTGGTGAGACACTTTTGATATACATTTTTGATACCCAATTTTCTATTGGTGCTTTTCTCACATAATACGACTTAAGACAAAAAGATAAATCCATGTACCATCCCATTCGTACCCTAATTTCCTATGATCTCAACTATCCTCAAATTGAAATTTTTTGTTTAGTTTTTAGTTTTACCTTCCAAAAAATTCATCATTACCTATTGAATAAAAAAACCAATCTTATATCGAAGGTTAACCCACTCAAGTACTTGTTTCCAAAACCCACCCTTACAGGTAGAATGGCTTATTATATCATTTTGTTAAGTGAATTTGACATTGAGTATGCACACCCGAAGTAAGTTAAAGGAAAAGTGCTTGACGATCAATTAGTAGAAGAACCTTTACCTAGAACAGATTCTGTAAGTCTAGATCTGATAGACACATCATTAATGTATATTGAGGAATCTGTCACATGGAAAGTACACTTTGATGGATCATTCACTTTCCATGGTTCATGGGCAGGTGTAGTGCTAATTACTCCTTCAGAAGACCCCATTTCGTAAGCTTTCCATATTAGATTTCCTTGCACAAATAACATTGTAGAATATGAGGCACTCATCACTGAGATGAAGCTAGAAATAAAATGTAATATCCACCATGTCAATGTCATTTGTAACTCATAATTTATTATCAAAAAATTCAATGACGAATACAATGTTAAGGATGAAAAGCTCATCCCCTACAAAAAATTGGTGGAAAATCTGAAAGAATACTTTATATTCATCACCTTCAAACAAATTCCAAGGGCACAAAACTGGTCCACAAATGCAATGGAAACCATGGGTTCTATGCTATGAATTCCACCAGAAATCAATGATATTCCATTCTTTGTTGAGAATCTATGTCATCCTACATACAACATGTCAGAATCTTATTTGGCATGTGAAGTTGTTGGTCCCTACTCCCCATGGTATGCACCTATCTATGACTATCTTAAAAATGGTACCTTTCCTACTGACATCTCCCGATCTGAAAAACAAAGCCTTATCCACCAAATAACACATTACACCCTCTTAGGATGTATGCTCTATCATCGTGGATATGATGGGAATTTTTTGCGTTGTATAGATGTAGTAGAGTCTGTCCAAACAATCAAGGAAGTACATGAAGGGGTGTGTGGTACCCATATAAATGGAATGGTCCTAGTGAAGAAATTGTTAAGGGTAGGCTACTACTGGCCCCTAATATGGAGACAGATTATTGTAACCCTATAAGGAAATGTGTTCTATGATAAAAAATGAAAATTTCATCCATGCGCCATCGTGACCATTGAAACCAATTACAAAACCTTGGCCATTTTCCAAATGGGGAAGGGATTTAATAAGGAAGATCACCCCTACCTCATATAATAGTCATACTCACATCATCACAACCACATAATATTTCACTAAGTGGGTAAAATTTGTTCTGTTGACCTATGTTACAGGTGCATAGATATCAAATTTTATCATGAATCGCCTCATCTTCCAGTATGGCATTCTTACTACCATAGTTAATGACAACGAAAAATCATTCAAGAATCAGATAGTGAAAGATATTTGTCATTGATTTCAAATAAGATTAAAGTGGTTGTTGGTCCTGAAATATTGGTTAAGGATGATAAGGCACATGGATGCATGGGACCTAGTTGAAGAAGGGTGCGTAGGTTGAAGGCACGCAGGGAAGGTTTTCATAGAACACACGGCGCCCATGTGCAAGGCAAGACAAGTTTCGGACTTGACTGTATTCAACATCCTAGGAAGAACACAAGAAAAGCATGATCCTTGTGGATAAGGTTCCATCCTGGAAAATGGAGGATAAAAATTGGAAGATTTTAGGCATGCAATGGAAGGTTCCAGAAGACATCATTACAAAAAGTGGAGAGCTCGGATATGAGAAGGCATGCTCCCATGGAGGACCAATTTGACACTTGGAAACTGATCTATAACTTCAGAAAGACATGGTGGTGGATGCTAAGGTTATAAATACAAGCACCCGATAGAAGAAAAAGAAGAGGGGGAAGTGAGGCAAAGTTCTATAGAAATACCATGGAGGATTCTAGGGGTTAGGGATTAGGAAAATATCAAAATCATGGCACATTTAGAGGGATGGGTGTACATTCCTTTTTGTAATGTGATGAACATAGTGTAGTTATGATGCATGACTTGGATCTACATGGTTATATGAGGATCTGTTATGACCTCAAGGGATGTAATGTGGTTATTGAATCTATTAATATGAATACAAGGCTCTGTTATAAATCATATATGTGTTTAGGAGTATAATACTTATGCATTTCCTTTCTATATGAACCATTTCCATATACTTCTTGGTATTTCTCTTTTCTGGATGTAATGAGATGACAACTCATTCTCAATTCTTAGAATGGTGCATGGTTCTTTTTTACTCATTTCTATTTGAATATCTATTATAAGATGATGCATTCTCACAAGATTAAAATAAAGGAGAGACCCAATGCCTGTGTGTGCCTCGGGTGAGTGCCCAGTGCCCGTTAGGTGATAGGTTGGTGTGCATGGGATTAGACTATTGGTCTAAGGGTATTAAATATGAATACATCTTGGTTCTGTATTCGGGACCCTCTTTTCAAATTTGTTGTGAGAAATGGAATGCATATTTGTCTATGTGATGCGTGATGACAGAGTTTTAAAGCATGGTTCAAGAGCACAAAGGACAAGTTTTCTTAAAGATTCAGCACTAGATCTTAGTTTGATGTGCATATATGGGTAGAAGAGAACCTATACCATGAGCTGTATGATACATTATTTTAATGTTTCCTAGTAGAACTATATGAGTGGCTATCACCGAATACATCAAGATCAAGATGGTACTATAGAGCGTATTGACCCAAGATGACTATCAGAGGTTATAGGATGCAGATCTAAATTGGATACATGATGT
This sequence comes from Taxus chinensis, assembly GCA_019776745.2. Taxonomy (NCBI): domain Eukaryota; kingdom Viridiplantae; phylum Streptophyta; class Pinopsida; order Cupressales; family Taxaceae; genus Taxus; species Taxus chinensis. The sequence goes on from CM034157.1 coordinate 32,311,230, forward strand.
TTATCACTGGTGGAAGAGAGTTCTAACCAGCTATACCCTTGAATATGCCATTTCTACGTATTATTTCCTATAATTTTTTGAGTTTGAGTTTCAGAGGGATCCTAGAGGATCATTTTTGTGTGTTATTCATTTGGTTATGAGGATCTTGGTCATTACTTTGAGTTTACAAGCATTTCCCATGGCTAGATAAGATTCTCTAAGTGTTGGGAGATGAAGCTAGAGTGGAGGAAGATGGCAAACATTGTGCTTGAAAAGGAAAGGGAGGAGATATGACTCAAGTATAGCAAAGCTTGTGAAAGGTAGATGACTTGAAAATGTATGGTTTCAAGTGCGATGGATCTATGGATGTAGACATTATGGGAGGGAGTTGAGGTTCACGTGGAGGATGTGGAGCTTGAGTATTTTTTGCTACCCTGTCTTGGCAAGTGCAGGAGAGAAGCCCCTTCAACTTCTAAAGATATTTTTTCACATGGAGAAAGGAGAGTTGTTGGTGTGCATCTGAACCCACCTGGAAACCCACCCCTGGCACTTGGTTTTCCAGATCAAGGGAGACAAATTTTTAACCTAGTTGGTATGAGTGGGAGTAAACAATCTATGCCCAGGAGATATAATTTATCATTTGGAACATCCATGGCTATGCAAGCCATTCTTGTATTTGGGGGAATTTTAGACAAGGTACGAGTAGGAAATGTTTGGGTATCGTGTCTAGGAGTGGTGAAGGACATACAACTAGAAGTGGGACAATATCATAGATCATCGACACGTAGTTTAGTGGGATGTTGGGAACACTAGGTGCAACCACTTCAGGTCCTTTGCCGACTACAGGAGGTGGATCTGGTGGGTCAAGAGGAACAAGACCAAGTGGATCTAGTGGATCTAGTGGAGGAGGAAACACCAAAGGGAACTAAGGCTCTGGATTAAGAGGATAGGGGACTCAACCACCTCCCTAAGTGTTTTTTGAGATGTCTTTACACTTACCAGACTATAGTGGTATTGAAGATGTTGTAGAGCATGTGCACAAGTGTGAATTACTATGGCACATGAAAGGGATCACTACCCTGGAGTAGAAGGCAAGTTAGTTTCCAACAACATTGTAAGGGCGCACACATAGTTGGTATAGGAAGTATGACCCCCATCAGATGGTGGTAGACTACACCACATTGAAGAATGCCTTCCTAGTAGAGTTCCATATCTGTGAGTTTGAGTAGAAGAGCATCATTGCTCTATAGGAGATCCATCAGGGAATGGAAAAGAGTGTGTAGGAGTATGATGCACATTTTAAAACTCTCTTGTCAAAGCTATCCTATGACATTCATCCTTCTCAACATGCTCAATAGTTTTTCAAAGGATTGATAACACCATTTAGAAGGGCTCTGTTGCACAATACTTTAACAAACCTATTCAAGGAATTGGAAGTTTCCCTGTGTGCTGAAGTTTTTGGGAGCATTGATAATGGTGTTCGTAATTTTTTGGAGGCTCAAATTGCTACAATGGATAAATATTTACAGAATTTTTCTGAAAAATCAGTGCATGAGGTTCATAGTGGACATGCAAAGGATAGTTTCCGTTAGAATTCAGTACGTGCTATGGTTATAGATCATGATATTTTCCATGGGGATCATGATGCAACTAGGTGTCCTCTACTCTAGCGTGCAATCCACAATAATGTTTCTTTCTATTGTAATATTTATACCTTTACGACCCATGATATAAAGGATTATATAATTATTGATCACATTCATGATGCTTTTGATTTGGGTGTGTGCCAGACTAGCCTTGCAAGATTTTCTAAGGATTATGACCATCATTATGAAGGGTGTATAGATAGAGGATCTCATAGAAGAGGTTTTCATGGAGGATTTCATGGTCACAAGAACCGTGGCAATGGATGAAGTGAATTCCCATAAGGAACTTGTTCTAAATGTGGATCTACAGAGCATTACAAATGCGAGTGTCATGATTTTTTACAATGCTCGTGGTATGGAAAGAAACATAAGTATGAAGAATGTCAAGAGCTCTATGATCATTTGATTCAGTAGCAATAGAAGGAAAAAGGTGCTGGAATGGTGAGTATGAAGAAGGCCAATTCAAAATAGATGCCAAGAGTGGCACATGAGTCAGGGATAGAACCTTTACTGGTGATAACATGAGCAGAGGCTATGTGTGTAAAGGATATGCCAAGACAAAGGACACTAGTTTCGAGAGAGGAAGTGGTACATGGAAAGTATTTGGACCCCGCTCATTAGAAGGGTGTGTACTAGGAGACTATGAACGTGATTCATAGTTTACAAGGGGAGATCCAATGTCTAAAGGAGAAGTCAAAATAGTTGGAGCAAAGGAAGAATACCAAGGTTCCAAAGGATGACCTGGATGAGGTCAAGGAAGTATGTAGGATGTTAAGGCAAGAGAATATTATCCCCTTGTTAGGATAATGGCTCAGAGAGAAGGTACCATGCGCTAAAGTAGAGTGCAAAAGACATGTTTTACATGTAAACCTTCCTCCTCATAGCCTTGACTATGATAATGAGATTAATTTGAATTTGGTTGTTGTTGGATGGATTCTAAGTAATATCCTCATCTACATAAGAGTTGAGGTCAATGTTCTTACCTTAGATTCTTAGAATCAAATGGGAAGGCCCACATTACAACCATCTTTGAATGTGATCTATATAGAAAAAAAGACTAAGGAAATTCCCATTGGAGTCCTGAAGGATGTAGTTATCATCATTCAACAGGACAAGTTCACTGGAGACTTTTAATTCTTGGTGCTCATCGAGGCATACAACTTTCCAATGTTACTATTGGTTACTTAAACATGCACCCACGTCTCAAATCTTGGAAGGGCCAAGGTGTTTGAGACAACAATGGAACCATCCCCGAGTTTTGGGACCTTGTGAGCTTGGGAAGGATCTCTGAAGTAGGTTGGTTCCTTTATCTATTTCTATTTCTACTACTACTCCTAGTGCTAAAAGGGGAAACTAAGCTAATAATGCAAAGGACTAGGGAAAGGAGGATAACATGGAAGGAAACTACACTAAAAGGTGATAGCACCAGAAAAGAGGGATGAACTCTATGTGTTATGAGTGAGAATGACAGGGAATGTGTGAAAGGAGGCTAGGCATGAGTAGCAAAGTGAAACACACATTGACCATATCGTTCTCATGGAACACAACTAAATATGGAACTCCAGGGGACCTGAAGTAACACAACTAGCACACAAAGTAAAAGGAAAGGCAAGAATAAGGAATGAAAACATGTTATGATAGATAATAGTCACAAAACGATGCTTCTATTACTTCTATAAATGCACAAAGTGGTTACAATGATGAAAGAGGCCGATATCCACATGCAATAGCCAAAAATAGAGGTCTACAACTCAAAATACAAAAAATATGGAGTCCTTAGCAAAATATGTAAAGATCCAGAATGTCCCAAATAACAAATGAGCCTTGTTATTACATTTATAGATGAATCCATGGAGGAAGAAGAGAAAAAGGAGGGAAAACCAAAATTTGAAGCACAACCTCCAACAAGAAGCATTCAATGCCTGCAAATCCACCTAGAGGAGGGTATATCATATCAAATCGGGTGGTTAGAGAAATCAGATCTACTCATCAATGTTCAAAAGGAATTTTTCCCATTTCTCACCTACCAAATCCACCAGAATTTGAATTTTGAATTTTTGGCACTATAGCTGATGTCAGTAGCTTTTTGAAAAGTCTAGGTATGCATCGATCTGATCTCTATATTAGAAGATACGGTTGTCAGAAGATGTCAGAGATTTCAATGCACATAAAACACATGTCACACCCGGATTTCCTGAGATGATGGCCAAATGTGTAAATAATTGTCATTTCTACCATGTGTCACTTACTAATTTGTTTCAAGGATTTAGCTCCCTATTGGCACACTTTGACTGATTGTGCATGATACACTCAAGCATGTCCAAAGATGATCTAGAACAAAAGCGTTTAAGGAAAGGGCGTGCGTGATGCATGTGGGGAAATGAGGAAATTTGGTGAGTAGAGAACGTATGGTTAAGATGCAACTATTATAAGGTAATGGGTGTGGCACACAAAGGGCTAAGGACTTAGCAGTAAGTGTGAAGCGCACTTGAAGGGAAGAAGCTGACTAGGAAGAAGTCGAATGCATAGGAGATGGCCATAAGTGAGAGATGGAAGGAGAGAACGGAAAGGGGTGCATAGGGAAACTGCGACCAAAGGAATATGCAAAGTGATCTTGAGCACACACAATATTGCAATGAATAACTTAGAGCCATAATGTGTATGAAAGTTATCCAAATCTCTAGGAGAGCTATTTAGATAATGGTTTTAAGGACTATCAAGGCCATCTACCTGCTAGATGAAAGAAATCAATAGCTTGAAGCATCCATTGGGCATGGAATCTGCTTATGTAATCATGAAACTTCCCTTGTGATCACTTAAGAGTCATTTTTGCACTCTATTCTGAATCTTACAACTGCTAAGAGAAGCTCCATACTCTAGAAGTAACAAAAGAGTGCACACAAGAAGCACGCGAGAGGAAAGAACTATGTACAAATAAACAATGTGCGCAGAGCACACTTGGAGGAATTGAAACTATTCTAATATATATAACATGATGTAGTAAACTTAATGGAAGGATTTGAGATAGATCTCGTTTACTGGGATTTACCTGCACACCTCCATCAAGATGAGTTAAATCAAATGAGTTAGCTTCTTTGTAGGAACTGATGATGTATAAGCCACTCCAAAGTGCATCAAACTTTGAATGGTTCCCTGGCTTAGCTCTTTCAGCATCCCATTTTAGAACAAGGTCCCCAATTTTGAAAGTTGGGGCCTAACCATTCTGTCAAACCATTTGTTGTTACTTGTTGATGGTGTTCTAGCTTAATCATGGCAGAATTCATGAGTTCTTCAAGGTTAACTAGCTCTGCCATTCTGATTTCTCTCTAGTATGTGCCTTCCAATTCTAGCTACTGGGAAAGCGCCAATGAATTTAGTTCTAGTGTCAAAGGAAGGGAAGCCTCCTTTCCATTGAAAAAATTGTAAGGTGGAGTCCCTATTTCCTTTTTTACTATATTTCTATCTACCTAGAGCGCGTGAAAGACCTTCATATGCCAATGTCTCTGGCTGATGTTCATTTTATACTTCATGATTCTAATCAGGTTCTTGTTTTTTGATTCTTCTAGACCATTTCCCTAGGGGTAATAGTTGGAAGAATTCTTCAGGTAAATGCCCAGATTTAGAGCCCAATCAGTGATTTTAGTACCAAGGAATTCCTTTACATTATCAGAGATAATGGTTTAAGGAATGAAAAACCTTGTGACTATACCTTCGAGAATGTCAAGGATGACTATCTCAGTTGATTCCTTAAGACCAACTACTTCTTTCCATCTGGTGAAGTAATCTGTAGCTGTCGGTACCCATTTATGTCCAGCACTTGAAGGTGGATTGATCATGCCTATGAAGTTGAGACCCCATTGGTCAAAAGGTTGATCCGTTTGGATTGGTCGAATGGGAAGCGCTACCAATCTTTTCTTTCCTGCAAAGAAAGCACATTCCTTGAATTTTGTGACTCACCTATATGCATCTACAAACAAGGTAGGCCAAAAGATACCTGCCATTATGATCTTCATTGTTGTAGTCTTGGTAGAGAAGTGTCCACCAGAGAATCCATCATGAAATTTTTTAACACTTTTTCAGTTTGCGCACTGTTGATACATCTTAACAGCACGCCATCTAGATTCCTTTTGAAGATAAGTCCATCAATCAAAACATAAGGGATAGATTGCAACCTTAGATGCATTATCTTTTCTTTGTTCAAACTGGGAGGGTACGTGCCCTTAGAAATGAATGTGATCATGTTCTTCATCTAATCGCGCGCACCAGGATCTACATTCTACTCAATTTCTACTCATGGGAGAGACTCATCTAGAAAAAATGAAACCTCGGGTTCATTCTCTGCATCCTCTATAATCTGCCTGTAGAGTGTGCTACCTCTTACCATCTTAGTGGCCTTGATAGTCACATCATACTCCATGATTTTGGTCACCCATCGTGCTATCTTCTCACTGATTTTTGCTCCCATGATGAAGTCTCTTACATAAGAGTGGGAGAATAATACCTTGATATGATTTTTGGTGAGCATACTTTTGAATTTCTTGAGTGCGCACATGATGGAAAATACTTACTTCTCCATGTGACCGTATTTGAATTCATATTCCTTCAACATCTGGCTGAAGAAGGCCACTGGTTGTTCTAGTCCTTGTTCATTTTCTTGTGTCAGGACAACAACAACACTTGCATCAGTGCCATAAGCATAAAGGATAAAATCCTTTGAGTAATCTGGATTGATGAGTGTTGGTGCACAAGAAATTTCTTGCTTGATCTTGTTGAAGCTTTCTTTTCCTTCTGTTGTCCATCTGAAGGTTGATTCTTTCTTGAGCATAAGGGTGATGGGCCAAACCAATCTTGCAAAGTTAGGGATGAAACACCTAACAAAATTGATCTTACCAAGGAAGGACTATAGGGCCTTTTTTTACACCAATAGGGAAAGGGCTAGGATAGATGAGATGTGCTCAGGATCAATCATGATGCCATCCTTTGAAACCACATGGCCCAAGAGATTTCCCTATGCCACCACAAAATTACACTTCTTGGGGTTAAGAGATACCCAAATTCTCTACATCTCTCAAATACCTTTTCCAGGTGCGCCATGTGATCCACGCTCTTCTTTGAGAAGAAAGTTATATCATCAAGGTAAACCAAGATGAACTCATTAATGTATCCTTTGAAGGTAACATCCATAGTGTGCTAAAATGTGGTGCCTACATTTGACAGACCAAAGGGAATTTTTTGATATGCATATGTTCCCCATTTGGTTGTAAATGTTGTTTTGAATTGATCCTCTTCCTTGACTAGGATCTGGTTGAAACCTGAGTACCCATCTAACATGGAGAACCTTTGTGTGCCAGCCACAGTCTATAGAATCTGCTCCATTGAAGGCAAAGGATAATGATCCTTTAAAGATGCCTTATTCAAATCTTTGAAGTCAACAAAAAATCTGATTTCACCATTCTTCTTGCATACTGGAACCATATTTGTAACCCAGGTAGAGTATTTGATAGGAAAAATAATTCTTACCTCAATGAGTTTGGATAATTCCTTCCTCATGAGGGGTTCTATCTTTGGATTGATTAGCCACTGCTTTTGTCTGATGGGCTTGATACCAAGATCAAGGTCAATAGAGTGTTGAGCAACACTTGGATCAAAACCTTTGAGGTATTCATACTCCCATGAGAAAATATCACTGTATTTTTGACAGAGAGAGATGAAGGCATGTTTTTCTTCATGTGCACAAGATCTTTTGAGTAACATCTCTCTCCCACACGTAATAATGACTGAAGAGCAGTCTTCTTGTGTGGTGTGCATGTATCTTTCTTCACCCTTGAACTCATCATCAAGGATGAACATTTTCTCTAAGGTGGTCAGCCCTTTAGGCAACTTATTTGTCTTCATCTGTATCACTTGGTCACCATAGTTGTTATGCAAGTCGGCTTGCATACTTGATGAAATTTCAGCTTCATTCTAGATAAATTGGATGATCTGCATGTCACTATCAAACACTTTCCACCTTGTGTTATTGTCTGGAATGGATGGTCTGATCACCATCTTAATGTGCTAAGTGTTTCCTTTGAAAAATTCCTCAGCATGAGAGAATTGTGAACCCAGTGTGGCCATCTGGTCAGCTTCCTTGTTCATTATGCGTGGAACCACCTACAGATTGAGGGCATCAAAGCTCTCAAGTAGGTCCCATACTCAGTATTTATAAGATTTGAGAATCTTATTCTCTGTCTGGCATTTGTTGGTGACCTAGTGTATGATCAATTTTGTGTCCCTAAAGATCTACATTGTTTTAAATTTCTTCTTTTCAGCAATGAGCAAGCCATGCACCAACGCTTCATACTCTGCCACATTATTAGAGCATGCAAACTGCAACCTGTGCATGAAGAATAATTTCTCATCCTTAGGGGAAATGAGAACCACTCCTGCTCCCACACCATTTCTGCTTCTGGATCCATCAAAGTACAACTTCCATAGACTAGTTTGAACTTTTCTTTCATGAACGCGCACAGAAGCATAGCGTCTTCTTCTAGAATGCAATAAGTACCAAGCCCAGTTTCATAGGCTTCTAATTCTTCAGCATAGGGATCAAATTTGTGATTTATTTCCACCCATTCATCAAGCACTAAGTCTAGAACAAAGGGTGGAAGAGACTACTCTTCAGGAACTAAAACTTGCTCTTCTTGGATAAGACAATTGGCTTAGAGAGGGGATGGGACATATGACTCTACATGATAGGAAAATATAGGCTCAGCTTGTATGTAAACCGGTACCATACCTTGTCTTGAGTAACATATGAGACCAATCAGAAGACAAGTAACCACCCACTTTAGCAGTAAATTCTCTAGATAAACATAGGGCAAACAAAGGAGGCAGGTCAATGATTGACACATCTTGAGTAATTGTTAGGCTTGGACATGCATGGAGGGTTAACTCAAGATCCTTGATGACTCCTAAGGTGGTAACAATTGAGCCATCAAGTTGTAGGACTCCTTTAGACAAAGGGCTATATTTCAGACCTAAGACATCAGCTATCTTCTTAGGCATAACAGAAGTACTAGCGCCTGAGTCAATCATGTAGTTATGCACTAGGTGTTTACCTATAATCAAGGACATATAGAAGGGTGGGGTTTTAACAACTTTACTTACTTGTTTCTCATCTTCTTGGCAGATTATGATAGAAGCACATGGCTTATGCATAACTAGATCAGCACACGGGAGTTGCACTAGGGCTTCATGCAATAGACTGTTGAGATGGAATGGTCAGGGCATCCCACATTGTGACATTTATGTTTGTTCTCTTCATCTTTTCAACAACGTTAAATGGAAGGCCCCCCATCTTGTGCATTTGGGGGATAACATCCCTTCTTGACTATTCAGGCACAAAAGATTGAATTTTAGTTGGAGTAGAGGATTGGCCTACTAAAGGAGAGGTGCATGTTGCTTCAGGGGAAGCTTTACATGGGGTCTCCTATATAGGGATTTGAATGCTTTTGCTGTAAGATGCCTTATCTTCTTCTTTCTTCTTCTGAGAATCTGCTTGCGTTGCTTGGATTGTAACCTGTGCACCTAACTCCAACATTCTTTTCTTGTATCTTGTGTTGTCCACAACTTGGGCACACGGTTTGTTTGCATCTTCTGCAGCTTTATTGATTGCATAGAATTCCTCCACACCAAAGAACATCAAGTTTGTCTCTGGAGGAGATTTTTTTTCCTTCTTGGTTATCTGCTTCAAGGTAACTTGTTGAAGGCTCACATTTGAAGCATTCTAGATCATGAAGGCTTGGGCACGCGTAACATTGGCATAATGATATTGACTATGAGGCATGTTGCAAGGGAAGCACCACTCTGACTCTTGTGCCAAATTGTTTTGAACTAGAACAAGCACCTGACTCGCATTGGGTGCTAGAAGAGAAGGCGTAGGAGGAACAACTTGCAAAAGAAGATGTGCATTAGGATTTCATCTATCATTCTGTCTGGTTGGGCACATATCTTTGATTTCCATATTGATTTCACTAAGGCTGATTGGTTTGGCCATGCGCCTGATTGGAATTTCCTCTATAGGATTGTACCTTTTTCTTTTCTAATGATATGACCTTGTTTGATAAATTTCTAATCAAGGCCTTCAATTCTTGATCTTCCTTTTGTTCTGATGGAGAGTAGGATGTTGAGGCAACCAGTTTCCCACTTTACTTAGGAATGGGAATAGGGGCCACAGAAGGATGGGGTGCTTGTGATGTCTCTGGGAATAAGGGCATGGGTGGTCTAGGAGCCAACTTTCCCACCTGAATGAGACTATTTTCTTCCCTTACTGCAATGCTATAAGCAGCTGGTAAAGTCCTACCTCCCATAGATTGGATCATAACTAAAATATCACTGTTGAGCACCTTTAGATAATAAAGGAAAGCATGTTGGGCTGTAGGTATTACCACAAGAGGGATTATGTCCCAAGTCTTTTGAAATTTGATGTTAAAATCAATCATTTGCTCATTGGGCACTCTCCTTGTTGTCAGTTGCTCCATCAATGATAGGTGATTTGACTTATCTTAAAAGTAATTACAAAGAGCTATTCGTAACTCATCCCAGGTGGTGATAGATCCAAGTCTAAGCCTCAGTACCAATGAAGTGCTTTACCTTTAAAAGAGGCTATAAGCAACCTAACTGCTACATCATCATGTGTGATCAAATAGAGTGAACACACACTTTCTATATCCTCGATATGCTCTTAAGGGGTGGCTTGATCCTCACCAGTAAAGTAAGGAATACTTTTGAGTGTGTCACTTGGCATATCATGCTATAGTACCAAGAGTAAGGGACTCCCTCTAGCAAAGTTTACAAAGTTTCTTAATGGAGGAGGTTGTTGATGCACCATTGTAGGGCACACAAATTATCTGTTTTGAGGAGGAGTTGAGTGGGCATGGTGCGCTGGAGATAGAGATGCACGCATGGGATTTCTTGAATGAACTCTTCTCAGGGATACCTAGAGGTAATAAAAATAATCTTCAGCTACTGCACTTCTTCTTGTGTGCACTCTTTTCATGAAAGGCACTCAATACTACTAAAAACAGAGATCTTAAAATATTGGGAGTCACCAGATGTGTTGAAATGAGCCTCCAAAGGCTAAAACACTAAGTCAACACACCAGAACTTAGAGATATGAAATTTGAGCTTTCAATGCTAGTCCCACCGGGTGTGCCAGAAACTATTGGTTTCTCAAACATGCACCCACGTCTCGAATCTCGAAAGGGACGAGGTGTTTGAGACCATAATGGAACCATCCCTAAGTTGTGGGACCTTGTGAGCTTGGGATGGATCTCTGGAGAAGGCAAGTTCCTCTATCTATTTCTACTACTACTACTACTCCTAGTTCTAAAAGGGGAAACTAAGATAATAATTCCAAGGTACTAGGGAAAGAAGGATAACATGGAAGGAAACTATACTGAAAGGAGATAGCACCAGAAAAGAGGAATGAACACTATCTATTTTGAGTGAGAATCATAGGGAAAGTGTGAAAGGAGGCTAGGCATGAGTAGCACAGTGAAACATGCATTCACAAATCGTTCTCATGGAACACAACTAAATATGGAACTATAGGGGACCTGAAGTAGCACAACTAGCACACAATGCAAAAGAAAAGGCAAGAAGAAGGAATGCAAACATGTTAGGACAGAGAATAGTCACAAAACGATGCTTCTATTACTTCCAAAAATGCACAGAGCTATTACAATGATGAAGGAGGCTGATATCCACATGCAAGAGCCAAACATAGAGGTCTGTAACTCAAAATACAAAAAATATGGAGTCCTTGGCAAAACACGTAAGGATCCAGAGTGTCCAACATAACAAATGAGCCTTGCTCTTACATTTATAGATGAATCCATGGAGGAAGAAGGGAAAAAGGAGGGAAAACTTGAATTTGAAACACAACCACCAACAAGAAGCATTCAATGCAATGAAATATGTGAAATACACTTCCCCATCTGTTTGCATGTGTTGAAGACAAAGGAGGGTGGATCATACCAAATCAGGTGGTTGTAGCAATCATATCTGCTTATCAATGTTCAGAAGGATGTTTTCCCGTTTCTCACCTACCAGATCCACTAGAATTTGAATTTTGAATTTCTAGCACTATAGCTGATGTTAGTAGCTTTCTAACAAGTCCAGGTGCATGCCAATCTAAGATTTTTAGTAGAAGATATGGTTGTCAAAAGATGTCAGATTTTTTGGTGCACGTAAAACATGTGGCATGCACGGATTGTCTGAGATGATGGCCAACTATGCAAATACTTGTCATTTCTACCATGTGTCACTTATTGATTTGTTGCAAGGATTTGGTGCCCTATTGGCGTGCTTTGAATAATTACGTGTGACACACTTAGGCATGTCCAAAGATGATCTAGCACAGAAGGGCCCAGGGAAAGGGCACACAGAGAAAATAAAGGAAGGCACATAGGGGGTGTGCACGATGCGTATGGGGAAATGAGGAAAACTGGTGAGTAGAGAATATATGGTTAAGGTGTAACTATTACAAGGTAATGGGTGTGCAACGCGAAGGGCCAAGGACTTAGCAGTAAGTGCAAGGTGTGCGGGATGTGAAGAAGCTGACTAGGAAGAAGGTGAATACGTGGGAGATGGGCATAAGGGAGAGGTGGAAGGAGAAAAAGGAAAGGGACACGTAGGGAAACTGTGACCAAAGGAATGTGCCAAGTGATCTTGAGCATGTGTAATATTGCAATGAATAACTTAGAGCTAGAATGTGTATGCAAGTTACCAAAATCGCTAGGCGAGCTATTTGGATAACAGTTACTTGGGTACCCATGGTGTTACAAGAACAATTCCTACCTGTGGTTTAACAAAGGATATATTAGATTTGAAAACAACTAAGAAAGGGTGATTATCCCTTTGACAGATGGGAAGTTAGTGCCCTATACTGAGCCCTTAGGAGAAGAAGTCCTTGACAGATTCTATGTGTGTTCCATCATAGATCCTAAGATAATTCACCCCACGGAGGGAGTCATATAGTTTGAAGATGCTTATTCATTGAGTGATACCACTAATGTGGCATGTAGAAACTAGGCACACATGACCTATGAATTGATTGGGTGATAACTGAGAGGATATGTAACAAGGGTAAAAAAGGTACACTCAGTCAAACACCTAGGAGGAAAGAAGTTTCCAAGTTACTCTAGAGGAGCATATCCTGAAATGTTCTTACAAAAAATGGAAGCTCAGTGGGGAAATGAGGATTAGAGGAGAGGAATGCTCAATTATAACCTACTTGGAATTGCAGTGCACCGGTGGGCTACACATCGGGAGAACCTCTTAGAGTGGCACAAGGTAAGAATCACATTTTCTATAAGGTTCTCGAGGAGAAACACGCCCACTAGCATATGAGACTACTATGGTAAAGAGTCCACCTCATTTCATATCCAAGTGTGTGAGAAGGCCTGGATAGGAAGTGCAAAAGCATTACTACCTTCGTTATGGGTGCATAAGTTGTATTCCACCTTATAAGGCTATGTGCACTCATGGTATGTTCTATTAGGATAAAATATTATTATTATCCTAATTAATTATGCATTGCATATTAATAAATTTATTATTTATTGTTTATATGGTTATATTTAATTATAACCATCTTATTGTTTGTATTTGAACAATATTGGAGTTGTTATATTGTTTTAACAATATAATTGTTTGATCGTATTTTTATGCTTCCCAGATGTAATATTGGAAGCTTATGTATTTAGGAATATGGTTGCACCTGTGTAACTCTGTGTCTTGTTTGCATTCATTTGTTCAATACCTATAAGTATTACAGCTCATTCATATGTAAATGGTTGATTGAGATTAATAAAGTTAATCAGGATTTTTCCCCTGTTTCTCAATTTACATTTGGTACCAGAGCGAGAATCTGGACCTGTGAGGTTGTGAAGGTGTGGAAGAGAGAGCAGCAGAGAGAGAGGAGATTGGATAGGAGTTTGCAGCAATTGAGAGCATGTGTAACCTTGTACAACCTCCCAACCCCATCCTTGCCTCCCCCACATCCTCCTACTCATTCCAGGTGTTTGGAATGCAACTATTTTTGCACTGGTGCACCAAACACCAGGAAAAAATTGTTACAAGTATTGAAAATAAAATAAAAATTATTTTTCTCCCCATTAGGGGTTTTATCTCTAATATTAGATATATATTTAGTCTCTGCTAAAACTAGCAGGCTAATGTAATTAAAGGACTGTGCTAAAAATTGGAGATTATTTTTTATCTGGAGGCCTATGTGTATGTGGAGCTTCTAACCGGATTGCTTAAATATTTTCCTCTGACCAAGATCTCCACTACCAAGTTACATTTCTCTATTTTCCATCACCTTATCTCCCTTCGATCTCCTTCTCAAATGGAAAACTGCATACAAAAACAACGATGCCATGGAGATAAAGGGAGTCATTCCACTCTCCATGCAGCAATGGCATCAACAAAAAAATATAGCGACCGAGGCATTTGTAGCAGTAAACCTAGCAACTCAACACAAACATCCCTCTCAGTGAGCTGAAAGTTTTAATCCACACCTAAATACATAGAATAGCAAAATAATTCAAAGCAAAATCAACATGGTGAGAGCTTCCACAATGACCTGCATTCAAAAACAAAGAAGAATCAACAAAACTCAAAGGAAAATACAAAAAATGGTGGAAGAGCAATCAAAACGGCAGCCAAAGGAAAATAAAGCAAAGAACAAGGAGATAAATCCATCTCAGATCCATTTTTTGTGATTTTAAAACCCTAAAACTGCCTTAAACCAACAATTGCCACTTGGAACTTTAGCCAAATCACCATTTTAAAAGGTGAGCTCAAAATTCATCTTCTTTTAATACAAGTTTGTACATTTTATCTCACAAGTGCACAAGCAGCCAAGGTGGATAGACTAAATGACTTAGAAGTGGGAGGTATAGGGTTCAAATCCCACCCCTAACTTGTCATTTTGAAATTTGGCAGAAAATTTAGTGGAACCACTAAATTTAACGAAAAATTAAAATTTAGTTATAACTAACTAAATTTAGTAGGGAAATCCCTAATTTAGGGTAAAAAAAAATTCTCCCATTCAACCTATTTTTTCATTCCAAGTAACTTTTTCCAAAGGGGGAATCCTAAAATTGCATTTTCAGCTGGTGTTTTGTAATTCTTTGCTGCATTTTGGGTCATATTGGGCTCCGGAGGCCACCAGGGCCTGCAAAACAATTTTTTTTGCCTGCCATTCAATTTTTTCCAGATTTTTGAATGTAATTGTATGCTTCAATATATTGTACTAATTTGCAGGTTGCCATAGTCAATCACAAATATTGTAACTACTCAGAAACTGGCAAGAATATTGTAATAAAAAATAGTAATAATTGGTTCTAAAACACTCACGAGATCCTAGATCTCATTCACATCATTCGGTATATACGGTGCCTCTGGGAAGTGCTTATGGGTAAAGCCGTCATGACTACTACTACACTTAACACCTAATATAGCTGCAACAATGTTGTCTGGGCATCAACCCTTTAAATCGACGGGGAGTAATAAGGTCACAGTGCACACACTATGAGCCATCCCATCCATCTGTGAATGATTGCATGACATAAATCCAGACTGAGAAATTATCCAAGTATATAGTGAAGTTACGCTCATGTATGAGGATATTTCTTTGAGCCAGTGTCAATAATCACATAGACCCCTTTCAGTACTGTCTTGGTACCACGTATTGAATTCTTTCATGTACGTTAATGCCTCTTTCACGTACCACCAGGTATATAGAAAGGGTGAGCTTCTTCCATGTACTGCCGGGTATATCAGAAGGGCACGTATATAGAAAGGTTCGGTATATCAGACTGACGGTATATAGATTGGGAGACCTTATACCTGGAGTGATAAGAGCCAAACCCTGTCAGTGATTTCTGTAAAATGGGCACCAATGCCCCCAAATTTTTTCTTCCAGATTCACAACTACTCAGAGGAAACAACTATGCTACATGGAAGACAAAAATCAAGACACAACTTGAGTTTGAAGAGATCTGACCTATTGTGACTGGTACTCTGACCAGATCAACAACTGATACAACACAACAATGGAAGTTTGATAAAGCAGATCAGAAGGCCAAACTCATCATCTTGTTTGGAGTGTCTGATGATGTGTAACCCCACATTCGAGATGCCAAAACAGCCAAAGAAGCATGGGATAAGTTGAGCACAGTATATGAGGCCAAAAACAAGAATGTTATACTGAATTTACAGAGTCAGTTACACACATTGAAGTTCAAACAGAATGAGAAAATTGAAGCTTTCTTAAGAAGAGTTGTAGAGTTGAGGGCTTCACTTCTAGCCCTAGGAGAAGTGGTCTCAGATGATGCTCTCATTCCCATTGTTCTGAGAGCACTCCCCTCTTCTTACCACATTTTTGTTACAACACTAAATGTGTCAGATACAACAGTTAGTTTTGACAAATTGGTAAACTTACTGCAACAAGAGGAAGCCATGCATAATAAGGATGATGAAGAGGAGTAGGCACTTTCTTCACATCAAAAATGGAAAGGAAAAGGTAAAGGAAAACCTAATTCCTATCAAAAGTCCCAAAATCAAAATCAGTATCAAGGGGACAAACAATAGAAGAAGCAATGTCCAATCTGCAAAAGAGGACATGACCTAAAATATTGTTGGTATAATACTTACAAGAAAGGTTCATCAAGAAACTCTGGACCTCAACAACAACAATCTCACAAGGGACATTCTAACTACAATCAAGGGTAGAAAAAGGGGAACTAGAAAAGAAGACCCCATCAGCAAGGAAATATTGCTGAGCAACAAGAACAGTCAGATAATGAAGACTACTTGTTCACTGCTCGATCAAGTGAACCATCCACGTCATCTAGTGATGTTTGGTATGTTGATTCTGGGGCCACTCGACACATGACCTGGCCACAGAGACTGGTTTATTTCAATGAGGGACACACCATCAAAAAATCATGTTTCGTTGGGAGATGATTCTTCATATACAGTTCAGGGGATTGGGAACATTTCTCTACCCCTTGGTTCACGCAACTATAGACTATCAGATGTCTTATATGTCCCTAGGTTGACAAAGAATTTTCTTTCAGTCAGTCAACTCCTTGATCACAACCTAAAAATTGACTTTGATAGTCATTCTGGTAAGAAAACGTGTTTGATTTGAGATAAATCACGAGGCTTGAAAATAGTTAAAAAAAATCCTCCAATGTGGTATGCATGTTCCAACTTGATTTTTTCCACAGAGATGATCAGGCACTTGTGGCTAAGAAATCTACCTCAGCATAGTTGTGGCATTGGAGACTTGGTCATGTAAGTTTCAAGTATCTCGAGACACTTCACCAGCATAATATGGTACATGGGCTACCATCTCTTCAGAAGGATACAGACAAGTGTCCTCACTGCCTAACAGGAAAACAACACAGAGCTTCATTCCAGAAGAGTACATATTGAGCTCATGGTAAGCTTGATCTGGTTCATACCGATCTTTGTGGTCTGATGCAACCAAGTCATTCTAGATTTTAGTACTTCATGCTATGTGTTGATGACTATTCAAGAAAAATGTGGATTTTTTGTCTTTGCAAGAAAAGTGAAGCTTTTGAAACTTTCAAGAAGTTCAAAGTAGCAGTTGAGAATGAAACTGGTTCATCACATCAGAACTCTCCACTCAGATCGAGGGGGGGAATTCACCAGTAATGAGTTCAAAGACTACCTACAAACTCATGGGATTCATCGACAAATGCCTCCTCCACACACACCGCAGCAGAATGGTGTTGTTGAGAGAAGAAATCATACTATCATGGAAATGGTGCGATGTATGATTGATGACTTTGGACTTGCAAAGACATTCTGGGTAGAAGCAGTAAAGACAACATGTATTTTTTGAACAGAGTGCCCATAGTTTCTCTTGACGGAGTAACACCACAAGAAGCATGGTCAAAGTGGAAACCATCTATTGCACACCTTAGAGTATTTAGGTGCAAAGAAAGCATGCACATACCCAAGCAGAACAGAAATAAATTGGACATGAAGTCACATAAACTCATCTTCATTGGGTACAGTGAAGAGACTCTTGGGTACAGATTAATGGATCCTAAGACCAGAAAAGTCTACACCAGTAGAGATGTTGAGTTTTTTGAGAAGAAGGAAGCAGAGTCTCCTCCTCCAGACTCACCAGATGTAGATTTTTCACCAGTTGTAAAAATTGAAGCTGATGTTCCCTCAGATGATGAAAGTAAGGATGGGGATGATGGTGTTGATCAGATAGAACCATGACCCATGGGAACAGTTCAACGTGTATGCCCAGGTGGTGTACTAGCACATTACGAGATGTCAAGAATGGATGCTCCACCAGATACATCCACCCCTGGACCATGGACTCATAGTAAAGCAAGAGAAGAAGTTAACTTTTCTTTGATGAGTAGAGTTATTGAATCTGATGAGCCCTCTATAGTCCAGGAAGCCCTATAGTCAAAATCTTGGAAAGATGCCATGGATTCTGAATATCAATCAGTGATGAAGAATAACACTTGGCAGCTTATCGATCTTCCACCAGGGAAGAAACCCATTGGATGCAGATGGATATTTAAAACAAAGTACAAAGCAGATGGGACAATGGAAAAGTATAAAGTGAGACTAGTAGCAAAGGGGTATGCACAAAAATAAGGCATTGACTACGAGGAGACATTTTCTCCCACAGCTAAGATCAAAACAATCAGAATGATCTTTTCTCTAGCTGCACAGTTTGGTTGGAAATTCCATCAGATGGATGTAAAAAGTTCCTTCCTAAATGGATATTTACAAGAAGAAGTCTACATGACTCAACCTAAGGGATATGTAGTACCTGGTCAAGAAGAAAAGGTATGCAGACTCAGGAAATCTTTGTATGGCCTTAAACAGGCACCCTGGGCATGGTACATCAAAATTGATGAGCATCTCATACAACATGGATTTGTTAGAAATCCATACGATCCCAATCTTTACCTCAAAAAGAAAGGGGGGAGATTGTGATTGTTGTTGTCTATGTCGACGATCTAGTCATCACTGGTAGTTTAGTGAGGATGATTGATGCAATGAAGAAAGATCTTAATCGATCATTTGACATGACAGATCTTGGGCTAATGCATTATTGTCTTGGATTGGAAGTATGGCAGAAAGAGAATCACATCTTTGTTTCTCAGATGAAATATACCAAGAAAATGCTCAAGAAATTCAGGATGATGGATTGCACACCAATTGCTACACCTATGGAGAACAGATTGTAGTTATCTCGTTTAGATCCATCTCCTGAGGTAAATGCCACTCTCTATTGGCAGTTGATTGGGAGTCTCATTTACCTAACCTACACTAGACCAGATATCAGCTTTGTAGTAAGCTATCTATCCAGGTTCATGCAGGAACCCAAAGTTTTTCATTGGAAATCAGCAAGGCACATCTTGAGATATCTCAAAGGATCAGTGGATCTTGGTCTAGAATACAAGAAGAACAACAACTTCTTCTTGATTGGATATTCAGATTCAGATCATGCAGGAAATATTGATGACAGAAAATCCACTTTAGGATTTGTATTTTTTATGGGATCTAGACCAATATCATGGGGAAGCAAGAAACAACACTTTGTTTCTCACTCTTCCACAAAATTTGAGTATCGTTCTGCAGGAGAAGCTATCTATGAAGTGATATGGCTACGTCGCATACTAGAAGGACTTGGAATACCACAGGACAAACCAACCACCATGTATGTTGACAATGAAGGTGTTCTCAAACTTGTTCGTAATCCAGTTTTTCATGAGAGAACAAAGCACATTGAGGTACAGGTTCATTTCATACGTGAGCATGTGTTGAAGCACAACATCCAACTTCAATTTTTTCCAAAAGCTGAACAAAAAGTAGATATTTTCACGAAGTCACTTGCACATGACAAGTTTGAGTTGTTCAGAGAGTTCCTCTCCTCATCCCTTGAGACAATGCACAATTAAGGGGGGAATGTTAGGATAAAATATTATTATTATCCTAATTAATTATGCATTGCATATTAATAAATTTATTATTTATTGTTTATATGGTTATATTTAATTATAACCATCTTATTATTTGTATTTGAACAATACGAGAGATGTTATATTTTTTTAACAATATAATTGTTTGATTGCATTTTTATGCTTTTCGGATGTAATATTGAAAGCTTATGTATTTAGGAATATGGTTGCACTTGTGTAAGTATTTTTCATTTTTACATTCAGTTGTTCAAAACATATAAGTATTGGAGCTCATTCATATGTAAATGGTTGATTGAGATTAATAAAGTTAATCAGGCTTCTCCCCATGTTTCTCAATTTATAGTTACACCCACCAAATAACAAGGGAATCCCATGTACATCAAAATTTCACCCAGCAGGTGCTGGGTGCTCACCCGAGGCACACACGGCCATCAAGTCTCTCTTTTATTTGATTTAAGTGCGAAACCATCATCTATGTCAGGAACTTAATGAATAAATGTGGAAATGAGACATAGAATCATCATAGGGCTCAGAAAAGCCTCTAGACAAATGTATTCATTCCAAAAAGAGGGTACTTATAGATAACAGATAGAACTACAACAGAAAGGAAAATACATAAGGATTTACATCTATTCCATGAACAATCCACTTGAAAAGAAATGAAAAGATATAGACTATGAACCAAATCAATTACCTTGTCATAAAATTCATGTCACTTGTAACCTCATTAAATTCAATGGATCCATTATACTACCATAGCTTGATCAGACCGAAGTCATACATCATAGTAGGGATCATGTCCTTCATCCATACAAAAAAAAATTTATATCCCAGCTGTAGATCAAGAATTTCGCGCTTGTTACTTGTCCAAGTTAATGCACCAAACTAAACACAAAAACCTTGAAAAACTCAAAATGAAATTGATACCTAATGGACAAGATCCAAAGATGCAGATAGATAAGGAAGCCGATGGATGAGACGGGTGCACACGAGCAATTCGCACAGTAGATCCGAGTAACCTGCAAGACACCGATGCTTGACAGAAAAAGACCACGTTAAAAGGAATTTAGGTGGACTGCCCAAGAAGTGGGTCTGGGAAGCGATAAGCTTCCTCGGCGGATGTCAGTCCACGTTTTCAATTAAGCAGAGAAGCATACATGATAAAAGATGTATGTAAGGACTAGATTTTCTAATCACAGTAATAAAACAGAATCTAAACAGCAGACAGAAAGCAACAGAAAATAGGAAACTATGAAATAAAGCTAGATTTGTGTTACCTATGTCCTTTTTACCTGTCTGTAGTATGATCGGTGTCGATTATGTAGAATCGGCGTCAACTAGAACATATCGGCGTCGACTGATATAGATCGGCGTCGACTGAAGATCGGCGTCGATTGGACAGAAACTGAAAAACAGAGGCAAGATCGTCAATGTCTACTGGATCTACAGAAGCCAGAGAGACACTGGCCAGGCTCCACCTGTGCTAGAAGGCAGGAACAGAGTCACCAGAAAATCAATGGAGACGTGCGAAGCTGATGTGATAAGAGCAGAGTAATGGTGCTCCTCTCAGGGATTGATTTGGACAGGATTCACTTTCAATTGATAGATAACTCAGGGGATTTTGATGTTCGAAACTCTCCTGTTCTCTCTCATCTTATCTCTCACAATCTGTGTCTAACTAGAACTGAGTTCTGGGCTTCTATTTATAATCGGCGCCGACTGAGATTAAATCGGTGTCGTTCTGAAAAATCGGCGTCGACCGAGTACTAGTCGGCACCGATCGGGGAACAGACTCCTGAAATGGCCAAACAGAGTGATTTCTAGGAAGATGAGAATGATCTTATCATCCCAAGTACGGGAGATATCCCGGGACTGTGGTTTGGGAGGAGGAGAAATAGGGGGGATATATGGATAAAATAGATATGGGGTAGATAAGTGGTTAGGATATATAAATAAAAAGGTGTAATTAAATAGTTAATATTTAATTACTCATGGGTAAAATGGGAAAAATGGGCTGAATTAAACTTAGGATAGGTGTTTAAAACACAAATTAATTAATACTCCAAGGGGGTAGTGGTGATATAAACGTGCCCTAGGTTACCTGAGCAGGTAAACGAATGTAAGAGACACTAAATTGAGTAACCAATTTTAAGTGTCTACATTTTGCCCCTTTTTGTCAAGTAACTTGCGATAAGCAAAGTTGTGAGACAAAAACAAGGAGGTGGAAGAAAAGAAGAAAAGGTGATGATGTGATCCCCCTCAAACTAGGGATGGGATGGGTGACAGAACAGATGATCCCAAGTTTGAAAGAGGTAGATGAAAATGCAGGATGCCCCAGTCAGATGCCTGGAGTAGATCTGATCATTAACGATGCACAAAAATAAATAAAGAGGCAGCAACCTAAGGGACTCACATTGGTAGGGCAGTCTAGACGGTCTCCTTATGAGACGACGTTAGTACCTACAGACCCATGAGTGTAAGGAGGATTGCAAAATTGTCATCCTCTAAAGAGAGACACATTGGTGGGGACAACTAGACGGTCTGCAAGGCAGACAACGTTAGTGCCTACAGACCCGTGAACCCTAAGCTGCCAAAAAAATGCGAGTGCCCCACGCAAAGGGAACAAACTCGAAATGGATTGTAATATCGACAAGATGTGTCGAAAGGCAATGGCCTTAGCGGAACTAATGATCAGATAGATAAATAAGCCAAGCATCAACACTATGGCAAAGAAGATTATGGAAAATCGGCGAAAGAGATCACAGTAATCGGCGCCGACCCAAGTAAACGGCGTCGACCAAAAAAATCGGCACCGACCGATCGTAGCACATATAAATATGCGAACGGAAAACGTAAACGATTTATTTACACCGTGAGGATTGATTCAGAGAGAGTCAAAAATTGGATTTGAGCATAATGGAAGCCTCTGGAAGTGGTCAGAAGCGGAGGAGGACACGACCTGGGGTAAGTGGCTTCTCCTATTGCATTATTATTATTATTATTTTTTATTTTTGTGTGATTTGATTTTTTTTTTTTTTTGTGGAAGGTCGGGTTCTGATTCAAGTCCGGCCAGGAAATCGGCGTCAATTGGTATAATCAGTGTCGATTGTTGTTAGAGCGGTGCCGATTGAATTCAATCGGCGTTGACTTTTTTTAGATCGACGTCGATTGTATATAATCAAATCCGATTGAACTGAAGTTTAAATGATGATGATAGAATTTTGTTTTGGATGTTCTGATTTGGGTAAATATGAGACTAATATTTCTCTTGATGTCGTGGATGCAGGCACGAGAGGTTCTACACATGAGGGATGCTATTCCCGAGTTACTAGAGACTATTCTCTCTGATGTGACTAATGCAAATTGGCGGCATTTAGAGTTAGCCAGGCTCGGGGGCTTCCGGTATTACAGACGAGTACCGCGAGATGTAGAGTTGATGCGAGCACTAGTGTGACGGTGGGATAGCCAGACATGTACTTTTTGGTTCAGGACGGGTGAGATGACCATCACCCATGAGGATATATATAGGATTTTGAGGCTACCGATCACTGGGGATCTGATAGAGATTACACCATGAGAGCAGCAGCAAAGGGCCCTAGTATGATTGTATGGAGACAGGGCAGATGATTCAGAGATAGGGTCCGGCGGGGTGAGGATAGCCTCACAGTATAGACAGGATAGCCCCCAGAGCAGACGGACAGTTTTGATTCAGATGGCGATATCCTATTTTGCTCTGCCAGATTCAGGAGGTGGGAGATTCCCACTATTATTATTAGATTACGTTTGCGACATTCTGCAGTTCAGACAGGTGTTTGCTTTTGCTGATGCTTTGATAGCTCAGATATATCACGAGCTATGGATGTATACCACTGGCCGGAGGACAGGTATTGATGTTAGTTTTGTGCTCCATTGCTGGGCATATGAGCATATAGCGGTGATCAGGCCATCCAGGCTTCCTTGGATGCCAGCAGCAGTGGGAGCTATTGATTATGGATTCCGGTGATGGCGGGCTGATATGGCTGTTGGGGATACAGGGAGATCGGTGGATTGGTATACTGAGCGTTTCAGGACGCTGACACCGGATCAAGTTATCTGGAGGCCATATCAGGTATTTCCAACATGGGCTGGTCAGGATGCTCACTTGGTGGCATTGAGACGGAGCAGGGTGGTTAGGGGCCACAGGCCTGATATGTGGGAGTGAGTCCCGTTTGTGCGAGTACTGAGACAGTTCGGCCTAGTGCAGACAGTGCCGACTACTTACAGGCCTTATAGGCGAGATAGCAGGGAGACTGATCTACCGATTTTGATCCTGGAAGATCCATTGAGAGAGGCCCCACCCTCCACAGACAGTGATGATGACACAGGGGTGGATGATGGTTATGCTGCATGGTATGCGACAGAGCTACCACGACATCTCCCGGCATCTATAGATGTCGACGAGGAGGATATAGCTACGATGCTGGAGAGATTGGAGGGAGAGCATGCCATTTTGACACAGACACACCAGGTGGCTCTTGAGGAGATCAGAGCTCTGACAGAGGAGAGGGATGCCCTAATTTTGGAGAGAGACACCGCTCGCCAGGAGTGAGATATAGCGATCCAGCAGAGGGATCGCTACCTTCGACATAGGGAGGCCCTCAGGGCCAAATATGGGGAGACATGTACCATGTCGGAGTCTGGTACACAGGGTACAACCCTAGGAGCAGCACCAGCAGCACCAGCAGCACCATTACGAGCGCCGGGTACCGTGAGCTTGAGCACATATCAGTCTCTCCTCGCTGAGGTGAGATACTATGAGGATGCCTTAGCGCATCATGCCCCACATGTGCCTCGGTACGGGGCGAGGAGGAGATCAGTGACGGCCACAGCGAGAGAGGCCTCAAGTGGAGGGAGCACTGGGAGAGACCGAGGTGTGCAGAGGCCTCCAGTAGCAGGTGCGTCTAGCTCGATAGGCGGCGGCCAGGGGAGACAACCTGGTCCAGAGGAGGGTGGAGGAGATAGTGTCCTCCACGCATCAGATTTTACGATATAGAGATTGATGGATTTTGTATTAGTGTAGTGATGTAGCCTCGATTGGAAGGCATTTTATAGATGGCTTGATTGAAAGCCACCCATTTTTTGTTGTACAGACACACATGTATATATAGATTCATCATTTCATTTGTCATATAATTGTTCTCATGCTTTTGATTTTGATATACATGGATAGATGTAGCGTAATTGTGATGGATATAGATATAGACTGATAGAGGATATAAATAGATGTGATTTGAT
The DNA here is from genome assembly GCA_019776745.2 of Taxus chinensis. Lineage (NCBI taxonomy): Eukaryota > Viridiplantae > Streptophyta > Pinopsida > Cupressales > Taxaceae > Taxus > Taxus chinensis. The sequence continues at coordinate 32,336,167 of CM034157.1, forward strand.
GTGATTGAATAGATATAGACTGATAGAGGATTTAAACAGATATGATTTTATGTGATTGATATGTGAATTTAATTTGGATGAGAAAATAGATGTAGATAGATGTAATGTGACATGGATAAACAAGTGATTAGATGATGTGATAGATAGGTAGGAGTTAATAGCTGAAATGGATTTGATATTTTTGAGATGTTAATTAAATGTTGATGAAAATAGATAGATAGATCCACATGTGTTTATAATAGAGGCGATGAGATGGGTTTTGAACAAAGTAGATCAGATGAATTTAGATAAATGATGGAGTTTGATTAAATTAACATGTTAAATGTTAATTTAACTGAATGAAATAATTGTAAAGACTCTCGGTGAGAGTCAAGGACGTAGTGAGAACAACCTTGATTAGAAATAAAGGGAATACACCCAAATATGAAGAAAAATGATAAAATGGACTCCCAACCGACCATAAATAGAATCTGGATAGGAAACCAAAGATCATGCATACAAGGCCCTATATGAGGTTAAAATAAACCTGACACTAACAAGCCGCAAACCAGATTTAGGATGGAAATGGAAAGAGCAGTAAGTAAGTATCTTGCCGAAATTTACAAGGGACAGAATACATGTTCATACTGGGAAAATAGGATTCTCCATATGATCGACAAAAGGTCTTATATCTCAGCTTCATGATTTTGGCAGAAAAGCAAACTGATCAATGCGGGAAGTTTGCTAGATATGGAAAGACTGATCAATACGGGAAGTCTTTCAGCGATGCTAAAAAAAATGTACAAACTGACTGAAAGGCTGATCAAAGAAGCCTTGAATATTTCTTTGAGAAACAACCGTCCTTCAAGGGAGTGGTCTGTATTTTGAATTTAAATGATATCCATCCTTCGAGGGCATGGTCTATATTTTTTTTTTATTCATTTTGGTAATGTATGGATAGCTGTCCTTCAAGGGATCAATCTATCTTTTTGGATAGCATATATTTTTTTTTTTTGGAAATCCTTTTGGAAGAAGCTGAGTTTAGACCTAGATAGATCAGATAGAGGGGAAGAGAACATAAAAGAACACGCACTCATGCCCCGAGTAAATCCGATTAAGATAAGCACTTGGGATAGATGAAATGGTGATTAAGGTATCCCTACCATGAGGAGGAACATATCCAAAAGAAAAAAATGCAATGAGTAGAGCCGCGATACTCATATTTTAAGGTAAAAGAGGCAATAGGCGGAGAACCACATAGTTCCGAATCACCATGAAAGTATATGACTAGTTGTTAGATGGATGAAAGATCTGTCTTGCGACTAAATTTGTGTAAGATAGATTTTAACAGTAGAAGGGCCGTAGATGCAAAGCATTAAGAGGTTCCACTTCAGGTATACCATCCATGGAAGATAAACGATAAGCCCCAGACCCATATTTATGAGTGATAATGTACGGGCCCATCCAGTTGGGAGCAAACTTACCACGCTGACTCCTTTCGAGTGTAGTGACATTTTGATTTTCTTTAAGAACAAGATCACCAATTTTGAAGTCACGGTGCTGCAAGTGCTTGTTATAAGCACGTTTGACACGCTCAAGATAGACTTGATGATGTTCAAGAGCGTTGAGATGCCGCTCATCTAATAATTCAAGTTGTGCTAGACGATTTTGACGATAGTCCTCATCAGAGACAAATTCTCTGAGAGAAACACGGAGAGATGGGATTTGGACTTCCAAAGGAAGAACAGCCTCAGACCCATAGACGAGAGAGAAGGGAGTAGCACCAGTAGGAGTACGAATGCTAGTCCGATAAGCCCAGAGAGCAAAAGGGATATGTAAATGCCAATCCCTACCAGCTCGACTAGTTACCTTTACGAGGATATTACGCAAAGTTTTATTGGAAGCTTCGGCCTGGCCATTAGCTTGCGGATAGTATGGAGAAGAAAAGCTGAGCTTGATATTGAAAGCGTCGCAGAGATTCTGCAAATCAACGTTCTTGAAAGACTTACCGTTATCTGTGATGAGTTTGTGTGGAACGCCAAAGCGACAAATGATGTGTTGATAGACAAAATCAACTATGGGTTTAGCCTTTGTTGAAGAAAGAGGGATAGCCTCCACCCACTTAGTAAAGTATTCCGTGGCAGTAATGATAGAATGATGACGCTGTGAAGAACGGGGATTGATGAGACCAATGAGATCAAGACCCCATTGCGAAAAAGGCCACAAATCCGTTGCAGGTTGTAAAGCTTGACTAGGGATATGTGTAAGATTGGAATGTTGTTGACACTTGACACATTTCTTAGTGTATTCACAGCAGTCTCGATTAAGAGAAGGCCAATAATATCCCAAACGTAAGATGCGTTTAGCCACAGCCAAGCCACTAAAATGTCCACCACAGATACCATCATGGACCTCCTGGATAGCTTTAGATGATTCATGGGTTTTGAGGCACCGAAGCAAAATGCCATCAAAGCCGCGTTTGTAGAGGATCCCACCTAGGATAGTATAGCGATTAGCACGTTGGATAAAAGATCTCCTACCATTGGAAGTCAGATCTAGAGGAAGCACCGAATGAGATAGAAAATCAACAATCTGTTGATACCACTCATCCTGGGTATCGGTTGTGACAGCATGGATTAAAGTTAGTTGCCGAAGATGAGACGGTTGATCTAATCATTGCACAGCCACATAAAGTTGCGAGTCGTCGGTAAAAGGCGGGATAAGTGAAGCTAACGAAGCCATTGTATCCGCGAATCGATTCGCAGTGCGAGGAATGGCTTGGATAGTGAATTTATCGAAAGATTGGAGTTGAGCAAGAACGATATCATGATATTTTTGAAGGATATCATTCTTGCATTGATAGACGCCTGTGACTTGATTAACGATGAGTTCAGAATCACCAAAGATGTCAATATGACGAGCGCCGAGATTAATGGCATTTTGAAGACCCAAGACTAGAGCTTCATATTCGGCCATATTATTGGTGCACTCAAAGTTTAATTTGTGTGCGACAGGGATAGGCGTACCCCAAGGAGGAATCATTACGAAACCTGCACCTCCCCCTTGCTGACATTTGGATCCATCAAAGAAGAGCTTTACTTTAAATGGAGATAGACCAAAATCAATTTGTTGGATATATTCATCGGGGAATTGAGCAAGGGGGTTTTGAGTGTCTGGAAGAGGAGCATCAGCTAATTGATCTGCAATAACCTGACCCTTGATAGACTTTTGCGGGATAAACTCGAGGTCAAATTCTGTCATAAGCATGAGCCAACGAGTGATACGATCATTGTGATAAGGCTTCGCATGAATTGTCTTGAGTGGATTGACACTTGTGACAATGTAAGTTTTGTGATTAAGGAGGTAATGACGAAGCTTAGAAGTTGCGAAGAAGAGAGCACAACACAGCTTTTCAGCTTCGGAATAACGTGTTTCATACTCATGGAGGGTGCGACTGATGTAATAGACAGCTTGTTCTTTACCGCAAGTGTCCCGATGCGAGATCATGGCTCCCAGAGCATGGTCAGTCACAGAGATATAAAGATAGAAAGGCTCCCCCTCGCGTGGAGGTGTAAGCACAGGTGGAGAAAGAAGATAAGCTTTGAGATCATCAAAGGCCTTTTGGCAATGCTCATCCCATTCAAAATGAACATTCTTACGGAGGAGATGATGAAAAGGTTGACAACGGTCCGACAATTGTGAAATAAAACGACGCACTGATTGAAGACGTCCTTGGAGACTGCGGAGTTGCTTTAAATTAGAAGGGGGAGGCATCTCAAGGATAGCTTTTATTTTTGCGGGGTCCACTTCAATACCCCTAATGGAAATGATAAAACCTAAAAGTTTACCAGTGAGAACGCCAAACACGCACTTAGATGGATTTAGACGAAGACAAAATCGAATAAGCCTCTCAAAGAGAGGTGCAAGAATGAAAAGATGATCCTGACAACATTTTGATTTACCGAGGAGATCATCGACATAATCTTCCACAGTTTTGTGTAAGAGATCATGGAAGATGTAGGTCATTGCTCGTTGATAGGTTGCTCCTGCGTTCTTAAGACCGAAGGGCATGACACGATAACAAAAGGTCCCCCAAGGAGTTATGAAAGAAGTCTTATGTTGGTCTTCTGGTGTGATGAGAATTTGATTATACCCAGAGAAACCATCCATAAGAGAAAGCATCTCATGACCCGCAGTTAAATCCACGAGTTGGTCGATATTAGGTAGAGGAAAATCATCTTTTGGACAAGCAAGATTAAGATCCCGGAAGTCGGTACAAATTCAAATTTTCCCAGTGGCTTTAGTTACTGGTACTACATTGGAAACCCATTGTGGATAATCGATGGGTTGGATGAAATTAGCCGAGAGCAAGCGCTGTAACTCTTCTTTAACAAGCAGGGCTACTCTAGGGTGCATTTTACGCAATTTTTGTTTAACCGGTTTAATGTTGGGAAGAGTAACGATATTGTGAACCACGATATCGGGATCGAGTCCTGGCATATCCTCATATGACCAAGCAAAGGCTTGACGATGGTTGGAAAGAAAAGTGGTAAAGTCTCCTAACTCCTGTGGATTAAGGGATTGGCCGACCTTAATGATGCGAGGGTCTTTAGAAGTCCCTATATTAAGGTCGACAGTGGCTTCGTTGAGAAGCGTAGACGTGTCAGAAGGAATGGTCTTAGGAAGATAGGAATCCTCTGCCCCCAGATAGGTGAGAACAGAATCATCATCCGCACAGTGGATAGTGTTGATAGTAGGAGAGTCGTCTCCAACTATTTCAGGGAAAACTAACGGTATGGAAGTGGACGTGTCATTAGTCTTATAGGTTAGTGGTCCTAAGGAAATGGTATTGACTAAAAAAAAAATTTAGATGGGATGGAAATGGCGTCATCCACATCGAGTGATGCTTCTGACCTAGCGGGAGAAGATGGTTCCTCAATAGGAAGAGGCTCATCGAGAATAGTGACGGTGGCTTTTGAAAGAGGTTTAAATCCTAAACCAAATTTTTGATGTGGCATGAGAGTTGGAATGGATGCGAGGTCATGCACACCTTGTTCATATTTTCCCAGGCCAAAGCCCTTCCACGCGCATCGATATAAATAAGTTTTTGCAAACGTGGGATTCTGTAGACAATCGAACCCTGTTAAATAAGGTTTGGCCCTAGGAGGAGAATCCGGGTGATAGTGAGGCGTATCAAGACCACCGTAGATGAAATTAGTCTGTTGATTGGGCAGACCAATGGTGACGATGCGACCAAGACCAGGCTGATATTCAGGTTGTTTGTCTGGTCTACCATACTCACTAGGTTTGAGATGGGTGTCAAAAGAAAGGAGAGGAAGCTCTCCCAGTGAGAAACGCTGCAATGTCTCTTCTAGATTTTGTAAATCCGGTAGTTTGGTTGCAGGTATGGAAGAAGATGAGGCCCCGTCAGGAGAACAAGCATTTTCCTTTAGAGGGGCAGACCCTGTGGTCATGTCACATTGTGCGGAAGGAAAAGGATCTCCTGGATGAGTATAGATTTTGCCCTCATATTGATATTTTAAGCATCGATGGAGGGTGGATGGGACACAATGCATTGCACGAATCCAGGAGCGTCCGAGGATCATATTATAGTGGAATTTCCCTTCAACAATGTAAAAGAGTTCGTGAAGCAGCTTCTTACCTACTCGAATGGGTAGGACCACAGTTCCTAAAGTAACTGCTAGCTGATCGTTAAATGATCGAAGAGCGAAAGGTGGGGGTGACACTACGTTCTTTGGTAACTTAAGCTGTTCAAATGTGTGCGAGGAGATGACGTTAAGTGCAGCACCATTGTCGATCATAATGTGTTTTAATGTAGTGTTGTCGATTTGGAATGTGATAAAGAGGGGAGCCTCTAAATCCTCGGAAGAAAGAGAAGGAATTTCTGAGTCTTCAAAAGAAATGGTGGTTGATGGTCTATTCAATCCAACAACCATCTCGAAGGGCTGGGGCTCATCTGAATTCACTGCGATGCGACGCAGATTATCAATCAGAGCCTGGCGATGTTGCGGAGAGGATTGAATGAGGTCAAAAAGAGACATTTTGACCGGAGCCTGGGTGAGTTGTTTCATAACACTCTCCTCAACTGATACGGGAACTTGAGCCCGAGGTGCAGCACGAATAGAGACTCGGGGTCTCGAGGCTAATGAGGAAGGAGAAATTCCTTCGGGGGCTGCAGAAATGACAACCCGTGGTCGAGATGCTGTAGATGAGGATGGATTATCATACTGTTGGGTTCTAGTGGCGATATGAATTGTGTCGATTTGAGAAGGTGGAAGATCATTTGGAGTGGAATCACTAGAAGTAGAGGTCTGAGTAGATCGTTGGGGCTCAGATGGAGCTATGATGACAGGAGATACTTGTTCCTCATCCTCCAGCAAAAGATCACTTTCTTCCAAAAGGCTGTTGACAACAGATTGAAGGGCTTTACACCTCTCAATATCATGACCCGGGGTACGGTGGTAGGCGCAAATCAAATCAGAGTTAAACCAGGTAGGTTTAACTCCTTTAGGGTTATAGGGTTTAATCGGAGGAAGAGATATGGATGAAGATTGGATAAGTTGGCGAAGGATTTCAGTATAGAATCCGTTAGACAAAGATGAGGACAGGGATGATGAAGGCACCTCTTCCACTTTAACAGACTGCCGAGGTAAAAGGACTTGCATGTTAGGTTTGACAGTCTTTTTAGGGATCATCTTATTTTTTTGGACATCTGGAGGAGCAGCCCTGGGCACTTGAGGTGGAAGTAAGTGAGACATGATTGATTTCGATGGAGGAGGAGCCCCTAAAATAGATTTTGAAGATGATGGAGATGTGACAGGTGTCGCGGTCTTCAGAGGTAAAGGAGGCTGCTTGGTCGAAACTACTGATGATTTAGATAATGTCGATTTAGATGAGGAAGAAGCTCCCAAAGTAGGTCTAATCGGAGGAACAAAGGGTGCCCTGGTTTTTGGTAATGAAGATGATGATTTTGATAAAGGAGGTGACGTCCTTTTAATAGGTAAGTCCACTTTTCGAGGTGCTGGTGAAGAATGTGTTGTAGAAGAAGATGATGGTTCTGATAAGTTTGCAGGAGAAGACGCCTTCTCAGTGGATAAATCCAATCTTTTATGAGGCGTAGATAGAGATTTTTGCGGGAAAGCACCCAGATTCTTGAACACGTGAACTATAGGCTTTCCCTTTTCAGGGATGGTGACAATTTCAACCGCATAAGGGGATTGTAACCTTTCCGGAGAAACAAAGGGGGAGATGCTGATGATGCAATGTTAGATTTTGGTTGTCTCGGTCTAAGTTCGGGAACCGAGTGTATAGGTGTCGGTGCTACTTCTTTAGATTTTCCTTTAATGGGCGAAGCAGCATTGGTGATGGAAGAAGTGAGTGATGAAGAAGCAGCTCCTGGCAAAGGAACTACTTCTGGTACAGTAATTGTGGGTGAAACTACTGTAGGAAAGGAAACAGGAAGAGTCAAAATCGAAGACGCTTCCGTTGAAGTTGGTACAACTATAGGTACGTTTACCAATGGCATAGTCGCAGCAAAAATGGGAGAAACAGAAGTAGGTGTATCCGCAGTGGAAACTCGAAGGGATGTAATTGCCTCGAGCACTGAAAGAATGTCTGACGATGAGACAGATGAGGATGACACTGTCTCGGGTATGGATGGAAGGTCAGACAAAGAAGCGGAGAGAGATGAATCCGTATCTAGCAATGTAGGAATATTCGAAGACGAGCTATTTGAAGATGGTGGAATCCCAGCGATTAGCGAAGTGGAAGGAGGTTCTGATTCGGTCGATGTGTTTGCAGATGGCTTAGTTTCAGAAGAAGATTCTTCAGTAGAGATGAAGCTGATAGTATGAGTGTTTGGTTTTTGAGACTCTGAAGCATTATGGTTCGGGGAATGATTAGGAAAAGGTTGTTTAAAAACATCCAGCGCTTGATTTGGGGGAGCATTTGGGTTATCCAGAATGAGCTCACCTCTATCAATGAATTTCTGGACAAGATTTTTGAAGGTCTGACATCGTTCAATGTCATGACCTTTGGTTCTATGATAATGACAGAAATCATTTTCCCTATACCAGAATGGACGTTCTTGGTTTTCATCAATATTCCTAATGGGGGGAAGTTCGATCATGCGAACTTCCAACATTTTCTCTAAGATAGAAGCATATGATTCTCCCAATGAAGTGAAAGATCGAGATGACGAGGACCCTTTTCGAGAAGATGAGGAGTCTCTCCGTGGTGTTTGATTAGAAGTATTATCGGCTCGTGATGTTTTTAATATGATAGCGTTGGTGGATCCCTGGTTCTTGTCTTTAGAAGTGGAAGGATTTGATTTGGTAAACCGAGAAAAATCTGGTTTAGACTTAGAGCGAAGTTTTAACTTCCCTTGTTCAATGGCGCGAGACTCAAGTTTGCGTGCCATCGTAAAGGCTTCTTCAAATGTATGAAAGGTCTGGATCCTTAAAGTGGAAGAAATATGATTAGCACAAGATCGAGTAAACAACTCGATCTGTTGGGGTTGAGGAAGGGAGAAAGACAATTGATTTACTATCCCTCTCCAACGAGCGACAAAGTCTGCAATAGACTCATCATCGAATTGACGAATGTTATAAAGATCTGTGATCGAGATCTTATGGGCGATATTTATTGAAAAGTTTTCAACAAACATCTGAGCCAATTGAGAGAAAGAAAACAAGGAATGTTGAGGAATGTTGTTGTACCAGTCTAAAGCAGGGCCTGCTAGAGACATAGGAAAAGTACGGAGCATAAGCTCCTGATCTTGGACTATGAGGTAGCAAGCATGTTTGAATGCTCGCAAATGCTGTTGAGGGTCCTCCCGACTATGGAATTTTGAAAATTTAGGAAGTTCCCATTGGGGAGGATAAGGCTTAAAAGCCACTGAGGGATGAATGGGTTCATTACACACTTCTTCAAAAGAGTATGAAGGACGAGCCCCTTTGGTGGAGGCTTCCAAGTCTGTGATTTTCTTGAAAAGAATTTGAACCACGTCAGATTGAGGAGGAGGCACAGTGGCATGTCCTACATAGGAAGCAAATGGTGGATGTTGTTGAGGTGTCAATGGGGGATTCGTCTGTTGATTGATAGGATGATAAGAGGAATAACCAGGCGTTCTGGGTGACGCCTGGTGAGGTATTTGCTGTGAAGGAGCCTGTGTATAGGCAGGCTGTGGGATAATAAGTGGTTGAGAAAATGAAGGTTGGATGACGGACGGAGCCTGTGATTGGTGGACTCCTATGCTTGTTGACTGAATCGGAATAGATTGAGGAACATGGGTGTTGATTTGATTGGACATGGTGGGGAACAAGACCTGAAAGAGGCTTTTTACTGCCGGATTAGTTATTAAGGGCGCCGATGCTAGAGGATGGGCGAAGGTCACTGTTGCCGGAACATTGGAAGAAAAACCCACTGGAGGACGAGAAGCAGGAATCAACTGACTAGTCGAAGGGGGTTGACTCATAAAGAGGTACTGACCCTGGGATACAATGGATGGCATAGATGAATTAACAGCAATATGTGGGTGCGCAGACGCACCCATGATAGCCAGAGAAGAGGACTTCTCAGAAGTAGGTTGTGGAATAGTCGAGGTAACTGCGGCATTAGGTATAGGTAAGACTATTTGAGAACTAGTCGATACGGTCGGTGGAAGAGAAAAAGGAGGCACAGGTGCGCCACCCTCTTCCATGGCTCGAGGCGAGAAAAATGATGCTAACTGTTCTACAAAATCCTGGGATGGTTCACGAGGATAATCGTACACTTGTTGGATTGGTGGTCCTTGATCAGATATTTGAATAGATTTGTGTACTAGGTAGTCCATGAGGGCTACCGGATTACGATCAAGGAGTGCCTGAAATTCAGGATCCCCACGAGGAACATACTCTAAGTCAGAAGCAGATGATATTTCTGAAGGACTAGGGGAAGCTGGACGTGATGGGGTTGCTTTGGCTTGATAGAAAGGATTATATGACCAGGATGGGGAACCAACTAACAGCGGTCCCGAGGAAGATTTGGGGGGTGCCGAAACATCCACACTAGTGGTGATCTTGGAAGAAGAAGGGGCCAGTTGAGCCATTCTTCTAGATTGTAACCGAGTAATGACCGTCATAAACACACAGAAAAGAAGATTGACCTAACTAATGCACAGACAATTCAAGCAGCGCAGGTGATTATCTCCTTTAATTTTTGATGCTTTTAAGAAAGAAAATATTAGGGAAGGCTTTTTAGAACAGGAACTACTCAGATAGCCAAACTAAGGATGGTTTGGGGAATGTTTGGTGAGGAGTCCCGAAGGCACTTCAGTAAAAGACCGGTACGTGGCTTGATATAGGGGCCTACCCCCGCACTTCACACACCGCTGCGATAAGGGAGTCGGGTGCTTTGCCAATATATACCAGAACTTCCGTGAATTTATAGCGCGGCCCGAGTACCGCGTAGGCTCTTCCTCTTGGATGTCACTTCCAAGTAGGCGAGGCCAGGGAAGGAATTTTTGTTTAAATGCTTTATACCTAGTGATTTTGGCTTTGTGTGCAAGGGTGAAAAATAAAAATCAAATAGTGTCACTACCGATTTTGATCAATTTTCCAGCCTAATTAAAACTAGATGAGAAACATACAACAACAATGACAAAGAAAAGAGTTCTTTTTAAGCACTTAAAAATGAAGTGTTTGATTTCGATGAAGACAAGTCAAACAGATTCTTTCCCAAATGCGATTAGATTCCTTTTAAGCACCAAAAATTGAAACGTTTGGATGTGATAAAAAAAACAAATTTTTTCTTTATTTTTTTTTTTAGTTCCTAAAAAGAGAAAACACCGTAAAAGAGAAATACCTGTAGATTTAGCTCTCCAAGGTGTGTGGACTTAAAAAAGTGCGTTGTTGAGCTCTTCCCCTCGAACAATCCCACGAACAAGCAAAGTGCTCCGCAAGAAAAGGTTAAGCAAACACCAAACAAGATCCAGAAAGATATATCCAGATAATGGTGAAACGAAAAATTTCTATTTTAAGGAAATAGAAAAATTTCAAGATAACGATTTCGCATAAAAAGCAAGATTGAAACTATGAAAGGAAATGCTCAAACAAGAACTGATAAAAATCAGCGAGGAAAAAGAACAAAGCTCAAAACTAGAAAAGAGATGAACTTACCAATAAGGGACTTTGGTTGGGTCCCACCGGGCGTGCCAGAATGTAGATCAAGAATTTAGCGCTTGTTACCTGTCCAAGTTAATGTACCAAACTAAACACAAAAACCTTGAAAAACTCAAATGAAATTGATACCTGATGGACAAGATCCGAAGATGTAGATGGATAAGGAAGCCGATGTAGATGAGACGGGCGCACACGAGCAATTCGCACAGTAGATCCGAGTAACCTGCAAGACACCGATGCTTGACAGAAAAAGACCACGTTAAAAGGTATTTAGGTGGACTGCCCGAGAAGCGGGTCCGGGAAGCGATAAGCTTCCTCGGCGGATGTCAGTCCACGTTTTCAATTAAGCAGAGAAGCATACATGATAAAAGATGTACGTAAGGACTAGATTTTCTGATCACAGTAATAAAACAGAATCTAAACAGCAGACAGAAAGCAACAGAAAATAGGAAACTATGAAACAAAGCTGGATTTGTGTTACCTGTGTCCTTTTTACCTGTCTGCAGTATGATCGGCATCGATTATGTAGAATCGGCGTCGACTGGAACAGATCGGCGTCGACTGATGTAGATCGGCGTCGACTGATGTAGATCGGCGTCGACTGATGTGGATGCGAGACAGCGTGCGAAAAGGTTTAGGAGAATCAGCAAGATCGTCAACGTCTGCTGGATCTGCAGAAGCCAGAGAGACACTGGCCAGGCTCCACCTGTGCTGGATGCAGGAACAGAGTCACCAGAGAATCAATGGAGACGTGCAATGCTGATGTGATAAGAGCAGAGTAACGGTGCTCCTCTCAGGGATTGATTTGGACAAGATTCACTTTCACTCGATAGATAAAACTCAAAATTGATGTTCGGAACTCTCCTGTTCTCTCTCTTACAATCTGTGTCTAACCAGAACTGAGTTCTGGGCTTCTATTTATAATCGGCGCCGACCGAGATTAAATCGGCGCCGTTCCGAAAAATCGGCGTCGACTAAGTACCGGTCAGCGCCGATCGGGGAACAGACTCCCGAAATGGCCAAACGGAGTGATTTCTGGGAAGATGAGAAGTGATCTTATCATCCCAAGTACGGGAGATATCCCGCGACTCGGTTTGGGAGGAGGAGAAATAGGGGGGATATATGGATAAAATAGATATGGGGTAGATAAGTGGTTAGGGTATATGTAAAAAGGTGTAATTAAATAGTTAATATTTAATTACTCATGGGTAAACAAAATGGGGTGAATTAAACTTAGGATAGGTGTTTAAAACACAAATTGATTAATACTCCAAGGGGGTAGTGGTGATATAAACGTGCCCCAGGTTTCCTGAGCAGGTAAACGAATGTGAGGGACACTAAATTGAGTAACCAATTTTAAGTGTCTACACCATACCAATATAGGCACTTATAATGACATTTTGACTATCCTCTACCCAATCCCACAGAGTTCATTACTATATTTATATAGATTCCTACTTCTTTATAATTCTACCATATACGTATATTTGATGGCTCCAAGGTTTTCTTCTAGGTATGCTTTGAGTTTATAGTCTATCAACAGAGTGCCAACTCATCCTTTTAGGCATTTAAATATGGTGCCAAGTGTCTGAACTGTGGTCCTCCATTTAGCATGCTTATCACTAAATGACAATCTCCACTCCTAGTAATGAAGGTCTTCTGGAAGGTCCTTATCTCCTAAGCATATGTCCTTGCGTGCATCACATGTCTAGGTTGACATATGATAACTCCTCATTAATATGATACAAGATGTCATGCTTTTTCGTGTCCCCTGATTATCTTTGGAAAATGGATTTGAGGTCGAAATCCTTGAGGTTCCGGAACTGGGCAACATGCCTGGATAAGAATCCTGAATACAAAGATGTTTTTGTGAATTCTTCTTATCAACCCTTCTTCAACCTCTTGCACGCCCATTTGATTTGTAGGAATTAGCCAATATTTTAGGTGCCTATCAATAAATGATCATCATAATGTAGGGTTAACCAATATTTATAATGAAGAAACCTCCAAGTTAATATTTACATAATGTGGACCTCAATAACATCAGCACAACAATCCTAGATGTTACATAACTTTAATGTCAATACTCATTAGGAAATGGTGATTGCACCTAATAGTGTAAGTTACAAAAGTTTAAGGGATTCAACCATAGAAGTGCCTAGCCATGACTTTCATAAAGGATCAACTATGTAAAAAAAATTCTTTAGAAATAACCTATTGGGTCTGTTATCTTTGTGATAGTCAATTGACTGTGATTTTTCGTTATGTCATGGAAGTTATCCCTCCTTCAAATGGAAATCTTATGAAGACTTAGAAGCCTAGAATTATTAACCTCATTTAAGGTGTGATCAATATGTTTATATAATTTTGTTTTCATAAAGGTGAAGAATTAAGTGATTTCCAATTTTCATACATATGTCTAGGGTTTGATCCTGAAAATCCTTCACCTTCAATGCCTTGAAGACCAAGTTAGCTTGACTATGATTGATCAAACTGTATCATAACAAAACATGGACATTAGCAATATTCAAAGTGATTTCCTACCATGTAAATAAGTCTTTGGATGTATTCTTGGCCTTGAGAAAGTGTGTTGGATCTTCCAAGAATCCTTGACAATCACGTTGTATATAGTAGCTACACTGTACAGATCTTCTATCTCAATGTAGTGTCCATGAATGTGCAATTAAAAGCAACTTTTATGGTTATGCTAAGAGACCTCAATGGTATTTGTAGAAATTGATCTAAAAAATTTCATACAGTTCAATATTGATTCTCTTCTACCCCCTTTGTTTCAAACATTCTCTATGTTATATCCTAATCTCTGGAAGAATGTGTTTCAAGAGCCTGTGCTGATGAAAAAAGAAAAACATTATTTGCTAGAGTATGGAAGACGTCACATTCGTTACTAAATTAGAGGATAGTTGCCAAAAGAGGTACTACTTAACAACATGGTCCCTAGGAAAATTTCAAGTCTCTGCTTGTGTCATTTACAGTCCTTTAATGGGGAAACTATCCTTGTACATGCCCTCTAAGAATTTCACAAGCTATGTCACACCATCATACCACTACGAGTCTTCAATTTTCAGTCATGTTAACGTCTCCTTGCTGCTTATCCATAGCAGTGAAATTAATGAGCTTCCAAAGTTGGAAAAGACAAGTATCAACACTTCTAATTGCTATAAAAAGCTTTGTTTTGAGCTCAAAAATGCCTTGATTTTAATGAGGATGATGAAATTTTATGAGATAAAGATCTTCTAAATGGTGTTGAAACCCCCAAAAAACCATTGAAGCATGTTGTGATACCTTTGGTGTAAATTCATATGACATAAATTACTTTATAGGAGATACCAATTCAAGGTGCATCATGACTTCCACATACTTTTCCATGAGTTATAGCTCAGAACCTTTTCAAAGCATGATTCTTTTATTCAAACTCATGGCTTGGAATCAGACCAAGAAGTGCATGAATTTAAAGCAGTATAATCCTTCACCTGTTGAATTGTAGATGAGGGTAATTTATTTCCTATACCAGCTCATAGTGCATTGGTCCCTTACAAGTGGGTTTACCCAATCCTGAATTTTGTAGCCTTTCCACTTAAAATTTTTGTGCTCCCCTTGTGCATTCACCATAATTCATGTCAATTTGTGAACTTTTTACATACATCTTCAATTTATACCCTTTGTAATTGGCTTGAATTATCTTAGAGTGCCATCTCATTTTGGAAGACTTAGGAGGTGGTTTGAATGGGTCCTCCTGATGCTATAGCCATCTCCATCTAGATTTTTGGTAAACTCCTTGTAATCCAGGGAAATTCCAATGAAGGTCCATAAAGGGGTCTAAGCAATATCACCAAAGTCCATCAGTCCTTATTCCTCCTGTATATCACTCCACCATGGTCACTGAAGTAGTCGGAACCAAGAAAGGTCCCCAAGGTTCCATAAAATGATCACATTGTCTTCTGGTCTACAATTTCGACTACTCTAACCTCCATATACATACTCCCAACATAGTGAACTGGAACTTGTATACATGCACCTTACACATCATGAAAAATTCCCCCAAAAAAGAATAGATGATGCATAGCCATAGAAGTGGAAAATGGAATATTATATCTACCAACCAATGATCATATCAATTCAACATGATAAAAATTCATGATACAACCATTTTGATCATGAAAACCAAGCATAGGGTTAAGTCACTAGGTGAAATTCAAATGCATGCCAATTTGACTCTGGTAACCTCTACATCCAAGAGAATTCATTCAGAATGATAAAATGACTTTAATATGCACTTTGCCAAATGGGGTAGTACTAAATTCTCTCAATTTCCTCATTTAATCACATGAAATAAGAATCCTTCCTACAATTTCTACCTCCTTAGATCCACTCACACCCACTAACCTCAATCCTAGCAATCTCTTAGGTGTCATAAAAAGGGCGCTTCACTATACTATGCTTTAGAAATACCATTTCTTTTAATCATAATAAATACCATCTTCCTCCACCTAGCTTCCTCATCCAACTAATGGTTTAGCCCATTCAGAAATCCTCTAAACTTCAAGGTAACAATCAATATTTACCCATTGCTAGAGGAATAAGATTAGAAATGATTTCTGGGCTCCCTAATTGGAAACTCAAACTCAACAATTCCTAACAAGAATATTGTAAATATCATATTTCAGAGTGTAGCTAGCCAACACTCCTTCCACCAACTGATCTAACAACACATGTCCATAGTCATAGATCTACATCCTAACAGCTTTTGATAGTCCTCTTGGGTCCATCATGGTGTTTCTTCTATAATACCAATTTCTAGACACATATGCTGAGAGCCATTCATATAGCTCTACTGGGAAACAAAAGAAATAAAGTTTCATACAATCTCATCATAGAGTATTCTCTTCCTACCCATCCTTGGAATGCATCAAACTCAGGCCCAGTATTGAATCTCTGAGAAACTCATCCTCTGTGCTCTTGAACCATGATTCAAGACTCTCCAGAGTTAAAATTTTTGTCATTACTCATTAATTCATAGATCATGATCATGCCATTTCCCACTACAACTTCGAAAAGAGGTCCCGATAATGGACCCAAGATGTAGTCATTTTTGCACCCACCAAAGAACAAGGGAATCCCATACACATCGGCCTATCACCTAGCGGGCGTTGGGCACTCACCTGAGGCACATGTGGGCACTGAGTCTCTCTTTTATGTGAGTTAAGTGGGAAACCATCATCTATGTTAGGAACTTAATGAATAAACTTGGAAATGAGACATACAATCATCATAGGTCTCATAATGGGCTCTAGACAAATGTATTCATTCCAAATAGAGGGTACTTACAGATAATAAATATGACTACAACCAAAATAAAAATACATAAGGATTTACATCTATTCCATAACATCCATGAACAGAAATGAAAATATATAGATATGAACCGAATCAATTACATTCATACTCATTCATGTTTGTAACCTCATTACATTCAATGGATCCATTAGACTACCACAACTTGATCAGACCGAAGTCATACATCACAGCATGGATCATGTCCTTCATCCATACAAAGAAAAATTTATATCCCAACCCCTTAATACATTACTCCCTTATATAGTCTCTACCCAATCCCATAGAGTTCTTGCAATATTTTTACAGAGCTCCGCTCTCTATATGCTCCTCTATCGTATATCTGATCTACCCTTTTTCTTCTATGGGTGCTTGTATTTATAGGCATCCTAAGTGCCAACTCATCCTTCTTTCAGGGCCTAGATCTAGCACCAAGTGTCCAATGTGGTCCTCCATGGGAGCATGCTCCTTCAGATCCAAGCTCTCCACTCCTTGTAATGATGGTCTTCTGAAATCCTCTATCACTAAGCATATTCCTTTTGTGGGCATCATGTTGTCCAGGCTGGCACCTTATCCACTCTCATTCACTGTTGGGTCATGCTTTTCTCATGTCCTTCCTGATATGCCAAATATGGCTAAGTCTCGAGACCTTGTCTTCCGCTGCTTGGAAACATGGCATTTCTAAAACCCTCCTAGAACCTTTTGCGTGCCTTCTCCTTACGCGCCCATCTTCAACCTAGGCCTTGCACGTGCCCATGCACCTTTGTGTACTTAGCCAATAGTTTTTGGGTCCCAACAATTCTTAAAGTGATTCCCAACCTCCTTAAATCACTCCAAATGCTCCTAAAACCTAGAATTTCACCTGCAAACCTTAGATTCATCCATGAAGGCCTATTAACTACCAAATTCTAAGCTTTCCTAGTTTTCCATTTCACCCAAGGGGTGAAAATGGATAACATAAACTTAGTGTGAATTCCAACTTTGATCACTATTCAATCATATGCATAAGCACCTAATTTTGACCCTAAATTAGCTTTCTAGCATATAATTTCATCAATATCATAAGCCTCTATCCACTTGCTATCCTACTACTTGAAGACCTCACTTACTCTTGTCGACTCACATGTTTAGTGTTATGTTCATTCTTCAACATTCAATACCAAACATAGTCATCTTAATGTCACTAGCATTAAATTCTATCTTCAACACCTTCAAGCCTTCTATTTCAATGTAAAAATTATACATATCTTTGACAATTTCCCTCTATAGCACATATCAATGAATCTTAAACCTTATTCTCAGCATACTCTTTCTATCACATGCATGTTTGAATTTCATGTTTTAGAGTCATATATCATACTTCCCATGTTTTTCATCCTATAAGTTCACTATATTCTCTATTTTTTTCTTCTTTGGAACTCATATTGTCTGAACATTTTCCATGCTGTCTTCAATAATATCCATTTCACTAATCTGAATCCTTAATCACAGTACATGCTTTGTCATTTTCAAAAATCCACTCTTTGTTCATCATCCTTCCTTCTATATAATCAAATCATGTCAATATTTTTTCCACTTTTCACTACACATAGATCAATTTTTACTCTACCATTCAACACAACTTACATGTCTTCAAAGTCTCTATGACTACAATGGATTTTTCAATGTTGAGTATAAATTTCCTATTCTTCATACTAAGATCAACACCTGAACATGTTTATCTAGTCATGTATATTTAGTATATTTGGTTCTTAAGCTCCTCAAATTTCAATATACTCAAGAAACCCTCATTTTTCAACAACTTTTTCAAGTATTATTCTAACACACACTTTGTTTATTCATTACATCAACAAACTCTGAGAAGCCACACAATGACTACATTATTTCTTTCTCTTTTTTTACTCCTAGGTGATCCCATATCTCATCAAGACTCTAACCATCTTTAGTGTAGTCTCGTAAGCTCTTTTTTGTATGAACAACAACTTTACTCCAATAGACCTTTCACATTCTTGTTGCTTCAAGAATTTCTCTTTTTCCTTGACTCTTTGTGTTGATTTTATCACCATCTTCGCATCCTTAGAAATTTTTTAAAATCACCTATATTATACTTCCTCATCAATAAAATGTTTCTCACCTAATCTCAACTTCTATATCCTTAACGTTCATGACTCTTAGACTCCTCATTCTCTGATTAAGGGAAGAATCTTCATGTTCTAGGTTGATTTAGATAAATATAAACTATTTTTGTAACTATTCATGATTTTTAACCTTCTTCATGAATTCATTTTATTCGAATAAGATGGATCATGACCTTTTAATGTCTATCACAAGACGCAAACTGTAGTTCAAGTAGCTATTATTTCAATATTTTGTGCAATAAACAGTGGACAATAAAAGCTACTAATAGAGACATTTAAGGCATCATGAAACATTTGATCAAGGACTCCTTGTAGATTCATTTTGGGAATTTTTACATCATATTAAGACCAATTTGAAGGTATACATACTTGTGCAAGGTATGCATAACTATCCTGAGATCAATTCTGAGGCAGCTCACAACAACTTAGACTATGGACTCAGATATTGACGGTGAATTACACATTTCAAACAACTTTGATGGTATGTCGGAAGACTTGGATCAAGGCTCCTGGAGAGTTAATCAGACTGATAGCAATAACATCTTGCACCCTACATGTTAATTGAGTAGAGATCTTTAAAATGGTAAAAACTCATGATGAGGTTCTATCACCGAAAGCATACTAGAGAATGAGCGGATGACTAGTTAATAGAGGAAGCATCATTATGGGATTGCAGGATGAAACCATATAGGAATTTCCCTTGTGCGGAAGATTTTCTTAGATTCCATTCCTGGTAGAGATTCCATCTACCGAGATTTTAATAACCTTTTTATTAGTGAAAATCAAATATTCTAATAAATTTCACCTTGACAAACCATGGAGAGCTAGGGATGAAATGCCTTTATCTAGGCACACCCATAGGCACTTAAAAAATGATTTTCTTGCAATTTTCTTTAAAATTTCTTAGCAGTTGATTTTGTAGGACCTATTTCACCTACCATCTGTGAAAAGGCTTGGTTCATGTTATATCATCACTTATATTGATTACTTAACATGGTGGGTAGAGGCAACACCTATGAAGGATTACACAGTACACTGACAAAAGTTAGATTCCTATGGTAAAAATACAATCAGACAGGTATGGGTGTTCCATTAAGCTTTACTAAGTGACAGCGGTAACAAATTTTTTGAATGAGATAGTAAGGATTTTTTTGGCATAAGTTCATGGTGGCTCATCACAAGACTATCCCCTTATCACCCTCTAGCTAAATGGGACTAGCTGAGGCATTCAAAAATATACTAAGTCACAAGTTGACCAATATTTGTAATGTTGGGAGACAAGAATGGGATGACAAAGATTATCAGTCGTATCTATGGGCGTATAGGATACAACCTACAAGAGATTGAACAAGGCCACATCAATTTTAATTGGTGTTTAGCGTGGAAGCTATTTTACTAGTAAAATTTATGTTTCCCTCTGTTGCGTATTATCACGTGCAGGAGGATTGGCTGGATGAACAAGTGATGGACAGATAGTGTATGGATGAGTTAATGCAATTGAAGGACAAGAGGTGATCACTTGTTAGGTGGAGTCAGAAGACTAAGAAAAGGTCAAGACAAAAATCATGGCACGATCATCACATTAAGAATAAAAAATTTGAGGTTGGGAAAATGGTTTTACTTGTATGACTCTACATATTTGCTACGCCATCTTGGAAAACTCAAATTCCATTGGTGAGGGCCATATATTATATCTTACATCCTTGATTTAGGGACTGTGCCAAGTTGAAAATGCGTTGGATGGGACAAGGTTTCTAGGATCATTTCAATGGGAGTAGGTTGAAGCCCTACTATAAATAAGTATTCTTGGTGTTTGTAATAAGGCAATATTTCCAATTAGCTTAGAATTTTCCTTTATTCTTTTCTTTTCTTGTGTTTCCCCTTCTCATTTCTTGTTCCTCTCCTTTTGTTTCATTTTGCACCTTGTTCACTGGTAACCACATTATTTTCTTGCCAAGGTTGTGTATGTACAGAGGACCGTGCACCTATTTTAGTGTGGGGTGGAGTAATGTGAAGTATATGCCTGCAATACAAGTTAAATGGCCCAATAAAAGGAAGCACGTAAGGTTGAGGAAGTGCATGAGGAAATGGTGGATGATAAAGTATGGTGTCAAGGTTGTAACAGAGACCATGTACAAAGAATGAAGAGTGTAGGAACAACATGAGGTAGGTGAGGGAAAATTGGGTAAAGGAAAGAAGAAGTATCTTCGGCACTGTTGATGTGCACGTAAGAGTCTTGAGTTCCTTAGGATTTTTACGTGCCATAAGGTTATCAATTTTTTTACCTAGGATTAGGTGCGTGGGTAAGGGCACTTAAAGTCGGATCGATGGAAAAATCCACATTTAATGTTAAATTACGTTGGTAGGTGACATAACATTTATTATTGGAAGGAAGATAAAGCTAAAAAATACAAGATCTGGCAATTCATTTGTTACCTTGCGATTACAAAGTGAAAAAAGATCTTGCAAACTAGGGCATCCATAGAGAAATTTGTGTGAATAAAGAAGAATCCAATAAACCTAATTGTGTGAATAGAATAGATCTGAAAACTAGAAGGAAGGAGTACACGGGCATGGGGAAATTTGGTTGAGAAGTACCATCTTGTGGAATGATTTCCCAGTTAAGATTTGGCGGCTAAGGCATAAAGGAAAAATGATTTATTTGCAAGAGTGAGCTTTGGGATTGATCAGTGTAGTAGAGTAGAGAAAATGGAAGGAGTTTTTAGTTTAGCCTGACCAAAAATTATTGCATGCAAGAAACCAACCGTTTCACCAAAGAAAACAAAGGGCAAGGGTAAGGGAAAATAAATAGCTAGCATTGCAAGATCCAATGAAGAATGGTATGCAGAAATGTAGTACCCATATGGGGTATTGCTAAGAAATAATGGGAGTAATACTTGTGAAAGATGGCCATGAAAAATTATAACCATTGCATGAGCACAACTAATAAATAAATGGCATTAGAGTTGGTTCATGTAGCTAACAAGCGGACTCTAAATAGAATTCCCATTTAAAACGATGAGGTAATAGTCAAATTAGAGAAGGATGTATTGTTACAACTGTATGATTTTCCTTACTTTGGTAATCCTGAGTGCCTTTATCAATGGATGATGTCACATGTGCATGAGGATCACTTTTATTTTATAGGGCATAAGATACGCATAACACCACAACTGATATCCAAGTTCACAAGACTCATATTTGAAGGATATAGCATAGATGATGATCTGAGTGACAAGGAGGCTATCAAGGAGAATATATCCACATATGACTACAAACAGGGGTTGTGATACTTTGACATCACCAAAATTCTAGACCCACTCATGAGGATGATCATGCACTTGGTGATCAAGTTCAATTATCAGGAATGATGGACACAAGTGAACAAGGAATGGCTAAATATATGACAAAAGATACCAGAAGGAACAATTTATAAATTATCCACTTTCATTCCAGATGAAATAATAAGCAGCGTGTAGGAGGGAGAAAAGATACTCTTCATTAACATCATCCTTGCCATTATATTTTCAAATATTGGAGTTCCCAATGGGCCAGAAACATTTTTTTGGGAGTATCCAGAAGAGGATCCCTCACCCGCAAATTTTTTTTGTGAAATAAACTTGTGAAACCATGACAACCGCTTACAAGGTGTGCTTGGAAAATTGGTACAAGAAAATTTGTGACACATTCAGAGCAGAATGGAGGATCCAGAGAAATTTCCAACACTCATGGATAGAGAGGCATAGTTTTCAATGTATCAACATTTATGCATTGGCATATTTACTTCTGACAAATGGGACTAAGGGTCCATGGTGCAAGATGCCTTCTCCTTCACCCTGTAATACTTCTAGGAAGGGGTCAACAGATTTAGGGAAGCTAAAAGACTAAGGTTAGACCTTAGTGAAGTGGACCAAGACCACCGTGAGCTATGTTGAAAGCTCATGTATCCCAAAAATCATGCATACATGGAGAAGTATGTTTCCCAAAAAGTTCAAATGATGAAACCTATAATGCTGCCAATTGTTGGAATAGCTACAACAAGGATATACCTTCGAATAAGGCCAAAATTTGAAAAGGTTTCTTACTTGGAGAATGATGTATCCATTCCTGAAGACCCTATAGGAAGGAAGAATTCTATGCCAAGGAAGAGAGAAAGAGAAGGGGTACAAGTGAATAAGGTTCCAAGTGTTCAAACAACACAAACAGTGAGCACACCAGAAGCAAGCACTAAACCTAGTACTTACGTGTAGAGAAATAAGTATCCTATCAAAGCAAATACCCTAGAAGAATAGGCACTAGAGCATGAAGAGCACCTCACCCATGAGGAATCACCAATGAAGACATCACCTGTCAAAGAGAAAGAAAAGGAAAATTCTCCTATATTGGAATCCCCAGTAAGGAAGAAGAAGAAGGTGACTGATGAGGTAGATTTAGAAGAGATGAAGATTCTAGATGCCTACATCAGTGATAAGGATGATGATGATGAACCTGAAGGAGGTGAAGACCATCCCGTCTATGAGGTGCATGATTCTAATGATGAAGGAGATGAGGATTATAATGAAGGGGATGAGGAGAAGAATGAAGAAGAAGTGACTAAGGCTCAAGGAAAGGGGGTGAGCAGAGAAGTAAATACAAAGGATCAAAGGACCCTAAGCCTCACAAAGGAATAGATAGAATATGTCATAGAGAGAGAAGTGGCAAGAATTATCAAGAATCTGGTGGAGCAAGAGGTAGAACGTAATATGGGTGAGGTGCTAAAGGAAGTTGACGAAAGCATAGGAAAATAATATGGTAGTATGGGGAAGATCCCTGTTTGTCTATAAGCTTTCCAAGGGCCACAGGCATAGGGAGAAAGAGCACATAAGCAACACAAGGCCAAGGAATGGGATACATCGATGATCTGAACAAGGTGTTATGCATGCACTTTAAGAGCACTGTACCAGCAAAATAACTCTTGGTGATGACTTCATTTGATGAGGAAGGTGAATACACTCAGATGAGGAAAATTCTATCATGGGCATTTGAGTCCCACATTGATGAGCCTGAATTTGAAATAACCACAGAGAATTGATGAAGGTACTAGAGACAAAATGGATAAACATCTATGTTAATGCTCAACAATTATCAAATGAGCAAATCTGCAACGTGCTCAACAAAGTTTCAGTTGAGGTTGAAGCTAGATTCTTTGCAAGAAATGATAGGGTGAAGTTCCTAGAGACAGAGTTGGAGAAAAAGAAGGAAGATCTCCTTAATAAGAGCAAGGACCTAAAGCAGGAGGATTTAATCAACACTCAGTTAAGGCATGAGTTAAAAGACGGTAAGGGAAGGGTGCACAAGGCATACAAGAAAATAGAGATGATCATGGATGCCATTGTCTTGAAACATCTAGACTTAACACCACCCATGCAAAAATATGTATAAAAATTATAGTGACTAGAGGAATTGATCCACATACTCACTATGGAGAGGAAAACAATTTCCTTAGAATCCATAAAAGACATGTTGGCGTGCCAAGAAAAAGATAATAAGATGAAGGTTGTGGAAATTGTTTCTCATTACAACAAGATCCCCACTGATGTAAAATCCGGTGCACAACTTGTTGATGCTGCCTATGATAACTACGTGGATAGGGATAGAGTGAAAAGTATCTCAATTGCCTCCCATGAGATGGAACTCAATGATTTCTAAGAAAAACATAAGGGGAATAGGGTTTAGCAAGACAAAATCCTAGCTGAAGTAGAAAAGAAATCAGAGGCCATTGATACCTTGTAGGCCTCAATCAAGAACTGGTTGAAATAATTGTTCCCCCAAATCACTCAGAGGATGGATGTGCTCAAGGATTTAGGAAAACAATTGGAGCATATCATGGAGAAAATGAGCGCTAAGGGAGAGGATCTAAGTTTTGAAGAAGTGAGTGCCCTAGTAGGTGACCTCTTTCATCAAGCTCAAAACGATTTCAATGCTTAGGGAAAGCTAGAAGAAAAATTGGGGAAGGATTTACCTCTCCTCCTCCATAAATAAACAAGTTCTCCATTCGTTCATTATTTTTCCCATTTCTTCATTCCTTTATTATTCTATTCCAACCATTTGTAAGGATCCACCATTTTATTGAAGAGTGTTTCCGAGGACAGAGAATAGGCGTAGTGTGGGGTGATGTTGGGCCCTAGAATATTGGCTAAGGATGAGAAGGCACATGGGCACACAAGACCTAGTTGAAGAAGGGCACGTGGGTTGAAGGCATGTATGTAAGGGTTATATTAGGGTTTCATATCACACACGACATGCGTACGCAAGGCAGGACAAGTTTTGGAATTAGCCGTATTCGGCATCCCAGGAAGCACATGAGAAAAGTGTGACCCTTGTGGATAAGGTGCTAGCTTGGTGACTGGAGGATCAAAGAGGGAATATTCCAGGCATGTGATGGAAGGTTATAGGAGACATAATTACAAAGAGTGGATAGATTGGATCTGATAAGGCATGCTCTCATAGAGGACCACTTTGACACTTGACAACCGATCTATTACTTCATAAAGGCATGGTGGTCGTTGTTAAGGTTATAAATACAAGCACCCGGTTGAAGAAAAAGAATAGGGGGAAGAGAGGTGAAGCTCTATAGAAATTCCATGGAGGATTCTAGGGTTAGGGATTAGGAAAATATAGGAATCATGGAACATTTAAAGGGATGGGTTTGCATTCATTTTTGTAATGTGATGAACATAGTGTAGTTCTGATGCATGTGTTTCACCTGATTCTAGATTGTTTCTTTGAATGTTGACAAAACAAATAAGGGTAATTTTTCTTTACTTTTCTTGTCTTGATTGGTTGATGGAACTGATGCACACGTGGTGTGTTTTTCTTGATCCACTAGCTGATCAATTACAGCATATTAAGAGTTTTGGCTTGGAGGAACTACCTAAAATAGAAAACTTGTATTCCACAAATTAAAGTTAAGACAATAATGCAGTGGATCTACCTAGCGTTGCTAGATCCGGGAAGTTGATACTGCCCCTAGACAGTTGTCAATCCACTATCTAAGAATACTTAATTTAACAATGAAGTGAAATCCTACATAGCTTAAAAGGATTTACTAATCTCCTTTCGACTGCACATAAGCAAATTAGATTGGACAGAGGGGACCATTAGCTATGATGATCTATACCAAGAAGGAAAATGTCAGAGTATTTGTATTGGCTAGGGCCCTGGTTATGAGCTGTTTTGAGTACTACATGGGGGTTTCATGTCTATGTTCTTGTTTTGAGACATCAAACAACTACCTCTGTGACCAACTTCATGACATATCTGTAAATGACTACTCTTAGTTTATGTGACATACATGACTAGTTTGCAAGTAACCAGTTTTCGAAAGTTGAGGTCAAATTCCCTAGCTCAAAAACTTGAGGTCCCGCCGAAGATCTAATCCTTAACTAGTTATGTAAATAGAAATCCCATAAAATCTTTGTATTGAATTATCCTAGTTGTATACTCATTTGTGCCATTAAAATACCGGTATGGGCAGTTCAAAGAGTGTGGGTCAGGAACGGTTAATTGCATGGAGGTAGATGCCATGGGGCAATGAGCATGGCCGTAGAAATCTGCCTGCCACACGAAATACCACAGTAGGCTACTCAATGATTAATGAGGCATGTGTTGGTGTAACGTGATATGTCATTACTTTTTGTGATCTTATATGTATGGTTGGTAATGCATCGTGACACGATAACAAGTCAGATACTTGATGTGGAAATAGTTGCCACTGTTCATGGATGTTCACGTGAATATATAATGGCATCTGTATTACTTATGGTGTTGGTTGTGGATAACAACTGATGCATCCTTGATTGAAGTTGATTCTACTTGTCATGCAACTGCTGGTTTCTTAGTCTTTCTCACAAAAATGATGTCAACCATCAAATAAGGTAATATATTCTGGGGATAAATGGTAACTATTACGATGATCTTGGAGTTGACTTTGTACACCCCAGTTATAGGCGTAAGTCCAACATCAATCCTATGGTCTCGTTCCCTAGGTTTATTAAAATGGGAAGATTCTTTCATTCAATTTTGAAATGGGCTCATTTATTTAGATGTGTCTTTGATTAGAATGGAGTTGCACTTTCTAATAATGAAAACGTGTGGTTAGAGGGAATCCGCTTTATTCGAAATTTTAGGTAGGGCTTATTTTTATGACAACGATACATAAGACTGCCTCTTAGGGATGCTCTGAAACCCTAACAAAGGTTGTCGTTGTATAGGTGAGGTGGTGGCAGTGGGAATTAGAAATTAGGATATTGGAAATAATGCAGAATTTGTGGATCATAAAATAATTTAATCAATATTAATATTAGAGGGGAATGTAAATGGATATGTTTAGGCAGACGTCTGTTTGCAGTTGGTTATTTAAATTAAGGATATGCTTGGGAAACACGTACATGTCTGGATTCTAATAACATTTAGAGTGAATGTAGATTTGCGTACACCAGGGTTAGGTCAATAAATGGACGTTAAATGCAATGCTGTTTCTGGCCATGCAAAATAGGTACGCGGAGGGCGTAAGTTTAATGAACATCACAAGGTCACATTGGTCAATAGGAATGTTCTAGGGACAGCATCTAGGGCATGACACGTCGTAGGGAAGGGATGCTCACGTAATGAGTCTCTTGACTAAGGACGAGGTGAAGGGTCAATGCCAAGGTCAAGCTGATAAAGCAAAGTATCCAGTTTTTGGGTGAGGTAAAAAGGATTTTCGTTAAAAAAGAGGTAAGATTTCGTGTAGGAAAGTCAATACTTTAATCCAGGTTTCATGACAACAAGTTGAAGCACTGTGCCAGTTGCAAGAATCGACCATTGTAAGCTAGGGCACATGACCGATGTTGGTTAGGTAAAACCATCGCCATTCAAGTGTAGGTAGGATATATAATTGAAAATATGTACCTATCTCTTAAATGATTTGTCTTTTACCGAATAGGAGGCGAAAATGTAAGTGATAGAAAAACAAGTGGACAATGTCAACAGATGTTGACCTTACTGATTCAACTGTTCTAGGGTCTACTTGCTATCCTTCACATGACTATTTTTTATTGAGTGATATCTAATCTGGTTGGAGGTGTTCCATGGTTGATTGATTTATTTCCATCGAGGTAGGAGAGGGATAACGAGTGGACCACTATCAACTGGCCCAGTGCCTGATCACTTTTGTGATGGCAGTGAGATGAAAAACAAGCAAAATGTCTTTACCAATGGTTGTTATTTATTAGGAATGAATTAGATTCGGATGGATAGAAACCTGCTCCAAGTTGTTGACTAGAACAAATTGAATTTCACATTGGTAGGGCATATCAGGATGTAAATAGAGTAGGAAGATCGATTGAAATGCATTAGGCGGGGAATGGAGTGGAGATTTGTGGGCTCCATTGGGTGGATAGAAGGCTTCAAAAAGTGATGTTGTTTGAGTGAAACCTTGGGGGTTTAGATCCAAGCGAAGAAAAATCACCAACTTGAAAGTTAACGGGTTAGCTCGACATCGGTGATGAGAAAATCAACTTCATGAATTAGGGCTTGAGCTTGATTGATGGGGGACAGAATCAATTATGGGTGTGTGCAGTTATCGGTTGTAAATTTTGGAAAAGGGGGAAAAGGTGTCCTATTTTGGGTGAGGTTTGTTGGTGGGACATAGGGGATGTTTTAGGGAAAAGAGCTAACCATAGGTAAGGAGTAAATAAGGTGCCAAAGGTTGGAGTGAATAATATAGCTTAGAAAGGGGGTTGGAAGAAACATGAGAAGATTGGTTGATAGCAAAGGTTGAATGGTATAGCGGAATAGATTTCCCATTAGGGTGGTAGGTATAGGTGAGGTTCCAAGTGGAGATTGTGGTTATGAGTAGTTATAGCCACCTAATATGATGTTTTTGCTTAATGAAAGGTAGTAGAGATCAGTTGAGAAATGCAACTAACAGGGTGCACACCTTGCTCATGACAGTACGTGGGGTGGTGATAGTCAAGAGATATGTAGTTGCATGTCTGAAATGATAGTGAGTGGGGTCAGCCCACTATTGGTCCAAACATGTGAAGTTTGTGCATTATGGAGTCTCAATGGTCTTGGAGCTCTCATAACGATAGCCATTTGGGAAAATATGAAAAACATTCCACCTATCGATAGTTGTTATTGATGTTCAAAACCACTAGAAGTCAATCAAAGTAGATTCCTCAAGGTCGATCTAAGGTAGTGGTAGGCTTAATGTAACTGTTGTTGTAGGCTCACAGCACCCCTGGATGCAGATCAGGTTTCTAGGTTGATGTTCAGGCATCCAGTGTGATTGCACAACATGGAATCCTTTCTCCAAGTGTGGGACTTGTAAAGATGAGAAAGGATTCTCCAGAGAAGGCTGGTTCCTATTCCTCTGTTCAGATGCACATGAAAAATGCAGAGGTTTTACTCAAAACCTAATCTAACTTGCCAAGGAGACAGAGAGAGAGGAGATGCATAAAATAAAACCTAAGCTAATAGAGGTGATGCACCGAGGAATGAAGAACAACCTATTTGCAAATAAACACAGACCATTCAAATGTGATAAAATCATGCACAGATAACAAAACTTGCAGTGAAAGACCAGGAGGATGCAAATGAAACACAGAGAGGGTTGAGAATCATCCACAAACATGTATTACTTGCTCCAAAGATTGATACAATACACTACAGAATGCCAAGAGGCAGAGTCGTATTACAGTTTTAAATGGGAGGTTTGAACTCCACAAATTCTCCTGATAGTAGAAGAAGGGAGGAGCAAAACAGAAAAATGTTCGACCTTTCGAAAGAAGCTCCTCTTTACAATATATAGAAAGAATGAGAGAGGGAAAAGAGAGGAAATTCAGAATCTATTTCAACCACTTCTAGGTTACATTTAAAATCATCTCATTATGGTAGAAGCGGCGGATCCTGGTAAAACGATGGGCTGTCTAACAGGAACGGCGAGCTGTCTGCTGCATTAAAGTTTATTGTTGAAGCATTACTTCTGTCTATCACCACACATCAGAGACATTTTCCTCAATTTTCTCACCCCAAACTGAACCAAAATGCAAGATTGATCCTAGAATCATGTAGATAATTTCAACAGCTTTCCGTTGATATAAAGAACGTGCAAATCCGAGCTTTGGATCGAAAGATACGATGATCTGAAGATTTAGGGCATGAAATAGGCCAAAACGGATTTTGAAATCTTCTTCCCGCGCTCTGCCACCTAGACGACACGTGGTAGGCTCTGATTCGCTGAGCAATTCTCTCTCTCCACCTTCCCGGGCTCCTTTGACATTCCTTGGGCTCCATAGGACACGTGTTCACTTCTGATTGGTTCGGCTGACCCTTCAAAACTCGCCCTTTGACTTTTGGACCTTTTCCCTTGTGACACGTGTCATGATTGGATTGGTCCGCGGGTCTGCCGGCTTTTCGCGACCCACGTTCGCGTCCCAAACTGTTTGGGTCCCGGATGTCCTACTGGTGCGTGATCGCTGGACAGAATCTCTCCGCTTTTTCACCCGAAATGGGCTTCCTGCGTCCCTTTTCCCTGCCGTGACTGAAGTTTCCCGCGTGAACCGGCCTTCATGGCTTTCGGCGTCCATTTGTTCCAGCTGTCCCGGATGTGACTGGGACAAATTCTTGTCCTTGCCTGAAATGTGCTTCCTTTGCCCTCAGCCACTTCACCTTTCCGCATCCTTTGCGTCCTCATGGCCCAAATGTCCCAACTGCTTAGTGCGAAAGTTCTCCTTTTCAGCCAAACCAGCTGGTTCGCGCCCTTCGCATCTTCTTGTCCCACTTGTCCCAGAGCAGTTAGTCGATTTCCTTCTCCTTCGGCCGAACCAGATTTCCGCGCCCCACGCGTCCCGATGGCCCGATTGTTCCACTGCGAAAGTTCTCCTTTTCGGCTGAACCGAGCAGTTCACGTCCATTTGTCCCAGATGTCCCTTTTCTTCGTGGGCCACCTGGAGGCTTTTCGGCTGATTCGCGTCTTCCGCGTACATTTGTTCCAACTGTCCCAAAGGCGGCCTTGAGCAGGACTTAGCCAATTTCACGACTTTCTCCTGTTTCAATCTACTTGCTTGGAACTGAAAACTCTGATGCATGTTATCGAAATTTACCCTGGGGGTGAATTTTGGATAACAATTTGGTGACTTTTCAGGGTCACCTGCCTACTAGGTAGAAGATCAGTGGCCTTTTAGTGATCCATTGGGCATGGAGTCATAAACAATAACCTGAAACGAGCCTGATACTGCAACTCCCTCTACGAGAGCACGCTGAACTGTAAAAACTCAACCTAGGAGCAACAAAACCTGCGCCAAAGCACTTAGGGAAACTGAAACCTAACTACAACAAGACAATGTGCACAAGCACTTGGAGGAAAGAAAATCTAATCTAATATTTACAGAGGTAGTGAACTTCCTTCTAGAAGCAACGCTTGAGATAGATTCCATTGACTGGAATCTGTAGTTCTTCACCATCCAATGAGGCCAATTGGAAAGCATTGTTGTTCTTGCACTTTGTGACCATGTATGGGCCACTCCAAATGGCATCAAATTTTGAATGCCTTCCCGGTTTTTCTCTGTCCATATCCCATTTCAACACTAGATCTCCAACTTGAAAAGATCTATCCTTGGCCTTTCTATCAAAGGTCTTCTTGATCAAAGTTTGATCCTTTTCCATTGCTTGGGATGCCTGATTTCTGATCTCTTGCAGCTCCATCAACTCTGCATACCTCACCTCCATGGGCTCAAATTCAAGCAACTCCAGCTGCTTCATGAGTTCCAATGTTGGCAACTCAAGTGACATGGGCAAGATTGCCTCTCTTCCATAGACAAGCCTGAATGGAGAATTACCTGTGGATCTTTTGGGAGTTATCCTATCAGCCCATAAGGCTGATTTTAGTTTGGTATGCCAAGACCTCTGATTCTCATCAAGAGTCCTCCTAATGATCCTCAACAAGTTCTTGTTTGTAGACTCGGCCTGGCCATTACCCTGGGGGTAATAGTTTGATGAAGTGCTTAGGTAAATACCATTCTTGACAGCCCACTCAGTCACCCTGGATCCAATGAATGCCAATGCATTATCAAAGATTATTGTAGTAGGTACACCAAATCTGGTTGTTATTCCTTCATAAAATTCTAATATGCTAGACTCATTTGCCTCTTTAAGTGCTACTGCTTCTGTCCATTTGGTGAAGTAGTCTGTGGCTCTCAAAATCCATTTGTGCCCTTGGCTTGAATTTGGATTAATGACTCCAATGAAGTCCAAACCCCATTGCATGAATGGCTGGTCAACTGAGATTGGATGCAATGGGAGGGCAGCAAGTCTTTCTTTTCCTGTGAAGAATGCACAATTCTTGCACCTCTTGATCCATGCATAGCAATCACTGAAGATTTTAGGCCAATAATAACCAGCCTTCATGATTTTTAGAGCTGTCACTCTTGGTGCAAAATGACCACCAGCTGGTCCACCATGGAACTCTTCCAACACCCTTTGAATCTGATTTTTGCTAATGCATCTCAGCAGCACTCCATTTACATCTTTCTTGAACAAAACTCCATCAACAATGGCATACGGAACAGCCTGCAATCTGAAGTGTCTTCTTTGGGTCTTGTTCATCTCTGGAGGGTCCAGCAAGGATAGGCCTGTCCACTCCTCATGGTTGTCTTGGACTGAAGTGTATAATACCAGCTTGGGTCCAACTCTTCCAAGGAGTGGGGGCAATTTACATTTTCTTCTTCATGATTGCCACTTGACTCATGGCTGTCCTGGAACTACCTTGGGTCAAAACAATTTCTTCTTTGTTGACATACTTCTTCTTTTTGCTTCCCCAAAACCAGCTGCTCACACAATCCTTTCCCTCTTACCAGCTTGGTGATCTTGATCTCAATGTCATACTCCATGACACGGGTGATCCAACCTGCCCTTTTCTCATTCAAATCCTTGTTGAGGAGGAAGTCCTTAACTCCAGCATGTGAGACCAACAACTGGACCTTGTTGTTTGAGACTAAATGCTTGAATTTCTTCAAGCTTCTGATTACTGCAAGTACATGCTTTTCAATAAAAGAGTACCTCACCTCGCAGTCATCTAGGCTCTGGCTGAAGAAGGCAATTGGCTGCTCATCATTATCTTTGTTCTGCTGTACTAGAATGGTAGAAATAGTGTCATCACCTCCAAATGCATAGAGGATGAAATCCTTGGAGAAGTCTGGGTTGATGAGAGTTGGTGCTTGAGAGATAGCTTCTTTGATTGCTTCAAAACTCTCCTTGCCTTCTGCTGTCCACTTAAAAGCCATGCTCTTCTTTAACATTTTGGTGATGGGCTTGACAAGGGCTGCAAAATCTGGGACAAACCTGCGGACAAAATTGATCCTTCCCAAGAAGCTTTGAAGAGCCTTCTTGTGACTTGGCAATGGTAGTGCTCTTATGGCTTCAACTCTCTCTGGATCAATTGCCAGTCCCTCTTTCGAGACAATATGGCCTAGAAGTTTCCCCTCGTGAGCTAGGAATATGCTTTTTGTGGGATTCAATTATACCCCAAATCTTCTACACCTCTGAAATACTTGTCTCAGGTGAAAGAGATGGTCTGCTACATTCTTTGAGAAGACAGTGATATCATCAAGATATATCAGCACTATTTTGTTGATCAACCCTTTGAATGCCATGTCCATTGCCCTTTGGAAAGGTAGCCCCAGCATTGGACAGCCCAAATGGCATCTTCTTGTAGGCATAGGTCCCCCATTTGGTGGTGAAAGCCATCTTGAACTGGTCATCTTCTTTCACCATCACCTGATTATACCCTGAGTAGCCATCTAGGAGTGAGAACCTTTCCGAACCAGCTATTATTTGCAAGATTTCTCCATTGAAGGAAGTGGGTAATGATCCTTGAAAGAAGCTCTATTCAGGTCTCTGAAGTCAACACACAGTCTGATTTCTCCATTTCTTCTTTCTGACTGGAACCAAGTTTGCAACCCAACTTGAGTGCTTGATCGGGAATATGATACTTGCCTCTATAAGCTTATTTAACTCTTTCTTCATTAGAGGCTCAATGTGGGGATTCACTGGCCTTTGTTTTTACCTAATGGGCTTAGCATTTGGATCCAATTCAATGGTATGTTGTGCCAGCTTTGGATTGAAATCCTCTTAAATCTTCATAGCTCCAAGCAAAGACATCTGGAAATTCTTGGCAAAGCTGTATGAAATCATGATTTCTCTTGCTCAGTACTTACTTTACCAATCTGCAATGTTTTGCCTTCCCCACTAAAATTGGCTCTGAATCTTCACCCTTTGACTTGAATGTTAGCTTTCTCCTTCCGGAACTGATCGTTAGGGTTGAAGATTGACTCCAACGTTACTAAACCTTTTGGAAGCTTGTTTGTTCTCAGCTGCACCACTTGATCACCATACTGCTGATGCAGCTTGTCTTGATTCCTGGTGGAGAACTCAGCTTCTTCTTGTAGGAAATTAACAATTTGCTGATCATTCTCAAAAACTTGCTAGCTTATATTATTATTTGGAACTGCTGGCCTCACAATCACATGGATATGTGGCTATGTTTTTTCCCTTTTGATGTTGTCAACCACATCAAACGTTGCTCCAACCTTCTGCGAGCCTATCCGTGGCTTCATTTTTCTTCCTGGGTATGGACACGATGTTGAAAGCTTCGAAATCCTCAATGAGGTCCCATACCCTATTCTTGTAGTTCTTCAGCAGGTCATTCTTTGTAGCATGTTGTCCCCTGACTTGATTGACGATCAGCTCACTATCCCCAAACACCTTACAAGTTCTTTATGCCCTTTTTTGATTGCCCAATGAAGTCCATGAATCAAGGCTTCATATTCAGCTGTGTTATTAAACAATGAAAATTGAAATATAAAAGCTGAATAGTACTTTGATTCCTTGAGGTGAAACAAGCATAGCTCCACCTCCTGCACCTTGCCTACTCCTTGATCCATCAAAGAACAATTGCCATACCTCATTCTCATCCTTATGATTTGGCTTGGTGATGCTAGGAAGAGCTGATTTTCTTCATGTAGACAATAGACCCCTAGTT
This sequence comes from Taxus chinensis, assembly GCA_019776745.2. NCBI lineage: Eukaryota > Viridiplantae > Streptophyta > Pinopsida > Cupressales > Taxaceae > Taxus > Taxus chinensis. Next base: position 32,370,879 of record CM034157.1, read on the forward strand.
CAGATTCTTCTACTTCTTGATAAGGATCAAAAGCATGCACCTTGCTTGCCCATTCATCAAGAGTCAAATCTGGAATGCTTCCAACCTTGGTGTCTAGCCTCATCAGTGCTTAGGGATAATCTTCTTGATCAAATGCTGAGCAATTGGCATTAATCTGACTTGGAGTGTAAGGCTCAATATGGAAGTTTGCAATAGGTTTAGACCTGATTGTGGCCTTAGTTCCATATCTTGTTCTGAATAGCATGTGTGACCAATCAGCAGACAAATACCCTCCAATCTTGGCTGTGAAGTCCCTTGACAAGCATAGGTGCAAAGAGTGGTGGAAGGTCTATCACTGATACATCTTGTAAAACAACAACATTTGGACATGCATGCAAGGTAAGACTCAAATTTTAATCACTCCAACTGTTGCTATTGCTGTCCCATCTAGCTACACTACCCCTTTAGATGTTATTTCATACTGGAGCCCTAGCTGATCAGCTATTTGCTTGGGCATCACTGAGCTACTTGCCCCGGAGTCAATCATGCAATTGTGTACTAGTTGATTTCCAATGATTAATGAAACATAGAAAGGAGGGGGCTTCAACATTTTACCTTGTTGTCCTCCATGATCTTCCTTCAGGCTGGGCAGCATTTGTAAGCACTTTGTCTTGCATCTAAACCTGCTGATTCGAAGTTGGCCAATTCCTTCATGGCAGCTTGTAGTAGATCTCTTTGGCCTGGGATAGATAGGGATTCCCACATTGATATATTGACATTTGTCTTCTTCATCTGATTCAATGATACTGAATGGTGATGAAGGATCTCTCTGTTGTCCCTTGGTTTGCACATTTACTCCTTGTACGTGGGCAGCAACAACTGGCATTTGAGTTGGCCTAGGGCTGTTCTTGGCTGCCCTTGTGCATTTGAAATTGGATTTTGCTTGCCAACCATTTGTGGAGCCATGGAAGGTTGTGGATTGGCTGGGGCTAATGGATGTTCTTCACCCTAGATTTCTCCTTTTTGACCTTGTGTTGGCTGCAACACCTTGAGAAACTGCTTGATTCATGCCACAGAAATCTTCTGCTTGCCAGTTCACCAATGTGGTGTCATTTGGGGCTGATTGTTGTTGGAATGTTTCTTGTTGTTGACTATTTCCTTGACTACCTTCGCCCTCCACACCAGTAGTTGTCACCATCAATGCTTGATTGAGAGCACCATTGAAACACATGGATTGGTTATGAGGCTCGTTGCATGGAAAGCACCAATCATATTCTTGGGCAATGTTGTTTTGTGACTGGCACTAATGCCTTAGAGGCAGATATGGTATTTGGATTGTAGGGCTGAAATGGTCTATTAGCAGGAGGCCTTGTTTGATTCATATTTGCAGCTGGATTAGGTGGTCTTTGTGGTTGGTATGGGTGCCTATTAGGCTGAGCTTGGGGCTGATAAGAAGGTCTAAAACCTTGGGCTTGTTTCCTCTTGAGAGTAACTAGCTCATTGCCTAGGTTTTGCAATTGCTTCATGACCTCTTGAAGCTCATTTGGGGCACTTGGAGATGAAGTGGAAGCTTCATTTGAACTTTGATTTCTAGGAGTGGGAGAGGGAGCCAAATTAGGTGCTTGACTAGTGTTTGGGCTCTCTAAACTTGGATACAATGGCATGGGAGGCCTAGGGCAAGTTTACCAGCTTGGATTAAACATTTTTCAGCTCTAATGGCAATGCTATAAGCAGCAGGTAAGGTTGTGCCTCCCATAGATTGAATTAACATAGAAATATCAGAATTCAAAGCTTTAAGGTAATATAGAAAAGCACCTTCTGCTGTTGGCCTGACTGCCACAGGAATCCTCTCCCAAGTCTTTTGAAATCTGAAGTTGAAATCGGTCAGCTGCTCATTGGGAGCTCTCTTAATGGTTGTCAGCTGCTCCAAAAGAGACAAGTTGTCTCCCTTCTCTCCAAACTACTCATGAAGTGCAATACATAGCTGATTCTAGTTTGTAATAGAACCAGCTCCAAGGCTCCTAAACCATTGTAATGCTTTACCCTTGAAGGAAGATGCCAGTAACTTGACAGCCACTTACATTTCATTGATTTCATGAATTACACAAAGGTTAGCAATATCTTTAACATGATCACCTAGAAGTAGTCTGATTTTCTCCAGTGAAGTAGGGAATGTTCTTCAAGGCTGCAATAGGAATTTGATGTTGTGCATTGAGAGCAAGTGGGCTGCTGCCTGTGAAGTTGACATATGGATTGTTTTGAGCCATTCTGATCGGTCTTAAAACCCTTGTTGACTGAATGAAAGGTCTACCAGGTGGAGGAGTTGAGAGAGTTCTATTTGGTGGAGATGGAGACCTTTGAATCTTCTTCCTCTTTTCCTTCTTCTTGGAGATAATTGTAGGTATTCAAATACACTTCTTCTTCTCCAACTCTTGACCTTGTGGTGATTCTTCTCATGAGTTTTTCAGGCCTGCACTGCTGAAACCAATTGATTCTTCCCCTTGGAGTCGCCAGATATGAAAATAATAGCTCTTTTAAGCAAGAAAAATGCAGCAGATGCACATCAACCCTGCTGCAATAAAAATGAGACCTCTAGGTCCCACCGGGCGTGCCAAAACTGTTGTTGCAGGCTCACAGCACCCCTGGATGCAGATCAGGTTTCTAGGTTGATGTTCAGGCATCCAGTGTGATTGCACAACATGGAATCCTCTCTCCAAGTGTGGGACTTGTAAAGATGAGAAAGGATTCTCCAGAGAAGGCTGGTTCCTATTCCTCTATTCAGATGCACACGAAAAATGCAGAGGTTTTACTCAAAACCTAATCTAACTTACCAAGGAGTTAGAGAGAGAGGCAGATGCATAAAAATAAATCTAAGATAATAGAGGTGATGCACCGAGGAATGAAGAACAACCTATCTTGCCATAAACACAGACCATTTAAATGTGAGGAAAGATCATGCACAGATAACAAAACTTGCAATAAAGACCAGGAGGATGCAAAAAACACAGAGAGGGTTGAGAATCATCCACAGACATGTATTATTTTTCTCAAAGATTGATACAATACACTACAGAATGCCAAGAGGTAGAGTCATATTACAATACCCAAATGGGAGGTTTGAACTCCACAAATTCACCTGATAGGAGAAGAAGGGAGGAGCAAAACAAAAAAATGTTCAAAAACCTTTAAAAAGAAGCTCCTCTTTACAATATATAGAAAGAATGAGAGAGGGAAAAGAGAGGAAATCTGGAAATCTAGGCTTACCAACCACTTCTAGGTCACATTTAAATCATCTCAACATGGCAGAAGCTAAAAATCCTGGCAAAATGGTGGGCTGTCTAACAGAAGCGGCAAACTGTCTGTTGCATTAAAGTTGGTTGTTGAAGCATTACTTCTGTCTATCACCACGCGTCAGAGACGTTTTCCTCAATTTTCTCCCCCAAAACTGAACCAAAATTCCAAGATTTATCCTGGAATCATGTAGAGAATTTCAACAGCTTTCCATTGATATAAAGAATGTGCAAATGGTTGAGCTCTGGATCGAAAGATATGGCGATCTGAAGATTTAGGGCACGAAACAGGCCAAAACGGATTTTGAAATCTTCTTCCCGCGCTCTGCCACCTGGATGACATGTGGCAGGCTCTGATTCACTAAGAAATTCTCTCTTCTTCCCTACTCCACATTCCTTGCTCCATAAGACATGGTTCTCTCCTGATTGGCTCACATGACCCTTCAAAACTCGCCCTTTGACTTTTAGACCTTTTCCCTTGTGACACGTGCATGATTGGATTGGTCTGTGCCATGCCCTTTCCACTGACTATTTCAGCCCTTCCACCTGAAATGGGCTTCCGTCCTTGTCGTGATTTGATTTTCTCGGAGAAAGTCTTCCGCTCTTGTCCCAAACTCATTTCCATTCAGCCAAACCACCGGTTCACATGTCCTTTTTGCCCCATGTGTCCCATTTGACCATCAGCCTGATTGAACCAACTGCTTAGTGCAAAATTTCTCGCTTTTTCGGCCGAATGCCGTTCAGCATTCGCAGTCCACGATTTTTGTCCCAGAACTTTCCCCACATCTTCATGTACCTCTGGAGGCCATTCTTTGCTTCGTCCCAGGCATCGGCTGATTCACGTGCTCCGCAATACATTTGTTCCACTTGTCCCAAAGTGCGGCCTTGAGCAGGACTTAGCCAATTTCACGACTTTCTCCTGTTTCCTCTCAGGTCCTTAGGCCCAAAACACCTGATGTGGCCGCATTTAACTCCCAGTGACCAAATCCCCTCCAGCTCCCCGACTAGCTCACTGAATTTTGCACCTAACATGATTCATTGAGTTTCTGAGGGAACTGGCAGATTTTTTGCTGGATCTTCCCAATGCTCTCCAACCTTAACTTAAGCCATTACTTTCTCAACTTCCATCATTTCCTGAGATAGGCTCAGAAAGTATTCACTCAGCCCCTAGAGCATGCTCACTTTTAAACCCAACTCGGAATGCTCATGATCTAACTCGCCCATGGGCTCACTGAATCTTCTCTATGATTTATCATTTTTTCAATTTCTCTTAGATTTCCTTCAATTCTTGTGATTTATATCGAACCAGGGGAGCTAGGGGATAAAGTAAGACAATCAAAAATCCATTTTCCCAATTTTCCCATTTTATCCATTTTTGTGAGTCTATTGGTATGGGTTCTAGATTCCTATTGCTTTCACCATTTCTGCATTGAAATTTAGTATGCCAATAGGTTTCCTATTTTTAGAGTTTTCCATTTTTACCAGCTTATCCTAGAAAATGTGGATAAACAAATTCTTCAAGCACTCGATCACTTTGTCTCTCAATTATCACATTATTTGGAACCTATGTCCATCACCTTCTTAGAAAATACATCCACTTTAACTGGCCTTCAATGATGACATTGGATAGACATGCCATTTGACACCCACAAATGATCCCATGTTATCACCGTAATGGTTCTTACATCTCTACACGAGGAAGACCTCCCTTCTATCTCTATATCTCCATAACTAGCCATGCCTTGTGAGCCATGTTGGAACATCAGTTACCTGCATAAGCCACACCCTTCACAAGTAATAAAATTGTTATTTGGAAGCTATAAAAGTTAGGTGATTCCTTGTACTTCACAACCTCAAACTCAGTCACTATCTCCTCAATCATAAGACATGGTAGATCACCATTTTAATCCACTGATAATGTAATCTAAACCATATCACAGTTTGATCCACTATCAGATGGCTAGCACTCATGCCCTATTTTGACCTTGAATTTATCTCTCAAAAATCCATTAAGGGATGGTTCATCGTTGAGTCAACTTTTTTAATCTCCTCTTCCTACTAAACTTAGTCAACTCCTCCAGGTCCAAATTTTTAAGCTGTCCATTTTTACCAGGGGTAAAAATGGATAACAAAGTCTTTAAGAAATTGGTCACTTTATCTCTCAATTATCATATTATTTTCAACATTTCCATCGCCTTCTTATAAAATACATCCAGTGTAACTATATGATGATTTTAGACATGGGTTTGACGTCCCTCAAACAATGGGACATGTTATCACTCATAAGTTCTTACATCTCCACATAGGACAGATACCTTCTATATTTATATCTCCACAACTAACCATGCCTTAGAAGCCAGTTGGACCCATTAGTCTATTACATAAGCCTCACCCTTCATGAGTAATAAACTAGGTTATTTGGATGTATAAAAGTTGGATTATTTGTACTTCAGAAAACAACCTCTAAAATACATCACTATCTCCTCAAGTCATAAAACATATGTAGTCACAAATTTTAATCCACCGATATCTATGCAATCTAAACCATATCACAATGATCAAATTATGGAAAATTCTAGATGGCTTTCACTCATGACATATTTTTACCTTGAATTTATCTCTCAAAAATCCATTAAGGGGTGGGTCATCGTAGATCAACTTGTTTAATCTCCCCTTCCTACTAATAAACTCCCTTATGAACAGTTCCTTGACAAATCTGGAACACTCTCAATCACAATAATACACCTCTCATATGACCTTTTTTTTTACGGGTCCAAATCTAGATAAGGGTGAGTTGCCAAAATAGTCATAATACCCCCTTAGGATACTCCTATTCCATTATCTTTAGAACTAAAGTTTGATTGCAAAAATAACATGCATTCATTCTCTATTTTGAGGTTTTCATCATGGGACTAAAACTACCACATTTCTAGGTGTAAAAATCATGGATGTCTATTGGGATTCACAACTTGTCATCAACCAAATCAAATACATTTGAGATTTATCCATATGTAAAAATGAGATCTTGAAAAAATATAAAACCATCGTCGAAGATCTCCTAAAACTCTTTCACCGGTATAAAATCCAAACCACCCCTTTCTCATCTAAAATTTTTATAGATACCATGGCCTCTCTTACCTCTCTCATCTCATTATCACCAGATGATTCCAAACTCTTCGTCATTGTACACAAACTAGATTAGCCATCCTATACCAACATTGATCTTCCCACTATTAATTATAGAATATATTCAATTAAATACTTAGCATACCCAAATGTATGACTATATTTCCACAAGAAAAATACCTTCAAACATGTCTAGAAATGGTAAAATATCTTTTCAACAATGTGCATCTTATTATGTCATACTAGGGGATCCTTTATAAAATAGGGTTTGATGGTCTCCTCCTCTAGCATCTTAAAACTCTTGAGGATCCTCTAGTTATCCAAGAATTCCATGATGACATATACGATAGACACTTCAATAGGTATAATTATTGTTAAAATAATCTTGCATATGGGTTACTAATGTCCCATGCTTAACCAAAACTGTTATGACTATGTCAATAAGTGCATCAAATGTCAACAACACTCTAATGTTACACATATCCCCAGTCATGTTGTCCAACAATCTAAATATATTGCCTTATCAACCCTTTCTCATCACAACAACACAATTCCATCGTTACAACAATAGAATATTTTATGAAATGGGTGGAATAAATACCCTTATCTCCACAAAAGAAAATAAGATCTTTGACTTCATCCATCATCACATTATCTATGTAACATTCCCATTTTAAGACTTTAGAAACAAGGGAAAAAAAATTAAATATAATGTTCTCTGTTCTAAATAAAGTATTATTTAGAACAACATTCCATGCCAATAAAATTCAAATAGATAACCATATGCAGTTGTAAATGACTCGGTGATCCACTGATCTATTCATTTCATAACTCGGTAATCTACCGATCTATTTATGTTATCTTATGTATTGAATACATATAGTATACTTTGTATACTTGGTTTTCATACCCTACACTGGGTACTGAGTGATCTATTTAAAGAACATATCTGAATATTTGTTACCAATATTCATCTGATATCACATTGTTTTAAACTTGGTGACATAAGACAATGCAACCAGCAGCTTGCGATACTTTGGCCAGATTTTTACAACATATTGTGTATGTCTCTATTCCTAGATGGCATACTCATCATTTTGGAATACGTCCTTCACCTCACTCCTCTATTATCATGATTGGTCTTTACTGACTACCGTCAGTCCACTTGTCCCAGGTTTAACCCTAGCCCTAGTTAGAAACATAAATTATTATAGGAAGACACTCACAATGACTTAGGGTAAATGGGCATACTCATTTGACCTTAAGTCAACCGGGTGTGCCAAGGTACCCTGAGCCATTGGAAGCTACTTCCTATCCTAAATATGCCACTAACTTGACCTAGAGAGAAACTAAGTTCAAGTTCTTATTGTGTGTATATCTAGATGATCAACGTGGAAGGGTGATGCAACATGTCAACTACAACGATGTAGTCATGAGAAGACCCAAGTCTTCTCGAAAGTATAGCCCTACAGTTGGCATGTACCAACATCCTACAGAAACTACCTCATCGAGATGTACATACCCCAAGGAGATCATTAATACATTGTTAATTTGGATTATTTCTTGATTATAGCAACCCTGCTTAACCCTAATCCAACACTCCATAAGTTCTTTCCTAAATTTGTTTCATTTAGTCCATGAAGAACTTCCTTAATTTATGATTGCTTTTAATGTTTGTTTTCTCAGTTTAACTAGCAGTTTACCAAAACAGGATAGTGATATCATAAGTTTCATTTAAATGTGCTTTAACTTTTAGGAAGGTTTAACAACCACATATATCCAATTAAAGTAGACTTCATATAAAATGAAGTCTAATAATTAGTAATCATATCTCCAAACCTTTTAGGTTTATATTCAATTGAGAGAGAGAAAGAGTCTTCCTTTAAATGATTAATTATTAGGGTATATCATTCCCAATATCCATACTTCTTACTTCATGTTTATTACGCAACACATTACTATGTTAAATTGTTTAGATAAAACACATTGTATTATGCAACTCAATAAGTTGCTTCATTATAAGGGAAATTGAACTAATTCCCATTATTCATCTTATCAAAGATAACAAGATAAGCATAACATAATATATAGAATATCAACAAGATGGAACTTTCATCTTCCTTATAAAAGTACGAGAAAATTTACACAACCAATGCAAATAAATCACAACTCGCAATTCATCATTACAACTTATAAAATTTAAAGGACTATGCACTTTAGGAAAAATTCATAACAACAACCTTCAATCTATAAAGTATACAAATTTTAGTTTACAATACAACAAACAAATGAATTAGAATTCTTTACTAAGAATTAGACATATATTAGCCAATGCATCATATAAGATTTTTCCTTTTTCTATCACTTACATCGTCCATCTGCAAAAAGTGCTATCACAGGTCAGTTCAACGAACTGAGCATGATAAACACTAAGCATTAAAATGAAGTGCATTCCACTAATTGTTTTAGTAAAGTAGCACTGCTTTAATGAGATAATTAAAAAATCATATAATTAGCATAAGTGATAACAAATAGAAAGGAAGTACATTAATAAATTTAGATCAACTTTTAAGAGAAGAGCAGAATATAATAAACAATATCTGCCTAAGATCTTAAAGCTCTATTAATCCTATCAATGGCTTGTAAACAAAAATATATCTTGCCATCCAATTGTTTCATAATTCTATCCTAATAGAATACCACATTTATCTTTTCTAAGAGACAAAATGGCATGTTATCAAGCTGAGTTCATTGAAGAAGTTAATCTAAGTCACTTTAAAGAGCTCCAAACTAGTTTTTTAGTGCATTGGGCTAGCTTATAAGCCACCATCCAATATCACACCATATGTTTCTCCCAAGGGAGTGTAGTTGATGGGTTCTGCTTTATACTTATAGGTGGTTTTTGGCGGGGTATTAGACGGTGGTTGGAGATTTGACCATCACCGTGTGGACAGCTCCTTTTGATTTAGAAGAAGTGCCAATGTGTGAGGATTGGTGGTGTTTGGTTTGTTGGTAGAAGTCTGGAGTTCGGAAATTGGGGTTTTTGTTGCGCAACCTCAATTTCTCTTCTTCTAAGGCTCGAATTTCTAGTTTCCGAGCCATAGTAAAGGCCTCATCAAATGTGCGGAAAGTTTGAATTTGGAGAGTGGGAGAAATGTGCTTAGCACAGGCCCGCGTAAAAGTTTGATAAGTTCAGCCTGAGGTAAGGCATAAGTAAGTTGGTTGATAAGGCCCCGCCATCGTCCAACGAAATCTGCGATAGATTCATCTTCAAATTGTCGGATGGCATAGAGGTCGGTGATGGATACTTTCTTGGCAATATTGATGGAGAAGTGATCCAAGAAAGATTGGGCTAGTTGGTTAAAAGAGAAGATTGAGTGCTGGGTTAAAGCACTGTACCACTCCAAGGCGGGTCCTGATAAGGACATGGGAAAGGTGCGGAGTAGTAAGGCATCATCATGAGCAATCAAATAACAAGCATGTCTAAATGATCGCAAGTGTTGTTGAGGATCCTCTTTACTATTAAAACGAGTAAATTTCGGTAACTCCCATTGAGGAGGATATGAATGAAGGGGGACAGAAGGGTGAATAGGCTCCCGACAAACTTGCTCGTATGTCAAGGTGCTACGACTTCCTGAAAACAGAAGCCTCCAAGATTTTGCATTTTGTCCATCATTTGTTTAATGAAATCTGTGGTTGGATGAGATGATGGTGCGGTTGTGGTAAACAAAGGCAAGATTGGGCCAAGAGCCACTCCGCTAGACAATGGTGGGGTTAAGTGTTGATAAGGTATGGAGGATGAATATGTTGGGAAACCGAATAGGATGTCCCATATAAGGTGTTGAGGCCACTGGATACGTTATGGGAATGAAAAGGTAGGCGGAGCTTGAGAAGGAAAGCTCGTGTGAATAGGTGGCAGAGAGCAAGTCATGAATGGAGTGGTCTGACAAGAGAGATGAGGTAGGGAGCAGTTGGTGGTAGTGATATGTGGGGTCCAAGATTAACCAAAGGAAAGCTAATCTGTGTCGTATGAACCTCTGAAGCCGTTGAATTGGGAGACGGGGCTAAGAGATGCAAGAAGTAAGGCAGTGTTATCAGGAGGAGTGGGAGCTAAATGAGCAGCTATACTAATAGGCATGCCAACGAGGAGCTGACCATCAGGTGTACGGTCAGGGGTATGAGACAAATAGTATTGTACGGCGCTAGGATTAGCATCCAGAAATTTGGCAAAGTCCTTGTCTCCTACAGGAATTTGGGGGATCTCACTGGTGTCCGTAGGATTCCCCATAGAATGTGAAGGGGGTGATTCAGGCAAAGACACAGAGCAGGCATGTGAAACCATGGCGGCTTGCTTTTGAGTGATAACAACCATGGACAAGAACACAGCAGGAATTTTTCAATCTATCAATGAACAAAAACAACCTCAAAATGTTGAATTGGCAGGTTGCTGGTTTGTCAAGGAACTGATGAAGACAGTAACCGATATCGGTCTAGATAACCGATGTCGGTCACAATGTAGACGACGTCGGTCAGTTAACCGATGTCGGTGTCAAAAGTCTCGGTCATAAGAAGATATAAGAAGGCTGTAAGCTAATTTGATTTTTAACAACGTTGAGTATATTTGTCAACTTATTGAAGTGACACTGAAGACAAAGTATGACAGAGAAAACAGAACTAAAAACAAGCAAGATGCACACGCAAATCTAGAGACTAACCCTAGGGTTAATTTTAATTATCGTGGGCTTATCCTTTAGATGTAAGATGATGTCAGAATCCTAAACAAAAGACCTAGGGGAAATGTCAAGTTTGTTTTGGCTTATAAGGTTACCTCAATCGGGCGGAGGAATACCGCAGAAAAGGGGGGATGTTTGAGCTATTGTTGTGTTAATTGTGAAGTGATTCGGTATGTGTTGTGCAGTGAAGTAAGATTAATTTCCTGTCAATACCATGGATATCACCCCCACGTGTACGACCTGTTACTTAATCTATGTTCACTAGAATTGAAAAACAACAAGCAAGAATGCAATGCACGTGTTTTAAACCCAAATCGAAAATTATATTCGATGAAGCAAAGAGAGATGACTTTCACTAATGCGAAAGATAGGAAAGCAAGACAAATTCTTTACAAAATGACATATAACAAAAGCAGCAACATCAAGTATGCTTCCTAATATGAAAGCAAGCAAGAGAAAGAAACCCAAAATGGGTCCCACCGGGCGTGCCAAAATGTTTCACTCGGAATGCTTTTACTTTCATTCCTTTAGAAACAGATAAGGTTAGGGCTAGGAGGAATACCTGTTGAATGTCGAGATGGTGTGCGCGTACCGTAGAGAAAGATCAGGTTGATTGCGAAGAACTCCTTTTTGTCTTGGAAGGACTACCTGCAAATAAGAACACAAGACCACAAGATTTTGATTAAACAATAAATGAGGAAACTGCCTTGGGCCCAGGAAATATAAAACTTCCTTTCGAAGGTGGTCAGTTCCCCTGCTAATATGAATTAACACAAAAGACTGCAAAATATCAATTAATATTACTTGGTTGAAACTAGTAGGAAAGGCTGGTTTCTGGTTATAGTCAGGGTAACCGATACCGGTTTCTGGTAACCGCCGTCGGTTGGGTCTAGGACCTGTAGGTTGAACTGGGGTAGGGGAAAGGCTAGTTTTTTGGTTTTGATCAGAGGAACCGATGGCGGTTAGTGATAGGGATGCCGGTTATTGATAACCGATTGGTGGGTTCTAGGATCTTCTTAGTAGCTATGGTATTTTGTAAGGCTGGTTTATGGATGATATTAGGAAATGGGATGATTAGAAGCAAAAGAATAACAGTTAGATGCAATGACACGTTGGGTAGTAGATTCAGAGACGGATTTAGGAGGACTGAAATTCACAGAGCATAAGAAATGTTATAACAGAGGACATGCAAGATGTGACTTACTGGTTTTGACAAAGATGCAAGTTGATCTCCTTGGTTGCAAACACTTCTGGTATTCTCCACTCGTCTCTGCTCTGTCAAGTGAAGATCTGGACTCTGTTCCTCACTCGCAATGCTCTCTGTTGATCCAGAAATCCTTTGACTGATCTCCAAAAATGAAATTCCGATCCGTTGTTTTGGTTTGGGGAGCCCATTTACAGGGAACCGATGGCGGTTACGTAACCGACGGCGGTCGAGTAGGAACCGGCATCGGTAAGGAAAAAGTAGGCTATTTTTAGTAAAATAGCCCACCTTCCCTGCTTTTCTCCCGAGAGATCAGTTGCGGGCTTGGTCAAGTGGCTAGAAGGTCGGTTTTGGGTGCGAGTAAGGAGGCATTAGTTATGGGTGTGAGTCTAGACCAAGTCATAGGTCTTAATTAGGTTAGTTTAGGGTTAGGGCTAGGTCATGATGAGGTGGCAAAATGAGGTGGCAGGTGAGGTGATGTGGATTTATCAATTACAAGGTAATTAATAAATAATTGTGTAAGGTTTAGGTGATGAGGTTAGGTTGCGAAATGGGATGCGGGTCACAAGGGGTCGTAAGACACAAATTTGGTGTCTACACAAGATACATGTCCCATTGTATTTTCAACTATCTCAAAAGGTTATTTTATTGGATGTTTAATGAACTCTTAGCCTTGGCAAAATTGGGTAGAAATCTTTTTCTCCTTTAACTAGAATTTATTCTAGCATAAAAGGAATCAAAATTCAGATATAAGAATCCTATCAAAGATCTCACTACATTGTGTTTTTTTAAGATCCTATCTGCTTCTTCTTTCAAGCGTTGAAAATCAATTTAACTAAGTTCTTCCATTTGGCAGGAAGAATTTCAGGTCCAATTACCTCTCTATATTGTCTATGTTATAGAACTAACGAAGGGGTTCTGGATGTTTTCTCATGCTAATATAATTCCTCGAAAGGGAGATCTTATAGAGTTATGAATGTTTATTATTGTATGTGAAAATTAAATGGATGGTCAAGGTTGTATTTTGGTCTTGTACTGTTGATCTTAGATGCGATTTTACATCATAACATGGGTCACTTCTTAAGCCATGTTTGATATTCTACTCTTTCACTGTCTACAATCTGTTTATATTGATTGGAACTAATATTCAGCTTGGTAAGATCTCCAAATTTTCAAGCTAATATTCCAACATGTTTTGATATATATTATAGGATCTCATATATAGAAATGATTTTATTTTAGATGATCTTATCTTTTTGTGTACCAAATCTCCCTTGCCAAAAAGGAATCAGAGGGATTCACTCAGCAATAAAATTGTTACATAATTTGCTATGGGTCCACAACTACTAAAATAACAGTCATGCTTATTTCTTGCCACAACATAGGATAACCCTTGTACAAAATCATAGGCTTTTAACATTTGCACTAGAGTAGGTTGCTATAGATTAAATGAGTACATAACACACTAAGTGTGACTATATGTTCCACCTTAACACAATTGACATTTTTTCCTTATTGATTGGTCACAGGGTCTAGAATTTCATACACTATTGGAACAATTCACTTCCAGAAATATTGAGTTTAATATGGCAAGCATAGAAGTGAAGGCCAAATGGGTGACCATAGGGTGGTTGTGAATTTATACTAACAATTTCTTAGATCTCAAATGATTTAGCTTGAAGTTACTTGTAGGAAGCTGTTTTCAAATACTAAAGATGATCCTTCTTGAGTATGAAATAAAAAGTTTTGTAGACCTCAATATCTATTTGAAACCCAAACATTTGTTGATTTAAAACACAAATTTCTAATATTATCAAAGTTAACTAGGTAGTTCGTTATCTATTAGATATTGGTTAGTTGATTCGGATAACCATTATACTTTTTACTTCATCCTTCAACTGATTTCTTAAAGTTATACAATTAGAGTAGAATTATGTGCTTCCTATGATTTTAGAGCATCCACTATAATCATTTTTTTCGCACCTTTAATATTAACTGTTTGTCAAAATCATATTGGGAATGGAATAAATGATTAATCCGTTTCTATTGACCCCATCAAGATTTGGCATGAATATATATTTCTAGGATTTCTACAAATGATCTATTTTTGAGTTTCAATTCAGTAGGTAATCCTAAAACTCATGAGTGCATGAACTATGTTCAAAAGAGCTCATCAGATTGGAGCATAATTCCCCTCATAAATAAGTTTTCTACTTTCAATAAGCTATGTTACATGACCATTTGTAAGAAAATACCTCATAGACCTTCACCTGATGCTCCAATTACCACCATAAAATCTAAGGAAATTATTACAAGAATAGGTGCTGAAGTTAACTATTCCTTTAAGGTTTTAAATGCACATTTCACATTTCTCACCCCAAATGCCAAACTAAAGGATTTTATCTTTCTTCTGTGAAGGAAGTTATTGGTGTAGCATCTTAATGGCAAAATCAATGTACAAATATTGATATAGTATCCTGCAAGAGTTATTATAACTATGAGTGTTCTCTTCATGACATTCTTAGGTGCACCACTCTTGTGATAGCTCTAATTTTAGAAGGATCTACAATAATTCCATCTATTTACTTATATATGCCCAAATAGTGTACTTCATGTCATAGAAAGAACATTTAGCAACTTACCAAAAACTCTTTATAAACATTCCAAAACTATCTTCAAATTCATGGTGTTCCTTTTTTTAGTAATATATGCAATGTTGTCCAAATACCTCCACAAAGCCAATTATACTGAAAGATATTATTCATTAAATTCATAAAAACTTACAGGTGCATTGGGCTAATCCAAAAGGTACCACTGGTGAATCTTTTTCATAAGTGGCCATAGCCTTGTTCTGAAAGCTATTTTATGAATATGTGGTCATCCTTAAGTATCTGATCAAAATTTAGATGATATTTTTAGATTGAGAGTTTTTGATATCTTAGAATATACTAATGCTCCAGTGCCATCTGATAAAACAAATCATCAATTCCTATAATATTTTCTATTCTTGATTGTTGCCCTATTTAGGATTTTGTAATCAATCACAATAGGTGTTACAATTTCTTTTTCACAAAAATTACTGGTCACCAAGGTTACACTTGGTGAATAAAACCTTAATGAAAAATTTTCATGCAACTGCCTTAAAACTCTACTAGCATCTTAGTAATCATTTGATAGGTCACCTTTATAAATTTCTAGTTCCAAATTGATCTCAATCATGGGTCAAATTCCTTTTGGGTGGAAGACCTAGTAATTCTTCCAGAAAACGTCACTAAATTCCTTATAAACATCTGGATAATCGTTCACATCAATCACTTTAAGCTTCTTCCAATGATTCAGAATTTTTACTACATATAAGGTACACTCACAAATTATTTTTGGCCTTTATTAAGTTGTATAGAAGACTTGTGACAATTTTGAGCCTAAGTGTAATAAAATCACACGACACCCTAAATCTTTGTTGTTTTCTACCAGGTCATCTAAACAAGTAATAGTGCATCCTTTTTCAAGTAGTCCAAGTTTATCCTTATGAGCTTCTCCGGAACCAATTAACACCTATGACTACATCATAAGACCCCAAAGGTGCAACATAAAGATCAACCTTTGTGATTAAAGTTGGTAAATCAAGACCTGGCTCCAAAAAGATCACATACTACCCTTTGTATGAACAACATTGATTACCATATTCAACCTATGTTATTTATCCATGTTTCCATCTTTTATTTTTAATTTTGCTCATGTCTAATTTACTAGAAATAAAACAATTAGTAGAAAAGTATCAAAAATGAATAGTTACAGGTAACAAGATCCAAATAACTTACCCAGGAACTTCTATGGGTTCAGGCCTATTTCATAGCCTCTTGTCAGCTACTGCAGCATGTATCTTGTGCAACCCCTGATTGTTGAGATCCTTTTCAAAGGACATTGATTTGTGTAATGACCTTTTCCATAGTTATAACACCTCCTATTGTCAGGTCCCTTCACACACTGAGGTTCAAATTGAGAAATTAGCTCCAACCTTCTAGAAGATTTATCATTCTGACCCCCATAAGCACTTTTCTACCCTTGATTATTACTTCTTATGACAAAATTGGATTCCATTGCTTTGAGAGCACTAGGATCCTTGTTTGCATGCTCCTTTCTTATTACTTTTCAGATGAAAGTTACTTTTCATCGATCCACTATCTTATTCCATGGTCCTTTCTTAGGTATAAGAGATGATGAAGAGGAGCTTGTAGATTTTTCTTCCTTACTTCCTCCTTTCTGAACAAAAATTTCTTTGGAATTTTCATAAATACCTTATGGATTTTTCAACAACCCCTTCCATCGTGGTTGGGCTATGAACATCCACCTCTCCCCTCTATAATAGGATTCAATCCCATGATGAATTTATATTCACAACTTCTCACTTCAGTTTTACTAGGGCATACTTAAGGATTTTTGTAATTTGGTCACTCCCTATACTCAGTCACAGTTAGCCTTTCCTTGAGCTAAGTTCTGAAATTCAGTCATGTTTCTTATCATAGTGAGTTGTGGTAGCCACCATTTCCTAAAATAACTCTTTAAATTGATCCCAATGTAATATTCAGCTTCATCAATCTTCAACTCAGCCTTACGGTTATCCCACCATGAAGATGCTTCATTAGAAAGCTGATATGCTCCCCATATTGCCTTTGTTTTCTGAGAAATTCCTTATTATCCTTCAAAGTATTTCTCCATTTCGTTGAGCCAGTTCTCAGCTCCATCTCCTAATGTGGTACCATCAAACTTCAGGTGTACTTATCCTTTTTATATCATTAGTGAGTTCAGCAACTGCTAACCTATCCTTTTTGTTCTCAGGCTAGCTTCAGGTATGTTAACATTGTTATTATCCTCTACCCAGAATTGGCATTGTCCCCTAGAGGTGGCTGATTATTGTTATCAAATTCTTTTCCTCCTCATTTCCCATTACTTGTTGTTCAAGTAAAACCATGCTCCTACATCTCTTTTGTCCAACAGGGTAGCAAGGATCTCATTAAGTTTTCTTTAGCAATTGCTCATTACTTCCTCAGGCGGAGGGTTATTTAGAACATTTCCTCATGTTCTCACCAATTTCTGTTACAAGAAAATTTTAAGTTTCATAATATTATGGACACAATAGGTCCAAGAGCTGCAACCTTCAGCTCTAATACCAAGATGTAACATTCCCATTTTAAGACTTTAGAAATAAGGAATTTTTTACTTTTTTTACACAATGTTCACTATTCTAATAAAGCATTATTTAGAACAAACATTCCATGCCAATGAATTCATAATAGATAACCATATGCAGCTCAATGACTCGGTGATCCATTGATCTATTCATTCCATAGCTCATAAGCTACCGATCTATCCCATGTTGCCACTTATGTTTTGATTCATATTGTATACTAAAGAATGTATACTTAGTTTGTTCTACCCTATTTCAATTGTACTAAGTATTTTTTTAAGAACCATATATGAATATCTGTTACCAATATGCCTTCTTCTGATATCACATTGTTTAAAACTTGGTGACATAGGAAAATGCAACCAGCAGCTTGTGATACTTACCATTGTAAAATTTACAACATATTGCATGTCACTATTCCTATATGGACATACTTGTCCATATAGGAATGTCACTTCACATCACTTGATATGAATTATCTAGATTGGTCTTTATTGACATTACCATGTCAATTTCCACTTGGTCCTAAATTAACCCTAACCCTAGGTTAATTGAAACATAACTTTTATAACCCTAATTCTCACAAGGCCTTTAGGGTATTTTGGGCATACTCGGTTGACCTAACTCAGGAAACACTTTCCCTATGTTCCTTTACCCTAAGCCATTAGGAGTTCTCCTATGGCTATTAATAATGGTATCAGAAGCTTTATACCTGATCTGATAATAATGGTATAGCTTAGATACCAAATGATAGAATAGAATAAGATTGCAATGACCAAAGAGGGATGGAAGCCTCACAAATATTATTGATCATAAAATCAGATTACATAACAATGCAAGAGCTGTAATATTTATAGATATTAGACAGCCTCATATGGATAGACATGACACCCTACAGGACACCAACTACGAGATGATAAGACCCATCTCACATGCACATGTAATTACTACTAATACCAATATTGAATGTTATCCAACATAACAATATTGAATGCAAGTCACTAGACTAGAGTGCACATGTTGCACATTATTAAATAAAAGACAATGCAATAAAATGCAATAAATATGCCTATGCTAAATTATGCTAACATTCCCCCCCTTAATTTTGCATAGTTTCCAATGAAGTGGAGAGGAACTCTCTGAACAGTGTGAATTTGTCACGTGCAAGTGACTTAGTGAAAACATCTGCCTTCTGTTCAGCTGTAGGACAGAACTGGAGCTATATGTTGTGCTTCAAGACATGCTCGCGTATGAAATGAACCTGTACTTCAATATGCTTGGTTCTCTCATGAAATACTGGATTGCGAACAAGCTTCAGAACTCCTTCATTATCAACATATATTGGAGTAGATTTCTATTGTGGTAGACCAATTCCTTCCAGTATTTGGCGTAGCCATATTGCTTCACAAACAGCTTCACCTGCAGCTCGATACTCTGCTTCTGTAGAAGAGTGAGAAACAAAGTTCTGTTTCTTACTTCCCCATGATATCGGTCCAGATCCCATAAAGAAGACGAAGCCTGATGTTGACTTCCTATCATCCATGTTTCCTGCATGATCTGAATCTTAATATCCTGTCAAGAAGAAATTGTCATTCTTCTTGTACTCTAGACCAAGGTCAACTGTACCCTTTAGATATCTTAGTATTCTCTTTGCTGCTTTCCAATGACATATTTTCGGTTCTTGCATGAAGCATGATAAATAGCTGACTGCAAAGCTGATATCTAGTCTAGTATATGTCAGGTAAATGAGACTCCCGATCAACTGCCGATAGAGAGTTGCATTCACCGGTGGTGAAGGATCGGAACGAGATAACTGAAGTCTCGCTTCCATAGGTGTAGCAATAAGAGTGCAGTCCATCATCCTAAATTTCTCGAGCGTTGTCTTGGTGTATTTCAACTGTGACACAAAGATATGATTCTCTTTTTGACATACTTCCAACCCAAGACAATAGTGCATGAGCCCGAGATTTGTCATGTTGAATGATCGATTAAAATCCTTCTTTGTTGCATCGATCATCTTCACAGAACTGCCTGTAATGACTAGATCGTCGACATAAACAACCACAATGACAATCTCCCCCCCTTGATTTTTGAGGTAGAGATTGGGGTCATAAGGATTCCTTTCGAATCCATGACTTATGAGATGCTCATCAATTTTGATGTACCATGCCTGGGGTGCCTGTTTTAGGCCATATAGAGATTTTATGAGTTTACATACCATCATCTCTTTTCCTGGTATTACATAACCCTATGGCTGAGTCATATAGACTTCTTCTTGTAAATCTCCATTAAGAAAGGCACTTTTCACATCCATTTGGTGGACTTTCCAACCAAATTGTGTAGCTAGAGCAAAGATCATCCTGATTGTCTTGATCTTGGCTGTGGGAGCAAATGTCTCCTCATAATCAATGCCTTCTTGTTGTGCATACCCCTTTGCTACAAGCCTTGCTTTATACTTGTCAATAGTCCCATCTGATTTGTACTTAGTCTTGAATATCCATCTGCATCCAATGGGTTTCTTCCCTGGTGGAAGGTCGACAAGTTGCCATGTGTTGTTCTTCATCACTGACTGATACTCTGAATCCATGGCATCTTTCCAAGCTTTTGATTGTAGGGCTTCTTGAACTGTAGATGGCTCAATTGTTTCAACAACTCTTCTCATTAGGGCATAATTGACCTCTTCACGAGCTTGACTTTGAGTTCTAGGTCGAGGATTGGACGATGTGCTAGGTGCTTCATCCAAATTTGCATCTCTTATTAATTGAGTATACCATTTAGGTAACTTATTAGCTGTTCCATTGGATTGTGGTGGATCCAAGTTTTCACCATCATCTAATTCATCACTGTCATCTTTAGTGGGAACATCAAATTTTGTCTTCACAAGAGGTGTATTCTGCATGTTTTTTGAGTCGTTGAGTGGAGCATCTGCTTGTTTCTTCTCAAAGAACTCAACATCCCTACTTGTGTATACTTTCTTTTCTTTCGGATCCCATAATCTGTACCCAAGTGCTTCTTCACTGTATCCAATGAATATCAGTTTCTCAGCTTTCATATCCAACTTGTTCCTGTTCTTCTTGGGTATGTGCATGCTAGCTTTACACCCAAATACTCTTAGGTGTGCAATTGATGGTTTCTGATTTGACCATGCTTCTTGAGGTGTCACTCCTTCAAGAGCTACTGTGGGCACTCTGTTCAACAAATAGACTGTAGTTCTTGTAGCTTCTGCCCAAAATGTCTTTGTTAAACCTGAGTCATCAATCATACATCGCACCATTTCCATGATAGTACGATTCCTTCTCTCAACTATACCATTCTGTTGTGGTGTGTGAGTAGGAGGCATTTGTCGACGAATCCCATGAGCTTCCAGGTAAGTCTTGAACTCATTGATTGTGAATTCCCCCCCTCGATCTGAGTGGAGAGTTTTGATCTTGTGACCAACTTCATTCTCAACAAGTGCTTTGAACTTCTGAAATGTCTCAAAGGCTTGACTCTTGTTTCTTAGACAATATATCCACATATTTCTTGAGTAGTCATCAACACAAAGCATGAAGTATTGACATCCAGAATGACTTGGTTGCATGGGCTCGCAAAGATCGGTGTGCACCAAATCAAGCTTTCCCTTAGCTCTATATGTGTTCTTCTAGAAGGGTACTCTGTGTTGCTTTCCAACTAGGCAATTATGACACTTGTCAATGTTGTGCTTGAGTGTAGGCAATCCTTTAACCATGTTGCCCTTTTGAAGTGTTTGGAGATAGCCAAAACTGATGTGACCATATCTACGATGCCATAGTTCTGCAGATTGTGTGTCTTTGGCCACTAGAGCTTGATCATCCTTGTGGAAAAAATCAAGTTGGAACATGCGTCCCACATTGGAGGCTCTTGCTACAATCTTGGAACCTCTTGACTTATCTATTATCAAGCACACTTTTTCTCCATTATTACTGTCAAAATCCAACTTCAAGTTGTGATTAAGGAGTTGACTAACTGATAGCAAATTCTTGGTCAACCCAGGTACATATAATACATTTGTGATTTTACAGTCATGCTTTCCAAGAGGTAGTGAAATGTTTCCAATCCCCTTGACACTGTATGATGAGTCATCACCTAATGACACATGGTTCTTGATAGGTGAGTCACGCAGTGTGTAGAACCAATCCTTACATCCAGTCATGTGTCGAGTTACACCTGAGTCAACATACCAGATATCTTGTGTGGACTTGGTTTCTTCATCAAATTGAGCAGAATACATGTGGTGTCCTTCATCTGAATCATCCTCATGTTCGGCAATGTACCCTTGTTGTTTGGGTTTTCTTTGCCAATTACCATTTTTCTGCCCTTGATTGTTGTTGTTGTTGGACTTCCCTTTATTTGAATTATTGTTACCCTGTTGGTTATTGGGTTTTGAATTGCTTGATGAACCCTTTTTGTAGGAATTGTACCAACAATGTTTGATGTCATGTCCCCCTCTATTGCAAATGGGACACTTCTTGGTGTTATCTCGTTGACTTTGATTTTGTTGGGACTTCTTGTTATTGGACTGAAATTTTCCCTTTCCTTTATGATTGGAAGATAGTGCTTGCTCATCTTCATGATCTTTTTTGTTCATTTCCTCTTCTTGTTAGAGTAGATTGACCAACTTCTCAAAGGTGACTATGTGTTCACTCATATTGATAGTTGTCACAAAGATTCTATAGGAAGGAGGAAGTGCTCGCAACACAATTGGTACGAGGTCTTCATCACTTATCTCTTTTCCCAATGCCAATAGAGATGCCCTCAAAGAAGCAACTCGTCTTAAAAAAACTTCAACCTTCTCATTGTGCTTGAACTTGAGAGTATGTAGTTGTGATCGTAGGTTGAGGATGGCATTCTTGTTCTTTGCCTCATAGACTGTGCTCAACTTATCCCATGCATCCTTGGCCAATGTGGCATCTCTAATGTGGGGCTGCACATCATCCGTTATACTAAACAAGATGATCAACTTGGCCTTTTGATTGGCCCTGTCAAATTGAACTTGTTGTCTTCCATCATCAAGTGATCTTTTTTTTTTCCATCTACAACTGTCCATAGGTCTTCAAACTCAAGTAACATCTTAATCTTCAGTTTCTATGCAGCATAGTTGTCTCTTCTAAGCAGTTGTGAATCTGGCAAGAAGAACTTTGGTGCTTGTGCATCCATTTCTGCAATCAGAATTTCTGAAACTCTGAATTTCTGACAAAGGGTAAGGCTCTTATCACTCCAGGTTTATGGTCTCCCTCTCAATATATCATCAGACTGATATACCAAACCTTTCTATATACGCTCCCTTCCGATATACCCATCGGTACGTGGAAGAAGATCACCCTTTCAATATACCCATTAGTACAGAAAGAGGTGTTAACACATGTGAAAGAATTTAGTACGTGGTACTTAGATAGTACGAAGAGGGGTTTGTGCAAGCACAAACGGATGGGAGGGCTCGAATGTGTGTGTATTGTGTCCTTATTACTCCCCATCAATTTTATAGGGTCAATGCCTAGACAACATTTAGGTAGCTATGTTAGGCGTTAAGTGCAGTAGTATTCGTGACGGCATCACCCGTAAGCGCTTCCCAGAGGCACCGTATATACCGAACGCTACTATGAGATCAAAGATCTCATGTGATAGAACCAAACATAAAATAAAAAATTTGTACCCTTTTTTTTTCACTTTATGCACCAATATTAGTACAAAATGCTCCAAAAGTACATCGAAATGAAGTTTTTGTGTCCCCCCTCTTTACAAAAAAGGGTTTAGAATCACAAAATACACAATTTAGGCCAAAAATATTTTTTTTACCCCCAATAGGTGTTTTTCCGCTAAATTTAACGGTGGCTCTAAATGTGTTTGGTGAGCTTCTAAATTTGGAAATCTCTCAAAATTTAGTAATTTCTCTAAATTTTCCAAAAAAATAATTTAAGAAAAAATATGGAGAGAGTGGGAATTGAACCGCTGACCTGTTTGTTCCCAAGATCCAAACAAACAATTTGAATATTGTTTTCACCTTTTCTCACAAACCGTGATTTGGGTTTTTCTAAAATTTTGACAGCAGCATCATACAATATTTTTCTTGAAACCCAAAAAATTTCAAAAGAATAAGAATCTTATTTTTTGAGATCTTACCAATTTACTAGCTAGATCTGATTTTTTTCAGAAAAAAATGATCCGACTTGTACAGACTTTTCGTCACATGTAGAAGCCGAATCTGAAGATTATGTAAACTACAAAGTTGTGTGCCTCTTTCTTATCTTTCCAAAAAAAAATAGCACATCAATCTGATATTGTATGAAAAAGTTACATCCTTTTTTCTAAGAGATATCTGCTGGAATTTTGTTGACGAGACTGCTTCAACCTTTGCTCCCGAATTCTTCACACCTCCACTTTCAAATCTGATTTTTTTTTTTTAGATCTGATCTTTTTTTTTTCTTTTGATCTGCAATTTTTTTCAAGATCTCTCTCTTTTTTCTTTTTTTTTTAATTTTAAGATCTTTTTTTTTCACAAATCTTTTTTTTTTTAGATCTGCAATTTTTTCCAAGATCTTTCTCCTTTTTTTTTTAAAGATCTCCAAATCTGAAATATTCCGCCAATATGTTAGATCAATTGGCTATACCAATGACTAATAAAAAAAATTTACCTTCCAAATAAGTGGATAGGTCAAATTTTAGTTGATGGATGCTTGGGAGGAATGGAGGCTGCGAGGTGCTTCAATGGCTCTCCTTTGATGCAGATCTTCTTCTCCAATGGATCCTCTCCAATAGGGCTCCTCTTTAACCTTGTTTGGATAGAACCTACTCTGATACCAAATGATAATAATGGTATAGCTTAGATACCAAATGATAGAATAGAATAAGATTGCAATGACCAAAGAGGAACGGAAGCCTCACAAATATTATTGATCATGAAATCAGATTACATTACAATGCAAGAGCTATAATATTTATAGATATTAGACAGCCTCATATGGATAGACATGACACCCTAGCAGACACCAACTACGAGATGATAAGAACCATCTCACATGCACATGTAATTACTACTAATACCAATATTGAATGTTATCCAACATAACAATATTGAATGCAAGTCACTAGACTAGAGTGCACATGTTACACATTATTAAATAAAAGACAATGCAATAAAATGCAATAAGTATGCCTATGTTAAATTATGCTAACACTGACCTAGAGAGAAACTAAGTTCAAGTCTGAGTTCTTATTGTGTGTACATCTTGACGATCAATGCGGAAGGGTGATGCCACATGTTAATTACAATGTTGTATTCTCGAGAAGACCCAAGTCTTCTTGAAAGTATAGCCCTATAGTTGGCATGTGACAACATCCTACAGAAACTACCTCATCGATATGTACATACCCCAAGGAGATTGTTAATACGTTGTTCATTTGGATTATGTCTTGACTACAGCAACCTTGTTAAACCCTAATCCAACACTCCATAAGTTCTTATTGTATACTTATATCAATCGAGTATTAAAGAAATTTTTTAAACTTATGGCTTCTTTTAATGTTCATTTTCATAGTTAAACCAACAATTGACCAAAACAGGACAGCGATATCATAAGTTTCTTTTTAAATGTTCTTGAACTTTTAGAAAGGTTTAACAACCGCATATAACTAATTAAAGTAGACTTCATAATAAATGAAGTCTAATAAATAGTACTCATACTTATAAACCTTTAAGGTTTATATTCATTTGAGAGAGAGAAAGAATCTTTCTCTACATGATTAGTATTAGGGTATATCATTCCCAATGTCCATATTTCTTAATCCATGTTCATTATGCATCACCTTATTATGTTAAGTTGTTTAGATAAACACATCATACTATGCAACTCAACAAGTTTCTTCATTATAGGGGAAATTGAACTAATTCCCATTATCCATTTTATCAAAGATAACAAGATAAGCATAACATAATATAAAGAATATCAACATGATGGAACTTTCATATTCTTTATAAAATTACGACATAATTTTTCACAACCCATGCAAATGAAACACAAGTTGTAATTCATCATTACAACTTATAAAATTTACAAGACTATGCCCTTTAGGCAACTGCATAACAACAACCCTCATCCTATAAAGTATACAACTTTTCTTTACAATACAACAAAAGAATGAATCATAATTCTTTACTAAGAATTATACATATATCAGCCAATGAATCATATAAGTTTTTGCCTTCTTTTACCACTTAAGTCATCCATATACAAAAATACCTAGCACGGGTCAGTTCAATGAATTGAGCATGATAAGCACTAATCATTAAAATGAATTGCATTCCACTAATTGTATCATTAAAGCAACACTACTTTAATGAGATAATTAAATCATCATACAATCAACATAAGTGATAACAAAAATAAAGGAAGTACTTAATAATTCAAGATCATCTTTAAAGAGAAAAGGATAATATAATAAACAATATCTACCTAAGATCTTAAAATTCTTTTAATACCATCAATGGCCAGAAAACAAACAACCAAACCTGCCATCCCATTATTTCATAACACTATCCTAATAGAATACCATATTTATCTTTTCTAAGAGACAAAATAAATGTATACAACATGGTTCCTTCATGGATGATTCATCTATATCTTAAGCAAGAACCATTATAAACTCAACCCAAACCTATAACATCAGAGAAAATAGACAAGATAATAACATAAGTTAACTGTTCCTTTCCAAGATAACAATATTGCACATTCAGTCATTAGAATATACATCAACATAATTCCATAACCAAACAAGAAGGTAAGGAAAACTAGAATAGTCCATCTACAATTCCAATTCCAACTCTTCATGTTAGAATTTATCAATCAAATAACAAAAAACAATGTTTACAAACCTAGCAGCCCCAAAGAGGAGTTAATCTCTACTCATGATCCTCATAAAAGTTAAAGAGTACTAGAGACAAACCTACTCTTTTCGACAAAAACTAGGCAACACTAGAAAATAACAGTCAAACCCATAAATATAAGTTTACTTAACAATAGAACCCTCTTGACTACTAATTCTCAACATTATTTCATCAATGGTTCGACAAGGTAGACCAATATATCAAAATAAATCTCCATCTCGAAAGAGATTCGAGTACAAAAAGTTCAAACTACGAGCATATCTAGGGACAGAAGGATAGTAACTCAAATAAAAGAGAACCAATGATAAATCGTATCATTTCAACTGAAAAAGAAGTTCCTGTTTCAACCTAATTCAAGATGAAAACACACTGCAGACCCAAATCAATATACCATTCACAAGAGAATACACACACACACACACACACACACACACACACACACACACACACACACACACACACACACACACACACACACACACACACATAAATATATTTTCTTTCTTAAAGAGAAGCTAAGATCTGTTCACTATTTTAGTTGAGAGTAGCCTCTCAAAACAATAACGATAAGGTTCAGAGTTAGCCACGAAGCCAAGATTGAAGTCTCACAAATGCTTCACCAAATAATACAAAGAGTAAACCATTCGTGATTCAAAGGAATCAAACTCAATGAAACTGAACAGAAAAGGGATCCTTTCTAATCATATCAATGTCTAAGGTAATAACCCAAATCTACTACTAATATCTGATTTACTCAAAGAGACAAAAGAGAGGGAGAGCTAGAATCCAAAACACCTAATACAAAATTTGTCTCGATCTTAAATTCCAAAGCAACAAGAATGGAACATTAAGACAGAACTTCACAACCATGAAATTACGACAGTGGTGCCTTAGTATAAACTAATACAGTCAAACCAAACATGAGTTTCTTCCAAAAAGTGGGGAAATAACACTTCCTCAAATTCCCACGCTCATACTATCTCAAGAAGTTGATACAGTCAAAAACATAATATAAGTTCAACATTCCTTAAGATGTTTCTAGTTCCAAATTTCAAAAGAGAGATTTAAATGACTCAAATAAGTTCCCACATAGTTCCTTGGTGAGTATTCACTCCAGTAAAGAGCTATAACTCAATCATTAATAAAGAATAACCCAATATGAAATACCAGGACAAGTTCAAATAAATTGACCCAAATATGAGTTCAAGACACTCAAGTGTTAAACAGAAGTACAGAGATGAACCTAAGCTTTGAAAACAAACATTCAAAACTATACTAACAAGATAATGTGTGTACAACGCTAAAAATTAACTCTAAGCAACAGTTCAACAAGCATGAGTTTTCTAAACACTTGTTCTAAGCAAAGTGAAGTTCCAATACAAGCTTAAACAAAACACAAAGTCTCAACTTGATTCTACATCCAAAGATTACAACCCAGAAGTAATAAAAATAGAACCCAAGTTTCCCTAAGCTCATATGCTTTTATTGTCATGAAATTTAGTTCGATTCACATAACCATCGAATACAATATCTAGAGAGTAAAACAGAGATACAGAACAAGTCTTAATACCATTTTTACTTGCATGCTGGTCATAAAACTTAGCACAGAAATCCAATTTCCAAACAATACCATTTTTCCATGGATTCAAATCAAACATGCAAGGATCCATAAAACCCAGCAAGCAAAATAACTAGACAGGAAAGAAAATAAGAATCTCATGAGAGTAGAGTTGTTCTAATGATTCATTTAGAAGAGCGCAAAGAATTTTAATAGTTAGAGCCTAACATGCCTGATAGTGCTTCCACCAAATCGAAGGAGACTTCCAGTTGAGCTTCCAACTCTTTTTCTCCTCTAAGATAGATCAAAAATCAAACATCTCTTCCTCCTTCACCTCAAATACTTTCCTTTGATCAAAATTAGGCCGAAAAAACCAAAAAGAACCAGTTAGCTCCATGCAGAGTGAAATCTTCCATGCAAGAAAAACCAAATAACCTCCTACAATCCTGTCTCCTATGTTTTCCAAGATGGTTTGCACGTGAAGATCGAGGCTCATAAATTCCATAAATGCCATTCAATCCAAAATTCCTACTTATATTTCCTTGTCACCACCTCCTAAATATGGTGAATGCCAAGTCAACACAAAAATACAATTCCATTTGTTAGTGGAGTTTCCAAGTAGGACTCCACTAAGTCCACTGGCCCTCTACCAAATCTAGCAGTACTTCTTCATTTAAACCCCTTTCAAATCATTTAAATTCCATTAGAACCATCACCCTTATGTCATGTGACCCCTTTAAGTTACCTTTAGTTTAGGTTAGATTCAAATAGAACTTAGGTTAATTTAACAATTACCAACATAGGCCTTAGAACATTAGCCATTAGAATTCCCACCTTAGGTTAGGTTCAAATCACAACCCTTTAGTATTAGGTAGTAGCTAAAATAGCTTAGTGTCCCCTTGGTAACTCTTCCCTTATTTTCTTAGCATAATGCTTAGGTTAGGATGCCAACCCCACATTAAGAATAAGAGGCTTAGGTTAGGACAAAATTCCAATAAATAAACATAGCTAGAACATAATTGTTCTTACCTAACTTAGGTTACCATTAGAATAGTCTTTAGATTTTTAGGACTCCAAATTTCTCCACATAGAATAAATTTTTTTTTAAGTCCTTAATGTCCCACTAAGATAAATCACCAAAGACCCGGGCACAAACATACAACTGAACAAAAACACGTTGTAATAAGACCAAGAATTAGTACATGCAAAATTCAGTCTTTTATGTTCCTTAAACTACTGAATGTCAATTTTACCATTCAGTCTATGAAGAAGAATTAAAAATTTCCTTGGATCACTGAAATTGATCCAAGGATGAGTCAGAAGAAGAAATAAGTCTACAAATCTTAAAACTAGATTGTAGTTCATCTTTCCAAAGTGAAAATGAATTCTTAACAACCATATAATTTCATTCTAATCAATTTAAGAATAGAAAATATTTATCCTTATCAAGCATGATCTTCAAGAGTCAAAAGAACACATCTTTATCTAGAAAATAACATTTCAACACTTGAATGCAAAAGAGGAATATATCAGTTGTCAAGGGTGTTACACAAGAGGAGGTGAGGGAGCCACCTAATTAGTAAAGATCATAATGAGTAGCTCATACCTTAGATAGGCTTATGAACATAAGACCCTAAAGACATTACATGATTGATTATTCAAAGGTGAAGAGTAGTCACATGATCACCAAAGGTCACAGTTTCAGCAGGTCCCTTGAGGGAGTAAGAAATGGAAGTACAAATGGTGAGAGGAGAAAAGTGATTAGTGTTATATGGTATTTGGTAGCATGCTTTTTGGTGAGAGATCCAAGATCACGATGGGAAATTCCATGATGAAAAAGTTTTCAGTTTGACATGTATTTGAGATAGACTGGTCGATGTGGGAAGTCTATATGGGAGGAGGAAATTAACTCCTTGAGGTCTTCACAAAGCTAATTGATGTGGGAAGCTTCAGATTCTTTTCTCTATATTTTTTTAAAAGTGCTTTACATAGTTTTCCTTTGAGGGAGAAGCCTATTTATAGTAGTGGTGTAGTGAGAAAGATGTCCTTTTGAGGGAGTCATGTTTTTATTGGAAGTTTGACTCATGGAGTTTATTCCCATGTGAGGGATTTTTGAGTCATGGACAAGACTAATGTGAAGAATTGGATTCTTGTGCAAAAAACAAGGTGAACTGACCATGGGATCTCATCTAAAAGCATATGAAAAGTATCCATGAGAATCATGCCATGTGCAGTGCTATGGTACACATATTTAAGAGATGATAAAAAAGTGACAAGTACGCACATGATTCTTGTTTAATCATTGGTGATGGCATAGGAAGTGGATAGTTCTCAAGCGACGAGCATGGAAAGAGGTAGAAGGTGAGGTAGGACTAAAATTCAACAGTAGAATGGTCGAAGATGCAAGGCGTTGAGGGGCTCAAGTTCAGGTTTACCATCTAATGAAGATAAATGATAAACCCTCAATCCATAAGTATGAGTCACAATGTATGGTCCAAGCCAATTAGGAGAAAATTTTCCCCGTTTACTTTTTTCTTCTTTGGTTACATGTTGATTTTCGTTCAAGAAAAGGTCACTGACTTGGAAGGTTCATTCATGGACACATTTTTCATAGACACATTTGATACATTTTTGGTAAAGTTGAAGATGGTTAAGAGCATTAAGACAATGTTCGTCTAATAACTCAAGATGTGCTAAATGGTATTGAAAAAATTCATCATCGTTGAGCATGTCATGGAGAGAAATGCAGAGTGAGGGAATCTGGACTTGAAGAGGCATGACAGTCTCTATACTGTAGACCATAGAAAAGGGTGTGGCAGTAGTGGAAGTGCGGATACTAGTGCAGTATGCCCACAGGGTGAAAGGAATGTGTGTATGCCAGTCCTTCCCAGTATCATTAACCACTTTCATGAGAATTTTGTTTAAGGTTTTATTAGTGGATTTGGTCTTGCCATTGGTTTGTGTGTAATAAGGTGATGAGAAACTGAGCTGAATGTTGAAGGCATCAAAAAGTTTCTGCAAGGTTTTATTTTTGAATTGCTTTTCGTTATCAGTGATGATGTGATGTGGAACACCAAAGCAAAAAATAATGTGATGGTTGATGAACTCAAATATTTTCTCAGCTTTTGTGGAGATGAGAGGTATGGCTTTAACCCATTTGGTGTAATATTTGGTAGCAGTAATGATCCATTGATTTCATTATGAAGAATGGGGACTGATCTCTCTAATGAGATCCAAACCCCATTGAGATAAGGGCCAAAGGTCATAGGATACCTGTAAGGCATGACTGGGTGTATGATGAAGGTTGGCATGTTGTTGGAATTTTACACCATGTTTGACATATTCACAATAATCATGGTTGAGGGTCGGCCAGTAATAGCCTAGGTGAAGAATACGCTTAGCAACAACAAGGCCATTTAAGTGACCTCCACATATGCCATCATGAAATTCCTTAATGGTATAAGGAATTTTAGAACTCATAAGGCATCGGAAGAGAATACCATCGAAGCTGCTCTTATAGATGAGGCCACCAATGACGATGTAACGAGAAACCTTTTTAAGAAAGGAATGTTGTCCATTACGAGTGAGGTCAGGAGGAAAGATGGAGAGGGAAAGATAGTCTAAGTATTGTTTATACCAAAGGTCACTTGGGTTGGGAGCAACGGTTCTGATGGAGTAAACTTCACGAGGTAAATAAAAGGGTGATTGGAGTCTTTGGACGGTGAAAATTATTTTAGAATTGATGGGTGAAGCGGGGATTTGAGAGGCCAAGTAGACCATGGTATCTGTAAATTTTTTGGTTAAACGGGAGATGGTTTGAAGGTTATAACGGTCGAAGGTGGTCAAAAGTATGGCCACATGATGTTTATACTTTTAAAGTATCTTGTTACAACACTGGTATATACCATTGACTTGGTTTATGACCAATTCAGAATCACCAAAGATGTTGATTGACTTAACACCTAAGGCATAGGCAGCTTGGATACCTAATATGAGTTCTTCGTATTAGGAAATATTGTTTATACAATTAAAATCAAGTTTGAAAGACAAAGGCATGGTTTCGCCATCAAGCAAAATGAGGATAACACCAGCCCCACCCCACACTGACACTTATAACCATTGAAGAATAGTTTCATTTGGTAAGCAGGCTCGTCTAAGGAAAGGGTAACAATTGACTCATCCGGGAAGTCAAAGTTAGAGGGTTGATCCCCAGAAATAGGTGCATCAGCCAATTGGTTAGTGATATCTTATCCCTTTATGGACTTTTGATGGATAAATTTGAGGTCGAGGTCGGCCAAAAACATAAGCCAGCGTGTGGCACGTTGATTTTGGTAAGGTTTGGCATACATAAAGTGGAGGGGGTTGGTGTTGGTCACAACATAGGTTTTTTGGTTGAGTAGGTAATGGCGTAGTTTTGTGGAGAGAAAAACTAAGGCTAAGAAAAGTTTTTCTACATGGGTGTATTGGGTTTCGTAGTCAAAAAGAGTATGGCTTATGTAATAAACCACCTTCTCCCTGTGTTGTTCATTGTGATGAGTGAGCATGGCTCCCAAGGAATGATCAGTAGCTAAGATGTATAGGTAGAAGGGTTGATCGTCTTTAGGTGGAATGAGTACAGGTGATTGGAGAAGGTATTGTTTTGAGGCCTCAAAAACTTTGTGGTAGTTATCATCCCATTTAAATGAGACATCCTTCTTGAGAAGATGATGAAATGGTTGACACCAATTAGACAATTGCAAAATGAAATGGTGAATAGACTGCAACTTACCTTGTCGGCTATGGATTTTCCTAAGGTTAGTGGGTGGAGGCATTTTGAGAATGGTCTTGACTTTAGTAGGATCAACCTCTATACCACATAAGGAGATGATAAATCCTAGGAGTTTTCTCGAGAGAACTGCAAAGACACACTTCTTGGGCTGAAGGAGAACACAATACTTAATGAGGTGGTCAAAGATAGTTTTTAGGACGGCGAAGTGTTTAGAGAGGTGTTTAGATTTGGCCAAGAGATTGTCCACGTAATCTTCCAAAATGTGATGCATGATGTCATGGAAGATGTAAGTCATAGCCCGTTAATATGTGGCAATAGCATTTTTAAGGCCAAAAGGCATGACTCGATAGTAGAAGGTCCTCCAAGGGGTGATGAATGTGGTTTTGTGTTGATCCTCTAGGGCAAGCAAGATTTGGTTATAACCCGAGAAACCATCCATGAGTGATAGCATCTTATGACCAGCAGTAAGGTCAACCATTTGGTCAATACTAGGTAGAGGAAAGTCATCTTTGGGAAAGTTAGGTTGAATTCATAGAAATCCATCCAAATACAAAGTCCCCCTGTCACCTTAGTGATAGGGACAATGTTAGAAATCCATCGGGGATAATCAATGGGTAAGATGAAGGAAATAGAAAGAAGGTCCTGAATTTCTTCTTTGATAAGTAGTGTAATGCGAGGGTGCATTTTCCTTAACTTTTTTTTTACGGGCTTGGCATTAGGAATGGTTACGATATTGTGGACCACTATGGTAGGGTCAATATTGGGAATTTCTATGTAAGACCAAGCAAAAGTGTGGTTATGATCTTTGAGAAAAGAAGTGATGGCTTCTTGTTCAGCATTATCTAAAGATTGGCCAATCTTTAGAATGTATGGGTCATCATGAGTATGGATGTTGATTTTATAGTCGATTCATTTAACATGGTTTACATCTCAGATGGTAACGACTAATGAATTATGAGTCTTCAACTCCAAGTTGGGTGAGTATAGATTCATCATCCTGACATTGAATGATGTTAATCAATGGTGTATCATCATCGATCATTTCAGGGTACAGGAAGGGAATAGAGGTGGGAGCCTGGCCCTCACATTGATAAGTCAGAGGACCCAAAGAAATGGTGTTTATGAAAAAAAAAGTTAGGAGGAATGGATTTTGGATCCATCAACTCTGTCGGTAAAGGGTGTGAAGAAGGTGGACCAAGTGAAGAATGTGGAGAAGGGTTGATGTCCTCAATGGGTTTAATGTAGGCCTTCTTGGTAGGTGGTTCAGAAAATTTGATACCACTACAGTCGTTATGTTTGTGGGTAGTACATGGAATAACAGTGTGGTGGCCTTGCTCATAAAAGCCAAAACCAAAACCCTTCCATGCACATCGGTGTAGGAAGGTGTGGGAAAAATGGCAATTGGCGAGTGACTGGAGGTCAGTAAAAAATGGATGGGTTTTTTATGGTGGGTCAGGTGTATAATTGGTAGCATCAAGTCCCCCATAGGTGAGATTGGTGCTAAGGTGGGGAGGACCATAAAGGAGGTTCTCTCCTATGTGGTTATCATAGCTAGGGTGTTTATGAAGACTTACATACTCTTGTGGAGTAAGGAATGTATTAACACTATATAAACGATACTCCCCCAGAGTGAGGCATTGAAAAATGCCTTCTAAGGGATTAGTGGTCTATATGCACGTAGTTAGGAAAGACTGTGTGTTAGAGGTTGAATTGGAGGTAGAGACAACTGATTAGGAGGCTGACGGTTCTGCCATGGAGGTTGTTGCAGTGGTAGGAATGGAGGATGTAGGTGCGGTTGAGGTAGTGGAAGAACTGGTGAGTGGAGGTGTAGGTGAAGAGGTAGTGGTTGTGGAGGTAGATACTTTAATGGGTATAAACACGTCATTGGGTTGGTAAAGCATGTTATAGTTTTTGAAGGGTGATGGTTTGTCCAGAATGGTATAGGTGTGTCCTTCATGCTCAAACTTTATACAACAATGCAAAGTGGAAGGAACACAACCCATTACACGAATCCAGGGTCTACCAAGCAATAGGTTATACTAAAATTTCCCCTCCAAGATGTAAAATAATTCTAGAACAGTATGAGGCCCCACGTGGAAATGGAGGATAAAAATGTCAAGTGTGGAAGTGATAGCATCATTGAATGAATGCAAAATGACGGGATGTTTGTACATGTAATTTTTAGGTATGAACATTTGGTAAAATGCATGGTAAGAGATGATATTAATGCTAGGGCCCCCATCAATCATAACACATTATACACGTATATCATCAATGTGGATAGAGATGAAGAGATCTGGATCTGGGCCATTGGTTTAGTGAGGTGTGATCTCTTCATCTGAGAAGCTGAGTGTGGCTACTTGGTGAGTAGGTGGAGGTGTAGATGAAGGTGGTAATTTGGTGAGAGAGGCTACATGATGGGGTGTAATAATGGATGCCATAGGTATAGGGTCATTAGCTAAGACCTTAATAGACTAAAGAACCTCCATGAGAGCTTGGTTATGGGATTCCAAGTCTTAGATGAGGTCATACAGAGACATTTTGAGGGGGGATTGGTGTAGTTATTTGAACATCACGTGATTTTTAACCCCATTAGAAATAGCATATGTGGGGTCGCGAATAGTGATTTTAGGTGTGGGTGCAGATGGTATGTTGGGTGTAGGGTTATTCGGTGGGTCAGTTTCCTTTTCCTTACCTTTATCCTTCTGAGCATGAGTAGCAATGTGGATCATGTTGATTTGAGGGGATTTGGTAAATGGAGAAGGTGTAGGATGAGTAGCATAACGACATGACAGGCATAAACCTACCGGGGGAGAAAATCCTTATGAAGTGAGTTGGGTGTAACAACATTTAGGTGGTGGTTTGGAAAGTTCTCTGTTGCAAACCATGTTAATTTTGAATCTTAGGGGTGGCTCTAAGAGTGGTCGATGTCTTGGTCAATGAGTAGGAAATGAGGGAAGAACTGTGGAAATGGGTGCTGGCAAAATGAGGTCCTCATCGAGAAGGTCATCATCATCAAAGTTTTCTTTAGGAGGACACAACTGGATAAGAAAAGTTTTCAAAGCCTTACATTTCTCCACATCTTGTCCTGGCACACAATGGTAGGTGTAAATTTTGGTTTCGTTAAACCCCTTTGGTTTGGGTTTGAGAGGGTCATAATTTTTGAGAGACGGTAATGTGATGACAGAGGTTTCAAGGAGGTTGGTTAATATTTTGGCATAGGATCCCACTAGTGCATCACAATGGGAAGTGAAAGTGGGTTTGGGTGTAGGTGCAGCTGAATGTAGAGGAAGGGTCTTTACATGAGGGGGAGTAGGTTGAGCCATGGTTTTAGGTGTTGGTGTGGTCCTAGGTATTAGTTGTGTTTGCTTGGGTAGGGGTATGGTAGATGAACTGGTAAGAGGGTGTGTGGTTGGTTTGACTACCTTATTAGAAGATAACGGAGTTTTTTCTTTAGGTTTCACCTTCTTGAGTAAAGATGATATGGACGAACGAGATCTTAAGGGAAAAGCAGATGGTGGAAGAGGGAAAGTTACCCATGGGGATAAATATGGTGTTGTGAAGGTGGATGGCGTTGGTCATGCAGGAGGTGTGAGGGAAAGAGATTGAAGTGTCATGGGTTGTGAAGAAGTTATTGATGGTATTGGAGGTATGGATTGTAAAGATGTTGCAGGTGTGGGCGGAAGTCATGTCAGGTGCTTGGGTATGCTAGAGGTCTACAAGGGAAGAATGGGCTGATGTGTTTTTAGTTTAAAGGTGAGTGGAGGTTTCTCAACCATGCTAGAAGGGAGAGGTCCTAAGACGGGTGGAAGGGGTGAAGGTGATGAAGATGTGATCGGTGAGGTTGCGGTATGAGATATATGGGATTGGTTCTCCTTTTTGGGGGCCGGATTAGGTTTTGTGTTAGTTTTGGAGGATGTGGCTGAGTCTAATTTGATGGGTGTATGAGTAAGGTTGGCTGTTGGGATGACCCCTAAGGTAGTAATAGGTTTAGGCAAGGAAGATGAAGTAGGTGTGGTAGCATCCTAGATTTGACAAATCAACTGACAATCCTTAGTATCATGGGTTGTGGACCTGTAAATCTTACAAAAGCAAGATACATTATTCCTTATTGTGTTCTGTAAAAAAGGACAATGAGTAGCATCATGATTCAAATGACAGATCTCACAATCCAATAGTAATGAGCATACAAATATATGAGGGTAACTATCCTTGGTGTGACCTTCCACATAACAATCCTTACATTAAATCCCTGAGTGTGTTTCATGGGCTGAATTTGTTGATAGCTTCTCTAACTACTTTTTTCATAGCTGTAATTTGTGCCTCTAAGAATGGACTAATGCCAGTGTCAATGCTCATAACTACCTCAACATGCAAAGCTACTTCCAGTGCTTCATGCGGATAAGTGTATGTCTTATGTGACAACTCCCTTCTAAATGGTGTAATCAATCCTCAAACGAACCATTCTACATGCTAGCTAGTGTGAATATCATAAGATAGATTAGATAGAAGTGTCTTAAATGAGCTTCATACTCACGTACACTCTCAGTAGTGCCTTTCTTGATATCCTTGAGTGCACTAATACTCTTCTGCTCAAACTCAAGGATGTGGAACTCTTTCAAGAAAGCATATTTCAATGCTACATAATCCACACAAGTTTGATCAGGGTCAAACTTCCTATACTAGTTGTGTGCACATCCCTATAATGTAGTATAAAATTGACTTGCCTTACACTCGGTAGCTGTGATCCCCTTAGCTCACCATAATATTTCACACATATGCACATGTTTGGTAGCATCCTCTATACCTCTATACTCTAGGAGATGAAGAGACATCTCCATATAAATATTTTATGGTTGTTACGGACCTTGACCACCTAATCCAAAACCTCTTGTGTTCCCTCTACCTCCAGAACCACTAGATCCACCAGAACTAGAACCACATATACCTCTTGATCCTCCACCTATATTGGGAATATTACCTATAGATGTACTCCCCTATGCTCTAATAGTAGTACTATACTGAACCCCTATAGTCTGTGAGGTAGTTCCACTTCCAAAGTTGAATCCAACATTCTACACGCTCACATTTTGTGTGGATGAATTTCCTAAGGATGTTCCTCCAAATATCATTGAAGTCATTTGTCCTACCATTGATGTACTTTCTCTCTGACTTAGTCCTATTCTCCTACTTCCCAAATTAGCTTTCTAGTTACTTGTCATACTAGATACTAGGAAACCAAGTGCAAGGGCTAGGTCACCAGGTGGATTAATATGTGCACCCACGGTCTAGGTAGTCTCTACTGATGCACTTCTGTGTGAGGCCAAGGGGGGATCTTTTTCATGTTTTCCAAGATGGGGGAGTTTCTGCTGCTCTAGCTACACGTATTATATGTGAGCTATAAATCCTTCACAAGCCATCTCTCTCCTCAATGTCATATTGTTTGCAACGTAACGTTGCTTTTCTATCTCCCTCTCATGCACCTCATTAAACTTAAGCCACCTTTCCTCTCTCTTCATGTCTGCCACTAGGTCTTCCATCTTTCACCAAACTTTTTCCTGCCCTCATGCATGGTGAATTTTAGTTAGCCATTGGTTTACTCTCCAGGTTCAAAGTTACCATTAAGATCTTCATTACCAGTAGGATACCTCACAAATATACTCCTCTTAGATACTGTAAAAATTGAAATTCAGCTACCTTCAGGCAAGATTATGTCAAAATTGAATATTCCAGAATATAACTATTTAGAACACCATGAAACCACATATCCACAGTGCGAGTCCAAATCAAATCAGCATCATAATGGGCCTGAAATTCTTCCTGTGTCTAGACAAGTGTGCGATACCTCTAATTCCACTAAGATGCATAAGCAGTATGCCACTAGTATAGTTCTACTAGAAAGATGCTGAAAAATATCTCATAAAAGCTATCATATAGATTCTGTTCTACCCAAGTGTGTGGGTTAAAATCAAATCCACTACTGAACCACCTTGCATAATCTTCCTCCAGATCATGTATCCATTCCTCAATACTTGCTAGAGTTAACCAGTATGTCTTCATCATGAACCATCCTGAAAACAACTGAAAAAGAGGTCCCAGTAATGGAACCAATGATGCAGCCTAGAATTTACCAGATAACTCCTTAGATGTGCTGACACATCACTCATCCCAGACTAAGTGCTCACCCGAAGTGCAAAGGTACCAAGTCCCTCTTTAGGGTTGATGTAGCAGGGTATTAGCATGATGAAGGAAGAAACACATATATTCATAACTAATCTATCATTCTACATTGCATTTTACATTTAGATCTATGACAGAACAAGCGTTAAACAGTAATCATGATTGAATCAATAACATACACTACTCAATTACACACAATAATGACACTTAGATTTAGCCAATATCTTCCATCTATTAATAAACACAAAATCTCCTTACAATAATGTCAATCGATACCAATGCACATATGGATCTGATATAGTAATTCAGTCATATGTGTATATCTCTATATCTTCATACATCCATCACACTCATAGATTACCACTATGTACCTCACATCATATATATAGGGTGGGGACTTTCCCTTCATCACTTATCTATTCCATAAATAGGTCACATGCTATTAATAACCACGTGTCGTTCACAGGCATAACCACACATGTAAGTGTGTTATCTATAGGCCTCTTATAGTTAAATGAAGTGTCAATCCTATTCTTAGCTTGTCTCGATGAAAAATTATTTGATCTGATCCTCCAAAAATAGACAATGCATGGCGCGCACATATTTGCATTGTTGGTGTGTTCCGTACGCAATCTTCTAAAAATAGGTCACCATGCTCAAAATCAAATAAGTCCTGAATGTTGAACTTGTCTTCTACACACGGGTCCTTCCTATCCTCCGTGCCCTTTATCCTGGCCTTCTCTCCCACGTGGAATCCTTGTGTGTTCTCTAACAAGTATTCTCTAATCATCACCAATGTTTTAGTTCATTCAACTTAGTGAACAGGCATGTGGCCATCTTCATGACTAGGTCCTTAATCTTGTAAATTTTGAAGGCTCTCCTACCCTTATTGTACTCAAATGCCTTAGTTATTTCCTTGACATCCTCATTTTCACCCAAGTCATCATCCAGCAAATCTCATGCGCAGATAAGTCCAGTGTACTTGGAGATCAATTGTGGAGTTATGTGCATCCTTTTTCTTGTAAAGTAAAAGTAATATTTGTGTACATGTGACATAAGCCACTAGTATAATCTCTTAGGCTTGCCAAAAAAATGGCAACTCATATAGTTGTAAAAGCCCAACCTTCTCTAATGTATTCTCCATGGAGTCATCATATAGTGGATTGTCATCATTTTTTCATTCACCTTTAGGGAAAACAAGCTCCAAAT
This sequence comes from Taxus chinensis, assembly GCA_019776745.2. Lineage (NCBI taxonomy): Eukaryota > Viridiplantae > Streptophyta > Pinopsida > Cupressales > Taxaceae > Taxus > Taxus chinensis. The sequence goes on from CM034157.1 coordinate 32,411,013, forward strand.
CCATATCTTTCTTGGTTGTATCTGTCCCATGGTTATAATCACTTATAACCATTTTGTGCACATAAAATACCAAATCCGTCCCCAATAATACCCCATCTTGGTATTGCATCTTCGATTGAGCTCATCCTTCATTTAAAATCGACAGGTTTTTCCCTTTGATCACCCACTTTTACTGCTTAGAAATCCATTTGATCCTTTGTGTTCAAAGATGTCATGTATCCTTGTCAGGGATCTTGTTTAATGAGTTCAATTGAAATATTTTCTATTCTTACTACTCAATAACTCAGCCTGGACATCCTCCTGCATCATGTAGAGTGGCCATTATTAATGGATGACCAAGCTCTATCTAGATGACATGTGGAGAACCTGGTTAGTTTTACAAGACAAATTTAAGGAATGTATGAACTGATTCACGAGTGAATACAACAAGCTTCTGTTTGAGATAGAATAAGGAGATTCATTCCATTAGGTGAACTCAAGTCGATTCTAGTTCACGATGAATTTTTGCAAATTTTCTGTATACATGACTCAATGTTGGCATGAGCTCATTCCAACCTAATTCAGTGGGATCTTCAAGGACTTGAACAAATGACAAAGTTTCGACATGACTCACCAGACCATTGTAGTAATTTCATGTTTGGGAAGCCCATTTTTTCCATCGGGGCACCTAAGAAAATGATGAATGACTGCATTAAGGTTTGCAGATCTTCCTGAAGTGAAATTCATGGCCCGCATAACATTGAGTCTGGCTTGTTATCAAGGATCTGCGATGTTGTAGATGGTCTTCAACGGTGTGTAGAGGATGGTGATGTATAAGTATCAGGGGTACAAGTTTCAGACAATTTATCTCGAAGTGGGAGATTTGTTAGGTTGTGGAGCTAAATAGCTTCACTGGAGCATGCTTTACAAGGTGACTGAGTTATATAGTAACTGACATCGATCATGAAGGGACCAACATCAGTGACCGGCAGAAATTGGTCATGGTAACTAGGAACCATCCACGGTTAGGGCTAACCGGCATTCGGTTACCTATGTGTAGAATGTTTTATTTGACCTGCGATATTTTGTCTAGATTTTGGTTTAAAGCTGATTTAAAGGATGTAATTGCATGAGTATTATACCATAAGTTTGTATATGGATATATAAGCTTGAAAACTAGGGTTAGATAGTGATAAGGAATGAGGAATAGATTGAATATTGCATGTGTAATCCTTGGAGTTGAAAGGATGAAGAAGAAGAAGAAAAAGAAAAATCAAGATTGCATGAAGATAGGAGATTTCATAGAGAGAAGCTGAACAGAAGGAAAGTACATGTACACTATTGGTGAGAAGATGATATTATATTCTCCTATATTTCCTTTTTATTATTTAGTCTCATGTAATGGCTTGTATAGTATGCAAATAAGTTAGTGTTTCTTCTTATTAGATCCACGAGTTGTTGTGAGATATTGTATTATTATCCATGCATCTAGTCTTATATTGTTAGATCCATAAGTTTTTATGAGATCTTTTATTATAGATCCATGATGATCATGATGTATTGTTGATCCATAGGAATCTAGTATTGTAGAGGAATTTGTCTTCATGTTTTCAGAGGATGATGCAGTGATGGAGGAGGGACTTACTTCTTGGTGCATGGTTATGGTTTCACATTGGTAGAACCTTCTAGAGATCTTGTTTACAAATTCACAGTATAGTGAGAGCTTGGTTGCACAGTGGCAGATGCATGGTAGCTTCAGGTATGTGAGATTTGGTGGTGTTTTAGAGGCATGGTTGTAGTGCACTCAGTTAGATTTGGTTAGAGATCTGGAGGAGACACAAGTAGTGGTATGGAGACACAATTTAGTGTACTCAATTAGATCTGGTTATAGATCTAGAGGAAGAGATACTCTTGTAGAGATACATGTACTCTTATGCAGAAGAGTTGGTTTGTAATCTCTTGTTATATATTATATATATGACATCTCTATCTTTGGTGGACATAGCCCACATTGGTTGAACCATGGTACATGTTGTATACTTTTGTGAGATTTGTATTATTCTTGTTTATACTTCCACTATTGTATATTTTGTGGGGATTATTAGATATGTATTTACATGTTTTGGATTTGATATTCTATAGTTGCAAATGTTTCCACATAGATCCATCCTTGAAAACTAGTATTATATCCTAGATTTTTGTCTTATCTGATACCAAAAACTGGCATCAGAGCTTGGTTAGCTTGGTTATTTCAGAGTAAGGGTTTACTTAATTATATTGTTAGTGGTATTATTGGCATGTATGAGAGAAGGGTTTTTTTTCTTGATGTGAAAATCATAGGAAGAGATTGAATCTCAAGTGGAAGCTAAAAATTTGAGGTTGCTGGTGAAATTATAGTGACCGGCGTCAGTTAAGTGGAAAATGGCATTGGTAGGGTGACTGTGGTTAGTTACTGGGGAGCCTAGGTTTAAAACAAATCATAAATCTGAAGAAATGGAGAGATTCATGGAATGTATCTTCTTTTCTGAGGTTTCCCTAGTTTTTGGAAGCACAAGCATGGTGGTCAGATTGCAGATTTGGTTATATAGGTATGGCTTTATCATAGTTTTGTAGTGCTTTGTGTTTTAACAGCACATGCATGGTTTTGGATTACAGATCTAGACAAAGAAAACGAGTAGGTATGAATCAATTGTGTATTTATATGCATGAAGCTTCGGTAGAGAGGTTGTAGCATAGAACAAAGATGTGGCTTCCATCATAGAAGTATGTAATTTAGTTCAATTAAATATGGAGTTGGTTTTCTTGGTCCTGGTAAGGTGAGGTATTTCACCTTGATGTAATTTATTGCATGGTTTATTGTTATAGTATTTTTGTATGATTTGGATGCTTCTTGAAATGACTGGATTATCTCAACTATCAGCTTCAGTTGAATTAGGCACCTGGTGTGGTGTTCTATGCCAATATTGTGTGGTGTTGGGTTTGTTCTAGCAGCATTGACATCGTTCTGAGAACCGAGGTCGGTCATAGAGGAATCGATATCAATCAGCTAACTATGGTCGGTTAGGGGATGACCATGGTCAGTCTCTGTGACAACTTATCTATATAGGGTTTTTTGCAGTAGGAGAGGGAAAATGGTTTTTTTTTCTAGTTTGGAGGATCAATTTTCTTACATAGATTGTACATGGTAGAAATGGTGTAGATCACTTCATGGTTTAGATCAGAAAAATGATGGAGTTGGCTTGGTTATTCCATTGACACTTTGAGTCAGATATCTCTATATGATTCATGTTTTATTTCTTTCTTTTGAAGCAACTGATATTATGTTTGGATCGTGTGTTGAGAATTATACCATGGTTTTTTTTGTGTTGTTTGAATTTTATTTCCTGGTTATATGGAATATTGAGGACAAGGGTTTCTAGTCTAAAGATGATATCCTCAATGAAAATTCATGCTTAGAAACAGTTGCAGGTAATGAGATATGTTCAGTACACATGGATGGAAAGAAGGTGATGCACTTACTTCACAAGAATTTCAAACTTCTGTGGTTTATAAGTATTCTTAGAGAAGAAAGGGAATCAATTTTATAGTTCTTTCATTTGGTTTTATTTCTCGCTGACAAGCTTTTGAGATTGGTTTTACAGGAAATTCAGGGGATTTCATGTTCAGTGGGAACAAGCCATGGTTGTTGGCATTGTAGGATTGGATACATAATGTATATGTGAATTGAGAGGAGATTTATACTATTTAGAGTGGCAAGAGGCACAAGTTGGTTTTGGAGGGTAGTCATGGCTTTGCAGGTATTTTGAGTTAATTACTTTGTGATGTCACTTTTGGTTTATTTTATGGTTCCTAGATATTCCTTAGGGAAATTAGTGGATTGTTGATTCAGTTGGTTTTAGATGGTAAAGAAATTTTTCGAGTTTGAAGGGTGAAAATGGAGAAAAATTGTTAGTTACAGAGACCAGTGTCGGTTAGGGTTAACCATGATCGGTCATTTGGTAACCGTGGTCAGTCAGGTAGTGACCAAGGTCGGTTTGATCACAGGTTTGACAACAGTGTTTATTTACCATTTTTAGATGGTGCCCTTGTTTTTCTTTCATCTTGGTTGGTTTGTACAGTATGTTGATGACATGTATGCTGGTATTTGCACTTGGTATTGGTTGCATGGAGACATGGATAGATGAATGGAGAACATGGTTGGTTTTACAGGTATGGCTATGGATGTGATAGAATCTCATTATTTTAGTTTGAGTGGGAGATATTACAAGTGTGTTAGTCATGGTGGCTTAGTTACCTGAGAGGATTGGAGTTATGATTCAGTAGGAGCTTAATGTATGGATAACTTTTGTATCACGGATCCAGAGTAGCTTCATGCAGGTATATGGTAAGTCACGGGTTTATTATCTTATTATTTTTAAAAAATGGTTTAATCTTCCTAATTTCATTTGAGAGAATTGTTGATAGAAAGAATAGATGATCTTCACAATATGTAGAGGATGGTGATTTATAGGTATAGGTATAAGTTTAGAAATTTATCTCCAAGTGGGAGATTATTAGCGTTGTGGAGCTGAATTGCTTCACAGTTAGCATGATTTACACCTTGATAATTTACTCAGTGTAGATTGAGAAATAGGGGAAGAAGCCTAATAAAATATATTAAACTCAATCAATCGAATTACATATGAATGAGCTGAAATACTTACAGGTATTTTACATCTGAATACAAACAAGAAACTAAGTTGCATAGGTGCAACAATATTTCTAATTACATAAGCTTCCAATATTACATCCAGGAAGCACAACAATAATATTGTTAAAACAATATAACAACACCCGTAATGTTTGAATAAAAACCTTTAATATGGTTTATAATTAAATATAACCATATAAACAATAAATACATTAATTAATATGAAATGCATAATTAATAGATAGGTGAATAATATTTATCCTAACATTCCCCCCCTTAATTGTGTATTTTCTCAAGGGATGAGGAGAGGAACTCTCTGAAAAACTTGAACTTGTCATGTGAAAGTGACTTTGTGAAGATATTTGTTCATTGTTTAGCTGTTGGAAAAAATTGAAGCTAGATGTTGTGCTTCAACACATGCTCATGTATGAAATGAACATGTACCTCAATGTGTTTTTTAGTTTCATGAAACACTAGATTGTAAACAAGTTTGAGAATAGCTTCATTGTCAACATACATGGTGGTCAGTTTGTCCTATGGTATTTCAAGTCCTTCTAGTATGTGACATAGCCAAATCACTTCAAATACAAATTCTCCTGTAGAATGATACTCAGATTATATGGAAGAATGAGAAACAAAGTGTTGTTTCTTGCTTCCTTGTGATATTGGTCCTGTTGTCCCCTCAAAATTTTCCTTCTTTTTCCCAAGTTTGGACTTAGATATTTTTGAGTTGTCACCCTTTGAAAATGGTCTAGTCTCAGTTTTTTAAAATCTATCACTTCCCAAGGGATCAAGGGTTCTTAGAAAAACCTTCATTAGATAGATAATTCTTTCCCCTTTCCAGAAAGGTATGGAAGTCCTCCTAAATCATTGTAGTTTTTGAGTTATGGCTTGGCGGAGGTAAATGGGGAAATTTTCCCTAGGCAAGCCCACATCTAATAGAGAAGTGCCACATGTCGAGGTAGAGCAGGGCATAGGGAGGAATTCGACACTTAGCCCTTTTGGCTAAGTGGTGCAAAAGATACAAACCGATACACGGGCCCGTGGAGGAGAAGGGAGAAGTGCATAGTGGAGCGACAGGGTGCGGAGGTAAATTGGGATTTTTTCCCAATGTGAATTTCAAATGAAAAAATGGAGGCGCATCCCCCTAAGCAACAAGGAGGTGCCACGTGTCTCGGAGCGACAGGGCATGGGGAGTTTTCGAGAAATTTTCCAAATATGAAAATGCGAAGGAAAAGGACAGGTCTTCAACCCACAGATGAATTAGAAGGTGCCACATGTCTTAGCGTGGTGGACCCGTGGAGTTTTTTGGGAAATTTTTCCAAAAGGGAAAAATTTGAAATTTGACCCCTCCAACCCTAATTTTGACCAGTTTTGCCCTAAATCTTCAAGAGGCCATATCTTTCAAACCAGAGCTTGGTTTTTTGTGTTTTTTGGTATCAATGGAAAGCTGTTGAAATTATCTCCATGATGGACACTTAAATTTTAAATTTTGATGGCCTTTTGTGGGAAAAAATCTAGAAAACGTCTCTGGAATGTAAAAAACAAAAAAGTTCCTCCCAACTTCGTTCCAATGTTCTCCTGCCACGTGGATGGCCCAATTTCAAAGAAATTAGGGAAAAGGAGTGAAGTGGTTCATATGCAAACTAGAAAATTGAAATTTAAAACACATTTTTACATGCAAAAGCTCTTCTTGGGCTCGTCAGAAGCGTTTTCTTTGCTACAGAGGAATCTGGAAGAAGGAAAAATGATCAAATCTATTTGTAACCACTTCTTGGCCATTTGGGGAAGTTGTAACCACCCCTTACATGCTATTTCTTGTCCTCTGAGAGTCATTGTTTAGGCTGGAAATCGATTTTGGAAACGGGAAGCACGTTTTTTACGAACAGAGGACAAAAACGATAGTTAGTCTTCTTCTATTCTCCTCCTCTGAATTTTTCTTCTATTCCCACTCATTGTACAAGTTTCAACTCTGAGATCAATAAAAAAGGAAGGAATTTTATGTCCCCTGGATGGAAAAATTGATTGGTGCTTTGTAACCAGTGTGTTTTATTCTGTCTTGTGCTCAGAAATTGCAAATTTGTCTTTCTTCTTTTAGTTAATGCATGTTATGAAATTTCTGATCAATGCATATAGGCATATGATATTCTACATGTATCATTGACCTTCTTACCTTCTTTCCCACTCCCTTTCCCATACTTGGATTAATTTCTGCCCTAACAATAAATTGCAGGCTTTGTCATAGGGATAGTGCAGTGTTCATGTGGATCTCTAGTTGAAAAACCACCATTAAAATCCTTTGGTTTTACATGCTAAACAATGGGAGTTGCACCATTAAAATGTAGAGGGACTTAGATTCCCATAGCGTTGGTCTGAAATCCATAAATTTATCCACTAAACAAATTTTCTAGCCAACAGTTTTTGGCGCCCACCGTGGGGCAGAGTTTGCAGCATCTGCACCCTAAAATGACCACAAGGTTTTAAAGTATTTCTTAAAAGTTTTTGAAGTCTGAAGTTCCTTGTGATCCACATGAATATAAGTATGAATATTCTTACAAATCCTCTTAGAGACCTTCTTCATTCTTTCATATCAAAGAAGATATCATTTTAGACCTGAAGGAGGCTATTTGGCATAGTAGGCAGAGTGTAAAACATTACTCTGTTGCTACAAAGATTTTGGACTTAAAAGAAGAACCTGCTTTTGAGTTGCAAGAGAAAAAAATAGATTCCAGCACCTTAGAGAAGACAATAAGCCTTCAAGCTGGATGATAGAAGGTATACTCACCAACTGAGGCAAGGAGGAGTGATTGACCCTACTTTTGAGGAGTTAGAGAGAGAAGAAGAAGAGGTTATAGCTTGATTTGATATAGAGAAAGAGATTAGATCTCAACCTGAAGAAATTACAAGACTCCAAGCTGTAGTAGAGGAAAGAGAAAAAGCCCTAGCTACTGAAGAAGCCAGAAACAAAAACATAATGGCTGATAATGAACGTGAAGCACGTGCACCCAATGTACCATGGGGACAAAATACTGGTCCACTTTCTCTCCCACGAGTACTCCATGATCTGCCAAGAGGTTCGAGAAATAAATTTTCCAAATTCAAAGGAGATGGCTCCCAACTCCCTGAAGAACATGTAGCAGCCTTCATCACTGACTTGTGGTGTGTTATGTGTTGAAGATGAAGATTTGTCGGTTAGACTTTTTGTGGAGTCACTCCAAGAGAAAGATGCTGAATGGTTTTACATGCTTCCTACAAGATCTATTACTGGTTGGGAAGATATTAGAAAAGCATTTGAAAATAGATTCAGGAGAACTGAAGATGGTCAAGAGCTACTGGTGCAATTAGTCCAAATAAAGAAAGAAAGCTCTGAATCCATGAGGGACTTTGTAGCAAGGTTTGACAGAATGACAAGAAGAGTCCCTGAAGATGTGCTACCTCCTAAGAACCACCTGAGAAGATTCTTCATCAGTGCCTTGCCATCAGAAGTTGGTTTCTTCCTCAGAAGAGCCCAACCAAACACACTGAGGGAAGCTCAAAACTTTTCCATTGAAAGTGATTATGACTTAATCCTCTCTGGAAAGGTGAAAGGCCCAAATGGGAAGCAGAAGGGTCAAATTCTGGCTTTAGTAACTGCAGATCCTATGTTCCAGAAAATGGAAAATGATCTGGTTGCCTTGAAGAAACAGCTATCCCTAAATGACAATGAGAAATGCTCCAAGGAGGCCAAACTTCCCTGATAGACAAAGAATTGCACCACCTCCTCGCCAACTTGCCCTTGAAGCACCTCCTATCAATGCTATCTGTGACACAAGAGAATCAAGAGAGGATGCTGAAATTGATGAACTTGAAGGAGAAATAGTAGAGGATTATGAAGGCTACCTCGAAATTGAAGAATTTGATATACACAATGGCTTGTTTGATTTTTTGGATGATGGGGAAGAAGAAGAGGAAGCCCTAAGCTTCTCATGTGTTTTCTTCACTTGAGTTCAATCCAAGAAATATGCTATACCCTCTGTGGCTCAAGACAAAAAGAAAACTTAAGAAGTTCTAGCAACCACACAAAAGAAGATCATCAGCAGAGGCTCACCATTACCACCCTTGATGGATTCAGCCAAAATGAAACCAGGCCAAATGGCTGCTAGAGATCAGGTTGTTATATCTAGTAAGTCACCTTTTCCTTCTTCTAGCTCACAAGTTATTAAAAACACTCCTCCCTCCAATGAAGTCTATCCTAAGTCAGCCAAAGTTCCTCAAAGACCCTTACCATGTAAACCTTCCCTCACTCCAGGAACTTCCCCCTCATCCAACATTGTCCCATTTGATTTTGTGGAACATGCAAGTAAGACCAAAGTGCAGCTCTCAGAGATTGAATACTTGCAAACACACCCTACTCAGTTTGATAGACTAATCAATGTTGTTCAGAGAAGCAGTTCTATACCTTCAAGTTCAAATTATAAAGGTCTGCTCCTGACACCATCTACACCACCTGCTCAAAACATGTTGGCCCTAAGTGCTTCCAAAATAGATAAGGTGGAACCCTTCTACTTGTCTCTTCTCATGAATGGTTTTGAGCTCAACAATTACATCATTGACTCCGGAGCTTCTGATAACGTAATGCCACTCAAAGTTGCCAATGCTCTTGGCCTGACACTAACCAGAGTTAACAAAGCTTGTTACTCAATGGAATCTAAGCAAGTACCACTAGTAGGAAGGATAAAAGATGCACAAGTGGCTTTGGCTGAATACCCTGATAAGAAATTACTTCTAACCATCTTAGTGGTAGACATTCCAACATCTTTTGGCATGCTCTTGAGTAGAAGTTTTTGTAGAGACCTTGGTGGAGAGATAAAGATGGATTAGACCTCTGCAACTATTCCAGTAAAGGGTGAGATGAAGAGGCTGCTTCCGGTAAGAAAAATGAAGTTTACAGTAAGAAGTTCTAGTGACCCAAGAGCTAATATCCTCTTTCAAGATTGTGGATTAGGAAACTATTTCCTTACTTCACAACGAGAAGAAGACTTGCCACTTTCCTCGGAATCAGAGAAAGATCAGGTCTAGACTATGGAGTTTGATGGAATCCATTCCAAAGCAGGCTCAGGGGCTGGTGTTGTGTTGTACTCTCCTTCCAATGTGATGCATCCTTTTGCATACAAACTGTAGTTTGACAACACCAACAATACAACAAAATATGAAGCTCTCCTCTTGGGCATAAGTGTAGCGGAAGACATGGGAATCAAAAATATGAGATTCCTTGGTGATGCTAAAGTGATAGTGAAGCAAATCCACCAGCAATACCAGGTGAAGAACCCAAGGCTCAGGCATTACATGAATAGAGTGTGGGATTGCATTGAATTCTTTGATGCATTCTCTATTGAAGCCATCCCAAGACAGCAAAATGAAAGAGTTGATTCTCTTGTAGTATCAACATCCCTATTAACTCCTCATCCTTCTTTTGGAAAGGAAAAAATAACCATTGAGATGGTTTTTAGACCAAGTGTTCCTGATAACGCAGATCACTAGCAAGTTTTCAATGATGATAATCAGATTTTAGCCTTCTTGGAGCAAAGAGGACAACTTCAATAATATCTTCTTTTGAGGGAAGTGTTAATCCACATAGAGAAGCTATGGCTGAAGATGCATCAGATGAAATTGAAAGAGTGGATGATGAAGGCATGATCAGATTGAAAGGTAACAAGATCCCTAAAGGTCTAGTCTCTCTGGAGGACCTGTTTGACAAGCATGACATATTTATTCATGAAAAAGAAAATCTATCTTCTCATTGTCCATCTGATTTTGACAAGGAAAACATTGGGACTTCTGAAGATCTAAGGATGGTCAACATTGGAAAATCTTTCTCACCTGAAGAGAAAAGGAATTTCATTGCTTTGCTTAAAAATTACTCTGATGTGCTGACCTCCACTCTTACAGGTGAGCTCAAATCTTTTCAACCAAAGAGAAATGCATCAAAAATGTCCTCAGGAAGCCAGGATTAAGCCCTATCAAAATGAAGCCCAAAGACCCTATAATCCCCCTGTATATAATGAATTTTAAGATGTTTTCCCCATTTAGATTTTTTACACAATGACCACTCAACAAGGAAGAAAAAAATGAGAAAACCCAGTTAGAAACAAGGTGAAAATGGGGAGTTGAAAATCTTGATGTAGATGGTCAACTAGGTTGAATGGGGCGAGTCTCAAGGAAATTAGGGTGGTGAGATGGGTGGATCGAGTGATCCTACAAGTGAGTTACTCAGATCTGAGATTGATTCTTTTCTTGATGGCTTCTCAGGGTATAATCAAATTAAAGTGGTTGAAGAATATTGTAGCAAGACGGAGTTTCACAACACCTTGGGGCACTTTTTCTTAGTAGGAAGGAGGGTACTTTGAGCACAATACAATGATCTTATAGCCAGGGTGAGAAATATGAGCCATGGTACCATGATGCTGGGAGGTCAAGTAGGATCATTCATTGGCTATTTTCATGAAACCAACGGTGAGGTGACTCGAATGGGTCAGGTTAAGATGGTGCAGCAGGTAAGCCAATGGGAGCATGGACGATTCTGATGGTGAGGATGGACCCAAAGCATGGCATTTCTAGAAAGTGTAGCAGCGAGTTGAGTTCAACCTTGGGTAGGGAACATTTAGAGGTAAGTTGTTGGAAGATGAGGCATGAATAAGCATGGAGCACATATTGACCCTGAGAGGGTAAGTGCTATTCAAGCACTTCTCTTGCCACCAGCAAGAAAGGAGTGCACTCATTCTTTGGGAAGGTAAATTTTCTTCACTGCTTTGTCCCCAAATTTGTTGAACTAACAAAGCATATCACCTCCATGATGAAGCCTCAAACAAGTTTCAAATGGAGTGCTGAAGGAAAATCATCATTTGAAGAAATCAAGTAAGGCCATTGCCAGGTAGAGAAACTAAAAACTCAACCCGCCGGTATCTCCAGTATTTCAGCAAGAGAATTGGTGATGGATTTGTAAGGCGGTCAGAGCTAAAGGGATAGCTTGATTCCTAGCTTGGCAGAAGAATGGGGCCGAGTTGGAAGCACCTAAAAATGCACTTCAATGAATGTCCTTAGAAAATACATGAACAAAAACCTCTAAAACTCTAATCTGAATCATGCAAACAGTGGTAAGGTGAAGATACCAGAAACATACATGAACTCTCACACCATGGTAAAAAACCCTGGAAAAATCATGACATTTACACACAACCACGGATAGAGCTTGAATAGAGGTATGAATCTTGAATCAGGATGCAAGTAGTATGAACATAGCGATTAAGCCCTTTAATAAATTTAGAGGAAATGTTTTTTGTAAGATTATTGCTGAAGATGAATCTCTCAAATTTTAGCTTGGAGAAAGAGATGACACTTGCCCAACCTACTCAGAAGATTGCCCACAAGTTCTCTTTGTGAACACTAAAGAGGAATGGTATGAAAACATCACTTTCTTTCTTACCTATGGGGATCCCTCATCATTTAGATTGAATAGCAAAGAACTCTCAGGATGAAAGTAGCCAAATATGTGATTTGGAATCATGCACTCTACAAGAAAGGGAAAGATAGCGTTGTTTTCTGAGATCTTGAGAAGAGAACAACAAGATCAACTCCTGAAAGGGCATGCAAGATTCAAAAAATAGGTAGAACATCTTTTAGCCATGGAAACAAACTCCACAAATAATCTCAGAGGTAGATATCTGATTGAGCCTTCTCTTTTTGCTACATACTCAGAGGGTGTCTAAATGTAACTCCCAATGCCTGCAATTTGATGGACCGCTCAAGTGGAGAGGGGGAGTTACATCTCCTTGTGAATATTGAAGTAACTCCTATTGATGAACACTGGTGCACTGGACATTCATAAGGGAATCTCATGATGACCCATTCAAATGACACACATACCTACAATATGCTCACCCAAGTGAACTACTTCACCAAATGGGTGGAAGCCAGGCCTATTCCCACCAACCATAACAAGCTAGCTCTGAAGTTGTCTGTAATTTCATAAATTTCCCATGTCATTTTTGATGTGAAAAAAGTTCGTGAAGTTCCTTCTAATGTAATGTTGTGGACAATGGTAGATTCTTTGGTGAACCTACAAAGGTTATTTCTAGCCTTTCTGAGATAGGTGTGGCATCCTCTGGGAGAGAGTCTAACTACTATCCTCAAGGGATTCATCAAGAAGTGGAATTGAGGAGATAATAAATATTATGACCAGTGTATTTAGGATGCTTGTTAATGAGATATTTGAAGGTTTTTGCACAATAAGTTCCGTGATGCGGATTGTAGAGGGTGATAGGATCACTCCTAAGAGGGCAGTTTGAAATGACACCTTTTAAGCTATATGGAGTTGAAGTGATTCCTAGGGATATTTGTAATGAGCTCTTAGCTAGGTCAAATAGTGGAAGATAGCCAATATAGAGATTCAATTGACAAGAGGATCCTTTTCCTTGAGAAGATAGAAGAGAGTAGATCCCAGGTAGTGGACAAAATTAAAGAACATCAGCTGAAAGTGAAGAAGCTCTTTGACAGAAGAGCCAAAGCAAGGGATTTTGGAGGGGGTTATAGGTCCTACTTTGGGATCATGAGGACAGATCCCAATGACATTCATAATAAGTTTGATTCTTTGTGGTTGAGTCTATTTCAAATATAGGAAGCTAATGGTCCCCAAACTTTCTCTTATGGAGCTCCAGATGGAACTTCTTCATCAGAGTGTCTCTCCAAAGTGGGCAATACTTCCAGGACTTGTATCATCATTTCAAGTGGTTTTCCCTCACCTTGTATCATCATTAGATGCAGGTTACACTTTTTGTTGTGTGTGTTCTGGTTTGTTTCCCCTCTTTGTGTGGTTTTGGTTGAAACAAAATTTTCCTTCATACCTATCTTCCTTTCCTCAGAATTGGCAATCACTCATGTGAGGCCCAATGAATCCCAAAGTTGTCAACATTATATGTTTTAAAACTTGAGATTCTAGATCCTTCATGCCATGTTTTCTCCATGTTCAATCCACTCCTGTAAGGATCACTTTTCCCCATATTTAAGATATAGACACAAAAATTTGCCACTAGCTCTTGTCATGTGACCCTCAACCATTTTCAACCCCCTTCTTTTTCCCAAGTCTGGAATTAAATCATTATTTGAGTTGTCACTCCCTTTGAAAATGGTCTTCCCCAGTCTGACCCCATTTTAGGAAATTTGGGAAAAAAAAACTTCCTAAGGGATCAAGGTTCTTAGAAACACCTTCATCAGATAGACCTAATTCTTTCCCCTTTCCAGAAAGGTATTGTTTTCCTCCTAACTCCTACGTAATTTTTGAGTTATGGCTCAATGGAGGTAAATGGGGAAATTTTCCCTAGGCAATCCTGCATCCAATAGAGAAGTGCCACGTGTCAAGGTGGAGCGGGGCATGTGGAGGAATTTCGAACTTATCCCTTTTTGCTAAGTGGCATAAAAGTTACAAACCAATCCATGGGGCCATGGAGGAGAAGGGAGAAACACATGGTGGAGTGGCGGGGCACGTAGGTAAATTGGGATTTTTTCCCAATGTGAATTTCAAAGGCAAAAATAGAGGCACATCCCCCCCAAGTAACCAGTGAGGTCCTCACATGAGCTGCGAAGAGGTGGATGGAAAGATTGAGGAGTTTTTAGGAAATTTTCCCAATATGAATTTCCCTGAAGGAAAATGACAGGTCTTCATATCTGCGAGTAAACCAGAAGGTGCCACATGTCTCGGAGTGGCTAGACCCATGGATTTTTTTTGGGAAATTTTTCCATGAAAGGGAAAATTTTGAAAAAATCATTTGACCCTGGTGAACCCTAATGATTTTGACACAGTTTTTCCCTAAATCTTCAAGAGGCCATATATAAAGAAATAAAGCTAAAATTTTTCCACATTTTTGGTATCAATGGAAAACTGTTGAACTTATCTACATGATGTTCACTTCAATTTTAAATTTTGATGGTGTTCCAACGGATGAAAATGTGAGCTAAACATCTCTGGCATGAAAAAAAAGTTAGGAAGGAAAGTTCCTCCTACTTCGCATTAAAGCTATTTCGTCACAATAAGAGGTGAGGAAGGCCCAAGTTTCTAAAGCAATTAGGGCAAAGTAGTGAATGATTCAATATGATAAACTAGAAAATTGAAAATAAAACACATTTTTAAGACAGAAGCTCTTCTAAGGATGGCGTTAGAAGTGTTTTCTTTGTTGCATAGGAATCTGGAAGAAGGAAAAATGATCAAAAAATTTGTAACCACTATCTGGCCAATAGAAAAAAATTATCAACCGCCCCATAAATGAACTATTCCATTTTCCTCAAGAAGTTCATTGTTTGAGAAAAAAGGTGAAATATCCCAAAAATAATGTAGATTGAGCAACAGGGGCGGAAGCCTAATAAATTCTATTAAACTCAATCAGAGGACAAGAATGACAATGGAGTGCTGCAATTCTTATAGGAATTGTACAACATATGAATACAATAATAATTGTATACAACACTATTCAAAAATGCATTTGGGAAGCACATAATTGCTATAAACAATCATAAAAATTATATGTCCTGTGGAAATGGAAAGATCAAATATGGTTTGAAAACCATATAACCAACATGTAATTAAATAATTAATTATATGATGCATAGATTAATTAACCTAACATCCCCCCCCTTAATCTGTGCATTAGTCTCAAGGGATAAGGAGAGGAACTTATCTGAACAACTGCAAACTTGTCACCTTGATAGTCTACCTATATCATGAAGATATCTTTCTCGTTGTTTCCCAGCTCCCTTGGACAAAATTAAAGCTTGGATGTTGTGCTTCAAAACATGCTCACGTATGAAATGAACATGTACCTTAATGTGATTTGTTATTTCATGAAACAATGGATTACGATAATTTTTTAGAACACCTTCATTGTCAACATACATGGTGTTCAATTTTTCCTATGGTATTCCAAGTCCTTCTAGTATGTGACGTAGCCAAATCACTTCACAGACAACTTCTCCTACAGAATGATACTCAGCTTCCATGGAAGAGTGAGAAACGAAGTGTTGTTTCTTTCTTCCCCATGATATTGGTCCAGATCCCATAAAGAATACAAATCCAGAAGTGAATTTTCTATCATCAATGCAACCTGCATGATCTAAATCTGAATATCCAATCAAGAAGACGTCATCATTCTTCTTGTATTCTAGACCAAGATCTAATGATCCTTTTAGATATATCAAGATGCACCTTGCTTCTTTCCAATGAAAAAATTTGGGTTCCTATATGAACTTGGATAGAGAGCTCATTGCAAAGCTGATATCTGGTCTAGTATAGGTTAGGTAAATAAGACTCTCGATCAGCTACTGATAGAGAGTGGCACTTACCTCAGGAGATGGATCTGAACAAGATAAATGTAATCTATTCTCCATAGGTGTAGCAATTGGTGTTCAATCCATCATATCCTGAATTTCTCGAGCGTAGTCTTGGTATATTTCATCTAAGAAATAAAGATGTGATTCTCTTTCTACCATACTTCTAATCCAAGATAATAATGCATCATCCTGAGATTGGTCATATCGAATGATCGATTAAGATATTTTTTCATTGCATCGACCATCCTCACTGAACTTCTGAGTGATGACTAGATTGTCGACATAGACAACAACAATCACAAACTCCCCCCTAATTACTTTTTGAGTTAAATATTGGGATCGTATGGATTTCTAACAAATCCATTTTTTACGAGATGCTCATCAATCTTGATGTACCATGCTTAGAGGAGCCTGTTTAAGGCCATACAAATATTTCCTAAGTTTGTATACCTTTGATTCTTGACCAGGTACAACATATCCCTCAGAGTTGAGTTATGTAGACTTCTTATTGTAAATCTCCATTAAAGAAGGTAACTTTTTACGATCCATTTGATGGAATTTCCATCCAAACTGTGTAGCTAGAGAAAAGATCATCCTAATCATTTTGATCTTAGTTGTGGGAGAAAATGTGTCCTTATAGTCAGTGCCTTCTTTTTTTGCATACCCCTTTGCTACAAGTCTTTCTTTATAATTGTCCACTATCCCATCTACTCTGTACTTAGTTTTCAATATCCATATACATGTAATGGGTTTCTTCCCTGGTGGAAGATTGACAAGATGCCAAGTGTTATTTTTCATCACTTATTGATATTCAGAATTCGATGGCATCCTTCCAAGATTTTGATTGTATGGCTTCCTAGACTTTTGAGGGCTCATCAAACTTAATAACTCTACTCATCAAAGAAAATTTAACTTCTTCTATTGCTTTACTGTGAGTCCTGTGGTCCAAGGTTGGATGTATCCAGTGGAGCATCCATTCTTACATCTCGTAATGTGCTAGTACACCACTTGGTCATATTCTGAAGTGTTCACGTGGGTCATGGTTATATCTGATCAACACCATCATCCCCATCATCACTTTCATCATCTGAGCGAACATCAGCTACATTTTTTATAACTGGTGAAAAATCTACATCTGGCAAGTCTGGAGGAGAAGTCTCTGCTCCTTCTTCTCAAAAAACTCAACATCTCTATTGGTGTAGACTTTTCTTGTCTTAGGATCCATCAATCTGTACCCAACAGTCTCTTCACTGTACCCAATGAAGATGAGTTTATGTGACTTCATGTCTAATTTCTTTCTATTTTTCTTGGGTATGTGCATACTTACATTGCACCCAAATACTCTGAGGTGTGTAATGGATGGTTTCCATTTTGACCATGCTTCTTGTGGTGTTACTCCATCAAGAGCAACTATGCGAACTTTGTTCAACAAATACACTGTTGTCTTTACTGCTTCTACCCATAATGTCTTTAGAAGTCCAGAGTCATCGATCATGCATCACCCAATTTTATTATAGTAAGATTTCTTCTCTCAACAACACCATTTTGTTGCAGTGTGTGTGGAGGAGGAATTTTTCGCCGAATCACATGAGTTTGTAAGTAGTCTTAGTATTTGAACTCATCACTGGTGAATTCCCACCCTTGATCTAAGTAGAGAGTTCTGATGTAATGATAAGTTTCATTCTCAACTATTACTTTGAACTTTTTGAAAGTTTCAAAATCTTCACTTTTCTTGCGAAGACAAAAAATACACATTTTTTTTGAATAGTCGTCAACACAAATCATGAAGTACTAGAACCCAAAATGACTTGGTTACATCAGACCGCAAAGATCAGTATGAAGCAGGTCAAGTTTTCCATGAGTTGAATATGTATTCTTCTGGAATGAGCCTGTGTGTTGTTTGCCTACTAGGAAATGAGGATATTTGTCTGTCTCCTTATGAAAAGATGGTAGTAACATTCCCATTTTAAGACTTTAGAAACAAGGGAATTTTTTTTTTTGAAACACAATGTTCTCTGTTCTAAATAAAACATCATTTAGAACACACATTCCATGCCAATCAATCTCATAACAGATAACCATATGTAGCTGTAATGACTCGGTATACTACCGATCTCTCATTCCATGACTCGGTTACCAACCGATCTCTCATGTTAACTTAAAGTATAAAATACTTTATGTATACTATGTATACTTGGTTTCCTACCCTATTTTAGGTAATGAGTGATCTATTTAAAGAACCTGTCTGAATATTTGTTACCAATATTCATCTGACATCACGTTGCTTTAAACTAGGTGACATAGGACAATGCAACCAGCAGCTTGCGATACTTTGGCCAAATATTTTCAACATATTGTTCATGTTATTATTCCTAGATGACATACTCATCATTCCAGAAATACGTCCTTCACCTCACTCTTCTATTATCTAGAATGGTCTTTACTGACTACCGTCAGTCCACTTGCCCAAGGTTTGACCCTAGCCCTGGTTAGCATCATAGTTTGTTATAGGAAGATGCTCACGATGACTTAGGGTATATGGGCATACTCGGCTGACCTAAGTCATCTGAATGTGCCAAGGTACCCTGAGTCATTGGAAGCTACTACCTATCCTAAACATGCTACTAACTTGACCTAGAGAGAAACTAAGTTCAAGTCCAGATGTGTGTAGATCTAGATGAACAAATACGGAAGGGTGTTGCCACATGTCAACTGCAACACTGTATCCTTGAGAAGTCCTAGGACTTCTCAAGGGTACAGTCCTGTAGTTGGCATGTGCCAACATCCGTTAGAACTGATTCATCAAGATGTACATACCCCCTTAGTGGTCATTAATCATAATTAATATTGGATTAAGATTCAGATTACAGCAACCATGCCTAACCCTAATTCCATCATTTATTAAGTTCTTTACCCATAACTAGCCTGATTAGATATGAAGAACTTCATTAAATTTCAGTTTGCATTGTTGTTCATTAACGTGGCATAACAAGCAGTTATCCCAAAAACAGGACAGCAAACATCAACGATTAATTCCTAATGCAACCTAGCTATCCAAATCAAGTGTGACATCCACCTAGATTCAGCTAGTGTTTACTTTATAAATGAAGTTATAAAGATTAAAGATCATAACCACTATTCCTTTTATCTTTCATTCTTTGAGAGAGGAAGAGTCTTCCTCTACATGGTTAGATGTTAGGTTTAACATAACCTTTTTATCATTCGTTACTCATATAGTTTAATTGTATGTCCCAAGCATACTTCATTATTAAACTATAGTTGTGTAGTTAGAGAACGACATCTTTTGCAATTTAACAAGTTCATTATAATAAGGGAGATTATACTATCTCCTTAATCCAACTTATTATCTTATAACAACAATAGTATACAACAGATATAAAGAATACCACCAAGATATCACTAGTATTTCCATCATACAAGTACAAAATAATTCACATCACAAATTGGAGTCCAACACAAAACCTTTCAATTCATGATGATAAATATACATTTACAAGACCATGCATTTCAGACATTCTGCATGTCAATCAGAATTAAGATCTTAAAAGAACATCACTTTTCTTTTCCAATACAACTCAAGAATGAATCGAAACTCTTTACAGAAGATCCAGAATTAAATAAGCCAATGCATCATAAAATTTCTTGCCTTCTTTTATCACTTACGATGTCCATCTACAAAAATTGCTAGCACGGGTCAGTTCAATGAACTGAGCATGATAAGCACTAAGCATTAAAGTGAAGTGCATTCCACTAATTGTTCCATTAAAACAACTCTGCTTTAATGAAACAATTAATATATCATACAAATAATCATAAGTAATAACATCCAGAAAAGAAGTACAATGAAAGAGTCTGAATTCACATTTAAGAAAAGAGCATAATATAATCCGCAACATTTGCATTATATCATAAGATTTAATTGATCCTATCAATTACTTTAAAACAATCAACAAGTCTTGTCATCCAATTGTTTCATAGTTCTATAAGAATAGAAACACACATTTATCTTTACTAAGCAGCAAAAGAAGTTAATTACAACATAACTCATATTAAGATGCTTCATCTTTCCATATCAGCAAAAGAAGAAGAATCAATACATACTTATTCCCCATACACTAATCATCTGAAAGATAGAAACAAGTTTAGAACACACAAACTGCCTCAGTTCAAAGATAACTATAAAAGGATTCAACATTATAGGAAAAACATCTAACAAGAATCCCAAATCAATCCAAGTAGGGGTAGAGAGTCAAAACAGTCCTCCTGCAAGTCTAAACTAACTTCCACATGTTAGAAGATATAATTCAAAAATCTGAAACCAAATGTTCCACAACCCAAGCTAGACTCACACAAAATTAATCTCTTATCCAGTCCATCCAAGAAGGATTCATAATAAGACAGAGTGCAAAAAGAGACAACCTTCCAATATCAATCCCAATGGAGTATGACTCAATCAAGAAAAACAGTCGGTCTAAGCATGTTATTATTTTCTTTCCAACATACCGACTCAACTAATTTCCTTCCACATCATGACAACCAATGACTTACACAAAGTAGACCAAAAAATCCACAATAAATTTTCATCTCAGAAGATAATCGAATACATAAAAGTTCAATCAAATGAACTTATCCAAACAACAGTAAAAAGGGATCTCAATTAGAAAAGGGGCCAATCAATAATTTATTTCATTTATACCATCAAATGAATTCCCAATTCTATTTCAAACTTAGAATTTCTTTAACTAGTTCCTAAGAGAGAACATAAAACCAAACACATGGTTAAAAGAAAGCACACTTCTATTTTCCTTACCAATCTTACCAACTGGTTTACCTATTCCCATTCATCAAACATAGTTTGAATTCAATTCTCATAACAAATTACATAGTATAGTCCCAAAAACAATATATTGTCCCCAAGAGAACATATTCCTTTCTCTTCTAAAAGCCAAAGATTCATTTAATGAATCCATCAAGGAATAGAAATCCACAAACACTATAAGAGATACAAGGATCAATACAACTCACGAACTCAAAGATACTGTATTCCCAACTTATAGGTCCTACATAGCTCCAAATAATAGAGACCTAAAGTTCATGGTCATTGTGAAGACAAAATCAGTGAGACAACCCCGAACCAGAGATGATAAATCCTATCAACAAGATTCAACATGGGAGAGTAATCAACTCTTCTTTCCCTAAAAACCAGAAGTCTATTTAAGAGGATCTGAAGGTAAGTAAGAAAACCCAATATACGTTTAAGACAAGTATTTTCCCAAACTTACCTCCAATCGTGATTGAAACAGAATTCACAACAAGGACTCTCAAGCTCCATTTTAAATGATTATGACAAAGAAGGTATTCATTTCAAACATCTATCAAAAGAAGGAGAATGCATACTGCATTTCCGTAAACCTCAAAAACTATTTACAACTATTCTAATAAACTATATATCAAACCAAACCCATAACAAGATATAGTTCCAGTCCATTAATCCTTCAAACAAAATAGTCAAGCTTTCCACAAGATGCGGGATTTCTCAAAGAAGAGGAGGAGAGAGTATCCTCCATACTTACATGCCCTTACCAGTTCAAGAACATGGTACAGTCTAAAAGACAGAAGTACCACAACCATTCCCACTCATGAAGTTACATGGAGAAGATCTCAAAAGAGATTACAAAACAACTAAAACCAAAACTAATCTCTCAAGTCTCTTTCGAGCAGACAGTTCCCAAAATGAGTTCAAGCATTTTCAATCCTTGAATATGAATAAAACTTCAACTCAGAGTACAAGTACAAAACAAAAATCATCAATTCAAATACAAGTTCAGAATACATAGGTACTGAATATGATTACAGTGTCGAATACGAAGATTCAAAAAAGTTTCAGAACTACACAAAGCTCCAACATGAAGCTCAGAAAAAACACGAAGCCTCCAATACAAGCTCAGAACAAAACATGAATGCTCCAATACAAGTTCAAATGAAACACAGGCTCCAAATAAAGTTCAGAATGATACATAGGCAATAAATGCCCGTTCAATCAACACCAACCTCGAATACAAGTTTCAGAATGAAATACAGAGCTTCAAATACAAGTTTTGCATGCATGTCACCATTAAACTAGCACAGAGAAAGTTTCCCAAAAACTAACATTACTATGCAATGGATTTTCATCCCAAAAATCACAGAGATTCATAAAAACATGCAAGTAAATAACCAGACAAATCAAACAAACAATTATCTCATGAGAGCAGAGTTGTTTTAATGATTCATTTAGAAGAAAGCAAGAAATCTTAATGGGTAGAGCCTATCATGCCTGATAGTGCTTCTACAAATTTGAAGGAGACTTCCAGCCGAGCTTCCCACTCTTTTTCTTCTCCATGAAAGATCAACAACCAAACAAATTTCTTCCAATGCCTCATATACATTCCTTTGATCGAAAATAGACCAGAGAAACCAAAAATAGCTGTGAAGTAGAAGTCAAATTGCTGGTTCAAAGAACCAGATAGCTCCATGCAGAGAAAAATTCACGAGACATGCAAAACCAAACAACCTCCCACAAATACACCTCCCTTGTTTCCAAGACGGTTTGCACACAAAAACTGAGGTCCATAAATGTCATTACTCCCAAATCTCCCACTTATCTCTCCTTGCCA
The DNA here is from genome assembly GCA_019776745.2 of Taxus chinensis. Classification (NCBI taxonomy): domain Eukaryota; kingdom Viridiplantae; phylum Streptophyta; class Pinopsida; order Cupressales; family Taxaceae; genus Taxus; species Taxus chinensis. Next base: position 32,433,714 of record CM034157.1, read on the forward strand.
CCACCTCCCAAAACTAGTGAATGCCATTTCCAAATTAATATGCAATTCCATATTTAGTGAAGCCTCCACGTAAGCCCCCACTAAAGTTAACTGGCCTTTGCCAAAACTGGTAGTACCTCCATGCATTAAACCCAAATCAAATCACTTGAATGCCATTGGAACCATCACCTTAGTGCCATGCAACCCCTTAGGTTCCTTTTTAATAGTTTAGGCTAGATTTCCCAAATACTTAGGTTAGTTTAACTATAATTACCTTAGGTCTTAAACATTTCCATAGGTAATTTCCAACTTAGGTTAGATTAAATTCACAACCATTAGTATTAGGCATTAGGTTAAAATAGTCTAGTATCACCTTAGCAATTTTCTCCCTTATTCATTTAGCACAAGAGCTTAGGTTAGGACACCACTCAAACAAAATAGAATAAGAAGCTTAGGTTAGATTATAACCCAATTAAGTAGACGTAGCTAGGAAGTAGGTGCTCTTACCTAGTTTAGGATACCGTTAGGATAGTCCTTTAGTTTTAGGATTCTGATCCCCTTCATAGTCATAAGTAGACTATATTTTTTTATGCCAATAATGTCCTGCAGAGATCAATCCCAAAGACCCAAGCACAACATACAACCGAATGAAGGCACGTTCACACAAGACCATAAAATTTGTAAAATACAAAAGGTTCAGTCCACTATGTCTCTCAAACTAATGAATGTCAATTTACCATTCAGTCTGTTAAGAAGATTTAAAACATTCCTTGGATCACTGAAATTGATCCAAGGATGAGTCAGTCAAAAGAGATAAGTTTGCAACTCTCAAAATCAGATTGCAGCTTATCAATAAGAAGTGAAAATGGATTCTTGCAAGCCATATCATTCCGTTCTAAAGAATCCAAGAGTAGAAATGATTTATCCATAACAAGCATGATTTTCAACAATCAAGGGAACACACCTCATTCAAGAAATCACATGCCAATGCTTGTAATGCAAAAGAGAAATATAATAGGAATTAGGTTTTCCTTTACCTTTTCCTTTCCATTTTTGACGTGAAGAAAGTTCTTACTCCTCTTCATCATCCTTATTGTGCATTTCTTCCTCTTATTACAGTAGGTTTACCAATTTGTCAAAACTAACTGTTGTATCTGACAAGTTTAGTGTTGTTACAAAAATATGGTATGAAGAAGGGAGTGCTCTCAAAACAATGGGAATGAGAGCATCATCTTTGACCGCTTCTGCTAGGGCTAGAAGTGAAGCCCTCAATTCTACAAATCTTCTTAAGAAAGCTTCAATTTTCTCATTTTGTTTAAACTTCAGTGTGTGTAACTAACTCTGTAAATTCATAATGACATTATTGTTTTTGGCCTCATACACCGTGCTTAACTTATCCCACACTTCTTTGGTTGTTGTGGTATCACGAATGTGTGGTTACACATCGTCAGACACTCCAAACAAGATGATGAGTTTAGATTTCTAATATACTCTATTAAACTATCATTGTTATGTTGTATCATTAGCTCATCTGGTCATAGTACCAATCACAACCAGCCAGATCTCTTCAAACTCAAGTTGTGTCTTGATTTTTGTCTTCCATGCAGTATAGTTGTTTCCTCTAAGTAGTTGTGAATCTAGAAGAATTTTTTTTGGGGCATTGGTGCCCATTTTGCAGAAAACACTGACAGGATTTGGCTCTTATCACTCTAGGTATAAGGTCTCCAAATCTATATATTGTCAATCCAATATACCAAACCTTTCTATATATGTTCCCTTCTGATATACCCGGTGGTACATGGAAGAAGCTCTCCCTTTCTATATACCCAGCGGTACGTGAAAGAGGCATTCATGTACGTGAAAGAATTTAATATGTGGTACCAAGAAATTACTGAAAGGGGTCTGTGTGATTATTGACACCAGATCAAAGAAATATCCTCATACGTGCGTGTAACTTTTCTATATACTTGGATAATTTCTCATTCCATATTTATGTCGTGCAATCATTCATAGACGGATGGGATGGCTCAAAGTGTGTGCATTGTGACCTTATTACTCCCCATCGATTTAAAGGGTTGATGCCCAGATGATGTTGTTGCAGCTATATTAGGCATTAAGTGCAATAGTAGTTACGATGGCTTTACTCGTAAGTGCTTCCCAGAGGCACTGTATATACCGAACGCTGTAAATGAGATCTAGGATCTTGTGAGTATTACAGATCCAATTTTTTTCACTATTTTTTATTATAACTTTCTACCAGTTTCTGAGTATTTATAATATTTTCAGTTGACTATGGCACCCTATAAATTAGTACAATATATTGAAGCATGTAATTACATTCAAAAATTTAGAAAAAATTGAATGGCAAGAAATTTTGCTTTTGCGGGTCTTGGTGGTTTCTGGAGCCCAGAATGACCCTTGATGCCAAAAACCATTAAAAATTGGCCCAAAATGAATTTTTTAGATATTCTTCCTTTTGCAAAGGTTGCCTGAAATTAAAAAAAAGGCTTAATGGGAGAAATTTATTTTTTATCCCTAAATTAGGGTTTTTCTTGCTAAAATATTTAGAGGGTTGTTTAGCTATAACTAACAGTTTAGAGGTGGGTTTTCCACCAAATTCACCTCCAAATTTGGTGGTTCCTCCAAATTTTCTGCCAAATTTCAAAATTCAAAAGTTTATGTTGGGAGTGTGATTCGAACCCCACACCTCCTACTTCTAAGTCATTCCACTTAACCACCTAGGCTCTATGAGTGCTTGTGATATGAAACAAAGGAAAGTAACTTTGTATTTAAAACAATATGGACTAACCTTTTGAAAATGAAAATGCAGCTAAGCTGGTGCTCTAGGTGGGCTATGAGTTTAGAGGAGAGCTTGCATGCGGATTAGGGTTTGAATGCCAAAAATAGATCAAAATTCCTTTCTTCACACCTTTGTATATGTTACCGCCATTTTTTCTTTTGCTTTGTTTTCTCACCATTTTTTTAATTTTTCTCCATAGTTTTGATTTTATTTCACCATGTTTTACATGTGCAGGTCGTAGATGAGGGTGGAGCTATCTTTTGGATAGCTTACAGGTTTGTTGTGTTGAAATTGATGCCTCAGCCACTTTATGAATTCAATCATTGTTATTGATCTTCCACAGTTTCATGATTTGATCTTGCCAATTGATATGCTCTTGCCTTTGCTTGCTATTTTTGGTTGCAGGGTTCTTAGGATGACCCAGCTTTTGTTTTTTACAAGTTTCATCAATGGAGATTTGAATTTCTTCGTTTCCTAGGGAACTGATCAATAGAGTTGGCATTAATTGCTCGGTCTGGTCAGAGGGGAGGATTGAATGTTGTTTGAAGCCAAGGTTTTGTTTGAAACATTTCCTCCTATCCTTAGGATGCTAGCTCGGCCATGGTGAAAGTGACATGGTAAAACCCGATTAAAAATGTAACTCCATTTTTATGGCGCATATCCAATGTATGCAATGATAAAGTGGGATCGATGGAGTCCTAACTTGTTGTTCAACTTAGTGGACATCTATTCAACAAACTTCGTCAGGGGGTTTGGGAGAGCTCCCCATTAATGACTAGGTCCACTAAACACAACTAGTTCTGGATACAATGGAAGAGAAACTTAGTCTTTAATGTTTTTAGCTCATTCAAGAGCTCTATTAGGAGCTTGGTCACTTCAAAGGTCTATCAAAACTTGGTAGTGTACTGCAGAGTTACCTGTAACTATCTGCACCTCTATATTTTAAGGAGAAACCCCTAAATTATCTATAACTAAAATTAATAATATTCTGAAAATGATCAATTTCTAGGGAGAAAATTTTCCTAGTGCAAAGGGCACCAAGGGAAAAAAACTTGCTTTACATTTACCTGGAAATCACACACAAGGTTGTGGGTCTATAGGGAGATGTGGGAAGCTGCTAAAAGTAGTACTAGCTCTCTATTGATGCAAATTTCTTCTCCATGAATTTTCCTTCCTCTAAAACTTCTCCAACCTTGTCAGGAGCTTCAATTCACTTTGGTACAAAATGCAGATTGAGAAAAATGGGTGGAGGCCATATAAAATATATTAAAATCAATCAACTGAATTACATATGAATGAGCTGCAATACTTATAGGTATTGTATAGCTGAATAAAAACAAGAAACTAAGTTACACAGATCTAGCAATATTATTGATTTCTATCTCTTCTTACAGGATTATTTTTCCTCTTTAAATTCCTTCCTCTTCTTCTAGGTATTGAAAAGCATGGAGGGGGAAGGGTTCTTTGGATTTCTTTTCTATTTTCCTTGACATTTATTGGTTCCTTGACTTGCTTAGTTTTACTCACCGCTCTTGTTTCATGTTCTAAGACTAGACTTTCTTACATCTTTGTCTTCTTTAGGGCCTTCGACGAGTTCACTTGATTTTCCTCATGCCATGTCAGTGATTCCAACTTCAGCGGTGTTCTGGCATTCAAATCTTGGGTCTATACCTGCACAAACATAGCATAAAGATCCATCGAGGAGTTTGAAAAAATAGATGCTGACAACTAGTCCCTTTCATTGTCTATGTCTTCATGCCTGTAAAAGAGTCATTTGTTTATTCACTATCGATAAAGCTCTATCTCAAGCTAAGTAGTCACTATATGCTTGCTACATACTATCAGTTTAGTGACTTGTTTGTTCTCTCTTGGTACTCTTCATCTCACTGTTAATTTTGCTGTTGTCTTCCTCCTGTTATGTCATTGTTTCTCTAGCTACTTTCTTAGATTTGACCTCATATTTTCCACTTATCCTGATCCACATGGATTTTGAGATCTCATCCATGATCTGTTTCATCACACTAATTCCGTTGAACTTTCAGGCCTTCTTAACTGTATCCATAGGGTATAGCTTGCACTTTCTCACAAACTATTTTCCAATCTTAAAAAAAACTATTCCTTCACTTACATAAGCTTCTCAATATTTCTTCATGGGAAGCACATCATTTATATTCCTTAAAATAATTTCACTTTACACTCGTATTTTTATTCACACATACAAATACACTAATCATGATTTAAAACTTGGAGGCCTTTTAGCCATATATAAAATAAATACATTCATTCATATGAAATGCATAATTAATGTCTTTTTCACTAATGTTGGTCCCCTAACACTTACTTTCTTGTTCTAGTCTTTAGAGGAAAGATAAAAATCACCGGTCAAGGTAACCAGCACTAGTCAGCATCAGGGTAACCAGTTTCGGTTACCTATGTGTGGAATGTTTTATTTGACCACTCCTTGCTTTTGTTCCCTCATCCTCTTGTTCTAAAGATGATCTTAAAGGCTCTAATTGCATGGATATTGTCCCCTAAGTTTGTATCATGACTTTCTCAACTTCTCTGATAAGTAGGATTTAGAAATGACTTGGACTCCTCTTTTCATCTCAAGAATAGAGGATATACTGTCTAATCTCTCATCTTTCTTGAAAGCTTTTAGAAGTTTCTCCTAGAAAAGTCCACATGTCTCCTGAAGCTCCTTGAGTTCTTTTTCATATCCATAACTCTAAACAAAAGGAATGTAACATCTCTATCTTCTTTTCTTATTTTCTTCCTTTGTATTTGAGTGTTGTTATATGATTTTCCTTATGAGGATATGTCCTTTTGATTTCGGAAAATCCTACTTGATATGGATATGTCTTTTCTACTCTTGAGATCTTTGATTGAACTAGAATATGACTGGATTCATTTTCTTTCATTTCTTGTGGATGAGCGCAATCTAATTTCAGGAGGATTGTAAGCTTATCTATCTCTATGACTCATCCTTGGATCAATTACAGTGATCCAAGGAATGTTTTAAATATATTCAGGATGAATAACCATGAATTGGCATTCTATGAATTATTAGTTCTGAACTGAACTTAGAGTATATATATATATATATATATATATATATATATATATGTTCTTTAATTCTCCTTCATATGAGAATATTTATCGTGTTGTGGAAAGTTTCGTTAGATTATGGAAATTGACCCCGACAGGTCATTATAGTCACAATTTTGTTTTCATCCAATTATGGCATCGGAGAGAACCTGAACCATAAGCCAAGTAAGATATGTGAGTTTTCATATCTAAGATTTTATACTTAATTTGAATTCAGAATCCATCCTGAAACGTCTTAGTTGATTGATTTGTCGAAATGTGATTTCAATCTAACCTAGTTCCTAAACTATGTAATTTTGGATATTACCTAAGGGTTTTTCTAACCTATTGCTAAGGTAAGTGACTACTGTTATATCCTAAGCTGTTAAATTTAAATTACCTAAGATCTAACCTAAGTCATTAACCTATCCTAAAATTAATTGCTATGTATGGGAACCTAAGGGTCGCAAGTGTTGGGCAGTGGTTTCTATGGCATTTAAGATGGTGATAAGGTTGTAAGGACATTGGGAACTGCCAACTTTGGCAGCAGGTTATTTTGGCTAGCAGTGGCCTAGGTGGTTAGTACCTCTTGAAATGGAAACACTTGTTTATTTTGATTTAGAACTTGCCAAATTTGGCAGGCGGTGGGCAAGGAAGATTGGGCAGGAGATATGGAATTAATGCAATTAATGTGCATGGTTTTATGAGCTTGGATCGCTTAGGGAGGAATGTAAGTGGATTTTTGTTTGGTTGTTTCATTTTTCATGCACTCCGTTTTTCTCTTTGCATGCACACTGGTCTTTCAAACTAGCATGGTTTATACTTCATTGCATGGATATTTTGAGGGTTTCAAATCTATTTCTGTTTCGTGGAGAATATATGAGGCATGGTGGAAGTGGTATTTTTTTGTTTGACCTTTCATGGAGAAGAAGAGAAAGAGCGGGCTCAGCCAGGGGTCTTCTTCGATTTTACAGCACCATTATCAGGCATGATAGGCCCTAACTGTTAAAATATTTACTTTCATCTAAGTGTTTTATTAAAACAACTTTGTTTTGATGAGCTCTGTGTATTCATGCTCTGTCTAGTAAAAAAATGATTTCATGGGTTTTGTGTAAACTTGAGTTTTTGGGTTGAATTGGGAGTTTGCTTGATTCTTTTGGAACTTGTATACATTACTTTTCTTTCGCAGTGGATTTGTGAACATATGAGTAATATTGTAACTGTAAAGGGCTCTTGGTGGTTGAAATTGTTTATTTATTTTGACTTCTTTAGAATTATTTATTGTTGTAATAGATCCACCTGTGTTCGTTAATTTTGGATTTGTGAACTGTTGTGATTTTTTTTAACCCCACAAAACACTCAAACTGGGTTGAATATCTTTAGTTAAAAACTTGTTTCGGTGGACGGAACAATGTTGTTTTCATGTTTACCTACTTATGATATTCACGTTTTATCTCATGGTTATTTGGTTTGTGAATAACTCATGGAAGGATTTTTTGGTATCACCCTGTGAAACTTTGACTGTTATAAAGTTGCGTATTCTAGAAACATTATATATATGGCTAGTCTGCACTTCTCCTGTGAAAGGGGATTGACTGTTTTTAATTTCGCGAGCACTGTGGATAAGATAGTATATAGTTAGTTTATTTATTCTTGTGTGAAACCTTGAATGATAGTAACACTGGCATGCACAGGAGGAATAGTATATGGATGAGTTTGTTTTTAACCTGTGAAATCTTGGTTGTCTTTGGAAAAAGTATTAAAATAAAATTGTGTCTATTATTTTGGGCAAACAAGACTGTAACTTGTAGTCTTTTTGACATGGTTTTTGAAATCTAGTTCTTATGTCCATGTTGATGGTAGTGGAAACTCTTTCGAACCCTGAATTTAAAGTCAACAAGTTTTAATGATGTCTAGTTCAATACATTTTGTTTGAAGTTAGAAATAGGATTGAAATGTTTTGGATGCAAATGGAAGACCTATTTTATTCTGGACTATTAATGTGAAATTAATTATAATGGCTTGAATAATATGGCCTTTGGGTATTTGTGAAATTATGATTCGAATACAGTAAATCAATTCTATATATTCAATTTGGCTTAGTGTTTCATATTAAAATAGTAACCGAACGATGTATCGGTTCAACTAATTCAGTCTCTAATTACTTTGTCATTAAGGGAAATGTGAAGTTACCCTAACTTGATTTTAAAATCAAATGGTTCAAGTATTTGAGGAAATGTAGTCTATTTCATTTGGATCAGAATTATATTCTGAGCCTTGATCGTTTCATAACGATTATGTTAAATATTGATCTTGACATTTTATTAGATGCACAATTTGTAGATCCTGTAGGGATGTAATGGTAAACCAATGAGATGGCTCTACCTTACCTGAACTATTGGGTGAACTTAAGTGTTAGAAATACTCAGCTTCTCATTCTTGGTTGGTCTAATGAACATTTTTTATGTCTTAGAAGCTTGACTTCATTCTAAACTTGATTGCAATAGTGTTTAGATTGTCACAATTTCACTAGAGATAATAGGGAAAGAAGTAAAAGGGTTTAAGAAGGGAAGTCTGTTATATTAATACTCTTTTCCTTGATTGATTATTTTTCTCATTCCTTATAACTTGTAATGAACTCAAATGGAATGGTTATGAGAAGGCAGAACTGTCTTAGTAGTTAAAAGAAATAAATGGGATGGGGATCCTAATATGATAAGAATCCTTCGTTGTATAGCTGGGATAAGGTCTTTGTTTATAAACCTCCTAATTTTTATTCTTATCGTAAAAAGGAAATCAGTGTTTATTTGTCTTGCATACTTTTCATTGATTAAAAATTAAGAAGACTAAGGTAGAAGATAGGTTGGAAAAATAAATTAAAGGTGGCAGTTAATCCATCACTTATGTTTGAATTTCTTTTGTATGATCCTTTTTTGGATGAATACCTTAAATGGATTAGTTTTTAAATAGAATATACTTTAAGAATCTAGTTAAATCATGATATAAACTATTTCAAATTTTCAGATGGATAAGTACTTGGTAAATAGAATGTTTCTTCCTTCATTGCATAAAAACAAAAGTGAGATGAATCATCCGAAAAAGATTATGTTGAAATTACTTTTGTAACTTAGGTTATGATGTGAGTGGTGTCATAATTCGTAGGAAGAAAAATCAGTGTTATATTATGTTATTGATCGTGAATGTAATTGCTAAGAATCAATTATACTTTAAAATTTTAGGGCAAGTAATATAGAATATATCCTGTCCACTTTGTTTAAACAGTGTACTATGACTCTTCTTATATTGATATTACTTATAGCTTAGAGAGTATGAAGTAATTGTTGTCATTATAACAGGGTTGTTTTATTGATACAATTATTGGAATGCACTTGTTTTAAGGATTAGTGCTTATCATGCTTCGGTTCATCAAACTAACCCGTGCTAGCAATTTTTGCAAATGGACTTCGTAAGGGGTAAAAGAAGGCAAAAACTTAAATGATGCATTGAACTGCTCTAAATTGATTTTAGTGAAGAATTCTGAGTTGATTTTTGAATTGTATTGTAAAAAGAAAAGTTTGTTTCTTTTGTAGGAAGGTCTGATGTCTTGAAGCATGCCTAAAAAGCATAAGCTATAATTGTATAAGTTTGGAAATGAAATGAAGAGTGAGAAATTACTTATATAGATTGTGTAAATTATCTTGTTGAGTATAATCTTCTCGTTATCTATATGATTGGATGTGTATTTTTAAAAAATGAATTAAAAAGGGAACTTAGATAAAAAAATTGAAATTAAAATAGGTGGCTGAATACAACATTCTTATCTAAGTTTTTCATTATACCTTGTGAGGTGAAATAAAACTATAATAATGATTATTGTAACTTTAAATGACATGGTAGGGGTGTGGCAAGCCCTAAAAATACACTAGGAAGAGGTATACCCTTCCTCTCTAGTAAGGCATTAAATAAAAAAAAGGGGGGGAAGAAGATATGGTTGTGAATCATTAATACTTAACTATAATAAGTCTGATATGTTTCAGCCTAATGGGTTGTTACAATCTCTTAAATGGTTAAGTTATTCATTTAAGGGAATATAAGTTGTTGCTGCCCTACTCTTGGGTAACGAGATGATAGGTCAAAACTATCAATTCAGGAAGAAATCCTAAAGTAAATTAAGTTCTTGAATTAAATGAATCTCAACTTTAAAAAGGGAACTTAAAGGAATGTTGGACTCAGTGTTTGGTGGGCTGCCGATTTAGGTAGTATTTAAAACCAAATTTAACTTAACGTAAGTAAAATCTTAAAGGTATGTACATCTCTATGAGGTTTGTGCTGTAGGATGTTCGACACACGTTAACTACAAGGTTGTACCTTCAAGAATATTAGGATCTTCTCGAGGATACAATAGTGCAGATGACATGTGGCAACACCCTTTTGCATTGATCGTTGAGATCTACACACTTTTGAACTTGTTCAAGATTCCTATCCAGGACTGGTTAGTACCATAATCAGCATATGAAGTAGCCCTTTAGGACTCAAGGTACCTTGGTACACGGGGTTAACCTAGGTTGACCCAGTATGCCAATTTACCCTAAGTTTTCAAGAGCCTCGTCATATCATGACCTATGTTGTTAACCTAGAGTTTAAGTTAAACCTTGGGCAAGGGGACTGACAGGAGTCAGTGTAAGACATTCTAGATAACAATGGAGTGGGGTGATGGACATATTCCTGATTGACGAGTATGCCATCAAGGAATAAGTATGTCGTCAAGGAATAAGTAATATGAATAGTATGTTATAAAACTTTGGCCAAAGTATCGCAAGTTGTTGATTGTGTTGTCCTATGTTACCAGTCTAAGGTTCGTGATGCCGATGAATATTGGTAACAATTATTTAGTTAGGTTCCTTGGATAGATCACTCAAAACCTAGTATAGGGTGAGAGAACCAAGAATATGAAGTATTCAGTAGAATACTCCAAACTCAACGTTACACATAAATGGATCGGTAGTTAACCAAGTCATGGAATGAATAGATTGGTTGTACACCGAGTCATTACAGCTACATATGGTTATTTGTTATAAGAATGATTGTTATGAAATGTGTGTTCTGAATTAAGTATTTAGAACAGAGAACATTACTCATGCAAAAAAAATTCCTTGTTTCTAAAGTCTTAATATGGGAATGTTACAAGGAAAGTGCAGGTACACTGTTGGTGAGAAGATGGTATTATCTTCTACTGTATTTCCTTTATATTATTTAATCTCATATAATGGATTGTATAGTATGCAAAGCACTTAGTGTTTCTTCTTGTTAGATCCATAGGATGTTGTAAGATATTATTATTGCTCATTCTTGTAGATCCACATGTTGTGAAATCTTGTATTATAGATCCATGTAGATCTTGTCTTGTATTGTAGATTCATGATATCATATTGTATTTTTGATACGTGTAGATCTAGATATTGTCAAGGAGGTTTCCTTCATGTTTACACAGGTTATGTAGTGATGGAGTGACATAATTACTTCTTGGTGCATAGTTATAGTTACACATATGGTAGACCCATGTGAGAGGTCATGTTGCAGATCCACATAAAGCTTGGTTGGAGTTCAGAGATGTAGTAGTTACGAGTTATGTGAGATCTGCTGTTGGTGTTTGGAGGTACAATTGTAGTGCACTCATGGAGATCCATTTAGAGATCTGGAGGAGAGGATATACTTTTGGAGAGATGCATTATACTCTTGTATTAAATATTTGGTTTGTACTCTTGTTGTATTATATATATGAGATATCTATCTTTGGTGGACGTAGACCACATTGGGTGAACCATGGTACATGTTGTGTTATGCGTGTGTACTTTATATTTATTTGGATTATTCTATTTTATACTTCCATTGCTGTAGATTTTGTGGAATTGTTTAGATCATGTGTGCATGATTTTGTTTGTTATTAAATCATAGAAATATTCCATAGTCCTAAATTCCCAACACTCTGCACATTTATTTCAGTGGTTTCCCTCTACATACAAACTCACACAAACAAATTCCATAACCTTTCTGGCGTGCAAGAATTCTTTGACAGTAGACTAACTTGTGTGCCCTCTTTGTGTCAAAGTATGTCAACCTTTGTTTTTTATACCAATTTATTGCCTTCACCTACCTCATGTTTCTCTTACACTTTTTACCCTTGTACATGGTTTTCTCAAAGCCTTTTGACACAAATCTTCTCTCATGATAACCTCTGCTCTGCATGATTTTCTAAACCCACACGCTTTTTATTTTCTCGCTTGGGCTTCCTATGCACATCACTCCCCAATACTTATCCTTACCACATTATTTTTTACAACTCTTCATTGACACATTCAACCCCATACTAAATAGATGTGTGGTCCTCTGTGCATAAAAACCCTTTCAAAAAGTAATAGGATATCGGCGCGTAAATGCACCCGAAACAAAAAGACAAAGTAAAGCGATGAAAAAGGTAAACACAAATAAAGTAAACTGCATTAAGGGAAATCCTAAGCTAGTTGGAAATACTGCCTTATTTACAAATACCAATATGATGTGTTTATAGTAGGGCTTTATCCTACTGCCATTAAAGAAATAGGGTAACCTTTTCACACCCAACACTTGTAACTTCCAAGTTCCTAAATCAAGTATGCAAGTGATAGTGTATGGGCCCAACAAATGTACTTTAAGCTTTCCTGGGTGGTGTAGAAACTTAGAATCATACAATAAGACCATCTGCCCAACCTCAAATTTATTTTTCTTAGTGTGGCTATCATGGCATGCCTTCTACCTAAATTTTTCCATTTTCTGACTCCATTGTGCTATTGTACATCTTTCATCCAAATGCATTAACTTTTCAATCCTTTCCTCAAGCTCTTGTTCATCAGCTAAACCTCATGCGCATGCAATATGCATTGATGATAACATGAATTCAACTAGTAAAATAGCCTCGGTGCCAAATACCAATTGAAAGGGTGTGGATTTGTTCAACCTTTTGTAGATTGTTCTATAAGACCAAATAACATCAAAGACTTAATCATCCCAATCCTTCCTTCCAAGATCATAGACATTTTTCAATGTGTGGCCTGAAATCTTGTTGAAAGCTTTAGCAGTTTCATTAGCTTGTGGGTGATAGGGTGTAGTCTTATGATGGGCTACCATAAACTCTACTAATAGTATCCTAACAATCTCATTCAAGAAATGAGTAACCCTATCACTTGTTAAACTTAGTGGACACCCATACTTGCTTATGATATTATCCCAAAGGAACCTTCCTGAAGTGAATATAGTGCAATCCTTCATAGGAGATGCTTCCGCCTATCGTGTAAGATAGTATGTACAAAGTAATGATGTAGTATGACCCTATCCTGCATGTCGGGGGGGAAATAGGGCCCACGAAATCAATTTCCCATTTTTTGAGAGTTTTGTACTTACTATAGGCCTCAATGACATTTCATCTCTATGCTCAGGCTTCCCAAGGTGTTGGAAATGATCACAACCCCTGACATACTCTTGGAAATCCTTATACAATGTCTCCCACCACAAACCAACCATCAAAATCTTATGCGTGGTGGCTTGACCTGCATAATGTCCATTGGAAATCCCTCCATGAGCTTCCTCCATAATACCCACATGTTTATGATCTAGTACACATCGGCACAAAATATCATCCCAGCCAAGTTTGTATAGATCTCCACCAATCAACATATAAGGCATGATGACACGAATGGTAAGATTTGTTTCCTTTCTATACTCTTCATTTCAGCAGGCACCACACTTGTTGGTAAAAATATAGCAATATCCTCCAAATCAGTGGGTGCACATTGTAATCTGAACAACTGTGCATCTGGCATTGTGTCTTTAATGCTCTGTGTGTCCTCACCTGAATTAATTCTAGAAAGATGGTTAGGTCTTGAATTGCACTTTCCTAGTTTGACTACCACTGAAAAGTTGAATTCCTGAAATGAAAAGATCCACTAGCATATGTGCCCTTGCAAAATAGGCATTGTTTACCAAATACTTAAGTTTCATGTGATCTTTGTAAAAGATAAATGGAGTAGCCAACAACTACTACCTAAACTTATGCAACGCATAAATCATAGACAATGCTTCATGCTCTATTGTTGTGTAATTCTACTCAGTTGGAGTTAACTTTCTGCTTACAAAACATAAAGGGTGATCAACAATCCCTTCTCCAGGTTGTGCTAACACTACTCCAATTTCCATACATGATGCATCCACATGCATATGAAAGGGATTTTCCCAAGAGGGAAAGCACAAAATGGGTGCAATAGTAAGCTTCTCCTTCAACGTATCAAAAGCCACTTGTTGCACCTCATCCCAGTGAAATCTTCCTTTGTTCCTCAATAGTTCTTCCAAGGGTACATGGATCCTAGCATAACCTTTGATGAATTTTTTGTAGTAACCCGTATGCCCCAGAAATCCATACACTATGCTTTGATTGGTAGGCTCCTCCAAACCCAAAATAATAGCAACTTTGGCAGGGTCTACCAATAAACCTTCCTTGCAAATAATATGACCTAGCAATGTGCCAAAAGGAGTAGAAAAGACACATTTCTTAATGTTTAGAGAGATACTTAACTACTTTCAAACATCAATCTCAAGTTATCGCAATGATATTTTACTAATCCATACATTGTCTAATCATCTAGGTAGACTTGTAAAAACTTCTGAATAAAGTCTTCGAATGTTATTGTACCACAATGGTACATACTAAAAATATAGATAGGTACATTCTTAAGTCCAAATGGCATAACCATATAAGTAAAACTTCCCCATTCATTGGTGAAAGTGGAGGGAAGAATCTTCTCCTGGTCTTCTTTTGCAATCCTTACCTGGTGATACCTTGCGAATCCATCTATAAAACAATAGATCTCATGCCCTATTACACCTTCCAAGATTTCCTCGGTAAAAGGCATTGGAAATGGATCTATAAAACATGTAGTATTCAAGTATTTATAGTCTACATAGATCTGTATCCTTCCATATTTAATTGATACTAATCACCATTGGGACTAACCCATTCAGATTCTTCAATAGCTTCAATGATCTTTTATGGATTCCATCATCTTGTCAATTTCTTCTTTTACCTTCACGGGCAGATTAGGATTCATCATAGTAAGGCCTATTCCTAATCATGGGTGCCCACCCTTCCTTTAACTTAATCCACATCTCTCCCAATGAGTGATGAACACATTTTAACTCATGATACCCACGTGGGAAACAAATACTGGAAGTCCCACAACAGTTTAATTATCTTTGAAACCTCATGGTCTATCAAGTAATCACCAATGATTTCTTCTTTTGGTTCTGACCTCCATTTCAATGTTGACCTTCTTTGTCTTCAATGGACAAGATGGTAAGCAGACACCTTCTCATCCTGCATTATCCAAAACTTTGTGCCGTATCCCTCTATATGATAAACATCTAAGTTTTCTATTTCTTCATCTTCAATCAAGTACACCATTTTCCCTTTTTTCCTTTTCTAGGTGAGCATGCTCAGACTTCATACTTCATCCATTTGTTCATCTTTAAATGTGCCTCTAAATTAGGTTCCCCTAGAAAATCTAGAATGAGGTCCTTAGAATTGGCACTATCTTCCTAGATTAAGGCACTTGACTAGACCTGCAAAGCCTCATTCACTGATGGTTTAGAAGATAGATACTTACAAGTGTATTTGAAGAATACATGCCTTCAACTCTTACCAATTTCCTATCTGACAATGTAACTCTGAATGGACATACCAAGTATGTGCACAAAAATGCAAATTGGAATAGAACTTATGCACCATAGGGGGAAGGGGGTAAAGCTTCCAGGCCTTCCATCTAGGATTCTCTCACATTCTTGAATGTGGTACAAGGAACACGATTTCCTTCCCATGATAATCACATATCCTTAAAGTTGCATTAGTATATAAGAAATCTAACAGAGAGTGTGATTCTTACCATCATGCCACTCTATAAGATTATCTCGATGAGTCATCCACCAATGCTATAAGATTATTGTTGTCCTATGTAAGGTATAAATAAGCATATTACTTCATTCTAATTCATAACTCCACTGGACTTCCATAATACGTAAGAAGACATCAGGGTTACCTTCTCCATGTAACTTGGTAACTTTCTTCCTCCCTAGATGCCTAACAGAACATGCACCTTGACAACATGAGTCAAAGTTCCCTTCAATTCTCTTCCAACTAACTCATAAGTCCCATGTCCAATTATCACATGGAATGTGTATTCATATCACTCATGGACTGAGCATCATCCCACTAAATGACTCCTTCACTTGACAGTTTAATAACCTCTAGGTCTTTGATAGTGCACACAAATTCTATTGATGTCTTCTTCCCTCAAAGGCTCGACATAGAGTGCATACCTACCATTTGTTAGTGGAATAATAATGATGGTGCTCCTTCTTGTTCTCAAAGCTTATGTATCCCTTGTTGAAGCGCAAATCAACATTATTCGCATAACACCAAGGGAATCTAAGTAAAGTCTGGGAAATTATCTTCCTCACTAAGCGACTAAGACTTCAAAGTCCTCAGTGAACTTATCCCCTTGAATGGTTATGGAAGCATCCTTCAAGACTCTGATGGGTCATAGATTTAGTTCTATATTCCATGTACAACACATTCAAAGATGGCTACAATGGTGGTCTCCCCATTTGTTCCATGCATCCAAAGTAAGAACATTAACCATCTTACACCTGTGTTCAATTAGTATGTTACTTAAAATCCATCCATCAACTACTACATTCAACGTGATATCCTTTGTCATAATCAAAACTATGAGGGGGAAAATTAGCATGTAATATCTGCCTCTCACACTGCATCCTACGTGCACAGTACCTTTCCTCTCAACCATTCTCCAAATAGGGTAATGATATTCTCCTGGCACATCATCAAACATACCTCTTTAACACCATCCACATCCTTCTGGGGGATCTCATACATTCTTCGCATGTTCCAAATTTCTGTAACTTCTCTTTACAAGTATTAGATCTCCCTTACAAACTCTCTCCTACATAGCCTTGGTAAACCTCCTTCTGATAAGTTGGATCAGGGTACTTCCCATGTAATACCTCTTCTCTTATAATGATAGGCCTCTATTTTGGTATTTCTTTGTCGTGTATAGCTTCAATGCACATAATTACTAATACAGGCTCTAACTCAGGGTTAGACGCTACCATAGGCATGAACAGAGGTTCAACGTGCTTTACACTAACCATTCACATGCCCTTTTCCTTCTTCTGGTTTTAGCTCCAGTAATTATACAAGTTAGGGAACTCCTTATACTTATGTTTCTTTCCACACCATGAGCATTGTAGTAAATTTGGGAACTCACGCTTGTAGTGATCCGTAGATCCACAATTGAAACAAGTTCCATAGGGGAATTCGCTCTTTCCTCCATTGTAACCACCATGGCCTTTGAATCCTTCATTAAAGCTTCTTCCTCTACCTATGTCATCTTCATGCCCTTCATACTGACGCACCTATTTCTTATAACTATTCACAATGCTAGCCCAGTGTACACCGATATCAATTACATCATGAATTTGGTCTATACCAGTAGTCATTCAAATTGTTGGTAGAGTAAAATTTTTTGGGGACAAATTTTATGAGTTTGCATTGCCAATGCAAATGGGAATCTAAGTCCTTATACTTAATCCCCATGATGCAGATTTCAGAGTCATATACAACATGGGTGAGTGAAAGTGAGTTTTCTCTAGGTGTCCTTACGGTCGCAAATCTAACAGGGGCACTCCACTAACCCTGTGGAAAAGTTAGCAATCTCTTGCTAGGGAGAAATTTTTCTTTAAATTGGGAAAGGGGAGTGAGAAATGAGATAGGAGAACTAATTTTGTAGGTAGAAAATCAGATTCTTGCACACACTAGTTATAAATTTCAACACATGCATTTATGAGAAGAAACAACTTTGTAAATAGCAATAAGGCCTCAATTAGAATTTATGAGAACAAAGTATCAATGAAATCCCTCAGCCTAAAAAGGCTAGAAACTCCTCCTTCTTGTATTGATTTCTAAACAAAAGTTGTACATAGTGATGGGAATGGAAGATAAATTTGAGAATAGGGGAATGCAATAAAATGGCTATCTACTCTTGTTCACTCAAAGTACAATACACTCTTGAGTTTACAAAATCACATCACTAACCCTTTGAAATGGGAATGGATTTAATGGGGCATTATAGAATGAGAGGTGACATCATCATTTACCCCCCAATGTATTTTCATATGTCCTTGCGCAAGCTTAAAAATTTTCAACTTCCTAAGAGAATAGTTAAGTCCCTTTTTATAATATAAAGGTGACTTAATTACATTAACTAATCATAAAGCAGGAAAGTAAACTCATTCAAGGAATCCTAAAAATTGCTACCCCCATTAAAGAATAAGAACATGGAGGAGAGATAAAGTGGATGAGAAGAGTGGAGATGACCTGACTGAGAAGAAGTGGAAAGAAACATTGACGAAAAGAGGTAATGTTAGCTTCATGGAAGCTCCATATCTACTTCTAAATGACTAGAGAGGTGTTCCATGCAAGCTATAGTGAACTCTGCACAAACTCTTTATATCTTGAGAAATTCCTTCATCTTGGCTCATAGATACTTGTTGAGTTGAATGAACTATTCTATTGATGACCACAATTCTAACCCTATGTATGATATACATGTGACCCAAACCATCTAGTGAATGTTGAAAGACACTATTGAATTCTCTATGATGAATCTCAAATTCCTTATGGGAAATGCCCATGGGATGATCATGAATGATGGTGTTGATTTGAATGTATCACCCTCTATGTCTCATTGCTCCAATAAGTTCCCTTTGAGTTTACATTACCTGGGAAATATTGTTAGTAAATTTCATTTAGATTTTAGACCTCAACCGGCTATGGTAGCTTGAATTATTTCCTCTTATCATGTTCCTCTCACCTTTTAGACCAACTGGATATTTATAGTAGGGGCTTATGGAACCAATTTCTATTTTTAGTAAGTGTGAATATGCCCGTTCTAATGAATTCTCAGCTATAATGCATCTTCAGATAGAGAAAGAACAATCCCTCACAAGTTCTTATGTTCCATCTACTTTCCCAAAATCAGTAATCCCCTGAAGTAGAAATGATGGTATTTGATTTGAAATTAGGATCTCCCTGGATGTCTGGCCCATAACCTGTATTTTAAATGAAATTTACTTTGATGACCATAGCCCATTTATTGCTTCTTATCTTACCACCATGAAATCACTGTTCTTGGAACTGGTAGATCGTTTGATGGGAAATCAAACTTTTTCCTCCGTTGGGTTAAAAAGAGGATTTCTTCACTATGAACCTTTTATGGCATGAGAGGATGTTCTGAAGGTATGTTTGTGTATGGTATTAGATCCAAGAATGAATAGAAAAAAAAATAGTATGTCAATTTGCGTGCATTTCGCTTGCAAGATTTCGCCAAGTTATGAGCTTCTGTAGCACATGTAGCTATTTTCTAGTTGTTCTTCATGCTTAGCTTGATGAAATATCATGAGACTGAGCAATTGAAATATTTGGTCATGGAAAAGACATTTTAATTACTTTCCCATTTTCTCTAATGGTTTGACATCATGTAAATGGCATTTTTCATTTTAAAATATGGTTACAGAGGAAGCCCACAGATATGACTGTACATGGGAATGTTAGAACTTTAGACATGCGGAAGTAGGTGGGTATTTAATATTTTGTATTGTCAGTCTCATCCAGCTCAGACTGAGTGAATCTCTTTTCAATTTGCATTGTGTAACCTGAATTGTGAGGGACATCAAATTCCATAGTGTTTTCTGACGACACATGGAAACGATTGGACAGTTGAGGCTTTGACCTCACGCATGCACCTAGGGGCTGAACTGGTGATCCTGGAGGTCGTATGAGGATCCAAATGTCATATGGGGGCTAGGAAAATTTTTCCATGGTTTATTTCCTTGACCTTGAAGGATAGAAAATCCCTCTAGGATCCTAGAGCTGACACGTGTCCTCCAAAAATTTGACTAAATCCCAAACTTGCTCTAAGAGGACAACTTGAAACGATGATAACTTGATCTCCCGATGGACTTTTTTAATGAAATGTTATATGATACTGAGTATAAATTACCTTTTGAATCCAATAGAGGGATTATTAGGTCTTGAGTTCTCCATTTGATCCCTGAAAATTCATATTTTTGATTTGATACTCTACTTGTGCCTGAGGAAAATTACTTGCATACCCAATGCGCCAAAGTGTTGTGAAAAAAATAATTTCACCTTCTTGTAGGGATTGAAATTATATTTTTAATGATGTTTTTTTTTCTCCGAATTCCATCTGGAGTTCTCGGAATCACCTTCGTAAGTTTAGCAATTTTTCTGGCTTGTGCACTACCTAGGTCTGTGAACCCAAATTTTGGTGAAATTGCCCCAAATTATCCAAGTCCTTCCAGAATCTTCCTAAACATATTCCAAAATGCACTCCCATGGAATTTTTCAGTTTCCTCCACATCCATTTTGGATTTTATGCTCCACTCCATGGGTTTGTTCCAGTCCTAGGAAGGCCAGTGATAGCCTTTCCTACAACTGTCTGAAGCTCATAACTTTTAATGAACTCATAAAATCACCTAGGGGGAATGAATGGAGTTTCCTAAATCACCTAGGGGAATGAATTAACACTAATTTTGAGGTTACTAAAATAAATGGGTGGACATGAGGTGCCTTGGAATGATAAAACATCAGGGGTATAGTTTTCATACTTAGAAATTGTCAATTTCCTTGTTGCACATTTGTAAGACAACAAGTCCTTAGTGTCATGAGTAGTAGAAGTAAATTTTATAATATCAGGATACATTCTTATGGAGTGCATATTGTAATAAAGGGAATCTACTTGGATCATGATCCTCATGATAGATTTCACAATCGCATATGCATTAGATGGCTCTCCAATTCATGACTTGGAAACTATCTTGTCTTGTATACATTCTACTTAAAAATGACATACACCAAAGTTGGATAAGTCTCATTGTTATATTTCCCTTAGAAAATGAGCTCTAGTTAACCTTTCCATGTAGAATTTGAAATCTATGAATCCATTCAGGAACTTACTACCCCTGGTCAATCCAAATGTTGAAATGGATTGATTTTCATATTAGCAGGCCTCTAAGGCCCCTTTCGTTCCCATGAACCAGTTTAATCTCCCCAAAGTGATCATTGAAAAGTTGTATCAAGACACTCAAACCATAGCTTGCTCCATAAGGATGGATATCATAAGCTTAATCATCTGCAAAATGGATCTTCATGATCCCATAGCTCGACTTGTTTACACCATGAGCTCGATGCATAATGTAAACATCTTGATTTTCCATGAATACAACATCCACTCAAACAGCTAGGTCTCTAGACATGGTTTTCAGATCAAGTCAGTAAGATATAATATATCTTGAGTATCTTATCAATGCTTCGTAAGCAACATCAATTTATATCCAGCTTGCCTTCCTGCTTGAACGTATGATCAGTGAACACTTCAAAGAGCTCAGTCATTCTTAAAAATGGCTTGGTGACATCCTTAGAGCTCAGCCGACTAATAAGAAACCATCTAGATGGCTCATTCTAATTACTAACAGCTCGGTCTGTAGCTCAGAATTCAACTCGGTCCAGAATTTTAGAGATTGGTTGCATTGTATTGCACAACATTGAGGTGAATATGTTAGAACAAAAATTTAGACCTTTTCATCCCCCCTTTAAATTTCTCCAACTGTATTCTGAACATGTCAATAAGAAGATGATGAAATAGTGTCATAATGCTAGAATTTGTCATTTTTTACCTCATGTGGGCCCTCATTACTCATTGTTTCTTGTCTTATCAAAACTTTGAACTTGCTAGGAAGACCAAAAAGCAGAAAAATTTCCCTTACAACTTTCAACATCTCTACCAAGGATCTAGATTATACCATAGGAACATTGGAAATTTCGTATAGGCTATTGAATTGGCTATGAGAGGTCCCTTAGTCCACCAATCCAAAACTTTGATTGTCCAATTTCAGCCCTGGGATGCTTCCACCAATAGATACCACTAGTCCCACTAATCATCTTCATTGAACATGTTGATGCTTTTTTTTCTCAAACTCAGGAATATGAAATTCCACCAAGAAGGCATCATGCAACATAGTATAATCCATCGTCATATAATGTGGGTCATATATTTGGTACCATCTATGTGTGCACCCATGTAACGTAAGTTACAAGCTGATTTTACCTTCTGCGATGGGGTTGTGATCACCTTAGTGCATGCCATAGAAATTCACACTTGTGTACATTCTATGCAGCATCCTCAACTCCTTTATAATTAGGAAAATGAAGAGACATCTCATAAAATACCTACTAATGGGGTTGTGGTCCTTGTCCACCAGATCCAAAACTTTGATTTTCTTCTGTGTTGCTTCCACCACTAGATCCACTAGTCCCACTAACCCCTCACCCTCCAGATCCACTAGATCATTCAAATCCTCCTCCTCTAGAAATTATAGGGCCTAAATTAGCTCTACTCTACTTTCCCACTATTGTACTAAACTAATCTCCAACAGTTTGCGAAGTTGAACAACTTCTAGATGTGATACCCACGTTCTACAAGCCCACACCCAGTCTAAATGACACGCCTAACAGGATATCACAAAATACAAGAAATTTTCATGGTCATAGATGGATGTGATGTAAAATTATATCTACTCGATGATTTTTTCTTACCAATGCCAATCGTACTAGTAATACTTATCGCATAAATTGGAAAACTAAGCGCAAGGGATTGGTTGCCAGGAGGGTTAAAATGCATGCTTACAGTTCATCTCCTTTATCCATCTAATGAGATCTCATCAAAAACCAAGGGGGTTCTCCTTCTAAAATTTCCAAGATGGGGTAGTACAGACTACTCAGGTTCCATGTCCTCCACATGGACCTCAAATCCTTTCTACAACGTCTACCTCCAAACATCCATCATTCCTACAAGCTCATGTTGTCTCACCAAATCCCTCTCCCAAGCTTCATTATACTTCAGCTGCATTTATTATCTCTCCACTTCTATAATAGGGTTCACCATTTCTCGTCACACCTTCTTCCACACCCTATACCTAGTGGGATTTTAGCTAGCCATAGGAAACACTTCTAAACTCAGAGTGATGATCAGGATCTTAAGGGCTAATGGTATAGCATGCAAGAAAGATCCTCTTGGTTCTCTGTAAGAACTCAAACTCAGCAACCTCTGGGAAAGAATACGTAGAAACCACATACTCCAACATGTATCTAGTTAACACACCACACCACAAACAATCAATAACATGAGTCCAGATTAGATCAGACATCATGAAGTTGTTGATAATATTTTTGGGTCCAAACACGAAGTTCAATAATACCAACTCCTCTTCGATGCATACATTGACAACCATTCATATAGTTCTATTGGAAAACAACAAAAGAACATTTCATAGAGCTCATGATATAGATTCTCCTTTACCCGTGTACATGCATCAAACTCAGGTCAAGTGTTGAATATCAATGCAAACTCATGCCCCATGTTCTTAAGCCAAGTCTCCAGGTTGGAAAAATTCAAGCACTCTGCCATCACGCACCATTCTTATAACATCCTCAAAATAGGTCTCGGAAAAGGAACCAAAATTTAGTCACTTTTACCTACTCCTTTTAAACCCTAGGTACAGCAGCACATCACCCAGCCTTGGATGGGCACTCACATGAGGTGCACAAAGGCATCGAGCCCCTCTTTTATGTGATCCTTGCAAGAATATTTATCATTATAGAAGAATAGAATATAGACACATACATCCATTCTAGCACAGGGGTACAGAAACTAGATCCAAGCATATATGCACCATAATATGAACATGATCATTATAAAAATACAAAGGAATCAGATCTGAACCATGAGCAATATGAAGAACACTAGAGTTTGGACCCATGAACATAGACATTCAAAACAATCCATCATATTCATTAATTCACAATTGTTTACAATAGCTAGGTTACATCAAAAGGGTCATTACAAATTAAATACATTATAAAGTAACACCCTAGCTCTACAAAATGACTCTACTCAAAGGGTTCTAACCATGTTCTCTCCTATGCACCCATAATATCCCTTTCCTTGCATCATGCATCTTCTTCCTCTAGTATAATCTCTCATTTCCTCGCATCCCTTCATAGCCTCTATTTTATATCCAAACATAATCTTAAATAGAGCGGGAGCTCTCCTTTACTACCTTAGCATTATATAAGAGAAAAATGCATGTCAAGTATCATGATACCTTACCATAGTTGAGTATTCTAGACATGCAAGTGCCAAATAACGCATATCTAACTCTACTTTATAGCTCTTAAACACAATGATTATATCCTGGAATATTCATTCCTTGGGTTGTAAGTCTCCATGTTCTAACCTTATCCACTATCACTCCTACTCGTATCCTCACATGTTTTCCATGCAACACCCTAACCCTGAAATGTAGCTAAGTCTCAAAACCCTTTCCTGCTTCTGTGCGTGACTTAGCTATTTCTGTGCACTCTTCCTCATGTGCCTTCTTTCTACACATTCTTTCATGCATGGTGATCCTCTTCTCTGAGACTTAGTTATTTTTCTGGGCTCAACAAGACCCTTCCATGTTTGAGGTGAATTGTGCACTTTTTTTCTTAATGGGGACTGAGTAGTTTCTTATGTTGATATGTATTCAAGTCAGTGCGACCATTCTATACATTTCACTATATAGCCTTTCAGACCACACAGTGGTCGATGCATCTTGTGCTTGGCTTTTATCCAATGCATTTCAAATGATTATGATCTATGTTTACAATGGTTCATTTGAACTAGTTACTATGAAGGTTATGGGGTATAGAGTTGTTATGGACGTATTCCATGGGATTAAGCCTATATAAAATACTTATGCTTGGTCGAATCATCCCCAATGTGAGCTATGATACACTTGGTTAGTTCATAATGTTAAAAACTTAATTTTATTTTAGAGAGGTTAAGGTTTCCTCGTAGATGTTAAGGTAATTGATGAGATTTAAATAAATTGTGTAATAAATTGTCACTATTAAGCAATGGTTAAACTCATATTTCCTTATGAAAGAATATTGTATTTCTTTTATCAGTGATTATTATTATTTTGTTAATGATTATGTTCGATAATATTAAAGTATTAAGTTGTATAATTTAAATATTATCTTAACAATATACACTCTTAATGATATTTTTATTAAGATGGGAATAGAGTATTATTATACTCTTCTCTTTTGCAATCAGTTATAGGATCTTTAAATGATAACTAAGTGGTTCATATGACTGTTCCTAATTTTTAATATTAACATATGAAGATGATATAAACAAGTATGGATGTTTTTAATGTATAGTAATTCTTGTTTAATGTTTTCTATATAACGCTATTTGGGTAAATTATTCTCTTATTGATTTGAGTTGGAAAATCAATTTTTTATTAATGGGTTATGAAAGAAAGGAAAAATATATTTTTTTAGATGTTATCTTAAATGATTTTCAGATTATATTATTTGGTTAGACTATGATTCATTGAAATATTTCAGTGCTATAAATTATAAAGATAAGTAGAAATTTTCATGCCAGTTCTTTTGAATTAATTGTTGCCTAACATTTTTAGAGATGGAAAAGTTTAGATCTTATCTGGCAGATGATTTGTTATGGCTCTATTGAATTCTTATTGTTATGGTTAAAATATGTATTCTTTACTTGAATAATGTAAAAGAAAGCTTGCGCTTCACTTATTTAATTATTTAAAGGCAATATGGTCTTTGAGATTTTGTATCATTTATGGAAAAGATAATAAAGGTTGTATTCAATTTGTTGAAAATTATTGTAATATTGGTCATGGTTGTTTATAACATTTATTTAGATTCGTGTATATGTTAGAATGTGATTTTGATTGAATTAATCAATATGATTTCATGATAAGAACTATTTTTAATTTGAATAATGAACTATGAGTAATTAATATCCTTAGTGTATTAGCTTTAAATTTGATAAAAGTAACTAAAACTACATGAAGGGTATAGGATACAATATATTATAATAATGAATATGATTTGTTATTCTATGGTTTTATGTTTGGACTATTGTATGATGATAAATGATTAATGATTCATTTATTATTTAACCATAAGTATGTAAACTTAATGTATATGAAAAATTGTATTACATGCAATGATGGGTTCAATAGTTTTGTACTTAAACAATTATAATGACAATGTTGTAATTTAAATAAATTAAGGACTGCGTAATTAATGTAGTTGGTGTCCTAATTGTCTTAAAATGCTTAGTGAATTTACATTAAAAAAAAACTTATCGAATTTGATTACAAATAATTATCGAAACTAAGTTGTGGACCTTATGATCAAATAATTAAAGTGATGAATATTTTTGTGTTATGAAATTTTAACCTTTCATAAAACTAATTGAATGAGGTGAATAGTTACAATAAACCTAATACATGGTACTCGGTAGGCTAACTTCATATGGTTGTTAGAGTGTGGTGTTCATAAAATGATGCAGGTCATTCAATGAATATTTTCATGCAACAATTATCCTAAGTTGTCCCTCAAGTTATGATCAAATAATTAAAGTGATGAATATTTTTGTGTTATGAAATTTTAACCTGTCATAAAACTAATTCAATGAGGTGAATAGTTACAATAAACCTAATACATGGTACTCGGAAGGCTAACTTCATATGGTTGTTAGAGTGTGGTGTTCATAAAATGATGCAGGTCCTTTAATGAATATTTTCATGGAACAGTTATCCTAAGTTATCCCTCAAGTTTCATTTATTAAGCATTTCATAATCAATAAGGAACTAAGTTATGCTATGATGTAGAGGTTGTCTCTCTAGTTCAGTCTAGTTCCTCTACACCAACTTATGTTGGTTGTGGGAAATAAATTAAACATGTAATGACATAAGTCATTTCATGAACACTTTATTTCCCATAGGCAACCTAAGTTGGCACAGATGTGCTTCATCTTATTATAAGATCAATTTTTGTATCATGTGTTTAAGTTGAATTTAATTAAGTTAAACAAATGATTCAATTTTGATAATGGAGCCAAGTGACATGGTGATGGGAGATGTTTAAGAGAAAATGTACAGTCTAGAAATAGAGCATGTAATGAATGACTCATAAAATTTTTCTGAAGTATTGGAAGTCATTACACAGTTAGGTTCACCTAGTTCTAACTAAAGTGTGAGATACCGGATGGGATTTGATTGACTGAACCCCAGGTAGACACTTTGAAAAACACTTGTAAAATCAATTATGAGAAGGGCACTAATCAATATACTTTGTGTACTGACTCGAAAGAGTACTTTAATGGGGGATTTGGTAGGATGTAGTTGACCCATAAATTATGCACATGTGATATTTATTTTTATCTAAAGAGTTGTAATTATAAGTTTATGGATTTAAATGTTAGTTTTTACATTTAAATCATTGAAGGCATATGTTTAATTTGGGAAACAAAACAAATTATGTAATTATGATGATTGGAAAGTGGTTGTTATAAAAGGCCTTTTCTCTTTCTATCATCTTATTAACCAATTGATCAAAAGAGATCCTTCAATATATTTATTTCCTATGAAAAATCTAAATAGGTTGAGCATGTGGGAAGAATATATTTTATGAAATCAATCATAATACATCAATTTTGATAGCTGAAGATTAAATATAATGATTGATAGCACATATTTTTAATGCTAAAATCATTACGTCGCCAAATTTTAACTCAATATTTAACAATTTCATTTGCAATTGTGTGAACTCCAATTTGAATGATTTATCATAAGGAGAAATTACCATCTAGTTTATACCTAGGATGGTTGTTCAAATCACCTTTATATATCTCTTGAGACTTTACAAGAAGACAATTTCCTATCCTAAAGATTAATAATATATTATGTTTAATAATATTACATATATACTACCACCTATGTGTGTTTCTCTATTTTCCACAATCCTTTCCGTATAGCTTTTCATACTTGAATTATTCCTTTAAATAAAATCAATCTTTAGAAATGTAAGGCCCAAAAAAACATCAAATTAACCTGAGACTATGGAATATTTTTTTTGGAGTTAATGAGAACAGGTTTTATGTTTATGTTATTGAACTTGCTTCATTGTGTCGATGTGTTGCACCATAGGCTTATGCTCTTGTGACTTTTTTTATTGTGTGGTTGTGTGGTGTGATTATCGATTAAATTGGAAAATATAATAACCTTGTTTACAATTAAATTTAAAGCTATTTCCAGATTTAAAATATGTGGGTTTGAGGGGAGAAATTGACCTAACTTCAGCGGATGCAAAGGTCGTTTGCAGGACAAAGGTGAAAATGGAGGAAATAGCTGATATCATATAGGTAATGGTCTTAATAATATTTTTCATCAAATTTTACATATGTCCATTATGGGATCATGATTTAATTATCATTTAGTAAATCTTCACTTATCTCATTATAGAATTTTAAGTATAATAATACAATAAGAAACTTATTAGTTAACTTACCATATTTATCCCTTAAAATTTCTTCTAATTTCCACTCAGGAGACATTACATTATCTATTTTTTTTATAATACCATAGTTAACTTCAACATCCCTTTTAACTCCTCATCAAAATTACCTCGTGATCTTGACTATAACAAAGATAAAAGAAATTAATAAAATAATGGATCCCTTTCACAACCTCAAATATTATCATCATAGCCATTAATGCTAGTAGCCATTTGCATTGTGTTAGTAGGAACAAATTGGTTAAAGAGGGGTATTGTAACTCTGGTAGTGTTGTATATGCATGTGAAACTAAAATTACTACCTTGTTTTTTTTGTTGCTAACATGTAAATCTAAACATTGTTTAGTTTCGTCAAGCTGGTAATACTCAAATAACCTATTAATGAAAAGATTAAATCATGGAAAAGAATTAAATGGTCCATATTTAAATAACTCCCCACTCGCATAGATGTAATTACTATCATTCAAGTAAAGTAGGGTAACTATATCGAAAGAAAAATAATCCTCTTACTTATATATATAATGTTATGTACCTAATAATATGATATTATAATGTATATAGATTGATGGAGAGCTAACACGTGGCACACATACCCCTAAATTAATTATATGATTATAATATTTTGGATCAAATATGTAACTTGTCAAAAAAATTATATTACTTAATGAGTCGGCCTACATTCTCATCAGGTGTTACTTACCTAATAAGAGTAATCCATGTCTATATAAAGGAGATAAGTATCATTATGAAATATGTCATGTCTATCTTGATTTTTTTATTCTACATATTCTATGAATTATTATACATGAAGATCTTATAAGTGGCATCAAAGATTTGGTTCAGCCCAAAATTGAGTTAAAACCCTAATTTTGAGGAGTTGCATATATCTCATAAACCATTATAATTTTTTCTTCTATTTTTTAACTAAAATTCGGGATTTCTAAAGTTCAAATTTTTCTTATATGTTTTGTGGGAATTATTACAATTTATATTTTCCACACATTCACTCCATAGGAAACACTTTTCATTTTCATTTTAATTTATTTACATTTTCTGAATGCTTGCAAAATTTTAAGGAGGGTTTGTTTCTTGTTTTGTACTTTAATGATAATTCAACCCAAAATCGTTAGTCTAAGTTTAGTCAAAGGAGTTTTTTCTCGAAAACCTAATTTTGGGGGATCATGGGGAAGTAAATTTTGCTTTGGAGAGGGTGAGATTGATACTAGAGAGTGGGGGCTTTAATCTAAAGAAAAATATTTTTCCAGCATAGAATTTCTTTGTGAAAATATTTCTACCACCATATGTCTAGTACAATTGCACCTGCCATGACATATTGTGTTCTTGTACTCAATCAAAACATTAGAAGTTTTAATTCATAAACCTCCAACCCAATAAAAAATTTCAAAAATATGATTAAAAGTGTCCTCAGAACTACCTATCAGAACAAAGGTGCATTATTTGAACCTTATGTTACCTATGTATCAATTGACATGAAATTTGTATACAATATTTAGTAGTTAAATACTGGTCTATATGCATGTATCATGTTCCTACTTATCTAGCAGGGATGATAAAATAATAGGAAACAATCATAATTTTGATAGTGTCCTTCCATCTAATATATCAGTATCTCTAAAGCATCTCCCAATTAGTGAAATGAAATATTTACAAATGTATACTATTAAATCTAGTGAATTAATATACAAAGGAATCAAATGGAATTGCAATCCAACAATTACATGTTTTCACAATTTAAGAAATGGTAGGTTTCTCTAGGTTTTTATTTGAAAATGATATGAATTATGGATGTAATTCAGTGAACAACACATATTTATTGAGCTTAATGTATGATGAAAATAGAACTAAAATTGAAACTACAAAAACAACATATTTTATAATAAATAGAGAGTGTATAAAGATTGCAATCTCCGTGGAAAGATGTATGTCTCAAATTTTTCATTCTTCCTTCAAAGTTCTCTATTTTATAGCTATACAATGCACAAACAAAAATGTTATTAAACATAGTAAATGAAGGGTTCTCATCAAGAAATAAAGATTCCTCTAACATGGATGTAATTTAAACATTGTAATCAAGTCCAGAATTCAAGAGGGAAAAAAAATTCAAAAATCCAAAATTCTTAGAAACTTTTTGAATATCCATTGTAAAATTTGTGTGAGAGAGCATTTTTTACTAATATGTGTTGGTGAAATAATTTTTTGCAAGGAAAAATAGGTGATTTTTCACCAATATTCATGGACTAAGTCCCTCCTCTTAGTAATGGGAAGGCTCCCATTTATTGAATGCAAAAAAATGAATCAATGGGTGGTTGTAAATTTAGGGATCGTATAGGAATACCCCATTAAACATCTGGTAAATTGTTTGTACTCAAATAAATAGTTTTTCATCTTTCAAATTATGAGTTTCCAAAATGGTCACAAGGCTCCGATTATTAAATGTAAACTATCCTAATTCTGTGGGGTGGCCAATAGACTTGGAATCACATTGGAACACTTCATTGATCCTATGGAAAAGTGCTTGTATGTAGTAAAAGGGAGGAATTTGTAGTGATGAGGGATAAAGGAGAGTTGTAGAAATTAGGAAAGAGATGGTTATTGTTGTGAGTAGGCACTAGCAGAGTTCACACACAATAACCAGAGTAGGTCCACATTAATTAGAAGAAAACAAAAATGTAAGAAATTAACAAGACTAACAAACTAGAGACACATAGTTCTTTAGATTCATCAATCAAGGACACAAATTTCCTTCTTGGTTATTCAAGATCACTATGCTTGCAAAGTTGCAGAATAGAGAGAGAATATAGGAAAGCATAAGAAAAGGAAATGGAAGAAATTCAGATCTTATTTCTTTTGTAGTGGTGATACAAAGCTCCACAACCTACAACAATCCACGATTGCTATAGAAAAAACTAACTTTCAAGCCCCTTGGAATGGAGAAGCCATTCCAATTTATAGCATTGCAAATTGTCTTCTCATCTACCCCCACATGACCTTTCAAGTTCTTATTCCACTTGTGACTTTTCATCTTCCTAGGAAGTGAGTAAATAAGTCCCTTTTTTATAAATCAAAAGGGACTTTTACAATGTAACATTAGAGAGTCACTTAAGTGAAAAAGACAAAATTTCATGATTACATGTAATGAGGAATTAAAAAGGGGGGAGAATAAAGAGAGGGGGAGAAAGAAGAAGAAGGGAGTTGACTAACTACTTTATGAAGAAGCTCCATATGATGAAGAATCAACTCTAGCTAGCTTCTACAGAAGATCCTTGATGATGAACTCTGTTCCCTTGACCTCCTTTCTAAATCAAACCACTACAAATGTTACCTTCTTTAGAATGTAGGATGAACACATGTTATAAAGTAATGAGCCAAGTCTCAAGAATACTACCAAGCCTTCTACACTGTGTGAACCAATTCTCATGATCTTTTACAGTATTAGAAATAAATCCTCTAATTTCTATGAGAGATTCCAAAGTATTTTCATTGAACGAAGAGGGTTCTCCTACAGCTATCTGGACCATCTCTTGAAAGGAAATAAAGATCCTTTTTGAGGATGTGTTCTCATTTAGTGAAGGTGTTCCCAGTTCTTGCACACTTTTGAAAATCTCATATTACGTTCCCAAATACATTTTCTTCATAGGATTCAAGCTTGAAAACAAAATCATTTAGCACATTGCACCTTGTAATCATTCTGTAGTACCAAATGGGGGATAATATCTCAATAATGGATGAAACCACATTATGATTCACTAATAAGTAAGATTCAAGATATTTAATCTCAGAAACCAATGGGAGAAGACTTTCCCAAATGGCATTTTCCTTCTAAATCTCTCTCCTAGTATATTTTATCTTTGATACTATAGTCGAGAAATATTGAAATAGCAAAATCACCTCAAGAAAAAAATTTCCCCTTTTTAATAATCATGTCCACCCATTTATCATTGGCTCCTCCCCACACATTATGATGAACACATGAGATATCTTGATTGTTTGGGAATCAAAGCTACAAATGAGAGAGATTTCTTCAATTTGATGCAAGGATGATGAACCCGATTCAAGAAATTATTGTACATATGAAGACATGGTTCTAACATGTTCCTCCAATTGATCAATTGATTGCTTGTATTCCTCATTCTGTGCAAGAATCTGAGTTGAAGACTCCTTAAATATGTGAGCATCACCCTCTTTGGTAGCTTGACCCAAAGATACCTTCATCATTACATAATCATCAGGTGTCATTTATTTCATGGGCTTATTTACCTTTGGATGTGTCACCTCCACATATTGAGCTCTGGAAGCCTCATTGTATAAATGGGAAGTTGTCTCTATTTTCTTACCCTTCTTGGTTATTATGTATTTTGAGATGGCCTCGAGGTTAATTTTCACTGCTTGTCACACCATCCTTTATTATTCTCCAAGTAAGTCATTTACCCATGGAAAATGATTAACATGTGTTGAAATGAAACTAGGCATCTCAGGTGCTTGGTAAGGGACCAAAGCATGATGGAGATGAGCAAATTCAAGTGCTTCAATAGGAACACTTGGATCTATCAGATGATTAGGAGAATGAGAAGGATCAATCTCACCTAGTTCAATTTGTTCCATAGGGTTTTATTTGACCTTGGGCATTTTTCCATAGAGGGAGATACTTCAGTATCATCAACTTCCATCCTTTCTCTCTTTCTTGAATGAGATGAGCCTGCATCCTCATCAAAGACCTTGTGAGATGAAGTGAGAGGAAATTTCCTAGGAAATGCAAGTGTTTAAACACCTTCAATTCCTGAAACCTTCTTATTTTTTGACCATTTCTTGTTCCTTTGAATTATAGTCATGGTTCTTTCAGCATATCATTTTCTTCAAATCCTCTAGTTCTAGATATGACACGTCATTATCTCCCACAGTTAGGTACTTGGTAGATAGAATGGGTATTGGTGAATCTTGATCTTCATATGGCCGAAGGGAATGGAGGGAATGGAGATATTTGTGAAATTTGGACTTGATTGGATACTTACTATTTTTAGTAAGTCACACCCACCCTCAGATTCTATTTTTAGACAATTTTCCAAATTTTATATTTTTTAGATTTTTGTTGAGTTCTAGACTTGAGGAATTACATAGAGGTTTTGAAATTACTTTTTTTTTGTTTTAAAAAAACTATTTTTAGAATGGTTTTGGTGAAAAATTAATAATATATAAGTGTGCCTTATGAGTTTCAGATTGAGCTGAAATTATTTTTGTTAGATTAGGTTTTTTATTGTGATCTCATGCTCAAAATTGTAGGTGTTTTCAATCACAGGAACTCCTGAGATCTGAAAAGGAAATTTTTTTGCTGGAATATTCATGTGGCTTATGTAAAAAATTAGCATATCAATGGAAAAGGTTTGTTTCATCTCCAAGGCATTCTGGAAAGGAAGCTTCAGGAAAAGTTTCAGTGGCAAATGGAGTTAGGATTTGAGAGCTATGAGCAAAAATGTGTTTTCAGCAATGGAGGGTTTCTGAAACTTTTGGCAGCATAACAACATACCAGTAGCAATGAGGAATGATAAAACATGAAAAATGAGTTGAAAATGGATAAGTATGAATATTATACTCACCCCTCCTTCACAAACCTAGCTAACTCACTTTTGACCCACCCTGTTTAACTTGGGTTAGATGAGATGAGAGGATGGGTTAAACATAGTAAATGGGTCTCAGACCCCCTCATGTCCCTTACCATATTTAGTAAGGGACAAAATGGAAAAAGGTAGATTAGGGGTGAAAAAATTCTACATGGGTAAGGGCATCGTGAAGAGGGGGCATGGGGATTTGAGTTATGAGTTTGAAAACACTTCCTACACACCAAGTTAAACTTAAGTGACACAAAACTTGAAATCCTCTCCATGTGGTGGTACATTATAGTTCCCCCCATGTCCCCTTAACAAATGTAAAAAGGGACATGAGACTTCCAAAAGTGTGCCAAGGGTCATCTCAACATGAGAAAGGGGCCAAGTATTTAAGTGAGTCATAAACACATTTCTAACACCCAAAGTTGTCTTTTAAGGGACCCAACCCTCTCCTCCATGTGGTGGAACATTATAATGTCTGTTATTTCCACTTTGAATTTTTTAATAAGATAAAAATGGACATCATGGGTCTCTAAGTGTGCATTTTCCACTTTTGGAAGTTGGGTGTCACCATTGCACTGCTAAAAATAGCCTGTCGGAGTGTCTTCTTGCCCCGAGAGCTTCCCTTGGTGTTTCCTAGGAAAACCTTATATCATTTTGAGTATTAAACATCTAAGGATTAAAATGCCAAAAAATTCAGGTTTTGATTCTACCTCATTTTTTAAATTTAGGCCCCTTTTCAATTTTGGTCACGGGCAGTTCTCAGAAGGTCCAACTGCCACTGAAGAAAAATTTGTATTTTTTTCCCAAATCAACTTATGGAACATGTATAGGGTTCCATTTGATCCAATTTTACCTCTGAAATAGATTATAAATCTCCTTGTAACTCCCATAATCTTCAATTAAATATTGACAAGGATTGAAGGTCATTATCTGGACTATCAAGCCAATATCTACAAAGTTTCTCCTCAGTTCCCTTGAAACCTTTTGTAGAATTAAGTAGACACTATTACCTTTATAATGATTATATTTTTTAGTTTTTAATCCTCTTGAGGCTCTTTACATATCTAGAACAAGTTAAGTAGCTTGTACACAAATTTCTTTTCCTTATACCATGTTAAGAATAGCCTGGTATTCCATAGCTTTTTCTCAAACCTTATTTTTCTTCAAGAAATTTCATAAAATACCTTGATGATTACATATCTCTATCATAAACTTCTTGTATTCTTTAAATTTTCCATGTATGTTCCTAAAGGTTGCTCACTAGGTGTAAGAAGACCAATAATAGCCCTTTTGGAGCCTCTAGAAGCACTTATCTTTCTAAATGGTATCTAGATATATTCATGAATCAGATTGAATTACCCTTACACATGAAACAAAACTTGAAAATTATCATATTCCTCCTAGCCATTATGAGGGTAACACAATAATTGAGTTGGCTGGAGGACATGTTTACATTGAAGAGAGGTATTTTCAAATGAGGTCTAAGTTGTCATGACAAGATTTTTGAATTTTTCATGCTACACGGTATGCATGAAAATAATTGGCTCTAGCTTGGGGAATTTTTCTGGATCAAACACAATGAGGATAGTACAAGTAGAACTCTATAATCTCAAGACATTATATGGACCAGTGCCTTATCCATTTTGATTATTTCACCACAAACACAAGCAACAAGCAAACATGGGGAAAAATACAAACAAACACACCAACAGAAGGGAAACACACAAAAATGGAAATAAAACATACAATGGAAAGGGAAACTATATTACAAGGGGAAATTTATAGAGGTGGGGGAAGAATGTACACATACCTAGAAATGGGTTGGGAGAAGTATGTACCATCATGGAACAATGGGCTGAATTCAAACCTCTGAAGCTCAAAGATCATTATCTGATCATGCCATGCTCTTGTGATGGATTTTCATGGTTTGAGAAGAAGGAGAAATACCAATATTCCATCTTTATATTGATATTTCATGGAAAACACTTTTGCATCCAATGACCTCTCTGTAACATGCCTAGAGGTATTTCCTTTAAGAGTCTCCATATGATGTTTTGTGAATATGAGAATCCATTCCTCCATGTTCTCAAAAGTATAATTTTTTTTATTTTTCCTTCAAGGTGTTCACCATTAATAGGAGAAGGTTATAGCATTAAAATATTCTAAGGAATTATTAGGGAATTTATAAGTAGTGAGAACAATTTGATTCTCTTCCCATTGAAAATATCCTTCGAGCCTCTCACTTTGTTCTTCTGAACAATTTCTTTAAAAAATGGAGGCTACGTTATTGGTATGAATGCCTTCATCATTATTGAGTGAATTTTGAAGCATGGATTCATGCTCAAATACAAAAACAGATTTAAAAGCAGTGAATCAAAATTTGTTTTGAATCCATTCACAAGTATCTTGTACATTCTCACTTTTTTGTTTTGAACAATTTGTTTATGTACAAACCAGCTCAACATCGACCTTGGTATCATTTTAAATGATGGAGGTTTTATCTTCATAACTGAAAGTATCTATAGGAGATTAAAAATTTCAATGGAATATTAAAATTATGGGATCCCATCCCATATTTTGAGTGAAAGAATTAGAGGAAGGGAAGAACCCCGACCTCAATCTTCTCTATCTAATCTATCCAAAGGAATGGGAGATACAACTACTATATTATATAGATAGTTGTGGGGAGGGGGAATTTTATTTTCTTTCTATTCACCATGAATATAGCCTTCTTCATATAATGAAAAAGAGGGAGACTCATTTTCACATTCATTATCATCCACTAAGGCTTCAAAGAGAACATTGAACTTATCTTCATGTTCTATCTCATAGAATTGAAAATAACACCTAATAGTTATAAAAAAAGATAACTACAAATAAACCATCATGCTAAGAGCTTAAGGAGACTAAACATCATCAACATGCATAGAACTTTGAATAAAATCAAACTAACATGCTAGGCTTAATCTCTACTCTTTGAATGCTAAACTAGAAATGAACCTATGTAGATCCTTAGCAATCAAAATGTGATTGTTTGTTTGATCTCAAGGTTTGAGAATGGAGTCTCATCAAAAAATGGCTACAAGGCCATTTTGATTCTCTCCATATTACTCAAAGCTTGGATGGATGAAATGCACAAGAGAAGATATTAGCTCAAAACTAATGGAGGATGCTCAAAGATTATAATGCCTATAGTTTATGCTATATGCATGAAAAGGTGTAAGAAGAAAGGTAGGAGGAGGGTTATTTATATAACCCTCTGGTTTGAAAGAGATTTGCATCCTATTGTATGTGGGATAATAGCAAAGTTAGGTTAGTTATGGATAAACATACTTTTGAATGGTTAAGTTTTCTTTAGGAGAGTTTAATTTATCATTAGTGATTCATGGGAGTTGAGGGGGTGTCTTAATTAATCAAGGGTGATTAATTAATAGGTAGGTGAAAGCTTATAGAATATTTTTAGAGGAAAATTAGTATGATCTGGGTTATGAGAGGATTTTAATCCAATAAATGATGATTTATTGATTTAATAGAAGAGAGAGTAATTAATTAGGAATAATTAATTAATCCGAATAGAAATGAATACTAATTAATGGAAGGTCGTTAATCGACATCCTAAGTGATAAGATGGTTAATTAATTAGTGTAATGTAATTAATTAATGGTGATAGAAGAGAAAATGTGCGTTATTGATGATATGTTGTCAATTTGCAGGAAAGGGAATAATTTAGCACAATTTAAGTATTAAAATTACTTTGATCCAAATTATGGGTGTCTACTTTTTCCCCTCTTTGGGGTGGTGTAAGTGACGCCACTTCAAAGATAGCTTAAAGTACACACACGTGAATTTTGAAGAGATAGAAGAAAAATTAGTAGAGTGAAGGATGCCCCCTCGAGTGTCGATGGGGTGATGAAAGAGGTCGATCGACGATCAAAAAAGATGAAGGAAATAAATAGAAGAATGAGAAGGGGTAAGATGCCCCAAGTGAATTGGAAGAATAGTGTTGATAGGAGAATGATATAGAAGAAAAATGAAGGCGTAGAGAAAATAACTAGCTTTCATCCAGTGTTTGTTTAAACAACTTTGGTGTCATCATATTGCCAGTGATCTACATCATCGGTCCTTATTAAAAATGTAAGCATACAAAAAAAGTGTAGAATGACATGAAAATCCATAATACGAACAATTTTCCATTGCTAAAAACACCCACTCCATGCAACATACAAAATGTAATGCAATACGAGAAAGTAAACAAGTTGATCTAACAGGGAAACAAGTACAAACACACATACTCAAACCAACAATGTTCAAGACGGTTGCACAAATGTTTTGTTATCAAGTTGGAGATCCCAAATGTTCATGTGTAATGACAAGGGTTAAAAGTGGTGCCCCAAGAAAATATATATGCAAGGGGAGATATGGTGGATGCAGGGGTCCAATGAGAAAGAATTTGTGTGCTACGAAACAGTACCAAGGCAACTTGTTGTGCAAAGATAGTAGAGATGAAGCAAACAAGCCAACTTTTTTAATGTGGGTAGATCCAAATGATCCGTGAGTTGTTGTTACAGAAACAAGAAAAAATTAGGAAAGATATAATTTGAATACAATGTGTTTGACACAGGCTACAGCTACGTACTAACGTTTTACCATTTTTTGTAAATTTTTGAATTTTTACAATTTTTTGGATTTTTAACGATTTTTGCAATTTTTTTGAAAATTTTGATTTTTTTTTGTTTAGTGATTTTTATTTTTTAATTTTTTAGAAGAAATTAGATGATGGAGGATCGCCTAGAAGCAAGGAAAATTCCCCAGGGAGAAGAAACGGGCACCAGGTAGCAAAAATATGCCCCGATGGGATGAAAATGAGTGAAAAATGATTATTTATTAAAAATAATTTTCACAGCAGGTGATATATGAAATTAGAATGATCACGGCAGGTAAATCACGCCTCTCAGCCACTACGGCAGGTGAAAAGGCATCGTGAAGGGGTCAAAATGACCATATATACCCCTCCTGGGGGGGTAAATCATCGTGAGTAGTTTATTTGTTTCCGAGCCCTTGTTATTTTACTATTGACTTTTTCTCTGACCCTTGAGAGAGATGGCATGAGTTCAGAGGGCATACAAGGTGTGTAGAAACAGTCTGGGAGTACATGTGGTTGTGAATGATGGACCCTATGTGAGTACCCTATCCTTCTTGTCATTTATATGCATTTAATAACATTTATTAGGGTTTTTAGGGGTCGTGATGATGTATGTGCACAACTTAGGGGTGCATGTGTCATCATCAACACAGGTGTTAGGATGACATGTATGCAAATGAAGACATATGCATGTGTGGATGTATCTATGAAGGTACATAATTTATAGGGGCACAAGTGTCAAGATAAGGGTTAGAAACAAATGTGCGTGGGCAAGTCTAGGAAGGGTGCATGCATGGTCAAAAACATGCCCTAGGGGAAAATGATTGGAAAATGCACTATGAGGGGTATGAAATGTTGGGGTGCACAAGGCACATAGATTGATGTGCATACATGCACCATAACAAAGGGTGTGCATGCGTCACTAGGGGCACACATGCAATGTGTTTATTGAACACTTAGAAGAAAAAGGGAAATAATTTTAGAATAATAGGGATGAATAGGAAGAAATTTTAGATGGTTCTAGATAGAAGAAAGCCTAATCAGTGTGTTTCATGATCATGTAGAGGAAGCTACCTATTTTTCAGGTGTGGGAGTGACATGGCTGATTGGCCAACTTTGATGTGACCATCTCACGATGTGAGAGGAAGTATTTGGACATCAATTATATGTGACAGGGCTTAGTTTTGTGGTGCAGATACCACATATCACCATAGATCACAGCCTCCTGATAGCATTAGTTGAGAGATGGCACAACGAGAGCCAGTGCTTTTGGCTTTCGATTGGTGAGATGACAATCACCCTTGAGGATGTGTGGAGGATCTTGTGAGTGCCTATCATAGGGAGCTTGATTGAGTATGAGACCAATGCAGTGTGGCTCACAGACAGTTTGGTGGAGCTCTTCAGTGTAGATGAGATACCTCGACAAGGTATGACAGTACATATGCATCAGTGTTTCATTTATCTAAGGTTACATTGTGTTCCTGTTTATCTCATGGCACTTGTCAGTGGCATTTTGATCACTGACAAGATAGGCACATCCTTTCCTATGGGTGTGATTACTGTGATTCGTGGCTTGATGAGAGGAGAGAGATACTACTAGGGTCAGTGCATTCTTGCACATCTATACAGGGACCTACATTTGATTACTTACCACTGTTAGAAGATGGTGGGTCCAGCTACTTTATTGTAGATATGGGTGTGGGACCATATAGCCATT
The DNA here is from genome assembly GCA_019776745.2 of Taxus chinensis. Lineage (NCBI taxonomy): Eukaryota > Viridiplantae > Streptophyta > Pinopsida > Cupressales > Taxaceae > Taxus > Taxus chinensis. The sequence goes on from CM034157.1 coordinate 32,474,184, forward strand.
GGTCACCCTGTATGAGCATTACAGGTTCGAGCACTAGATGAACCCTCAGTCATGGGTTGGGCTCCTATAGGTGATGATGTTTGAGGACACATGGGTGACACCTACTTCTATCATTGAGATTTTGATGACATTCAAATTTGGATGATTGTTTGGAGGCCCTATAGACATTATCAGTGGCTCGAAGATGTAATTGAGCTCAGTGTTTGTATGGTTGAGCATTTTATGATTAGAATCCATGGATACATCATGGAGTACTACATAGGATTGACCAAGTATAAAGGCATTTTGGGGTAGTACAGGATGTTCTTGGAGCTTGAGATGTGGTATGGGTGTCATGCGAGGGAGACCTTTGACATTGGACCTTTGATCAAGATGTAATTGGCAAGAGATAGATTCGATCATATGGTTCAACTGGTATGGGCTCCATTACGACAGATCATAGATCCAGGCACTACAATGGCCTATGTTACATGGTATGCTACAGTTCTTCCTAGGTGGCTCACTATCCCACAGGCTACATGGGATGTAGGAGTGCGGCCACCACCAAAGCAGCCTCCTCATAGAGGGAGAGGACAACATAGGGGCCGACAGGGTAGTGAGAGTGAGGATGGGAGTGAGGATGATGATGGATTTGATGGAGATGGTGGGGGTGGAAAAGGATAAGGCCATGGGTAGGGACAAGGATAGAGATCACCAAGATAGGTTCTGTACAAGCCATAGGTGCACACATAGATTCTATAAATTGGCATACATGAGGGCATACATGTGCCCTTACAGTAGGTTGGTGTACAGGGACCATTACAGTAGGTTGGTCTACAGGGACCATTACAGTAGGTGCATATCCCTTTACATGTGTCATTGTCTCCTCCTCATGTGGTGAGTCCACCACACAGTCAGTCCTAGGAAGAGGAGATGGATGGGGGAATCCACCATAGATCCCAGAGGTGGGGGATGGGAGTAGATTCCATAGGGTACATGTGAGCTACCTGATTTTCATAGCAACTAAAATAGGTCATAGCTCTCTAGATCTAGGTCACCTAGAGAGATAGGGTTATTATTGAGAGGGACCAAGAGTATTAAGATAGGGACCAACTTCCGGGGATAGAGCAATTGGAAACATATTATGATAGGTGACGGTCAAAGCAAGATCATCTCTAGATGGAGAGAGATCAGTTACATAGCCGTAAGGGCATAGGTATAGTGGAATGAAAATAGAGTGAGATCATCTCCAAGATGAATGTGGTATCGCACTTACAGTCTGAGGTGGCTAGAGTGCTCAAGCAAAGGGAGTATCTTTACAGTTAGAAAGCTAGCCACTATTACACCTGAGTACATATGGATTTAGCCATAGCTAGTAAGTGAAGCCACATACTATAGGTATTTGTATTATGAAATCATCCTAGAGGGACAGAGGGCTCCTCCCTTTAGTCAACATTCCATGAGTAGGTCACCTTCATGGTCTCACAGGTATCTTAGATCAGTAGCAGTAGATTAGTGCACAATCCAAGGTGATGGGAGCCTCCACCACCACCTCAGGCCTCCTAGTCCCCATGAGGGATTGATTTAGACATGATATCTTTATTCATGATGTACTTATAGATGTATATTTTTGATGTACACCTCGATATGAAGGCACATTTTTGACAATGTATATGCATTAATTTTGGCTATGCCTCGCTATGAAGGCACATTTTTGATTGATGCCCATCATGGCATACTTTGTATTAGAAGACTTTGTACACAGACACATTGTATATGGAGATTGATGTTTTGACAGATATATACGTGATGATTATTATTATTATGGACTTTCATTTATGATGTTATGAGTGTATCACATGTTTTTATGTATGAGATAGCATTAGATTTTATCACATTGTTTTTAGATGGGATACTCTATGGTTCAACTTATTGCATTTTGTGTATGAGATAGCATTAGATGATATCAGGTTGTTCTGCATGAGATACTGATGTTTGTCCACATTTTTAATTTTTGATATTGTGTGGAGGGAATAGATTTTGATATTTGTGACCCCTCTTGCCCCATTGATGATATGATATGTGATGATTAGTTTAGTATACATGTATGATGTAGACTTAGAATTTTATTGATATATGATGTATATGATGTTAGATGTGATGAGATGGATGATGATGTGATAACAAACAATGTACAAGTAACAAACAAGCATAAGCAAAAGTTAACAAACCTACCAAATTTACACACTAAAGAACACAACTATGTAAAAACACACTCAATATTTACAAACAAGAATGAATCTAATCCAAGCAAGAATAGATCAATCTAAAAAGTATGTTAAGAAACACACTATACAAATGTACAAAAAAGCAAGGAAAACTACACAAAAATGTAAAATAAACAAAAGAAACAAAAAAGAAAAAAACAAAAAAACAAGTAAGAAAGTGGTACTATGTTTTTGTGAGATGTTCTATTTTTTTTGTATTTTTCGATGCGTTTTATGTTTTGGATTTTTCTTTTTGGAAGTTTTGGGAAACAATTTTCTATTATTTTTGTATTTTTCTAGTTTTCTAATGTTTTGGGTTTTCTAACCATATGTGAATGTTTTTTGAAATTTTTAACATATTTGAATGTTTTTGTGTTTTTTCCAATAGTTTTCTGAAGCTATGCATAGGAAACTAGAGAAATGTGGATGCCCCCAACATGAGATGGGGATATAAAAGGGCAGATGCCACGTGTTATGTACAAGAAAGTGAAGATGTGAAGATGCCCCCAACATTAGATGGGAATATAAAAAGGCAATCTCTTCATAGATTTACAAGAGGAGAAGTAGTCAGATCAAGGCTTTGACAGGATAGGCTCACAAAGAATCTCAAATGTAGGTGCAGGAACTAGCTCTAGACTAAGAAAATGTACCCCCTAGATGTAAGATGCTTGTGAAAAATGAATCCTCCCATAGCGCCAGAAACTGGTTTTCACAAAGGGACCAATCCAAAGTGCCAAAATTGCATGGTTTTCACATTTGGATGACCTGTTTTCTCTTTTTCTTTTTCTCTTTTTGGATTTTTTTGTTTTTCATGATTTTTTTTTTACTCTTTTGGTTACTTTTTAATTTTTGTGCCCAGTTTCAAGCATAGAACTGCTTGAGGTGTATGGCATTCATGGGCTCAAGCAACTCATCTCTTTACGAATAGGCAAGCTTGTATGCTCGAGACCCAAATTTTTCCACAATGACATAAGGTCCTAACCAATTAGGTTCAAACTTGCCTTTCTTTTCTCTTTCCTTCACTGTGTTGAATTGGTTTTCCTTCAACACCAAATCTCCTACCTCAAACTGATGAGGTATGATTATTTTTTGTAGCTCTGGGACACTCAGTTCTAATACACTTTCAAGTGGTTGAGTGCGTGGATGTGTCTTTCATCTAGCAGCTCCAGCTCTGCCAATCTAGCACACGATAATCATCATCTTTATCCAAATAGTCACTGAGAGATATTCTCAGGGAGGGAAGCTCAATTTCTAGGGGGATGATGGATTCAGTTCCAAAGACTAGGGAATAAGGTGTCACACCAGTAGGAGTGTGAATGGAGGTCCTATAAGCCCAGAGGGCGGGATGGATTTGTAAGTGCCAATTGTGACCTGTTTTACTCACCATCTTCTCCATGATCCAAACAAGCATTTTGTTAGAGGCCTCTGCTTTCCCATTACCTTAGGGGTAATATGGCATGGACCACTTTAAGTGTATCTAGAAGCACTGACATAGAGCTTTCACAGTCTTGTTCTTCAAATATTTTCCATTGTCAGCTATAATGGCAGAAGGGATGCCATAATGGACAGATGAGATGGTTCATGATGAATTTTGATATTTGGGCTCCTGTAACATATGTGAGTGGAACAACCTCCACCCACTTGGTGAAATATTTTATGGCCGTTATGATGTGTGTATGGCCATCTGATGAGGTAGGGGTAAGCTTCCCTATTAGATCTAATCCCCATTTAGAAAATAGCCATGGTGTTTTGATTGGCTATAAAGGCTACGATGACGCATGAATGAAATTCCCATACTTCTAGCATAATACACATTTCTTTACATAATTACAACAATTTGTCTCCATGGTAGGCCAGTAGTAGCCTACCCTTAACAATTTCTTTGCTAAAACCATCCCATTGGTATGGGCTCCACACACTCCTTCGTGTACCTCCTTGATTTCTCGTACTAACTCTGCTACATCTAAACAATGTAACAGATTCCCATCATAGCCATGATGATAGAGGGTGCCTCCTAGGAGGGTGTAATGGGATATTTTTTGGATAAGGATTTGTTTTTCAGAATGGGTAATGTTTGGGGGAAACGTACCACTTTGGAGGTAGTTAAAGATGGGTTCATACCATGGGGAAAAAGGACCAACAACTTCACATGCCAGGCATGATTCTGACATGTCATATATAGGTTGACATATATTTTAAAAAAAAATTACATATCATTATTCTCTAGTGGAATCCATAGCATAGAACCCACTATTTTCATAGCATCTGCAGACCTATTTTTTTCTCTTGGAATTTTCTCAAAGGTGATGCGCACAAAATATTATTTTAGAGTCTCTACCAACTTCTTGTATGGGATGAGCTTCTCATCCTTGACTTTGTATTCATTGTTGACTTGTCTGATAATCAATTGTGAGTCACCAATGAAATTAAGTTGGTGGATATTCCATTTTATAGCTAACTTCATCCCAGTGATGAGCGCTTCATATTCTGTAATGTTATTTGTGCATGGAAATCTGAGATAGAAAGCTTGAGGTATAAAGTCTCCTGCAGGAGTGATTAGCACTACTCCTACCCCTGAACCATGGAAAGTGAATGATCCATCAAAATGTACTTTCCACATGACAGATTCCTCAATGTACATTAATGATGCATCTGGTAGGTCCAAACACACTGGCTCTATTCCTGGTAAAGGTGCCTCAGCCAATTGGTTTATAAGTACTTGTCCTTTTAACTGACTTTTGGTGTACATACTCAATGTCAAACTCACTGAGTAGGATGATCCAATTAGCCATCCTACCAGTAAGTGTTGGTTTTGATAATAGGTATTTGAGCATGTCAACTTTGGATATAAGCTTGGTTTTGTTATTCAATAGGTAATGGTGAAGTTTTTGAAAGGTAAAAACAATGACCAAACAAGATTTTTCTATTTGGGGATAGTTGAGCTCATATGTGATTAGGGTATGACTGAGATAGTACATTGCTTTTTATTTTTGGCTAAGGTCATACTGAGTAAGCAAGGCAACAATAGAAAATTGGGTTGTGGATATATATAGAAAAAGTGGTTTTCTTGGGGTTGGTGGCATGAGGACTGGTGGATTTTCCAAATATTGTTTGAGCAAGGAAAAGGCTTGTTGCTGCTCAGGTCCCTAGAAGAAGTCAACGTCCTTTTTTAGAAAATGGGTGAAGGGATGACATTTTTCTGCAAGCTGCGAGATAAAGTGGTGGATGGCTTGGATTTTTCCTTGCAAACTACGTAGTTTCTTGAGGTTCTTGGGAGGAGGCATTTCAGTAATAACAATCACTTTAGTAGGGTCTACCTCAATCCCTCTTCTTGATACAATGAAGCCCAGTATGTTCCCTGATAACACCCCAAAGACACATTTCCTCGGATTTAATCTGACCTTATATTCTCTGAGACGTTCAAAAATGTGTCTCAAGACCTCAGGATGGTCTTCTCTTGTCTTTGAATTTCCTAGGATATCATCCACATAGTCCTCCATGATGTCATTAAGCATGTCATGGAATATTATGGTCATTTCCCTTTGATATGTTGCACCAATGTTTTAAGGCTGAAGGTAATTACTTGATAACATAACATCCCCCATGGGGTTGTAAATTTCTTGTGTTGATCTTTCCACTATTTGATTTGATTGTAGCTAGAAAATCCATCCATGAGAGATAGCATTTCATAGCCAACAGTTGAATCAACAATCATGTCAAAGTTTGGAAGGGGGAATTCATCTTTAGAACATGCCTTGTTGATGTCTCTAAATTCAGTACATATCTTGATTCCAATTGGTTTCTTCTAAACTGGAACCATGTTAGATATCAACTCTGAATAGTTCAATTGGTCTGATAAACCCAGCTACTAATAATTTTCAAGCTCTTCTTTGACCAGAAGGGCCACTCGTGGTGCATTTTTCACAAGCTTCTGTTTAATGGGCTTTGCATCTACATGCACATATAAGTTATGAACCACCAAATATGGATCTAATCCTGACATATCCACATAAGACCAAGATAATATGTCTACAAATTCTTTGAGAATCATGGTGAAAGTTTTCTTCTCTTGTGCTAAAAGTGAGGCTCCCAACTTGACTATTTTTGGTTGCTCTTCCATACCAATATTGACGTCAATGGTTTCTTCCACTAGCATTTTTGACATGTCCTCCATATGCATAGGATCAAGAGGGAGGTTGAGGTCTTCTTCCAAGGGCATCTCAATGATATTTTCACCCTCGACATGGTCACTTTATTTTTCCATAGATTTTTTATTTGTTGGTCCGTCAGTGCCTCAAAGAGGTTTTCACTGTGTGATTTGGACTTATGCTTTTGTCGAGGCTTTGTAGAAGAACTTTTTCCCTCGCTTTTTCTTATATTTTTCTGACCACGTAGCTTAGCCTCCTCCCCAAAGTACGCATAGGTATCCAGGTCAATGTAGAAACCCTTTTTGTGGTCCCCAATAGGAATAGTTTCATGAATGCCCATAAATTATGCAATAGCCTCATCATTCTCAAAGAGGTCCATAGGCACGTGAATTTTTTGGTCCCAATTGATGAGGGTAGGGTAAAAAGATAAAACTTTAGGATTGGAAGGGGTTATGGTAAGGATAGTGGTATCCATAAATAGGTTCATAGAGGCAAGATCCTCGTATTGGCTATGGTGGGAATATGTGTCACTATCTAAATAAGCATAGTTATCCTCGCATTCAGAGGAGGTAGCATCTTGATCTATGGGATGAGATCCATAGGGCCTAATTCTGACACCATATATTTCTATCTTAAAGTGTGGGGTTGGGATAGGTTCCCTTATTCCTTGTTCATTTTTACCACACCCGTGTCCTTTATATCCCATGGAATACATCATTCTACTAGATTTAGTGTACTCTAGAGTTTCATAGCAGGAAGGCATAGTGTCCTCGGGGACCCAAATTGTAGGAGGGTCAAGAAATTTCTCTTCTACTAGTAGGCCACCAGGTAAGAATTTCCCAATGGTGTGTTTATCTCTAGGCCATTTGTAGTGGTAGTTGGGTTTTCCCCTTGTCTTGGGTGACAAGGATAGGTCTGAGACTAGGAGAACCTATTGAATATCATACTCCCCACAACCATACTCAAGAATATTCATCTCCCATGAATCAAAGGGAGAGACAGATGTAGAAGCATTGTGAGCACAAGAACTTAGTGTTTTTGAATCTACACGTGACTCAAGAGCTTCACACTAAAGGGGGACAACAATATCGGCAGAGGGACATTCATAAGCACCCTTGCACAAAGCTATTGAGAGCTCTATCAGTGAGTGAAGGGTTCTAGATCTCCTTGGATAGTAATAGTCTATCCCTCATGTTTGAACTTGATACGTTGATGGAATGTTGATGGTATGGCCTACATGGCATGACTCCATGGGTGGCCAAGAATCATGTTGTATGGAAGCTCCAAGTCTAGGATATGAAAATTTGTGTTGTGAAAAGTGGGCTCTACTTCAATTTCTAGTGTTATTGTACCAGCTGATTCCCACTCCTGCATTATCGTAAGTTGTAATGGTGATAATGTGGGACTATAGATATGTTTCTGTGTGTCCCAACTATTTAATTAGTTTCAATGTGCATATGTTTAACCCTGACCCGTTGTCCACAAGCACCCTCTTTATCTTTTGGTGAGTAACAAATACTTCTATGTAAAGAGGAAGGTTATGTGTATGATCTTCATTAGGGATTTCATTGTGGTTAAAGGAAATGTGTTCACTTGGTGCAATATTTTCCACCACAACGTTTAGGTGAGAAGGATCTACATCAGTTGACACTCCTGACCCCTGAAGATTTTTATAAAGGATGTCCTTATGTACATTTGATATTTTAAGAAGATCGAAGATTGAAATCTTAGCAGATGTCTTCTCAAGTTGTTCTAGGATATTGTACTGACTATCTTGAGGGGTAGATAGAGGAGGTTCTGGGATTGTGAGACGAGTGCACCTTGTTACCACAGTGCAATCTCTTCCTTTGATCCTAATGGTATTTACATGCTCGTCAGAAGAGAGAACACATCCAATAAGTGAGTCATATTGATTGTTATCGATTTGGGTATAAACATAGTTTGTGGATTTTTATCTCTGGGAAGACTCTCCCTTATCCATATTTTTCTCTCCCTATTTACAATGTTTTAGGAAAGGCTCCTTAAATATTCCCATATTTTTATTTGGTGTTTGATGGGGCTCTGGTGAAACAACGTCTATCTCCCCACTATCAATAAGGTCTTGGATGAAGTGTCTTAGTTTTAAGCATTTGTCCATCTTATGCCCTTTGACACGATGGAAGTCACAATACTCATGTTCCTTATACCATGAAGGTTTAGGTGCATTTTCATCAAAGGGTATCATTGTGGGATATTACACCATGTTCACTACATCTAGTTGTTTTAAGATTGTGGACAAGGAGTCCATAAGGGGAGTGAAAAATCTACGTTTAACTGGTGGTTGATTGGTCCTTTGGTTAGTTTAAAAGGAGGACCAATTTGGATTGCTTGTATGTGTTTAGAATCCTAGATTCCATCTCCTACAAAAATTCTTATTTTTTATTAAATAATTTAGGCTTATCCGTAGGTTTTGAAGGGTGATTGTCTTTTGAAAAGGGTTTGAGTGTCCCTTTTACAATTAAATCCTTTTCTATTTGGCTACCCTTCTCGATGACCTCTTCAAATTTTCCAACACAATGCATTTGTAGATGAAAGGAAATGTCCAGATTTAAATTTGGTACAAATATGCTAACCAGTTTCTTTTCATGGATCAAACAAGGGAAGCGACTAGCTAACCCCCACCATCTTTGTAAGAAACTCACAAAGGTTTCATTTGGTTGTTGTTTGGCATTACATAGGTCTAACATGGTCATGTATCTTTCAACATTAAATGAGAAATTACGTACAAATTTTTTTTGCTAATTCTGGCCATGTGAAGATAGACCCTCGAGGTATATGAAGGAACCATTCTAATGCTTTCCCTCCTAGACTTCTTATGGAAATAGTGTATGAGGTAATTTTCATTGTATGCCACTTCTTGACATACTGTGTAAAAATATTTTACACGATCTCCTAGATCACCTTTCCCTTTATATTTTTCAAACTATGGGTAGTCAAAGGTTTTAGGAAGAGGTGTACACAACATAGCCTTATCAAATGGATAAGGGAATAACTCTTCATATGTATATTTCTTGTTATGTCCTAAATTGCTTTCTTAAAGGCTTGTGAGCATTGCTTTCATAGATTGTAACTCTTGTGAAAGAATTTTCTCTTTAGTGGGGGAAGCTGGCATATATACATGACTATATTTCAACATTCTGCCTTCTTGATTTTTGGTGTGAAGCTCACTATTTTTGACCTTAGGTTTTTCCCAATGCACGTTTTTGTTTGTCTCTTTTTGCACATGGGAAGCTAGATAAGCTAATTGTTGACTAAGGTGTTGAATTTTTTGTTGCATAGTGACTTCTTCATTTTGAGGTTCCTCTTCATTTTCATGTTGAGGAGGTTGTTCCATGTTTTCATGTTCCACTCTTACCCTATGTGGTATTCTGATGAGTGGAATTTTAAAACCACCCATGTTGTATTTTTGAGTGTTTGAGGTGGAAGCTTGTCCATGCCCCAAAATTTCATCCATGTTAATGAGGGGGCATTCTTCCTCATTAGCATTGTTGGTAGGTGGAATAGATTCATGTTCAGTTGGCATTCTAGCACCTAATTCCACAACTCTTGTGAGCACTCTATCTTTTTTTAGAAAGAGGAACTCATCTAATTGGGTGGGGTCAAATTCAAACTCCACGTGTGGTGACTCTAACTCATCACCACTATGGTCAACCATATCTTCCATTTCTCTTGCCGTGGAAAATAGAGGTCCTAAATTGTGACTGACAAAGGGGTTTGACCCTTTTTTGTTGGATGTTTCCCATGCTAGCTTTTTGGATCCCATTCTTGTCAAAGGGGGCATAACAAATGAGTATTTCACTAAGGTGTTTTGTTGAATTTTTCCAAGAGTATAATCAAACCTAAGTGGAAACCTAGAATGAAATATTTATGATGTTCACAAAAATAATATAAACAATAGATAAAGAATGATGGATGATAAATAATCAATGGATCAAAGTGATTTTCCTAAAGGGATAAGTCAAAATGATGAATAATCATAAGACACAATCACACAAGTTCGTTTAAACCAATAAATCAAGGAACTACTTCCTAAATGTTTCCAAATGGTAGTTTGATGTCAAATGATCAACTTAATGTCAATACTTATGTCAAGTTCAAAATGAACAAGGCGTAAGTAATAACAAGAGGTTGATGTGATTTCCAATCAAAGTATACTTATAGTGAGTTTAGATCCAAGCAAGACCTAAATCTCAAAAAGTGGAGGTTATGAATGTGAGCAACGCAACAATACCACTAAGATACGTTAACCAAACTTTGTGAAAAAGTAAGGTATTAGTATCAAAATAATATTAATATGATGTGAACAAGGTAATGACAACACCTTTCAAGGTTGAGGTAATGTTTGAAAACAAACCAAGGCCAAAGTATACCAAGGAATTGTTAAGATGTGTGTAGCGTAACGTTACAATCTAGACACTTAGGCCAAGTTTGCAAGAAACAAGACGTAAGTATCAAAATTATTTCGATATGATACAAGAAATGTAACACTTCAAAGGAAAATCAATGAAGAATCAAGCCTAACTACAATGACGATCTTGACTTGGGTATCAAGATCAAATGGCTATCAAGATATGAAAATGTACCAACACACTTTCAACATTTACCATCCAGTCTCAAGCAAGGATGAATGTAAATGGGTGCAAAAGTGGTGGACATGATCAATTGATAACACACATATTGTTTCTCTTCTTTTGATCAACAAAATGTCAAAAGAAATAAAAGGAAGTAGATCAAGTGGGGTTGAAAAATTCTTGGCCTCACTTTGAAAAAGTTTCACCTCACCTTAGGGTGAGTGAAAAACTAAGAAAAAGTAACACTTCACAAATTTCATGATGAATGACACTTAGTTTAAACTTTGATGGACTCTCCCCTTGTTTGAAAAATAAGGTTTTGAATCTGAAAAATTTCTCACTTCACGAAGGATCTTTACAACAACGATTGGTTTGAGATGGTCAAGTTGGCTCCAAGACAAAATGGATTCCTACTTGTTTCTCTCAACTAGGTGTCACAAGTTACCCCTGCGAGCTTGGTTTTCCAAGAAAGTCACACTGACTAGTCTTGGAGTATCCCAGATTTACTTTACCCCCTTCAAATATAATGAGAAATTAATGTTCAGTTGTATTCTCACTGGGGTCACAATACAGATAACTTTGATGCTAAATCTCACAAGTGTAAACTAGTCAAGTAGGTGTGCTGAGCACTTCCCATTTCATCCACAAGGTTCCCTCTTGTGTGGACTACTTTGGGGTTCCTAGGATCATCCCTTTTGTTTTCTTAAGGCTTATGCCAAAGGGATTTTCTCCTAGTTAAAGAGTCATGCCATAGCTCTTAACCAAACCTGTAATTACAGTGTTTTGAATGTGGTGTATTTTCTTATCTTTTGAGCTTAATGTGGTTTAGTCGTACACCATTTGGAAACCTGCATGAAATTGCATTAGTATTTTGTTTTGATCCTGATTCTTTGGCAAGCATAATTAGGTCCTGCATAAAGTTTAGTAGTTTTCCACATGATTCAAAACATCATAAAAAGAGGATAAAATGTTGTTTCTAATTCTCAAGATCATCCTAAGATGCAAGAGAAGAGCATACACAATGAAAAATCCAACTATTAGAAAATAATGGAAAAACTTAACTCAAATGCACAAATCATTCATTTTAGCCAATTGAAGTTCATTCCCTTAATAAATTTTTTAATGAGATGTTTTTGAAAGCATATAAAAAGGTGTAGAAATCATTTCTGATTCCCAAGATCACCTAAAAGGTGTGAGGGAAGAGCATACATGATCCTAGCCTCATAAACAAACATGCAACATTCATTAACTTTAATCAAGCTAAATTATCACAAAGCATGATCCAATATACCCTGCAAAATAGAAGTTAATCTCAAGAAATCCATGCAAGGTGTTAGAACATCAAGAAAACAAGCTTTTGCAAATTTTTAAATAAGACTCAAATTTGTACTGTGACACTGTATTCCTTCAGAACATATGTGTGCCCCTAGTAGCATATGTGTGCCTCTAACTAAAAGACATGTTGCAACCTCAACGTAAAATAGGACAGAGAAGCATATGTGTGTTTTGCAAGAGATGTGTATGGGTAAGTTAACAAGTGCGTGCACATCTATCAGATAGAGAGTGAAATAGAGTTATAACAAGCATATGCATGCCCAGAGAAGCACCTATGTGTCTAATAGCATATGCATGGACTGGAAAAATGCAAGGAAAATAGAGGTCTAAATTAGCATGTGCATGGGTAGAGAAGTGTATGTGTGCCCCCAGCAAGCATGTATGCACGGCCTGACTAAAAATGATGACACAAGTTGACAGTATGAAAAATGTGCATGGATCAGAGTGTATGTGCACGCCGGATTTGGACACCTATGCCTGAGTTCTAGCATATGTGTGACCCTACAAAAAACACCTATGCATGTACCTGGAGATGATGTCAAAATACAAAAATATGATGTATGGAACCTCAAAAAGATCAAATTTTTCCTAATTTAACTCAAATCTAATGATAACCCATCATAATTAACTCCACAAGAGAGACTCAATGCATATAAAGTTAGTGAAATACCCTAAGGAATTTAACTTATTTCACATGTGCATAATTTGGGTTAGCAAAACTTGAGAAAAACTAGTAAAACTTGCCATTAAAATCAAAGAGACTATGAATCCATCCCACCGGGCATGCCAAATGTGCTCATGTATTAGTTAACTAAGCTAGTAGAATTGAAACTAACACCTAATAGTTCCAAAACAAATCTAACTAAACATAAACCATCATGCTAAGAGCTTAAGGAGACTAAACATCATCAACATGCATGCAACTTTGAATAAAATCAAACTAACATGCTAAGATTAATTTCTACTCTTTGAATGCTAAACTAGAAATGAACCTATGTAGATCCTTAGCAATCAAAATGTGATTGTTTGTTTGATCTCAAGGTTTTGAGAATGGAGTCTCATCAAGACATGGCTACAAGGCCATTTTTATTCTCTCCATATTACTCAAAGCTTGGATTAATGAAATGCAACATGAAGATATTAGCTCAAAACTAATGGAGGATGCTCAAAGATGAAAATGCCTATAGTTTATGCTATATGCATGCAAAGGTGTAAGAAGAAAGGTAGGAGGAGGGTTCTTTATATAACCCTCTAGTTTGAAAGATCTTTACATCCTATTGTATGTGGGATAATAACAAAGCTAGGTTAGTTATGGATAAGCATACTTTTGAATGGTTAAGTTTTCTTTAGGGGAGTTTAATTTATCATTAGTGATTCATGGGAGTTGAGGGGGTGTCTTAATTAATCAAGGGTGATTAATTAATAGGTAGGTGTAAGCTTATAGAATATTTTTAGAGGAAAGTTAGTATGATTTGGGTTATGAGAGGATTTTAATCCAATAAATGATGATTTATTGATTTAATAGAAGAGAGAGTAATTAATTAGGAATAATTAATTAAATTAGATAGAAATGAATACTAATTAATGGAAGGTCATTAATCGAAGTCCTGAGTGATAAGAGGGTTAATTAATTAGTGTAATGTAATTAATTAATGGTGATAGAAGAGAAATTGTGTGTTATTGACGATATGTCATCAATTTGTGGGAAAGGGGATAATTATCAGCAATTTAAGTATTTAAATTGCTCTGATCCAAATTATGGGTGTCTATTCATTTGAAAAATGCTATCAATCCAGGTTATTCTACCCAATACTTCTTTCCATCCATGAGTTACCTTTGTTTCACCTGATTCTTAGATCATTTCTTTGAAGTGTTAACGAAACAGATAGGGTAACGGGAGTAGGAGGAATACCTGTTCAAATGTTGGTTGATGGGTTGTTGCACGCGTATGACTTCTGGATCCATAGCTGATCATGAGAGCTTCCTTTTGGCTAGGAGGAACTACCTATAATAAAAACAAGACCACCAGAAGGAATTAAACAATATGGGCAGTGAACTGCCTAGCATATGCTAGATCCGGGAAGTGTGATACTTCCTAGATGGCTATCAGTCCACTATTTTAAACAATTTAATGTTGTAAAAAAAGTAAATCCTATTGTAGTTTGAAATGATTTAGGTATCTCACTTAAAACACAATAAGAAATAGATCTAATCTAATAGGCTAAGCTAGAATAGAATCCAAAGGTCAAATGATTGGTTCTGGGTTTGTACAGGTTTGACAGAGGTCTCGGGTAGATCACAAGTGAATAGGGGTGAGATGAAATTTGGTGGGTAGGTCTCTATTCTAGGATGTATGGGAAAACACAGAGATTGATGTCGGTCAGGGGTGACCGACGACGGTTAGGTGTAACCTGGTGCCGGTTACTGTGAGATCTGGAAATATCACAGAATAAGTTGTGGTCCCCTTTGTGATTGCACAAAGGACTTTGGTGGGTCGGGATGAGGTATTGGGTGACTGGAGTAGGATTTGGCGAGGTTTTAATGGGTATATGGAGGTGAAAATGTTGGATAATGTCAATAGGGGGCAAAGTAAACAATAGATGATAAAATGATGATAAAATGAAATAAACCAAGAAAGTATGATGTTATACTTACTTGGATTCCGGTCCTGAATGCCTGTGTGTGAGGGATGGAGGTGCTGATGAGGGGTTTGAAGGCTGCAAGTGATCACCAACTAAAGAAAAGCTTCTACATGGGCTGCATGTACACTCCTCTTTGCTTAGATGGATTAGATCATGGCTGGGATGGCTGTGCAAGAGAAAATGCTCAATCTCCTTCCTTGCATGCGGGTTTTCACTGGAATTTTCTCTCTGAAGATGTGTTATCTCTCTGAGATGTGTTCTTACTCAAAATTCTCCCAAAATGTTTTCCAAACTTGAGAATAAGGTAGTTTAGGGGTTAAAAGGGTAACCGATGGCAGTCTGGCTTAACTGGTGACGGTTAGGGTTAACCGGCATTGGTGAAGGTAGGATTTCCTAGGTTTACTAAACTAGGGAGATCCTCTTGATTTCCTTGAGATCTCATGTCATTATCCCTTGGATTATACTGGAAGCCTCTTGTGAGCATGTGGGAATGTGGTTAGAGGGAATGTAGGCATTGATTTTTAGGGTTTGGGTAAGTCTTTGTTAGTTATGACAACTTGCTAAGAATAGGTCTTAGGTTGAGTTGGCTTGGTGAGGTGTATTAGTGAACTATATGTGTGGATATTATGTAAATAAGATATTTAAATAATAAATATAGTGAGGATAATAAATTTATTTAATTAGAGTAATTAAATTAATATTAATGGGGTGAAGGGGGCCATGGCTAGGTAAATGTAATAAAGGGTGCTTATTTGTCGAGGGACCAAAGGGGAGTGTGACCTAATTTTAGTGTCTACATTTTGCCCCTTTTTGTTGTGTAGCTTGTATTGGTAAGCAACACTAACAAAAATAAGATGTGGTTGCCCCATGTGTGGGTGAAGGTGATCCCCCTCAAACCAAGAATTGACGAGGCAACAGTCTGAAGTGGTGAGTGGTTTGATAAAAGGAAAATGTGAAGAAAAGGTAGGTGGGCATGGGGGAAAAAGGGATAAAAGGTCTACTCGGGCAATCTAGGTAATGGGTTAGAGTCAAAGGTAGTAACAATCAAACGCACGGACATGTATAAACTATAGCATGCTACCAGGTTAAAGAGCAGGAAAACTCTACATCGTTTAAGGTTGATAGGTTTATCCAAACAAGGTGGAAGTGAGTCCGGTATCCAAGGTATAGGATATGGTCAGGAAACACAATGTAGGTTAGGTGCAAGAATGTTTAGGTATATTCCGGTACACCAAAGGTAGGGTCAGGATAAACAGTCACAATAAGAGGCTAGGTAAGGTCATAAGGTCAATCAACACAGGTAACAGTGCCATAAGGTATAGCAAACACATGAGGTCAAAGGTCACTAGCAATGGTCCAATTCTAAATATCTAGGTCATAGTATAGGTAAGGCTAAGATAGGGGTAAAAGAATTAGAAGTCCCCAAAGGAGGACTAAGGGTAGGCAAAATGATGAGGTCTAGAAAGGTAAGGTAAATAGGTTGGAATAGGTGGGGAATATTAAAGGATCAGTGGTAAAGGGTGGGGTAAAAGGGAAAAGTAATGGCAATTTGTAGGTGAGGGTGACCAATGGTGGTCATTTTTAGCCAACATCAGTATAGGAAAATCAACAACGATGAGGTAGGGCACGCGACCGATGCTAGTTAAGGGTAACTGACGTCAGTTAGGTCATGTGGGTTATAAAAAAAATCCATGTTTTTTATTTTTCATTTGTTATTTGTGAAGTGAAGAAATGAAAAAAATGAGAGAAAAGAGATTAAAGTGTCCAGAGAAAATGGGAAAAGGAGCTGGCAGTCTGATTTGATGAGGTTTGGGTTGGTGAGTAGTGGGTCCACAAGATCAGGGTGAGAGAGTTGATTGGTGAGAGGTTGTGAGTAGTTATTCGGTGATGGAAAAGGCTAGAGAGGGATTGGGTGGGCCATTGGTACAGTTCCTAGACATGCCACCGAGATGGTAGCAACATGACGAGGTAAGCACCTAACTCTATATTGTTGATTAGATAGATTAGAGGTTTTGGTTATTGTCGTTTGTAGGGTTTTGAGGGTTTTGGTTTTTTGTAGGTGGGAAAACAAAGAAAAATGTGGGTATGGGGAGAATAATGAGCAAAAAAGAGGGGGGAGGGTAGTAAATTGTATAGGTGGGGTAGGTAGAGGTCCTAGGGTAGTGTAGGTCATTATAGGTGGGGTAAAAGGGGTAGGTGGGGGAGTTTTAAAAAGGGGGGTTTGGGAAGTCATAGAATT
The DNA here is from genome assembly GCA_019776745.2 of Taxus chinensis. NCBI lineage: Eukaryota > Viridiplantae > Streptophyta > Pinopsida > Cupressales > Taxaceae > Taxus > Taxus chinensis. Next base: position 32,491,404 of record CM034157.1, read on the forward strand.
TTCCGTGATAGTGACCGGTGTTAATCAAGTTTGGCCAGCATCGGTTGGGTAGAACCAGGATCGGTCACCAAATAGGTGACTAATGTCGGTTAAGTGGTAACCATGGTTGGGAAAGGTGAACTGGCAACAGTCACCAAATAGGTGACCTATGCCAATTTAAAGGTGACTGAAGTCAGTCAGAAGAAACCGGTACCGGTCAAGATTTTAGGCATAAGGGTGTAAAAGTGATATAGGTTAGGTAGTTGAAATGGGTAGGGTAAAAATAGGGTGAAGGGTAATGGTAATTAGTGAATAATGGTAAAATGTGGATTAATGTCGTGCTTGGATTGGATGCAGGGGAGAGCGTGGTTACACATGCAGGATGGGGTTCTAACCCTACTGGTGACATTGCATGGCGTAGCGACCCCTTTGGAGTTGTAGCACGTGGAGGTCGTGGGATTGAGTGGGATTCAGCACTATCGACATGTTGTTTGGTAGCCCAACTTAATGGTCATGCTCATCGATAGATGGGACTCTGTGACCAACACGTTCCACCTTCCGATGGGTGAGATGACTATCACCCTAGAGGACGTGTTTCAGATTTTGTGGCTACCCATATTGGGTGCCCAAGTTTACTCTATCTCCTCTGAGGCCTTAGAGGAGATGATTGGGATAGTTTTTGGTGAGGGGGTGGAAGATCTGAGATTTCATTGCGCTAGTTTGAGCTATGGTGAGATGTACCTAGCCTGTCTGAATGAGACAAGGCTAGTGGTTATATTGATGGAGGAAGTGTGTTGCTATGCACTGCCAGATGTAGATGGTGGACACTTTCCCTTATCACTAATGGAGGTGCTCCATGATATGATGGTAGAGGAGACCTAGTTTTCCTGGGCATCAACATTCTTGGTGCAGCTATACCAAGAGCTGTGGGCATATGGGTAGTTGCGCAAGTTTAGCCTGTGTTGTACATTTATACTACACTACTGGGCTTATGAGCACATAGTCTGTGTTTGACCTAAAGGGATGCCTCGAGTAGATGCATTCCCAGCAAGATCGGTGCGAGTGGGATAAAGGAGATGGGTACCGGTTGTAGGAGAGTGGAGATCGGATAGGCCAACATATGATGTGGCCCATTTTCGGTAGTTATTCAGGGGTTGTCCGAAGTGGACATTAGTCTACAGGCCATATTGGGATTCCCCTCATATAGGCACATGTATGAGGAGCTACCTAAGCTCAAGATAGAGAGGTGGATACAGGGTCGCCGTGCCAGGGAGGATGTAGATGATCCCATGTAGACAGGGTTCGACGACAGTTTGGGCTTGTACAGGATATTCCTTTGTCCTTCCCACAGTATTGGAGAGATGACATGGAGAGGCCTCTACCTCTACCACATCCTACAGTGCTTACAGGGGAGGAGGAGGAGCCAGTGGATAAGCAAATAGATGACGCTGGATGTACAGATAGGTACAGGTAGTGGTGGGTAGCTCAGTTATGAGTCATACCACCTAGACCAGGGCAACTAGACTTAGCTACCATTACAGTGCATAGATATGCCCTACAGGGGCAGGTAGTGATGTTGATTACCCAGATAGGTATACTACAGACACATCTAGAGGGGTAGGAGGTAGAGGTAGCAGAGCTACAAGTACAGGTGGCCAATTTACAGGCCCAGATGGTGGAGGGAGAGGATGGAGGAGATGGAGGAGATGGAGATAGAGATGGTCAGGTGACACCCTTACTAGCTCATGTGGTAGGTTTTCAAGGCTATTTGGCCATAACCTAGGTACATATTAGGGCCTTACAGGCCCAGATATAGGCACAGGGGTAGGGGCACCACCACAGGCACAGGGAGCAGGTCCCAATTCACAAGCTGGTACAGGGTAGGTACAAGGGCCAAGACCTATGGGACCACCACAGACCATGCCTGTATCTAGGTTACGGGATGCCCTAGGTGAGGTGAGATATTATCAGGACCAGCTCATGGCGGCCAATATAGACTTCCTTATTTTACGAACTTACAGGGCATAGCAGGCATCCAGTGAGAGGATGAGATCCTGCATGCATAGTGTGGAGAGCACATGAGGTCAGTGAGCTCTGAGGCCCAATCAAGGAGAGGCCACCGGCACTATGTGAGGTGCCAGAAAGGACACAAGAGGCAGAGGGTGTAGGTGACACAAAGATGGAGGACATCCAGTGAGATGTCTGATATGCGGTCACCTGATTTTTTATATATACTAGTGATTTTTTAATATATATGTCAGCCTGCATGCTGAAGATAGTTGTATTTTTGATCCCATAATAGCTTGTGTGCCTAAGACAGTGAGGATGTATGAGTGATTTTGTATATTTTGAGAATATACCAGCCTGTGTTCCAAAGAGATTTTGTATGTGATTCATTCATTCTTTTTGTATATATGAGACCAGTGTTAGGAAATAAGAGATAAAATATGCGGAATAATCCCTTACAGAATCGCAACAGTAGAAACTAATATGTAGAAAATATTACAGATCTCAAATAAAAGTGCAGAATAAATAACACAACACAGAGAGACAAGATTTAACGTGGTTCACCCAATTTGGGCTACGTCCACCAAGAATCACTTGCTCAGATTTTATTACAAGCCTCCACTCTCTCAATACAATACCCAGATCCGTTTGGAGCTATGCTCAACAAACTCTACAGAATTCACACCCGAATTCAAAACACATCTGCAATACATTTGCTTGTATATCTATCATATGCATAAGACCATATAAATAGACAATTGCTTAAGCAGTTTGATACAAAACCGTGGGTATCAAAACCATGGGCAAAAAACCGTGGGTATCAAAACAATGGGTAAAAAACCATGGGTATCCAATGTGTAAAAAACCATGGGCCCAAAAACAGCCCATAACGGTTACCCATTACCCATGGGTTAATAAACCACCCATGAAAATTTGCTTCGGGGGCTTCGCCCCCAAGCCCCCATCGATCGGGGGGGCTTCACCCCCCCGAACCCCCTTGACCCGCTCACCGGTGAGCGGGACCACCGTAAAAATACCCGAGTGTAACACATAGAAGGTGTACCACACTCTAACATGAAAATAGGCTCCACAAACATAACAATCTCCCACTTGGAGACTGATTTCACTGAGCAAGCTTCTCAACCCTTCACTGTCATCTGCGAAGGCCAACCAAAGCTGAAACATAGCTTTAGTTTATCCCTTGTGACCACCTTGGTCATCATGAAGGATTCTGACTGGTATGAATCTTCTCCAACTTCAACTTATCTTCCTCCAAAGTTGTCCTGATGAAGTGATATCTGAAGTGTATATGATTTTCCCTGGAGTGGAAAGTAGAGTTCTTAGCTAGGTGTATAGCACTCTGACTATCACTATGCAACTTACATTCCTCATATGCTTATGCCCCAACTCCTCAAGCAATTGTTGTAACCAAATCATCTCTTTTTTCCTTGTGGCAGCAACATACTCAGCCTCCGTGGTTGACAAAGCCACCAGCTTCTGTAGTCATTTGAAATCCAACTCACTATTGTCCCACCTACAGTGTAAATATAACCTATTGTGCTCCTCCTGCTATCTACATCTCCAGCCATGTCTGAATCTACATAACCACGTAAAGTGGTGTCTGATCCACTTTAGCACAAAATTGTCCCCATGGTCCCTCTCAAATACCAAAGGATCCACTTTACTGCTTGCCAATGCTCTTTACCTGGATCACTCATAAAGGATACTCACAGCTCCCACTGCATGGGCAATATCAGGCCTAGTGCACACCATAGCATACATCAAACTACCAACTGCTGATGAGTAAGGTACCTTGGACATTTGGTTTCTTTCCTACTCAGTCTTGGGACATTGCTCCTTTGATAACTTAAAATGGCCTGCCAAAGGAGTCCCAACCGGTTTAGCATCCTGCATGTTAAACCTATCCAATACCTTCTTAATGTACTCTTCCTGAGATAAAGTCAGCTTCCATTCCTTCCTATCCCAAGTTATCCTCATACCAAGGATTTGTCTGGCTGCCCCCAAATCCTTCATAGCAAAGGATTCACTTAGCTGTTTCTTGAGTAATTTTATTTCCTGCATGTTTTTAGAATATGTAACCAACATGTCATCTACATACAAACACAGGATAATATAACTTCCATCCTCAAATTTCTTTGTATACACGCAATGGTCAGAATGACATCTAATATAACCTTGCTCCATCATGAAGCTATCAAACTTCTTATACCATTGATGTGGAGCTTGTTTTAGGCCATACAAGCTCTTCTTCAGTTTTCACACCATCTCCTCTTTACCTTTGACTTCATATCCTTCTGGTTGCTGCATATATAGTTCCTCCTCCAAATGGACATGAAGAAATGCAGTCTTTACATCTAACTGTTCTAAGTGCAAGTCTTCTGTTGCCACTATTCCAATGAACAGTTCTGATAGAAGTCATTTTTACTACAGGAGAAAAAATATCATCAAAATCTATACCTTGTTTCTGTGCAAACCCCTTGACCACCAAAGGCCTTATATCTTTTCTTTCCTCCTTCATCTTTAACTCTGTACACCCACTTGTTCTGTAATGCTCTTTTTCCTTCCTGGTAGCTTCACCAAATCCCAAGTCTGGTTCTCCATGAGAGACTTATGCTCCTCATCCATGGCTTGCTCCCACTTCTTACTGGCATCTACCTGCATTGCCTCATCAAAGCTCTCTGGCTCTCCACTATAAGTGAGTAATAAATAATAAAAAGAAGTAGAAAAACGTTCAATTCTTTTCATACCCTAGAAGACCTCCTCACTGTAGGAGTTTGGGGTTCCTGTTGAGTAGGTTCCTAAAATTATTCATGGGTCACTTTCCCATCTGGAAGATCCTCTACCACTACATATTCTTTCTTGGATTCTTCCCTATTTTCCTGCAACTATTGCTTATACAAGACTTTCTCATTAAAGACCACATCCCTAGACCAAATGATTTTCTTGTCCTTAATACTCCAACATTTAAATCCAAAGTCATCACCACCATAACCAATGAAAGTACATTTTTCTGATTTGTTATCAAAATTTCACCCCCCCTGGGTAAATTTCGATAACATGCATCAGATTCTCAGGTCCCAGAAAATTGATTGATTCGGGGCCAAAATTCATGTTTCCAGGGTCCCCTCAGATTTTTTCTAACTCCCCTGGTCGAAGTTGGAAGGAGAAAGCTCTGAGAAAGTGCGGAGAAGGTTGCAGAAAGCAAGTAGTTCGGGCCAGGAAAATTTGTGAAAATCGGCTAAGTCCCAGTCCAGCACAAGTTGGGACAAATGGGACAAAAGTACGCGAACCGCCCGAACCGGCTGAAATGAGTCCAGTCGGCCCACAAAGCATTTGGGACAAGTGGGACGAAAGTACGCGGCGGGCGCGAAATGCCGGTTTGACCGAGAGAGAAAATCGAGCCTAACTGCAAAGGGGCAGTTCGGGACGAATGGAACAAATGGACGCGAAATGCCCGAACCGGCCGAATCGCGCGAAATCATCACAAGGAGCCCAAAAGCAATTGGGACGCGCGGGACAAAAGGGCGCGAACCGGCCGAACCGGCCGAAAAGGGTCAAGTCAGTCCGAAGCAAAGTGGGACAAGCGGGCCAAAAATACCCGAACCGGCCGAATCGGCCGAAATGAGCACAAAGGTCCAAAATCAAATGGGACATCCGGGACAAATGGAGGCGAAGTACGCGAAGGAGCCGAGAGCCAATCAGAAGCTACCACGTGTCCTTACAAGGGAAAAGGTCAAAAAGTCAAAGGGCGAGTTTTTGAGCGCTGATCCGAACCAATGAGAAGCTGCCACGTATCCAAGTCATCAAGAGGAAAACCCCACACAAAGGGATATGTCGTCGGGTCGTCCAAACCCGACGCACAAAGGAAATCGGGTTTCATAGCCCGAGGAAAACACGATGGAGAAACATGGAGCAAGAACATGTCGGAAGGGTTGAAAAACCCGACACCTAAGAAATGTGTCGGAGGGGTTGGAAAGCCCGACGCACAAAGAAAATCGGGTTTCATAGTCGGGGAAACAAGTCGGAAAAGCATGGGGCGAAAACATATGTTGAGCCACCTCCCAAACCCGATGCAAATGGAGAGGAGAATCCCGAACCCGACGGGCTGAAGACCTTTCTCATCCAATCAGAGTCTGCCACGTGTCATCCAGGTGGCAATGCGCGGGAAAATATTTTAAAAATCTGTTTTGCCTGTTCCGTGCCCTAAATCCTCAAATCGTCATATCTTTTGATCCAGAGCTCGGATTTGCATGTTCCTTATATCAACGGAAAGCTAGTGAAATCCTCTACATGATTCTGGGGCTAATCTCGAGTTTTGGTGCAGTCTAGAGAGAGAAAATTGAGAAACGGCTCTGACGCGTGGTAATGACAGAAGTGACATTTCAGCGACCAGTTTTAATGCAGCAGACAGCCCGCCGTTTTGCCAGGATCCGTCGCTTCTACCATGATGAAATGATTTAAAATACGACCTGGAGGTGGTTGGAGGAGATCTGACTTTCCTCTTTCTTCCTTCTCTCATTCTTCCTATATATTGTAAGGAGTGGCAAAATATAAAAAAAAGAGTTGTTCATTCTTTCTGCTCGGCCCTCCCTTCTTTTCTTCTCTAGGGTTGAAAATGGAGTTCGAACCTCCTCCCTTACTCTGTAATGGCGTTTTTTTGCCTTTTACTAATGGAATGATGTTCTGTGCAAACTTCTGGAGCAAAAAAACGTGTTTTGTGATGCATCTGTCCATCCTCTCTCGTTTTTGCTTGTTTTCTTCTTGCCTCTCTTCATTGCAGGTATTTGTGCATGTTTGAATGTTCATTGCAGGTCTGGAGCTGTGTTCATGGAGTTTTGGGACATTTTCTGTGTGAAATCTATCCTTGGGGTTGTGATGCTTCTGTCCATCCTTCCCATTGCTCACCTCTCTTTGTCCCATGGCAGTTTTGATAGATGTTCAACATTCTCCTTCTCTGGTGTATCACCGTTTTAGTGTAGGCTTTTGCTGTTTTTCCCCTCTCTCTCTCTCTCTGTCTCCTTGGCATGGTTAGATTAGGATTAGATTAGCTTGCCTGCACTGGAATAGCTTGTGGCAGGTAGTTTAGGAGCAGGAACCAGCCTTCTCTGGAGATTCCTCTCTCGGTTTTACAAGTCCCACGCTTGGAGAGAGGTTTCCATGTTGTGCAATCACACTGGATGCCTGAACATCAACCTAGAAGCCTGATGTGCATCCAGGGGTGCTGTGATTTTGCACTAACAGTTTTGGCACGCCCGGTGGGACCTTAGAGGTCTTTCACTTCATCTTTTGCAGGTTGATGTGTTCCTGTGAAGATTTCAGCCTTTGGAGGCACTTGCAAACACATCTGGCGACTCCATCTGATCAGCAACCCATTTCTCTGAGCTTGCAGACCCGTTTCCATACATTTTCATCCATCTTTCTTTCCATCCCTTTCATTCTTTTCCATTCCATGAAGTTGTGCAATCATGACTTCATTTCCATCATGGATTTCACATCAACAACAGCAGTATATTCCACCTCCAACACGTTTTACAAATCCTCCAGATCAGCATGCATACTCATATGAACAGCAGTGCCAAAGTCAGTTTGGCTATGGAGCTTTCCAAGAGCAAGGGTGTGCATACAATGAAGACCATCAGATCCAAGATGCTGGTCTGTTGGAGAAAATCCAAAAGATGGAGGAGGGGATGGTGCAGTCCAGGGCTCAGGCACAGATGAGAGCATTTGGAATCGGTTGTGGAGCACCCTGTCCATGGGTGGGACCTTTTCCAAGGCATTACAGCCCTCAGGAGAAGCTTGACTTCATGATTGCAACGCTGCCTTTGCTTGCAAAGTGGATTGAAGAAATAGAAGTGTATGAGAGAAGTATTCAGCAACCTTGTCAACAGGTAAACACACCATCTCATGCCTTTTCTTTTCCTCTTTCCCAATCTGTTTCATTTCAGCAGTGTCAAGTTTCAAACCCTCCATCTGCTGTCCCAAGTGTTGAATCCATTTCTCCACCTCTCAGTCTTCCACCACACCTCGATTCTTCTTTCCTTTTCCCTTCCAAACAGTCATCCCCTCCACAAGAGCTAACAGAAACACCCCCTCCTCCAAAGAAACAAGAGGTTTCACCTCCTCCACCACCACAAAAAATTGTCAAATCAGTTGAGTTTCAACCTATCCCTCCTCTTGCATTCCCAATTCCATGTGGGAAAGAAGAAATTGTAAAAATCAGTCATCAAGGACAGCAAGAGGAAGAGCCAAACAGAAAAGAAATGACAGACAGCTTGAAGGTTTGGGCTGCCAAATTTGGGATGACAAAGATCCCCTTGATGGTTAAGCCTACAGAAGAGGCTAGGGTTGGAGAACAAATGGTGGTCAGGACTGATTTTGTTGCAGCAGAAGAAGAAGATCTTGCAGCCCCAACTTGTCCTCTAGAGCAGCAGATTGAAGAGTTTGACTTGACAAACTTCATGCTGGAGAAGGAGTTCAATCAAGAGCAAGATTGCCTTCAAACATTGGAGGAAGGAGAAGCTGCTCCAAATCCAAAAGAAGAGGAGCACAATCTAGCTATGGAGGAGAAAAACGCAGATCCAAGGGCTTTGAGCACAAAGCAGGTTACAGAAGAACCTTCAGTTCTTCTTTCCACTTCATCTCTCTCAAGTTCTAGCACTGAAAAGGAGTTTGATCTCTCAAACTCAATATTGGAGAGTGAAGGAAACCATGGTGGTCAAGTTGCAGATCAAGAGGACACCATGGAGGAAGTTGAACACGAGCAGCAGGACAGCAATGAGGCAGTTTACCTGTCAGATTTGGAGGACTGTTTTGATGGAGAAGAGCCGGTTGAGTTTTCACCATTCTCTCTTTCATCATCCACATTCCAAACACAAGAGCCTGCTGTCATGAAGGAGAGCATTCATTTGCAGCAGCCTGCATCTTATAGCAGCCCTTTGGAATCAAAATTGGAAGATTTAATCTTCCATGTTCTTCATTGGAGGAAGAGAAAGGACAGAAGGGTCCTACCATTTCTTCCACGTCATCCATTCAAGAGGGTCTACAAGAAGACTCCATTCTTGGAGTTGAAAATCAGAGCAATGGGCATATCAAACGGATCAGACCTTGCCCAATCAGGTATTTGGCTTCATTGGAGCCAAAGGAGAAGCCACAACCAGTCATGCTTGCTTCTGAGCATGAGGATGAGCTACAAAGTACCAAGGATCAGCTGCCATACCTCTTCAATCCAAATGCAGAGCAACTAAAAGAGGTATTGGATTTTTCAGTTGATACCTTGATGATTTGGATAGAAGACCAGCTTCTTGTTGATTTTCCATCCATCCAAACAGCCATGATCAGTGCCAAATCAATTCCATGGCTGCCAATTTTGAAGAAAGGAAGCTATTTCTCACAACCAGTTGCAGGATTTGTTTAGCTTGCCTTTGCTTCCAGTTAGAGTAGAGTAGCTAGGTTTGCTTTCAGCAGAAGAAGTGCTTGTGCACACTCTGCATGTTCCATTTGGGGCATGTATGATTTTCAGTTTTGTACATAGTTTTTGGTGTTGCTGGTTTTGCTCTTGCACAGTTCATTTCAGTGGCATTTTGGTGAAGAACACTCCAGGTTCGGTGGGTTTCCAAGTGGCTCAGAGGGAGGTTTTCAAAGTTCAGATCAGTTGCAGGTTGCAACTCATGACTCCATGCCCAATGGATGCTTCAAGCTACTGATCATTCATCTAGCAGGCAGATGCCCCCACTGAGTCGCCAAACTGTTATCAAAATTTCACCCCCCCTGGGTAAATTTCGATAACATGCATCAGATTCTCAGGTCCCAGGAAAATTGATTGATTCGGGGCCAAAATTCATGTTTCCAGGGTCCCCTCAGATTTTTTCTAACTCCCCTGGTCGAAGTTGGAAGGAGAAAGCTCTGAGAAAGTGCGGAGAAGGTTGCAGAAAGCAAGTAGTTCGGGCCAGGAAAATTTGTGAAAATCGGCTAAGTCCCAGTCCAGCACAAGTTGGGACAAATGGGACAAAAGTACGCGAACCGCCCGAACCGGCCGAAATGAGTCCAGTCGGCCCACAAAGCATTTGGGACAAGTGGGACGAAAGTACGCGGCGGGCGCGAAATGCCGGTTTGACCGAGAGAAAATCGGCCTAACACTGAAAGGGGCAGTTCGGGACGAATGGAACAAATGGACGCGAAATGCCCGAACCGGCCGAATCGCGCGAAATCATCACAAGGAGCCCAAAAGCAATTGGGACGCGCGGGACAAAAGGGCGCGAACCGGCCGAACCGGCCGAAAAGGGTCAAGTCAGTCCGAAGCAAAGTGGGACAAGCGGGCCAAAAATGCCCGAACCGGCCGAATCGGCCGAAATGAGCACAAAGGGGCCAAAATCAAATGGGACATCCGGGACAAATGGAGGCGAAGTACGCGAAGGAGCCGAGAGCCAATCAGAAGCTGCCACGTGTCCTCACAAGGGAAAAGGTCAAAAAGTCAAAGGGCGAGTTTTTTCGAGCGCTGATCCGAACCAATGAGAAGCTGCCACGTATCCAAGCGAAAACCCCACACAAAGGGATATGTCGTCGGGTCGTCCAAACCCGACGCACAAAGGAAATCGGGTTTCATAGTCGCTGGAAAACACGATGGAGAAACATGGCGCAAGAACATGTCGGAAGGGTTGAAAAACCCGACACCTAAGAAATGTGTCGGAGGGGTTGGAAAGCCCGACGCACAAAGAAAATCGGGTTTCATAGTCGGGGAAACAAGTCGGAAAAGCATGGGGCGAAAACATATGTTGAGCCACCTCCCAAACCCGATGCAAATGGAGAGGAGAATCCCGAACCGAAAAGGGCTGAAGACCTTTCTCATCCAATCAGAGTCTGCCACGTGTCATCCAGGTGGCAATGCGCGGGAAAATATTTTAAAAATCTGTTTTCGCCTGTTCCGTGCCCTAAATCCTCAAATCGTCATATCTTTTGATCCAGAGCTCGGATTTGCATGTTCCTTATATCAACGGAAAGCTAGTGAAATCCTCTACATGATTCTGGGGCTAATCTCGAGTTTTGGTGCAGTCTAGAGAGAGAAAATCGAGAAACGGCTCTGACGCGTGGTAATGACAGAAGTGACATTTCAGCGACCAGTTTTAATGCAGCAGACAGCCCGCCGTTTTGCCAGGATCCGTCGCTTCTACCATGATGAAATGATTTAAAATACGACCTGGAGGTGGTTGGAGGAGATCTGACTTTCCTCTTTCTTCCTTCTCTCATTCTTCCTATATATTGTAAGGAGTGGCAAAATAAATAAAAAAGTTGTTCATTCTTTCTGCTCGGCCCTCCCTTCTTTTCTTCTCTAGGGTTGAAAATGGAGTTCGAACCTCCTCCATGCTCTGTAATGGTGTTTTTTACCTTTTACCATTAATGGAATGATGTTCTGTGCAAACTTCTGGAGCAACAAAACGTGTTTTGTGATGCATCTGTCCATCCTTCTCTCGTTTTTGCTTGTCTTCTTCTTGCCTCTCTTCATTGCAGGTATCTGTGCATGTTTGAATGTTCATTGCAGGTCTGGAGCTGTGTTCATGGAGTTTTGGGACATTTTCTGTGTGAAATCTATCCTTGGGGTTGTGATGCTTCTGTCCATCCTTCCCATTGCTCACCTCTCTTTGTCCCATGGCAGTTTTGATAGATGTTCAACATTCTCCTTCTCTGGTGTATCACCGTTTTAGTGTAGGCTTTTGCTGTTTTTCCCCTCTCTCTCTCTCTCTGTCTCCTTGGCATGGTTAGATTAGGATTAGATTAGCTTGCCTGCACTGGAATAGCTTGTGGCAGGTAGTTTAGGAGCAGGAACCAGCCTTCTCTGGAGATTCCTCTCTCGGTTTTACAAGTCCCACGCTTGGAGAGAGGTTTCCATGTTGTGCAATCACACTGGATGCCTGAACATCAACCTAGAAGCCTGATGTGCATCCAGGGGTGCTGTGATTTTGCACTATAACTTATTCTCTTTCTTCATAGGTCCAACCTTGAGAAACCTTACTCACTTCTGTTTCCCATATATGCAGTCCTCACAGAAATCCAAACCTATTTTATGTATATCCAGCTATAAGAAAATTCTTCTTTATGATGTCCATGCCCTTATGGCTCATATGACTAAGCCTATAGTGCCATAATGTTGTATCTACATCTGAAGCCACAAGATTACAATCATTAGTACTATCAAGTGGTTAAATACAAGGTTCCAACCTTCTTACCTCTTTCCACCACAAGAGCGCCCTTGGTAACCTTCCAAGAGTTAGCTGTAAATATCACAGTACAACTATCACTTCCCAATTGCCCCTCTGATATCAATTTTCTCCTTAATGTAGGCACATGTAGAAACATCCTTCAATAGCCATGTATTCCCATTCTGCATCTTAACCTGAATAGAACCTTTTCCAACTATACTACAAGGCTCATCATCACCAAGAAAAACATGCCCAAAATCTCCTTGAACATAATCAACAAAATAATGCCTATGTGGAGTAGCATGAAAAGAAGCCCCTGAATCTAAAACCCAAGATTCAGTAATATTATGCAAAGAAAGAATCAAAGCATCCTGATATACGTTACCCGTTGCCACATTTTCCTCCTTGTTTTCTTCCTGTTGTTTCTTCTTATCCCGAAGCTCCCAAAAATCCTTCTTTGCATGCCCAGGCTTTCCACAATTCCAGCATACAATCTTGTTCTTGGATTTTGACCTTGCCCGATCTTTTGATTTTCCACGGTTTCCTCTATTCTTTTGTCTCCCTCTAGTTTCCACTGTCAAAGCATTCCCTGAAGTAGAAGATTCCCTGGAGATTTTTCTTCACATTTCCTCACTTAGAATCACCCCTACAACATCCTCAAACTTCAACTTTGAGTTAGCTGGAACCAAGTTACTTACCACCATTACCAGGCTATTCCAACTCTTAGGTAAAGAGCACAGAATTAATAAAGCCCTAACTTCTTCATCAAATTCTATTGTAACCGAAGCTAGCATATTCACAACCATATTGAAATCATTTAAATGATCTGCTACTAAACTATTCTCAGACATCTTCATATTAAACAAATTTTTCATTAAAAATATCTTATTAGAGGTAGAGGGTTTTTCATACAACTTCCCTAATGCATCCATTAGATCTTTTGTAGTCTTTTCCTTTGAAACATTAAATAATACTGGAAGATGCAAGACATAGCCAGATCATTCCAAGTGCCTTCTGATCCAACAAATCCCATTCCACATCTGTCATACTATGAGGGTTTGTTCACCTTCTCAGACAACGGAGTATAAAGATCCTTCTGATAAAGGTAATCTTCCATCTGCATCTTCCAAAGATTGAAATTTTGCCCGTTGAATTTATCAACCCTAGATCTTCCATCATCTGCCATAGCTCCCACTCAAGCTAAAAAATTTCCCTGTGATTCAACACTTCAGCAAACCAAACCAGGCTCTGATACCAATTGTTAGGAAATAAGAGATAAAATATGTGGAATAATCCCTCACAGAATCACAACAGTAGAAACTAATATGCAGAAAATATTACAGATCTCAAATAAAAGTGTAGAATAAATAACACAACACAGAGAGACAATATTTAACGTGGTTCACCCAATTTGGGCTACGTCCACCAAGAATCACTTGCTCAGATTTTATTACAAGCCTCCACTCTCTCAATACAATACCCAGATCTGTTTGGAGCTATGCTCAACAAACTCTACAGAATTCACACCTGAATTCAAAACACATCTGCAATACATTTGCTTGTAGATTCTATCATATGCATAAGACCATATAAATAGACAACTGCTTAAGCAGTTTTACAAAAGTGGGTATCAAAACCATGGGAAAAAACCATGGGTATCATAAACCTATGGGTCAAAAACTTACCCATATGGAGAAAAACATTTATGGATACATCGGGCCGTGTTTTTCGAGGTTAAAAAAAAAATTTGAGGGGCTTCGCCCCGGTTACCCACCGGCGAGCGAGGACCGCCACATACCCGAGTGTAACACATAGAAGGTGTATCACATTCTAACATGAAAATAGGCTCCACAAAAATAATTACCGGTATGCTACATGACATTTTTTATTGTATAGTGCTGCTGATATTTTGACATATAGACATGAAAAAGGTATAACCTAACACAAAACAGTTGGTTTTTTGATTTATCCTCCTGAAAACATGGTGATTTGTGAGTTTTGTGACATGTTTATGATCTCTCTTGATCATGTTAGCATAAAAATATGAGATATTATTACTTTAATGATTGGTGCATTGAAAATGTGAGTTAGGCATAATAAATGGAGTGGTTATAGGTTGGTTGTACCAATGGAGGCATGGACTTTGAATCCAGAATCTATAGGCATGGAAATGGAGTCTGAAGTTACATAGGCATGGATCCAGTTCAGTGGTTATAGGCATGGTTAAGTCACTTTATAGGCATTATGAGTCAGGTTATGCACTATCATCATTGAGTCAGGTTATCCATGTCAACTTGAGCCAAGTTTGTTTTATTATTTAATTCCATTATTTTGGCACATGAATGAAATGGATCATATGTGAAATGGTTTTAATTTCCACTATGCATAGCCCAAAAAATATTAAATAGAGAGATTTAGTGAATCCTTGTAATTAAATCTCATGTTATAGGTTTGTAACTTGATGTATTAATTTCCTAATTTTAGGTCTATCAATAATGGAATAGAACTAGTGAAATGTCATGTAAATAGGTTGAGTTAGGCATGGTCTGAAAGCTTATTTTAGGGTAGAATGAATGGTTGAGCTAACCTCCAAGGGCATCATGCCCTTGGAGTTCTGCCTACATAGCCCCCTGCTTAAAAGGGGCCTCCAAATTGATGTAGTTATCCCATGAGCTAGGGAAGACTTATGAATATGAAGATAGAAAAACATGTTAAGGTAGGATTCATAGGCATCCTTGAATAATAGGTCAATGGGATGTATGGTAAATTCTAGGTCACAAAAGGTAAGTGGTGAATTACGGGTTCATAGGCATCAGGGTCTCTTTAATTACTAGGTTTCAATGATTCAACTTTTCATATGTTGATCCAGATTTTGCCACTAATCTAGTGAATGGGAAATAATTTTTCTCATAAAGTCTTGAATGGGTTTATGGATCATATAATCAAATTAGTATCAGAGCCCCTTTGATCTAGGATTATGTGAACAGGGTTCAAGTCCCTAGGTACAGTTGCATGATATTAACTACCATGAAGTAGTCTTTTAGAGTAGCACCATCGATGACTACCTTCGAAGATGTTTTCACAGCCCTTGAGATCTTAGGTCTTGGAATGTTTAAAGTTGAAGTTGTAAAAATAGGGTGAAACATTCCATGGTTCAAATTTTATGAATCTTTGAGTGACAGGGTTTGAAAAACTTATTCCTAGATCTTGATAAACACATAATTCCTTTGAGTCATGAAAAAGTTTTTTTTTGTTTTAATAGACTGATCAATGCAGGAATTGTCTTGGGATCCATAATATTCTCCTTGAGGTATTCAGGTTGAAACTGATCGATGCGGGAAGCTCAATACGGTATACCTACTTCACAAATTTTAATATTAGATATCAGTATAGTTGTCCTTTGAGGGAGCATTCTATTATAATGCCCTAAATATTTTAGAGAAAAGATGTCCCTTTTTCATCTTTTGAGAGAAGTTTGAGAAGGATTTTGTTATCCTCAATTTGATTTTTTCTTTTAAAGTCATCACAAGATTGATATAAGCTAGGTCATAATCTTCACAAAACCACTAGGACTCTCTTTGAAAAGGACCCAATTGGTGGAACTACCATGGGATTCATCAAAGGTCCCATCCTGAAAAGTATCCATGAGAATCATCCTATGAGTAGAGCCTGGTTCATATTCAAGATAAGGATGAAAAAGTGATGGGTATCACATGATTCTTGTTTAATCATTGATCCAAAATAATGGTCTCTAATAAGTGGAATTGAATGGTACTCAAGGGATGAGCACTGTAATAGACAGAAGGGTTAGGTATTGACAACTTGGTCAACAAATTTAGAATGGTTGAAGATGCAATTTGTTAAGGGGATTAGGTTTGGGTTTACCATTCAAGTGAAGATATCATTGATAAGCACCTAATCCATAGGTATGGGTAACGAATCATATAGGGTTAAGCCAATTAGGAGAAAATTTGCCCCGTTTATTTTTCATACAGCCTTTGGTTACATGTTGATTTTATTTCAAGATGAAATCACCAACGTGAAAGGTTTGTTCATGGAACATGTTTTCATAAGCATGTTTGATGCATTTTTGGTAGATTTGAAGGTGATCAAGAACATGTTAAGATGACATGGAGTTCATCTAATAACTCAAGTTGTGTTAATGCAGTCCAAGGAAATTCATCATTGTTGAGCATGTCATGAAGTGATATGTGGAGAGATGGGATCTAGACTTTGAGAGGCAAAACAACCTCTGTACCATAGACCAAATTCAAAAGGTGTGGCCACAGTGGAAGTGTAAATACTAGTGCAGATAAGCCCATAGGGCAAAAGGAATATGTGTATGCCAATCCTTCCCAGTATCAATAACCAATTTCATAAGAATTTTGCACAGGTTTTGTTAGTGGATTTGTCTTGGCCATTGGTTTGTGAAGGTAATAAGGTGATGAACAAACTAAGTTGAATGCCAAAGGCATCGATAAAGTTTTGGAATGTTTTGTTTTTGAATTGTTTTCCATTATCAGTGATGAGGCGATGAGGAACACCAAAGTGACAAATGATGTGATGGTTAATGAACTCACATATTTTCTTGGCTTTCATAGAAATGAGTGGTATGGCTTCTACTGATTTGTTTGTAGTATTCAGTAGTGGTTATGATCCATTGATGGTGTTGATGAAGAATGGGGATTGATTTCACCGACAAGATCCAAACCCCATTGAAAGAAGGGCTAAAGGTCTCGTGCGACCTGTAAGGCATGATAAGGGTGTGATGAAGGTTGGAATGTTGTTGGAATCTTACACAACATTTGACATAGTCACAATAATCATGGTTAAGGTTAGGCCATAATAGCCTAGGAGAAGAATATTTAGTGATAGCTATGCCACTAAAGTGGCCTCCACAAATTCCATCATGAATTTCCTTGATGGTATAAGGAATTTCAAAACTTGTGAGGCATCGTAAGAGAATACCATCAAAGCCTTGCTTATAAAGGAGACTTCCCATGATGACCTAACGATAGACCTTTTATTGAGGAAGGCATGTTATCCATTACAGGTAAGATCAGGAGGTAAAATGGAGAGGGAAAGGTAGTCTTTTTAGTATTTTTTATACCAAAGGTCACTCGGGTCTGGGGTGTCGGTTCTACATGATTTTGAAACTCTTGAGGTAAATAAGAAGGTGAATGGAGGCATTGTACAGTGACAAAGATTTTGGAATCGGTAGGAGAAGTGGGTATTTGGGAAGCTAAGCAGGCCATGGTATCTGTAAATTTATTGGTTGAATGTGGGATAGTTTGAAGGGTGTAACGATCAAAGGTGGTCAAAAGTATTTCGACATGTTGTTTATACTTTTGAAGTATCTCAACTTATGACATTGGTATTCATACCATTGACTTGGTTTACAACCAATTTTGAATCACCAAAGATATTGATTGATTTCAACATCTAATTCTTCATTGCACTTAGAGACCTAATACGAGTGCTTCATACTTCAAAATATTGTTGGTGCATTCAAAATTCTAGTCTTGAAAGACAAAGGCATGGGTTTACCATTAGAAGAATGAGGATAATACCAGCCCCACCCCCATGCTGACACTTAGAACCATCGAAGAAAAGTGTCATTTCAGTAAGCTTGGATTTATCATAGCAAGGAAAGGGTAGAATGGATTCATCTGGGAATTCAAAGTTCTGAGGGCCCCAGATCTAGTTGCATCACTACTCCTTGGTTGGTGATAGCTTTGCCCTTGATGGACTTTTGATGAATGAATTCGAGGTAAGATCAGCTAAAATCATAAGCCATCGTAGGACTCACACTGATTTTGATATGGTTTGGCGTACATGAAGTGTAAGGGATTGGTGTTGGTCACAACATAGGTTTTGTGGTTGAGTAGGTAATGGCAGAGTTTGGTGGCAACAAAAAACTAATTCTAAGAAAAAAAATTTGGAATGGTTGTATCAGGTTTCATAGTCCAAAAGAGTACAGCTTATGTAATAAACTGCCTGCTCCCTGTGTTGTTCATCTCGATGAGCGAGCATGGCTCCCAAGGAATGATCAGCAGTGGATATTTATAGGTAAAAAGGTTGATCATCTTTAGGTGGAATGAGCACGGGTGGTTGTAGAAGGTAGTTTTTTAGGGCCTCAAAAGCTTTGTGATAGTCATCATCGCATTTAAAGGAGACATCCTTCCTAAGCAGATGATGAAATGGTTGACACTGATCAGATAATTATGAAATGAAATGGAAAACGGACTATAATTTACCTTGTAGGCTATGGATTTGATGAAGGTTAGTAGGTAGAGGAATTTCGAGGATGGCCTTGACTTTAGCAGGGTCAAATTCTATACCATAGAGGGAAACAATAAATCCCAAGAGCTTTCCTGAGAGAACCGCAAAGACACACTTTTTAGGCTGAAGCATGACACAATACTTAATGAGGTTGTCAAAGATGGTTTTGAGGATAGCAAGGTCCTCAGAGCGACATTTATATTTGGCTAAGAGGTCATCCACGTAATCTTATAATATTTGATGCATGATATCATGGAAGATATAAGTCATAGCACGTTGATATGTGGCACCAGCATTTTTAAGGCCAAAGGGCATGACTCGATAGCAGAAGGTCCCCTAAGGGGTGATGAATGTGGTCTTGTGTTGATCTTATGGGGAAATAAAAATTTGGTTATAACCCGAGAAGCCATCCATGAGTGATAGCATCTCATGACCAGCAGTGAGGTCAACCAGTTGATTAATACCAGGCAAGGGAAAGTCATATTTTAGGCAGGCTAGGTTAAGGTCACAAAAGTCCATGTAAATGCAGAGTCCCCCTGTTGCTTTAGTAACATGGACAATGTTATAAATCCAATGACGATAATCAATGGGTAAGATGAATGACATGGAAAGAAGGCACTGAAATTATTCTTTGATGAGAAGAGCAATGCAAGTGTGCATTTTCCTCAACTTTTGTTTGATAGGTTTGGCATCGAGAATGGTTACATCATTATGGACCACTACGGTGGGGTCAATACCAAGCATTTCTGTGTAAGACCAAGTGAAAGCGTGGTTATGATCTTAGAGAAAAGAAGTGATGGCTTCTTGTTCAGTAGCATCTAAATATTATCTAATCTTTAGGATGTTCGGGTCATCCTGAGTATGAATTTTGATCTCGATAGTTGATTCATTCAACATGGTTTACGTCTCAGAGGGTGGCGACCGATGATTATATGAGTCTTCTGCACCAAGGTAGGTGATTATGGATTCATCATCCTAACATTTAATGACATTAATTATAGGTGTGTCATCATCTATCATCTCAGGATACAGGAATGGAAAAGTGGAAGGGGCCTCACCTTTGCAATGATAAGTCAAAGGCCCCAAGGAAATGGTGTTTATGAAAAAAAACGTTAGGAGGGATAGATTCAGGATCCATCGACTATGTTGGTAAGGGTGGTGATGATGATGATGGTGGAGAAGGTCTAGGGTCCTCAATGAGTTCAATGTGGGCCTATTTGGTAGGAGGTTCAGGGAAGCCGATACCACTACGGTCGTTATGTTTGTAGGTGGTACATGGAATAATGGTATGGCATCCTTGCTCATAAAATTTGAAACCAAAACCCTTCCACACACATCAGTGTAGGAAGGTGTGGGTGAAATGGTGATTGGTAAGTGATTGGAAGTCAGTGGAAAATGGGTGGGTTTGTGATGGTAGTTCAGGTGTGTAAGTGGTAGTATCAAGTCCCCCATAGGTGAGACTATTATGAAGATGAGGAGGACCATAAAAGAGGAATTCTCCTATATGGTGATCATAACAAGGGTGTTGGTGAAGGCTTCCATACTCATGTGGAGTAAGGAATGTGTTGACACTATATAGGTGGTACACCCCCAGAGTGAGGCATTGAAAAACACCTTCCAAGGGATCAGTGGTTGGTATGTAGGTAGCTAGAATGGATGATGTGTCGGAGGTCGATGCGGAGGTGGAGTTAATAGATTGGGAAGCTAATGGGTTAGCCATGGAGGTTATAGCAGTGGTAGGAATGGAGTAGGTATGTGCTATGAAAGGAGTAGCTATACTGGTAGGCGGAGGTGTAGGTGAAGTGGTAGTGGCTATGGAGGTAGACGGTTTGACAGGTATTAGCACATCATTGGGTTGGTAAAGCATGTTGCATATTTTGAAAGGTGATGGGTCAGCTGGAATGGTATAAGTGTGTCCTTCATGTTCAAACTTTACAAAATGATGCAAAGTGGAAGGAACATAACCCATGATATGGATCCAGGGTCTACCAAGCAACAAGTTATATTGGAATTCCCCCTCCAAAACATAAAACAATTCTGGAACAGTGCAAGGGCCCACGCAAATATGGAGGATGACAGTGCCTAGTGTGGAGGTGATAGCATCATTGAATGAATGCAACATGACTGGATGTTATGCATGTAATTTTCAGGTATGCACATTGGAGAAAATGCATGGGATGAAATGATGTTAATGCTAGCGCCTCCATCAATCATCACATGACGTACCCGTATGTCATCAATGTGGATGGAGATGAAGAGGGTTGGGTCTGGGTCATCATTTTGGTGTGGCACGATCTCCGCCTCTGAGAAGCTAAGGGAGGCCACTTGGTGAACAAGGTTGGGTGAGGATGAAGGTGGTAATTTGGTGAGAGAGGCTACATGATGGGGTGTGATAATGGAGGGTACGGGTGTAGGGTCATTGGGTAAAACCTCAATAGATTGAAGAACCTCCATGAGAGCTTGACGATGGGACTCTGAGGTTTTGATGAGATCGTATAAGGAAATTTTGAGGGGATATTGGTGTAATTGTTTGAGCATGGTGTGATGTGTGACGCCATTAGAGATGGGGTATGTGGGGCCACAAATGGTTATTTTAGGTATGGGTGCAGATGGTATGTTGGGGATAGGATTGGTTGGTGGGTCAGGTACCTTTTTTTTGTCCTTCTGTGCACATGTAGTGACATGTAGCATGTTGATTTTAGGGGAGTTGGAAAATGGGGAAGGTTTAGGGTGAGTGGTGTAATGACATGAAGGGAAAAAACCAACTGGAGGAGAAAAGCCTTGTGAGGTGAGCTGGGCACAACGACATTGGGGTGGTGGCATGGAAAGTTCTCTAATGTGAACCATGTTAATTTCAAATCTTGAGGGTGGCTCTAGCAGTTGTGAGAGTGGAGGTTGTGGTTGTTGAGTGGGTAGTGTGGGTAATGTGGGAATGGGTGTTGGTGAAGCAGGATCCTCGTCAAGAAGGTATTCATCATCAAAGTTAGTTTTTGGTGGACATAATTAGATAAGGATGGTTTTCAAGGCCTTGCAGTTCTCCACATCGTGCCCTGGCACATGATGGTATGTGAAAATTTTAGTATCATCAAACCCTTTTGGCTTGGATTTGAGGGGGTCGTAAAGTTGGAGTGGCAGTAATGTGATAATAGAAGTCTCGAGGAGGTTGTTAAAATTTTGGCATAGGACCCTGCTAGTGGATCACAATGGGAAGTGAACATAGGTTTGGGTGTAGGTGTGGTTGATTGTCAAGGAACTATTTTTAGAAGAGTAGGAATGGGTTGAGCTACGGTTTTAGGTGCCAGTGTGGTTTTAGGTATCGTTCATGTTTGTTTAGGTAGGGGTATAGTAGATGGACGGGTAGGAGAGTGTGTGATTGTTTTGACTACCTTATTGTGGGGTAGTGGGGTTTTGTTTTTGGGTTTCACCTTCTTGGGTAAAGGTGATGTGGGTGTATGAGGTCTAGAAGGAAAAGTAGATAGAGGAAGAGGGAGAGTTACCCACGGGGATAACAGGGGTGCTGTGAAGGTAGATGATGCGGGTCGTGCTTGGGGTGTGAGGGACAATGACTGAAGTGTAGTGGGTAGTGAAGTAATAGCTGAGGGTATTGGAGGTATTGGTGGTAAAGAGATTGCAGGTGCGGGTGTAAGTTGTGTTGTGTTCTTGGGTATGTTAGAGGTTTTTGAGGAAGGAATGGGTTGTTGTGTTATTGGTTTATGGATGGGTGAAGGTTGCTTGACCATGTTGGGTAGCTAAGGTCTTAAGATAGATGGGACAAGTGTTGGTGTGATTGATGCGGTCAGGGTATGAGTTTGATGAGTTTGTTTCTTTGGTTTGGGTGTCAGAGTAGGTGTGGTATTGACATTGGGAGATGTAGCTAAATCCAATTTAATAGGTGGATGAGTGAGGTGACCCCTAAAGTGGTAATAGGTTTAGTTGAGGAAAATGTTGTAGGTGTGGGTTTGAGTTTAGATGTAGGTTGGGTTATGGGTAAGGGTGTGGTTTGAGTGCTAACAGGTATCGTGGAAGGGGTTGCGACAGAGGTGGTTTTGTTTGGTTTGATTTTTTAAAATGTGTTTGGGTAGATAGTGGAGGTATGAGCGAGGGATCTCTGCATCTGTGTTGAGACGGGGAGTAAGAGGCACCCCCATAGTAAAGCCCTATCCACATAATCTAAATGATTGGCCAAATGTGAGAACGACATGTCTGTAGGTGGAGTTGGTGAGGACCTAATGGAAATTCCCATAAAATGTGTCTTAGAGATGGGGAATTGGCTAGCTTCAACTTCCGTGGGTAAGAGATCCAAAAGTAGGTCTGCGGGATTCTAGGTAGCTGATGGAGAATGCTCGCCAAGAGGAAAAGATATCTCAATTGGGTATATGATAGGTGGAGGAGATGATGGGAGCTCCTCTATAAGTGGATGAATAGATGGGCACTCCTCTGTGGGTGGAGGAGGTACTGTAGGTAAAGGTTCTTGAAGTGGTAAAGCTAGGGGTGAGATGGTCTCAATGTTAGCAGAAGACCCCTCTGTAGGTGATGAAAGGTGTTCCTCTGTTGGTTTCAATGTGGAAGGAGTATTTTGGGTTAGGATCTCTTCTATGGAAGGAATATGGGGTAATTGGGAGGCAACAGGTACCTCATTAAAGATAGTGTGAACCTCACAAGTATGGGTATCATGAGTTGATGTCTCACCGATTTGATTGGATGAAAGGGAATGGTTGGGAAATGGTTTTTTGAAGATTTGTAGATTTTTCTTGGGGGTGGCATTGGGATTATCCACAGTTAACTCACCTTTCTCGAGCATTTCTTGGACAATATTTTTGAAAGTGATGCAATTACCGTCACTATGACCCTTTACTCGATGATAGTTACAAAAATCATGTCCTTTATACCATGCAGGCATGGGGCAAGCAAGGTCAAAACCAGTGTGTGGTTTTATAGGTGGAAGGGTGATGGCTCTGGCTTTCATAAGCTTTTGTAAGATAGAAGATTAAGGTTCTGGGGTATATTTTTTCTTCTCTCATCTGAATTGAAAAGTCTTGATAGGTGAGAGATTAGATAAGGGGGTAGCCTGATTTGATGGATGAGCTGGGATGGCCTTGAGTACCACTACGTTAGCGGTGCCCTTAGCTTTTGAATAATTGATTTTTTGGTTTAGAAGAAGAAGAGGTATCATTCAACTTGAATGCCAAATTCTTATTACATAACTAGATTCTTTTCTCTTCGATGGCCCGAATCTGTAACTTTAGTGCCATAGTGAGTGCCTCATCGAATGTTCGGAAGGTTTAGACCTAAAAGGTCAGGGAGATATGTCTAGTGTAAGCCCATGTGAAGATCTTGATGAGTACTTTTTGTGGTATTTGGAAGGTAAGTTGATTGATCAGGCTGCGCCTGTGAGTGAAAAAATCTGTGATAGATTCATCCTCATACTGACATGTGGAATATAGATCGGTCATGGTAACCTTCTTGACGATATTGATAGAGAAATGATCCAAGAAAGCTTGGGCTACCTAATTGAATGAGAATATAGAGTGTTTATGTAACCCACTATACCAATCTAATGCAGGTCCAGTGAGGGACATGGGAAAGGTTCTCAAAAGCAAGGCATCATCATGAGCGATCAGATAACACCCATGTTTGAACGACCGCAAATGTTGTTGTGGATCTTCTTTGCTATTGAAATGATTGAATTTAGGCATTTCCCAATGCACAAGGTATGAACGGATAGGAATGGATGGGTGAATAGGATCATTGTGAATCTCATTGTAGGTGAGAGTGTTGTGGAAGCCAAAAACCGATGCCTCTAATGTCTACATATTTTCCAACATCATTTTAATTAGGTCATTGGTGGGTTGTGATGATTGGATGCCTCCTGTAGTGTGAGAGGGTTGGTTTTGGGCATATAATGGGGGTGGCACTCCAGTGTATGGGGCTACCATGTAGGGTGGTGGAGAAAAAGGTAGTGAAATAGGGGGTACGTACCTGGAATGTGTAATGGATGAAATGGGAGGTTGTTGATAGTATGTATATGGGGGTGGAAGGGTCGTGGTAACCCTAGTGGTAATAGGGGCTAATGATTGTGGAATAGAAATAACCACATTCTAAAATGGGGTAGGGGTCATCGACACTGGAGATGGTAATGTAGCTACGGGTATGTGTGAGACATTAGGGTTGGATTAGGTTGTGTTTGGGGTAGTTTTCGAGGGTACGGTGGATGTAACAGGTGCCATAGAGGTAGAAGATGCGGCAGTCATAGTGGGTATAGGACCTAACTGTGAAATGAATGGGGGTAAGGTGGATATAGGTAGCACGGAGCTAGATGGGTCCAATGCGGGAGTGGGTACAAGAGTCGGGGGGATAGATACGGGCATGCTATATATAAACTAACCTGAGGCATCTTGAGTGGATGAGTGGGAAAGGTAAAACTGCAAGGTGGCAGGGTTTTGGTCAAGGAGTCATGAAAACTCCTCATCTCTAGTAGCGATAGTAATAGGTTGGATGGGATCCATGGCTAGTGATAAAATGGAAGGTGGTGAAGGACTATGTGGGAGTGGTTGAAAACTGGCATGAAATACGAGTGCATTTTTTTGTCTTTGGGTCAGCACCATGTGAACCAATACTGATCAGGTAAGGTTGCTTCTCTGTAAATGACACAGAGAACAGTAGGAACATGTGAATCTAGTGAAAAAAGTGGATTAAGTACCAATGGAATGTGAAACAGGCTAACCGATGTCGGTTAGGGAAAACCAACGCCGGTCAAGGGTAACCACTACTAGTTACTATAGAAAATGACAGTGAGTAAACAGCGAGGCAGAAGGTAAAATCTAACAGGTATGTCAAATCTTTTAAAATGTCAATGGGAATAATGACAGTGATAGGGACTATGAAAATTAGAAGAAAGTGAAGTAATTTTTCCTTTTGAGTAGGTTAGAAAAAGGACCTGGAACTGACATTAATTGGGTATAACCGATGGCGATCAAAGGTAACCGATGACGGTTACTGTGAAATTGAAACAGTGATGAAAGAAAGTGGTTGTGAATTAAAATATGATGTAGAATCAGACCTAGAATTCTGAGAATGATGATGATATGGCCCATGCACACTCATGTGAAGCTGGAATACACTAGTTGTGATGAGGATCGTGCAAGGATGAACAAAAAAAAGTGACGAACGTGATCTCTCACCTCAAAACGTAATCCAAGTAGAAACACTAAGAAAATGTGATCCTAGGAATGCCTTTTCTATTATGTTTGTTTAGCTTATGCTATTTAGGGATTGACACATTAATTGTGAAATAGAGTTTTTGGTGAGGATGGCTTCCTATAAATAAGGATATCTAAAAGGTGAGGTTTCAGGTATGTTATGGTGGGGGCGGGCTTCACTCTAAAGTATGACTCGACAGGGCAGCGAGCTGGGTACCCACTGTGTCATGATCGTGTGATCACCTACCACTTCTTCCAGGTAGGATGTTGTTTAAGAATGTATGTATTTTGAATTTTTGTGAGGTTTGGTAAGACTCAGAGAAAGAGAAAATGATAGAAGTGCTTTTCTATGATTCATTTGTCAACCATCAGCTGGGCATGACTTCCTACGTATAGGTTGCCCTCAATTAATGTGAGCTAATGCAATAAATTAGAATAGAATGCACTTATTTTTAAGCCCAAATCGAAATATGAAATTGGATGGCACAATAAGATGAAGAGGGAGAGGGATGCTCTTTCACTATAATGTAGAAAACATGAATAAATGGTTCTTTTTAATTACACCAAAAGAAAAAGTTTCCTTTAGAGCAAATAGAAAGAAGAGGTGGATTACAAAAGAAGAAAATTAGTGTGTACGCTTTTCAGAAGGGAAACAAACACACAATTTTTTCCTAGGAATGAATGAAATGTAAGGAACCCCAGATGGGTCCAACTGGGCATGCCAAAATATTTCACCTGATTCTTAGATCATTTCTTTAAAGCGTTGATAAAATAGATAGGGTAATGGGCGTAGGAGGAATACCTATTCAAATTTTGGTTGATGGGTTGTTGCACGCGTATGACTTTTGGATCCATAGCTGATCGTGAGAGCTTCCTTTTGGCTAGGAGGAACTACCTATAATGAAAACAAGACCACCAAAAGGAATTAAACAATATGGGCAATGAACTACCTAGCGTATGCTAGATACAGGAATTGTGATACTTCCTAGATGGTTGTCAATCCACTATTTTAAACAATTTAATGCTATAAACAAAGTAAATCTTATTATAGTTTGAAATGATTTAGGTATCTCACTTAAAAACACAATAAGAAATAGATCTAATCTAACAGGCTAAGCTAGAATAAAATCCAAAGGTCAAATGATTCGTTCTAGGTTATGCAGGTTTGACAGAGATCATGAATAGATCACAGGTGAATGGGGGTAAGATGAAATTTGGTGCGTAGGTCTATGTTCTAGGTTGTGTGGGAAAATACAAAGACCAGTGTCAGACAGGGGTGACTAATGATGGTTAGGTGTAACCGGTGCTAGTCGCTGTGAGATCTGGAAATATCACAAAACAAGCTGCGATCTCCTTTGTGATTACACAAAGGACTTTGGTGGGTCAAGATGAGGTATTAGGTGATTGGAGTAGGATTTAGACAGGTTTTAATGGGTATATGGAGGTGAAAATGTTGGAGAAGGTCAATAGGGGGCAAAGTAAACAATGGATGATAAAATGATGATAAAATGAAATAAACCAAGAAAGTATGATGTTATACTTACTTGGATTCCGGTCCTGAATGCCTATGTGTGAGGGATGGAGGTGTTGATGAGGGGTTTGAAGGTTGTAAGTGATCACCAACTGAAGAAAAGCTTCTGCATGGGCTATATGTACACTCCTCTTTTCTTGGATGGATCATATCATGGCTGGGATGGCTGTGCAGGAGAAAATGCTTAATCTCCTTCCTTGCATGTGGGTTTTCACTGGAATTTTCTTTCTGAAGATGCATTATCTCTCTGAGATGTGTTCTTGCTCATCAACATTCTCCCAGCATGTTTTCTAACCTTGAGAATAAGGTAGTTTAGGGGTTAAAATGGTAACTGACATCGGTCCCACTTAACCGGTGACGATTAGGGGTAATCGGCGTCGGTCAAGGCGGGATTTCCTAGGTTTAATAAACTAGGGAGATCCTCTTGATTTCCTTGAATCTTGTGTCATTATCCTAGGATTAGACTGGGAGCCTCTTGTGAGCATGCGGGAATGTGGTTAGAGTGTATGTAGGCATTGATTTTTAGGGATTGGGTAAGTCTTAGTTAGTTATGACAACTTGCTAAGAATATGTCTTAGGTTGAGTTGGCTTGGTGAGGTTTTTAAGTGAACTATATGTGTCAAGGTCCATTAGATCATTCTCATGACAGGGGGAAGAATACAACATTGGGGATGCAACATGAGAAATATTTTTCTCCATCTTGATCATTCCTTATAGATTCTTCTTGTTCACAAGGAAAAGGAAAGACTCCATACTTTCTATGGTGATCAACATTACACCCTTTTGGTGAAGATAAGGACATCAACTCCTCAGAGAGTTCTTGTTCAATTCTCTCATCCCTGATCTTGTATCAATAAAGAATTTGTATTCTTCTATATTATTTGTCTCATCATTGGTCATTGATGAATCAAAAGGAGAGACCAAATCAAAAATAAAATCATCAATGATTACCTCAAAGTCATCTTCTTTAATAGCTTGATTCGAAGATGAAGAATTGATTTCTTGAATATCTTCATGGTTGGTGGATTCCTCGGAAAGCATTGTTTCATCTTCCATAGAACAATAATATTCATCTCTTGTACATGTTGTTTCTCCAAAGGGTTGTGCCTCAAGCAAAAATGAATTTATGAATGGAGGCTCAACTATCATGTTTTCTTCATCATCCTCCAAGGTGTTGATTTGACTCTCATTGGAAGGTTCAAGGATAGAGCATTCATGAGAAGTGCACAAGAATCTTTTAGGAATAAACACCTCATAATATAGACAATCATCAGGATCTTCTTTTGAAAGATGAGTTTCTTATTTTTCACCATTATGAAGTGCTTCAAGATGCTCATATATTTCTTGCATAGCCTTAGCATAATTCATAATTTCAAGGTTGATTTGGGGATCATAATTTCCTTTTGTAATGCTCAAAATTATTTTCACGAACTCTCTTTTCAAGGCTGTCATTTCCTCATCTTCATATGCAAGAAAATCATCTAGAGGAAGGGAGACAAAAGACAATGTTTTGAGTTTCTTAGTCAGCTATGTGAAGTTAAAAACATTACCTTCAGGAGATTCTTCATCTTCATTCTTTTCATATAACATCTTGTATCTCTTCTACATCTTCCTCATTAAGCTCTTGGATTTGTGATCATCAATAGGTGCAAGTCCCATTTTCTTTCCTTTAGCAGCAGTCCACTTGAATTGAAGCCACCAGGATTTGATGACAGGATCTTCACAGACATCAATTTTCTCCATTCTAGACATTCTTTCCATGACTACTATAGAAATGCCACTAACCTTCTTTCCCTTGGCTGATTGCAGATTTTTGTTTGAAGAAAGAGACCTTTTCATTGTTCTTGAATCCTTACCCTTGCAAGAGTTGGTCCACAATGATGGTTGATCAAAAATTTTTAGATCTTGGTGGTCATCTTCTTCTTCATGGTTGTTGTCACTCATTAGTGTTGAACACCAATCTCGAAACTTCATCATTGTGATGCAGGAAAAAATGTGACATGGATTCATTCCTTGATGGAGTCTCCTTAAAAATATGATTTTTCTTTGAAACATGATTTTTTTATTTTTTGAAATATATACTTTTTGTATTTTTAGAGATCTTTATGGGTGCACAAGGGAAGATCTCTCCCCAGAAGATTCACCAAAACAATTTGGTGAAATAATGTGTCATGTTAAAAATTATGAGTTTCCACCACCGGTCATGGAGCTAATACCCTCCTTCTTGTGTATGGGGAGGCTCCCATTATTGAATGTAAACTATCCTAATTCTTGGGGTGGCCAATAGGCAGGGATCACATAGGAACACTTCACTAAACCTATGGAAAAGTGCTTGTACGGAGTACAAGGGAGGAATTTGCATCAGTGATGAGGGATAAAGGAGAGTTGGGGAAATTAGGAAAGAGAGGGTTATTGTTGTGAGTAGGCACTAGAAGATTTCACACAATAACCAGAGTAGGTCCACATTCAATTAGAAGAAAACAAAAATGTAAGCAATTAGCAAGACTAACAAACTAGAGACACACAGTTCTTTAGATTCATCAATCAAGGACACAAAGTTCCTTCTTGGTTATTCAAGATCACTATGCTTGCAAAGTTACAGAATAGAGAGAGAATAGAGGAAAGCATAAGCAAAGGAAATGGAAGAAATGCAACTCTTATTTCTTGTGTAGTGGTGATACAAATCTCAACAACCTACAACAATCCACAATTGCTACAGAAAAACTAACTTTCAAGCTCCTTTGGAATGGAGAAGCCATTCCAATTTATAGCATTGCAAATTGTCTTCTCATCTACCCCCCACATGACCTTTCAAGTTCTTATTCCACTTGTGACTTTTCATCTTCCTAGGAAGTGAGTAAATAAGTCCCCTTTTTATAAATCAAAAGGGACTTTTACAATGCAACATTAGAGAGTCACTTAAGTGAAAAAGAAAAAAATTCATGATTACATACAATGAAGAATTAGAAAGGGGGAGAGAAGAAAGAGAGAGGAGAGGGAGAAGAAGAAGGGATTTGACTAACTACTTGATGAAGAAGCCTCCTTTGATGAAGAATCAACTCCAACTGGCTTCCACAAAAGATCTCCAATGATGAACTCTATGCCCTTGACCTCCTTTCTGTATCGAGCCACTGCAAATGCTACCTTCTCAGAATGTGGGATGTGCACATGTTCCAAAGTACTGAGCCAAGTCTTAGGAATGCTACCAAGCCTTCTGCACTATGTGAACCAATTCTCATGATATTTTGCAGTATTAGAAATAGAGCCTCTAATCTCTGTGAGAGATTCCAAAGTATTTTCAGTGAATGAAGAAAGTTTTCCTGTAGCTATCTGGACCAGCTCTTGAAAGGAAATCAAGAGTCTTTCTGAGGATGTGTTCTCATTGAGTGAAGGTGTTCCCAGCTCTTTACACACTTTTGACAATCTCATCTGAGATCCCAGATACATTTTCTTCACAGGCCTCAAGCTCAGAAATGGCATCATTCAACACATCACACCTTACAATCATTGTGTGGGACCAAATGGGGGACAAGTTCTTAGCAATGGATGAAAACACATTATGATTCACTAAGAAGTAAGATTCAAGAGAGGTCATCTCAGAGACCAATGGGAGAATACTTTTCCAAATGGCCTTTTCCTTCTCAATCTCTCTCCTAGTATCTTTTATCTTTGACACTGTAGCTGAGACATATTGAAATAGTGAAAGCACCTCAGGAGGTAAAGTCTTCCCCTTTTCAATAATCATGTCCACCCATTTATCATTGGCTCTTCCCTGCATGGTGAACACCTGAGCTCTCTTGATTTTCTAGGAATTGAAGCTACAAATGGGAGAGATTGATTCAATTAGAAGGCAAGGATGATGGCCTTTTCCTTCTGAAACTAGTTCAAGAAATGATTGTACATATGAAGACAAAATTCCTAACATTTTCCTCCAATTGATCAATGGTTTTTTGTATTCCTCATTCCATGCAAGGATCTGAGTTGAAGACTCCTTGAACAAGTGAGCATCACCCTCATGGGTAGCTTGACCCAAAGATACCTTCATCATTACATAATCATCAGGTTTCATTTCTTTCATGGTCTTATTTACCTTAGGATGTGTCACCTCCACATATTGAGCTCCAGAAGCCTCGGTGTAGAAATGGGAAGTTGTTTGTGCTTTCTTATTTCTTGGTCCTTATGTATTTTGAGATGGCCTCAAGGTTAGGTGTCACTACTTGTTGCACATTCTTGATTCTTCTCCAAGTAATTCATTTACCCATGGAAAAGGATCAGTAGGTGTGGAAAGGAAACTAAGCATCTCAGGTATTTGGTAAGGGACCAAAGAATGACCGAGATGATTTGATTCAAGTGCTTCAACAGAAACACCTGGATCTACCGAATGATTAGGATACTGAGAAGGATCAATCTCACCTTGGTTCAAGTTTTCCATAGGGTGTTCTTTCAACCTTGGACCTCTTATAGACCTCCACAGAAGGAGATACTTTAGCATTGTCAAATTTTGTCCTCTTTCTCTTTCCCGAATGAGATGAACCTGCATCCTCATCAGAGACCTTGTGAGATGAAGTGAGAGGAGATTCCTAGGCAATGCAAGTGTTTCACCACCTTCAATGCTTGAAACCTTCTTATTTTTGTACCATTTCTTGGTCCTCTGAATTATAGTCATGGTTCTTTCAGCATCTTTGTCTTCAAATCCTCTAGGTCTAGATGTGCCACATCACTATCTCCCACATTCGAGTACTCAGTGGCCAGAATGGATATTGGCTCGAATCCGGTGTACTTGATCTTATGATGATGGAATGGAGAGAATGGATATAGGTATGTGTGAAATTTGGACTTGATCTGGATACTTACTATTTTTAGTAAGCCACACCCACCCTCAGATTCTACTTTTAGATAATTTTCCCAATTTTAGATTTTTTCCAATTTGTTGAGTTCTGGACTTGAGGAATTACACAGAGGTCATAAAATTATTATTTTTAATTTTTTGGTTTTCAAAACTTACTATTTTTAGAATGGATCTGGTGTCAACTTACTAAAAATATAAGTGTTCCTTTTGAGTGTCGGATTGAGCTGAAATCAGTTTTGTTAGATTAGGTTTTTTATTGTGATCTCATGCTCCAATTTTTAGGTGTTTTCAATCACAGGAACTCTAGGGATCTGAAAAGGAATTTTTTGCTAGAATCTTCATGTGGCTACTATAAAAAAAATTAGAGCATCAATGGGAACAAGGTTTGTTTCATCTCCAAGGAATTCTAGAAAGGAAGCTTTAGGAAAAGTTTCATGGAAAATAGAGCTAGGATTTGAGAGCTATGAGAAAAAAGGTGTTTTCATCAATGGAGGGTTCTAAAATATTTGGGCAGCATAACAACATACCAACAACAATGGGGAGTATTAAAACATGAAAAATGAGTTGAAAATGGCTAAGTATGAATATTATACTCACCCCTCCTTCACAAACCTAGCTAACTCACTTTTGACCCACCCTGCTTAACCCGGGTTAGAGGAGACTTCAAGGAGGGGTTAAAACTTACTAAATGGGTCTCAGAACCCCTCATGTCCATTACCATATTTAGTAATGGAAAAAGGGGAAAAGGGACATCATGGGTGTAAAAATTGCCATGGGTAGGGTCATCATGAAGAAGGGGCATGGGATTAAAGTTGTGAGGTTGAAAACATACCTAACACCCATTTGCAACTTAAGTGACAAATATTCCTCTCCATGTAGTGGTGCATTCTATGTGTCCCCCATGTCCCTTTAGAAAAGGGAAAAATGGACATGAGCAATCCAAAAGTGCATCAAGGGTCGGCTCAACATGAGAAAGGGGCAAAGTCTGTAAGTGAGTCAAAAACACATCTCTAACACCCAAAGTTGTATTTCAAGTGATGTAACCTTCTCCATGTGGTGGTGCATTATAGTTTCCCCCATGCCCCTTTTAAATTTTTTAAAAGGGAAAAATGGACATCAGAGTTCTCTAAGTGTGCATTTTCCACTTTTGGAAGTTGGGTGTCACCATTGCACTACTAAAAATAGCCTGTCGGAGTGCCTTCTTGTCCTGAGAGCTTCCCTTGGTGTTTCCTAGGCCAACCTTATATCATTTTGAGTGGAAAAACAAGGATTCAAATGACACAATTTTAATTACTTGATTCTTCCTACTTTTTGAAATTTATTCCCCTTTTCAATTCTGGTCACGAGTATTTCTTAGAAGGTCAAACTACCACCGAAGGAAAATTAAAATTTTTGTCCAACTCAACTTATGGAACATGTAGAGGGTACCATTTTATCCAATTTTTCATTTGAATTAGATTTTAACTCTCCTTGGAACTCCCAGAATATTCAATTGAATCTTCACCAGGATCGAAGGTCTTTATCTGCACTCAGGCCCATACAAAATGCTCCTCATAATCCCTTGAAACATTTTTCGCAATGAATTAGACATCCTTATATTTTCAATGAGTATTTGATTGCTTTCCAATTCCTCCCAAGGCTCTTGATATATCTGGAACAAGCCAAGTATCTTTTTTCACTGCTTTCATTTCCTTATACCATGCTAAAATAGCTTGGTATTACATAACTTGTTCCTAAACCTGATTTTTCTTGGAAAACTTTCCTAAACTGCCTCGGATGATTGCATAGCTCTACCACACACTTCTTGGATTCTTTAAATTTTCCCTGTACATTCCAAGAGGGTGCTCACTAGGTGTAAAAAGGCCAAAAATAGCCCTTTTGGAGCCTTGGAAGCACTTATCTTCTCTTGGGTCTAGATATCTTCATGAATTAGATTAAGAAAATATCCCCTACACATGAAACACACTTGAAAATCACATTAACACATTCCTCCTGGCCATTATGAGGGTAACACAATAACTGAGTTGGCTGGAGGACAAGTTTACATTGACCAGGAGAGGGATTTTCAATTGAGGATTAGGTTGTCATGAAAAAAAAATTAATTTTTCTTGTTACACATTTTGCATGACAATATTAGTACAAGGGAAGAATTTTCTTAGAGAAGTAGGTAGAGACAAGTAAAGAATATAGTGAAAGGAAGTTAATTTTTTGAATAGGAACTTGTAGATTTCACAAAATTAACTAGAGTAGATCCACGTTCAATTAGAATAATTTAACCATGTAAACAATAATGAGACTAAAAAACTCTATTGATTCATTCATCAAAGGTACAAAATCCTTTCTTGTTTATTGAATATCACTATGCTTACAAAGTTGAGTATGCAAGAAGTAGAGGAAACATAGACAAAGGGAATAGAAGAAAGTAATCTCTTGCTTATATTTAGTAGATAAAAATCTATCCACTAGCAACTCACAATTGAAAACCCCTTATAATGGAAAATCCAATCCAATCTATAGATTTAAAATATGACTTTTCATCTCCCCCCACATGAACTTTTATCATCTTATCACTTGTGATCTATCATATTCCTAGGGATTGAAAGGGATATTTTTTCTTATTATTGAAAAAGAACTCTTAAAATATATATTTAAAGGTCACTTAAGTGAATAAGACAAAATAGTGAAATATTATAATTCCCAATGAAGAATTAGAACATGGAGAGAGAAGGAAGGAGAGGGAGAGGATGATAAATTAAAGATGAAGATGAAGCTTCCTCTGATAAATATCTAACTATTTGAGAACATTGAAGAAATACTCCTGGAATGATTTCCTCACCTTTGAACTCTTTACTGAAATAGGTTGTCGTAGGTGCCACCTTGTCTACCTCTAGAATATAAACAAAACTCAAAGCATTGATCCAAGTCTCATGAACATTGCTAAGGATCTTGCATCAATTTAACCAGACTTAATGATCTCTTATAGTATTATATATTGAACCTCTAATTACTAGAAGAGATTCCAAATTGAATTCATTGAATGAGAAGGGATCTTCTACCTCTTTTTTTAACAAATATTGGAAATTCTTAAGGAGATCTTCCACACATGAATTTTTTTTTAGTAGAAGTGATCCGAGCTTCTATACACTATTGTTAACACCTTGTAAGATCTTGTATGCATGCTCTCTATAAGAATAAATCTCAGAGATATAATAATTTATCATGTCATATTTACAACTCATTGTGTGAGACCATATAGGAGACAAGTTGTCAAATATGGAGGTGAATACATTTTCTCTCACTAAGGAGTGAGAATCAATATTTATCATTTTAGATACCAATGTAAACACATTATCCTAATGGGATTTTTCTTTCTTAATCTCCTCCTTGGTCAATTTCACTTTGGAAGCAGTGACGAGGGTAAATTCTAACAATGACAGAACCTCATGTAGCAGCATCTTTCCTTTTCCAGAATCTTCTCCACCCATTTTTTGGTTGTTCTCCCTTGCATTGTGCATATTTTTCTCTCTTGATCATCTAAGGGTCCCAATTTTTGATGGGAGAGATGGCCTCTATAGGAGGAGGTAGCATTACATTGGGTTCCAAGAAGGATTACACATAGGTAGTGATATTTCTCACATGCTCCTCCAATTGCTCGATTTTTTTGTACTCTTCATTCCTAGCAAGCAAGCAAGCCGCAGACTCTTTGAATAGGTGTGCATATACTTTGTGAATATATTTCCGTACAGGGATCCTTAATAGATCGTAATCATATTAATTCATCTCTTCCACATGTTTTATAACTTTGGGCTGAGATACCTCTACATACTAGGATCCAAAATCCCCAGAGAAGAAACAAGAGGAAATTTCTTCTTTATTTCCCCATTTAGTCTTCATGAATTTTGATATAGCCTCAAAATTAGGTGTTGTGGCTTATTGCACAGTCCTTGACTCATTCCCAAACAACTCTTGAATCCACAGGAAAAAATTTTCCAAAGTAGAAACAATATCAGGCCTGGGGGCACTTTCAGGTGCTCAATTGGGGATCACAGCTTGCTCACGGTGCGATGACTCCATTGCTGATGAGAGTACATTTGGATGTTGTTAGTGGACAAGATACTGTGAAGGATCAATTTCACCTTTTTCAAGAGGCTTAATGATATCTTAAATTATCTTAGCATTATTATGGAGCCTCCTGGGATGGGAATATTTAGTGTGTTCTTCATCTACAATCTTTCTCTTTGAATATTCTTCTAAGTGAAAGAAATGTGTGGATTTTTTGGATGCCCTTAGAGACAAAGTGTAAGATACATGTCTAGCTAGAGTCAGTAGACCATCAAACTCAATGAAATCAGTTATTTTCTTTTTAAACTAGTCTCTTGATATTTGGATTACTACTATAGTCATATCCTTAATATCACTTGATTCTATGGTATTCCATAGATTTAGAGGAAGGGGTGAAGATTACACCACTTAGTACTTGAGATAAAAAAAATTCCAACCCATCATCTTTTATCCCCTTAATGAACCAATCAAATTTAAGATCCCTCATCTAGTATACTATCATCCACATATAGTCCCTTTTCTATAGTTTGAAATCATCAATGCAATTGGCCCAGTAGTCTTCAATTAGGGGCATATGTTGTAAACCTAGAAAGGTGAAGGTGTTTGGATTTCTCTTGATATCGAATTCAACCCTACATTTCTAGGAGTGGAGACTGAGGGTATTGAAGGATGATTTGATGTTTTTCACATCTATGACATTTCTATTCAATAAAATATAAATTATTTATTTAAATATAAATGTACAACTATGATATAATTGATATGCAATAAAATATTGAAGGCTAGACAATTTATTTGATTTTATTAACAAAAGGAAATGAGAAGGATAAGGTACTAACATTGATGTTTCTTACCTTGTAGTGACCTAGGACTGAATAGTATGATGAAACAGAATAACAAATTGTAGTAACATGCCACAGAAATATGTAGAAGAGGTAGAAATAGCTAGATTAGGGCACCTAGAGAGGGATAGGGGCACCCATGGGCACCCTAGTCTTGTATCTGGGCACCCTACTTTACAGAAAAGGTCAGAACCTGATTCTAATATGGTCATTAGGGTTTCACACTTTTTCACCTTTTGTCACGTGTATGTCACACTTGGATCACCGAGGTACATGTAAACCTATAATGAGAAATCACTTGTAAAAGCCTCAAATAGACATCAAATCCTAAAAAATAAAGATGCAAAATGAGGGGTCAGATTATCCTTAACTACCACAATGGTGGACTTATAACTGAGTGTTACACTACATCTCATACCCAATGTAGATATGTTTTCTTTTGTGTGCAATAGTTATCCTAGATCAACCTTGCACCAATGATGCCAAGATAATAGGAAATAGCTAGGTAAAAATGCAAATGTGTGGACTCCCCTTTCTATGTATTATGTATGCTAAGTAATGGCCCAAATGTATTCCATTGCTCTATGGAGATATCTAGCCCTTGATAAGAATAGTTCATCCATATAATGGTATGTATGTTATGTTTATATAGGGATCTCTTGTTCAAATTTTAACACTAATGACTCGACATGTCGACTAGTACCTTAGGAGATGAGAAGGAAAATAAAAAATACCGACCTCAAATGTCAAAAATAAGATCAAACATAAAGAGGACAGGGGCGCCTAGAATGGACAGGAGTGCCTAGTGCTACTTTTCAAACTCAGGCACTAGTGTCTAGAGACAAATGATGAAAAATGAGTGATAACACAAGGATCCTTGAGATATAATCAGAACTATGTGTATGAGTAATAAATGTGTTAGACAATCTTTAATAAATACCAATAAGACAAATGAATGGATTATAGGATGGGTCATCAGTGAGTACTTTTATTACACAAGATACATTTATATAACAACATACCTAATGGTATAAGAATAGTAGTAAGTGTGTGATTTTATGTCTACACATTCTTGCATGAATATATTCCCAAGGATATGGGAAATGATACACCTTTATTTTTGTTATTCTAACTTTTAACATGAACATGAGCCAATTGTCTACAAAGCTTGAACATTATGATTTTTCATTTGGGTACCTGGGTGTTGGAATTTTGTTGTCATTGATGTTAAAGAGTGATGTTGTTAGAGTTTTAATTGAGTTGCATTGATGTCAAAAGGTGTATGGAGCATGGAGGTTGATTTTTTTATTGAGATTGCATGGTGTTTTGAGCAGTATAATGAATTATAGGAGTGTGATGATGAATTTCAAAGGAATGGATAGTGTTAGAGTGATGTCATGGAGTGTGTTGAATGTTCTAATAGGTTTCTAAGGTTTTATAAGGTGTGTTGAGATCATATTTGGTGAAATAAGTATGTTTCAAGTGATTTTTTGTGAGGCCTAGTGAGCATTAAGAGACATGACATGGTGAAATGGAGCATGTAGCAATAGAGTGATCATGGTAAGATTGTGGGAATAATTAGGATGATGCACTGGAACACTCAAAAGTGTCATATTGTGATGGTTCAGGTGTTAGACCAAGTTTTTAGGTCTTTTCCTAGACTTAACCCTTGAGAAATTTTATTCTAGTGTGGTGGAGTGATTATTTTTGGGCATAACTAAGAAAATTTTATCATTGGAAAATGTGTGGCAAGTTCACATGATAGTGTGGTCCAAGTTTTAGGTCTTTTGTTGAAAATTTTGTAAGATATTGAGTTTTTACAAACACGGTGTTTTTAAAGGTGAGAATTTGAGCTAAAAGTTGACTTTTAGATGCTCTCTGGGGAGTGTATGCTTTGTATGGGGACCTAATCTCCTAGAGATATTTGAATAGTTCATTTATGAATATTTTCCAAGAATAATGAGGTTTTTTTACTATCTCATTTTTATGAATAATAGTTAAGAAGATAAATAACTTTTTTACCCTCTTGAAACCCTAGGTGTATAGCGACTTAGAAGAAAATGCTTTTTGTGATCTGAAATTGATTCCTTTTGAAAACATGATGATTAGAGATTTAAGAGGACTCTTCCAAAAAAAATTGATGTGACTTATAGGTTGTGATAGTATGTGGGCTCCACTTAAAAATTCTTATTTCTAGAAATGTTAAGTCTGTGGCAAAGTTCTCAATTAGACCTCATGACTAATTTACCATTTATGGAAGCATTGTAGTTTTAATTCATTTCCATGATGATTTAAGGTCATGTTTGAGTCATCAAATGGTCAAGTGTGCCCTACTTTAAGGACTATGTTTTGGCTAGTTTTGGACAATTTGGAGAAGTCTATGTGCAGAGAAGCTTTGGAGGTTCTACAACTAGTTTTATGGATTTGTTTGAGTTTGGTCATGACCTTGAGGTCAATATATTTCCAATGGTATATCATACTTGAGGTTTTGATGAGAATTGAGGAATTTACGGTTAGTTATTTGAAGATTGGTTTTTGGGTGTTTGGTTGTGCATGCTCTTGAGAGGATTCATGGTGAGAGATGATAGTTGATGAGTGTTTCATGAGTTTTGGAGGTTTTTTAAGGCTTAGAAAACATGTTTAAGTGTTTTATAGGGATCCATCAAATAAAAATTATTCAAAGTTTGCATTGGAAGGAAAGCATCGTGACATAGGATAAGTTGTTTGATGGTACATTTGTATTTAGCAGTTCATGTGTGTGAAGTCTTGGATGGTGGCCTGATAGGACATGGTGAGTGGTTTTTGTTCTTTGAGTTCATATAAGAAAGTATGATGTATGTATTAACAAGCAATGTAGGTATTTCAAGTAGGTTATGTTGTTGTGAGTTTGCAAGTGACTTTTTGAATCCTTGAGACGGTTTGATATGCTTGATTGTACTAAAATTTGATCTTTAAGGCATGGCTCATGCTTTTGAATGAAGAATCAGTTATTTGTAACATCTCTATCTTGAGTAGCAGGTTGTACACCTTGAGAAAGTAAAATAACATTTAGATACCTTCTTTGAAAGTTTTTGAAAGTTTGAGAAGCATGATAGTAGGCTCAAATTTGGGTAAAATGTCTCTAGGACTGTATATACACCATATGAACATGAAATCAGTGTTGATAGTGGTTGTAAGTTGGAGTTACAATTGAAAGTGAAAAAATTGAGACATGAGAAGTCAAGTTCTATGAGCATCAAGTAAGTGAATAAAGAAGTATGATTGTGAAGTTCTCAGATGTGCGGTTGAAGAAGGGTATGCAGATGGTTCAGGAAGAAGAAGTTGAATGACATGCCTAGAGGCAAGGGGGAGTTGTGTGGTTATGTTTTATGCTTCATGAATAGGTGTATAAGTAGGAGTAGTAGTGTTTCTATCAACTCATTGACAGGTAAGTAGCTCCATGAATCCCATGAAGACGAGGATGGAAGTTGTGGCCATTCATTGCTAGCATATTATGAGGTAAGCATGATTGTTTCTTGTTTGATATCATTTGATCATTATTGTTAAGGAATTTAGCATTAGTTGTGTGTTGAAGAGATTGATAAGGTCAAATTCAATTTTTGATATCATGCATTTTCCAAGCGGGGGGGAATTTTTTATATGAGTCAAAAATAGATATGCAGCAATCAAGTTGACCTTGTCATGTTTGGTTGATATTTCAAACCAAGTGGAGAGAATTTTGTGTTGTCAAAAGAAGATGTTTCAGGTATGTATTTTTTTCATTAATATAAAAAGGGTGAGAATGATTTGATGGTGTGTATGTTCTTTAAGAGGATTTTAAGTTTTGTGTGTTTTTCCATCAATGAAAAAGGTGGAGATTGTTGGGAATGTGTTTTCATTAATGTCAAAGAGTAATGTCGTCAGTTTTTTCATTGAGTTGCATTGATGTCAAAATTTGTATGTAGCATGGAAATTGTTTGTATTGCTAATATTGTATGCTATTACATGGTGTTTTGAGCAATATAGTGACTTGTAGGAGTGTGATGATAACTTATAAATGCATGAATAGTGTTAGAGTGATGTCATGGAGTGTGTTCAAGGTTTTTATAGGTGTTCAAGTTATCTAGAGGTCAACATTCGGCATCAAAAGTCCCCAAGATCTCCCAAAACTTGTTCCTTATGGAATATCAGGTCGAGAGCTTTCCGGTGGTACCTTGAACCTAGAAAATGAGCATTATATGATCCAAATACAGTGTGTGTAAGAAAAAGAGTTCACAAGACAAAGCCAAAGCCTAGGCGATGTAGTGACTAGGAAAGTTACAAATTGGAAATAGGTTGTTGTGACATTAATGAGTTGCACGAAGAAAAAATAATGCCATTTTTACACTACTATTCTTCAACAGTCGATAAAAGGTTTTTCAACAGTGGATTCCACTCTTATTTAGGAGGGGGACCTAGCTATCATAGAATTCTAACTAGCTCATCAATCTATGACCAATTTGGGCTCAAGATCAAGATGACTGACCAAGTTGGGCTCATGATCAAGTTACAAACCAATTTGACTGATGATTTGATTGAGTTTCAAAGCAAGCTATGCATCCAACTAATAGGTGAGCCAAGATCCAAGATGAAGGATGCACTCAATAAATTCACCACCATTTCTTCATATAGTTTGGAAAGCCTATAAAATGAATAACAAACAAAGATGTGGCTGAATCTGTATACCTAGGTCAGTTTGAGCTATCTTAATCCCTCCATAAACCTTTCAATTACAACATGTGAAATGAATCCCAATGAACCCATCATAAAGGAAATAATCCTAGTGGAAGTGGCGATCTTGGTGACAACTCAAGGTGAAAACTCAATGACAACATGTTTGTGGCAACCGGTGACATGGAAGCAGTATCTCGACGACCGAGATAATGTGGAAAGTACACAGCAGTGGAATGAGTGAGCTGGTAAACAATGCATAGTAGTGGGTCCAAAATAGATGGTGGGTGACTTGAACCACCGAAATTCAATGTGCAAAGAATAATCCTCGACCAACCGAATTGGCATGCCAAGAGATGAGTCCATAAGGCTTATATACATAAAATGTGGGGCAACCCTAGTGTGTATAAAGTGTTTGAGGTCCATTTACAAAGCACTCAAGCTTATTTAAAAATCTTCATGAAAATTATTTTAAGAATAGCTTTATTTTCTAAGGCATATAATACCTTTTAATGAATTGTGATTTTTTGATTTAACTATTTTTAACTCGTCATTACTTTGTAAAGGCTAGTTGAAGCCTTATTTTTCTCATGCAGAGCTCGGACTTTAGGACTGGAGATGAAGGGAATTCATCAAGAACTAGATAAATATTATAGGATCTCTAATTATTCATGTACTGGGTGATATTAAGACAAGTTTTTATTTCTTGGAGGCCGAGGAAGAGAATCTTGTAGTTGATCTCGTTGATGACACCAGGTAAGACTTAGTTATGTGTAGAGGAAGGAGGCCATCCAACAAAGGGGAATTCTACATGAGGGTTATTTCATCAACTGAAACTATCTAAATTATCTCTATGTAGAGGATGGAGGCCATACATTACAGGGAAATTCCACAGGAATTCTAAAGATGAGAAGTTATGCCGAAACATTGAACAAGCTTTCCAAGACTAATCTGGGTTTTGTTGGACTGATTAGCAGTGAGTTCTTGGTGACCCATAAATTTCATTATAGTATTGTAAGTTATTATTATTGTACTTAAAATTGAATTTTTATAATTAATAGGTTCATCAATTAACAAACTCAGGCACGTAGGTAGTTACCGAACTCTATTAACAACTTTATACAGTGTCATTCTATCTTGCATTGTAATTTTCTTTGAGTTGATTTTATTTTGGGGTTCTATTCAACAAAAAAATAATTTTCCTATAAGGATCCATTCATTAATATAATTTTTTTAGACCAATTTATGGATCACCAAGGTTGGCCAAGGTGTTTTAAGAACAAATTTGATGAAACAAGCATGTTTCAGAGGCTTGTTTGTGAGGCCTAAAGAGCAGTATGATGCATGACATGGTGAAATGAAGCATGTAGCAGTTAAGTGAACATGGTAAGAGCATGTGAAGCATGAGGATGATATTTTGGGACATTCATAAGTGTAATATTGTG
This sequence comes from Taxus chinensis, assembly GCA_019776745.2. Classification (NCBI taxonomy): domain Eukaryota; kingdom Viridiplantae; phylum Streptophyta; class Pinopsida; order Cupressales; family Taxaceae; genus Taxus; species Taxus chinensis. Next base: position 32,534,503 of record CM034157.1, read on the forward strand.
TTGGTTAATGTGTTATATGTTGGAAGTGACAATGACTTAGAGGGGGTGAATCAATCACCAATAAAACCTTTAATTTTTTATATTTCAAACATCAAACACACATCCTTGTGAAACACATATATCAATGCTTGATTACAATAAAATATAATCCACCATGAAACATAATAAAATCAAGGATACGGGAAACCTAAAACCCCCACCATCTTGGACAAGGCATGATCCTTGCTTTTTATCTAGCGTTTATCGTTATATCTAGGCTGTTGGTCTTTTATGTAGCTGCTGGGCAACTTTTATGATGTTTTGATGTTGTTTAATTGTTGTTTTTTAGTTGTTGGATTGCTGGTTGTAGGCCTTTCTCTTAGCAGATTGTTTTCTGCCATTGGGTTTATTGTTAATATCTAGATTCTGATCCCACTTGGTCACGTTACATCAGTTTTATCTGGCTATTGAGTCACATTGTACAAGGGTATATTCCCTTTCAAAAAAATATTTTCCAATAATAAAAATAAAATAAAATCAAGGATCAAAAGATATACAAAAAAAAATTCTTTATTGATATTCAATTCACAACAATTGTTGCCTTCAATAATATGACAAAAATATACAATCAAGAGGTATCAATACAATCAATTATTCCTCTTGAATACAAAAGGGTATATTCCTCTTTTTAAAAAGACTTAAAATATTTATCATACCTGAAATTACTTTAGATAAATGGTAAAGACATCAACATGCTTCGAAATTAACATTCAAACACATGACACTGACTCTTGCCTCCTTCATCAACTCGTCATTAAGGAAACTTCACCATCCTTTTCTTTGCTCAAATCCACCTCATAAAAATATGACCATAAACTAACCTAGAATGTAATTCCAGGGATTTTAGGCTAGGCTGAAGGGGATTTTATTTGTAGCAATGTTTCTTTAAAAGAAGATAAAAAGGGTTTTCAAAAGATTAACAACTTTGCACCCAAAACATTATTTTATCACATCTTCTTGATTCAAATTCAAAATAGGTCAGTTTCCCTCCTTTATCTCGACCATAAAAACTTAAAAAAAATCCCATAAGAATCAATATAACATTAAAAATTGACCCACATAGGTCGGTCGTGCCAAAAACCTTCATTCATGCACCAAAAATCCACAAAACCCCTCTAATGGAATGAGAAAATTCCTCTCATCCCAAAACTATTTTTATTAAAGATCTAAAAAACACCACACATGAGTAATATGTTATTTAAACATCATACATGGTCTGAATTTACATTAACCAATCATATTATTTCATTTAATGAGCCCACTGGCTCATTACCTTTATAAAACACTTGTTTCCAACATCTTGATTTTACTTCTGAGCCTCAAGACCATCCTAGATGATATAAACTATGGCATGTGACCACTCAAAGGAATTACAAAAACTTGTATAACACTTATAATAAATTAATACATCATTAAACATTCACATGCTCAAACCACATCAACTTTTGTCTTCACCAAAATAAGTTACCCAAAAAAGTGGTTTGACAAATCCAACTGGTTAACACCCTTTATAACACTTTCATGATCTCCAAATACCTTAAATGGATGAAAAATTAATCCATCTTCACATTCCAAGTGATGTAAATCATCACTCAGACCATTTCATGCACTAACCAACTCAATCTTTCAATAAAAGTAGTTATGTCCTGAAAAGAAAGAAACCTTATTTCTCGCAAACTGGCCTGGAAGCATCATGAAATCAACTCATCATTAACCCAAAATTATACCACTGGTAATATATCTGAATTAATTTTCCATAAAATATTGGAAATCCTCCCAACTCCAAGTGGAAGGCCTTCAACCAAGCTGATCTCTGTAAACTTCCTAAAACTACCCTAAAACTATCCTTTAACCAATCAACATAAATGAAGCATACTATACCATATAACTACATTAACATGACCTAAAATCATCATGCACATAAATAAAAAACTCACACAATTTCCATAATGTCTATTTATATAGCAACTCCTTTGGACAACATTGTCCCAAACTGAACTTCTTCAAAAATTGACCAGTTTTAGTGTGGTCCACTCATCACCACAACCTCTATCATAAATTTTTGGAAACCGGGAGGAGGCATAAACATGACCTAATCATCATAAATGCACTATAAATCAATTTTTTCTACTTAATAACATTTTCTCTCCTACCACTTTTTTGCTAAGGTTTCAAACTCATAAAAAGGTGTTTACCTTCTTAACATTCGTTCATAAAACTGTGGTGAAGAAATGACCTAACTATTTTTGTAAATAATTCTAGACTCAATTTAAAAACATCCTTGAAATCCAAAAATTCCCATGCAAAGCACATAATTCATGGTGAGCATCAAAAGATCCAATTCGAGTTGGAAATAACCTTATCTTAACCATGTTTCACCAAAACTAACATAACATGCAAAATACTCATCATGGCAGGCTGAATTTTTTCCCATAGTACCATAACACATCCTACATATATCTCCAATCATCAACTTATCACAATATTTATCCATATCTCTATACATTGAGACTTGCATAGCTAGACCTTAGGGATTTGCACTATAAAGGCTAGGGTCAATTGAAATAAGACTATAACTCATCATAGAAACACTCCAAAACATCCTAAAATACCTATTGCATCATGAATCAACTACCTAAATTCACCCATGAGCTCATATAACTCCACAACTCATCCTCATGTCCATTTGAGCACCTAAAACATGGTCACCAACCTATATCTGCATCCTAAAAATCATGTGAGTGCCCAAGAACTCTCCAAAAATTCTCTCCATCATTCAAACATTCTTCTCAAGACACCAAAAATATAAAACCTTCATTCACTATCACCTAGGCTAGCTAGGTCACCTGATTGGGCTTGCTAAAATAAGCAATTCTCACTGAAACACCTGATATCACCATGTATAACTATGAATTCTACATGTCATCATCATCCTCAGAATTCTATGACCCTACTCCATCATCCACTTTGTCATTAATGGGGGTTAGCATTAATGAAAACACCTATACTACAACATGTAATCAAACTCCCCCTTTGTCATTGATGAAAACCCACCTAAAATTCTCCTCCTTTTTGCATTGATGAAAAAGGAATGCCTATGCCTACATAATATTCACCTTTCTCAACTTCATATTTTAATATTTTTGTTCAAAACATCAACAAAAGATCTCATTGTAGCTCAAAAACTTGAAATATTTCTCAAAAATTGATTTTTAGCCATTTTCAAGCATGGAAAGCACTAGGCTCCCTTGGGAAAAGCATATACAACACCTAAACATACCAAAAATTATGAAAAAACTACCTCTTTCTTGAGCTATATCACCATCTTCTTCCTTCTAAGCATACAAATACTTGACAATTCACACCACAACACTATTTTTACCATTATGAGACCATTGTAGTTGTCCAATACCTAAAGTATGCATTTCAATAACATGCTAAAAATAATTTCCTTGAGCTCAAAAATCCTCCTTAATTTAATTCTTAGACTTACTAAAACTTTTCAAGGCCCAATCTTGGCTTGACACAACCAGCTCATGCTATTCATGCCACATTAGAACTGAAATCCCTAAAGTGTTCCTTCAATGTAATCTTGACAACTTTAACAAGGCTCTAGAAGCACAATCTACCTATCACATACCTCCTTATGAATACCTATGAGCTTAGACCATTCATCTCTAGTAGAAAACACAAATAAGTACCTCTTTTACCTTGAATGCATGACTTGGATGATAAGTAAATAATTAGATAGATCCCTAAAGTCTTTTCTCAGTCTATGACAGTCACATATAGATGAGACAATGCGTTCATGAAACATAGTTAGATTAACTTTAGAGAAAACACTCATAGCATACCTCAAATACCTTAAAATCATCAATTCCTCCTAGAATCACAAACTCATTCTCCCTCTATCATGATTAGTATTTTGCATACTTGTGCATCATTTAGCTTTTTACACAACATTGTAATAACATATCAGACCCACTGAAGTCTATGATATATCATTTTGGCTGAAGAAAGTCAAATAAACCTAGTCAAATGTACCTTGAAATTCATACTCATATTAATTATTCTTTTCTTCATGACCATAAATGGAAGAAAGCTCCCCCTGACTTTATTATTCCCTTAAATATTTGAAGATTCATTCTTACACCATTCTAGTGTTGAAATAGACCAAATAAGGTCTTGGATCCATAATTTCAACCAAATCATGGCTAATAAGCATAGATAAGTACTTCTCCATTCTTAACTAACTTGAACAACCTTTGAGAGTAAACAAAACATTATGAGATCTTCAATAATGGCTTTCATCATACCTAACAAGACACATTTTCTTCCTTTAATATGGCATCCATATTTTAGATCATAGAGACAGGCCTCAGAGCTACTTATCATACAAAATATGGACTTGTAAGACCATCTTCACTTGTGGAAGCACCATATTCTACCTTTCACACACATTATCTACACCTGTAGCTTGTACTTTTTCTCTTGAGACCATACTGTAGCAACTCATGAAGTGTTGAACTTTCCTTTGTCATTTTAAGGATTTTTTTCATTCTCCATGCACTTTAAGATTAAAACACACCTGCATCATTTCTTAATAGAATCTTCAAACCATCAAGGATGTCTTAGTAAAATATTATACTAAGCTCTAAGCACACATTACCTTTGACCTCACCATTCTTAATATCTCAAGACCTAGCTAACTTGACACTTCTATGACACCCTTCATAATTACAAGAAGACAACTGATAGATACCAAATAATCACTCCCCCTAGATTTATTAAAGTTATACACATCTTTCATACTTGTAGCTATATTTTCTCAATATTTTATCACCACAATTAGCACAAATCTTACCTTAACTCATTTCATTTTCCTCCACACATGCATCTTGCACTTTTGAGGTAAGAATACCCCATATGACATTACATATAGAATATCAAGACAATATTACTTGTGCTATGATGAATCCAAATCTTGTATATGCTCATGTCAGATCACCATACTTTCATTTTACAGTCACACACCACTTGCATCATAAACCAAACTAACTATATACCTCAATAGGTTCTTTTAAAGGAACATGCACTTAAAAGATCTCATGAACAAGTCTGAGAAAAAATCAAAAATTCATAAATGGACTTAATAAACACCATTTACCTATGGATGACTGATGCTCTACCTCTTGTATACACCCTAACCTATAGAGACTCATTTTTACTCATGGAGAAACAAATGTATAGTAAAAAACTTTTCAAACTTGTGACCATATTTCTTACACAGTTTCAAAGCTCATAAAATCCTTCATGTATTCATAATCATGTTATTTAAGTCTAAAATCTCATTAAGAATTAAGCAACCTTATAAAACAACATGTAGCATTCATCTTTTCACCATCTCTTTCATGATAAACATCAGACAATCTTCACTTACCACTTTTGTATGAATTGGATCATGTGAACCAATCTTCTCTAACTCATAACATCATCTTCAAGCCAAATATACACCCGCACAACTATTTGGAAGACTCGTAGCACACAAAAAGTAACCCAAAAACTTGAGACATATCATACATGCTCCAATATAGTATTGAAGCACCAAGGATACATAAAAGCAAACCATCACCCATTTTAACCTTATATCATCATCTTAGACTCATTCATAGTTTTCACACTCTTATTCATGTCTTAAAATCATTGAGAATCAATGCAAGCTCACTATACCATCTTTTCACAATCAATTTGCATTCACATAGCCTACTATCCCTTGTAATAATTAAAATCATATCTAGTTTCCAATATATTCACTTTCTGTTGGAAGAAAAATGGACTATTGAGCCCTTAAAATGAAAAATTACCTAAGGCGTGAAGGTTTGTGGTATGGGGCAGCATGGTGTGAAGGCTTGTGTGAAACTAAATTTTGGGAAGGCACGAAGGTTCATTCCCAGGAAGAAAAATTTCATGACTTAGTCACTTTTTGGACCATTGATAAAGTCACGATAATGGAACACGTGGAAAGGTGACCAGAATCGGTTATGGATAAACTTAAATATGAATACTTGCAACTCAAGGAAAGAATATTCCATGCTATCATTATGGTTATCATGAAAGGATTAAGAGTTGTAAAAGTGGAGTTAGTTACAGTTAGCTAACATTTACATGCTGAGGATACTTGAGTATGGAAAGACATGATGACATTTGGCATGTTCTTGGGTAATGATGGAGTGGTTAGAGGAGATTCCTTTGAGTCCCTTCTTATGTATTGATTTGCATGAAAACAAGGGAGAGGCATATGGATAATGGGTGGATAGTAGGGATTGAGTAGGAGAGTGATAACTAGGGAAATAATGTGGTTAATCTCGATTGTAACATTTTTAATGAAACCACTATAGCAAGAGTATTGAAGCTCTCTTGATGTATTAGTTCCATTGATGGATTGGCTACTGTAATGTTGGTGAATTAATACAATGGGGTTGTTCTAAATATATGAGTCGATGGATCTTAATATGTGTGTTTTCTATTATGTTTTTGGGCCAAAAACCTTGTGTTCTAGATAATGCTCATGGTTCAGATCTGATCCTTCTCTATTATTATGTCATTTTCTTCTATATTACACTACACCCATGTTTGGATCTAGTTCCCTTATCTTTGTTAGAATATGTGTATATTTAAGTCTATGCATTGTTCCTCCATTAAGGATAAAAATTCTTACAAAACTCATATAAAGGAGGGGCTTGGCACCTGCACGTCCCTTAGGTGAGTGCTTAGTTAGGCTAGGTAATATGAAGGTGGACCTAGGATTTAAGTGAGTGGGAAAAGTGACTACATCTTGGTTCTATTGTCAGGACCTATTTTGAAGATTTTGTGAGAATGGTATGTGATGACAGAATGCTTGACCTTGGATAGTGTCGAGACTTGGCTTAAAATCATGGAGAATGAATTCTCTCAGAAATTTAACACTGGATCTAATTTTTATGCATATAAATGGTTTGAGGAGCACCTCTATCATGAGGTTTATGAGAAATTCTTTTTTTGTTTCCTAGTAAAGTTGTACAAATGGTTTTCAGCATATGCATCAACAAAGAGTTAGTATTATAGACCTCATGTTTATACCCAAAAAGAGTATTAGAGGTTACATGATTATGATCTGACCTAGACTCGTGTTGTTGATCATTGGTGGAGAGGATTGTTGACCAGATATACCTTGGAATACGTGATTTCTACATATTCTTCCCTAGAGATTGCTGAGTTTTAGTTCTTGCAGGATCCAAGAGGATTGTTCTTACATTTTATGTCATTAGCCATTAAGATATTTATCATCACCCCAAGTATGAAGGTATTTCCTATGGTTGTCTAAACTTCCCACTAGGTGTAGGGTGCAGAAGCTGGTGTGGTGAGAGATGACAAAAATTGCAGTGGAAGTAGAAGAGAAGAAAGACAGATCAAGTATAATGAAGCATGAGAAAGGGAGTTGGTGAGACAATGTGAAGTTATTGGAGTGATGGATTTATGGAGGTAGATGTTTCAGGAAGGATTTGAGGTTCACGCAGAGGACATGGGACTTGAGTAGTCTATACTACCCCATCTTGGAAAGAATAGTAAAGAAACCCCCTTTGCTTCTAGTGAGAGCTTGTTGTATGGAGAAAGGAGATCCATAGGTGGGCATCTTAGCCCACCTTATGACCAAACCCTGGTGCTTAGTTTTCAAGTTCTTGAGATAAGTGTTGTTAACCCGTTGGTGTTGGTATTGGTAGTCGAGTGGCACCTGGTATATATAATTTTTTATTTAGTTCTTCTATGGTAGCACAAACATTTCCTATTTTTAGAGGAATCATATCTGGAACATCATTTAGGCAAGGTGTGGGTACACAAAGTTTGGATATCACATCTAGAAGTGGTTCTACATCACATAATTTCATTGTGCAGTTTAACGTGACGGTGAGTACACAGAGAGCAACTACATCATGCCCCTTACCTATAATGGGAGGAGATTATGGTGGATCTTAAGGAATAGGAGCTAGTGGATCTAGTGGATCTAGTGGTGGAGGCAACACAGGAGGGAATCAAGGTCCTGGATCTAGTGGACAAGTGCCACAACACCATCAGTAGGTGTTTTATGAGATGTCTCTTCACTTACTTGATTACAAGGGTGTTGAAGATGTCACAGAGCATGTACACAAGTGTGAATTACTATGGTGTACTAAAGGTATCACTACCCCAAAGTGGAAGGCAAGTAAATTTGTAACTACATTGCAAGGGCACATGCATAGTTGGTACTAAAATTATGACCCCCATCAGATGGTGGTGGATTATGATTCACTGCGTGATGAATTCCTAGTGGAATTTTATATTCTTAAGTTTGAACAAAAGAGCATCAGTGCATTGAAGGAGATTCAACAAGGTATGGAAGAGAGTGTGCGGGAGTATGATGCACACTTTAAGACTCTTCTGTCAAAGTTGTCTTATGATATCCATCCCTCACAACATGCTCAGTGGTTCATGGGTGGATTGATAACACCCTTCAGGTGAGTTCTCTCACACAATACTTTCATGGATCCACGTGACGAATTCAAATATGCTTTATGTGTTGAGGCCATTGGAAGAATTGACACTGGAGTAAGCCCATTTTTTAGAAGCACATATCAATGTCATGGCAAAATAGCTAGAGAAATTATCTGTGAACTCAGCTCATGAGACTCGTAGTGGACTATGGTGCACAAATTGTGAGATAGAAGGACACACAAAGGACAGTTTCCCATGAAAGATGGTGCACGCCATGTCATTGGATTGTGAAATATTTCATGGAGATCATGATCCAAGTAGATACTCATTGTTGTAGCATGCGCTCTGTAAGAATGTTTCTTCATTTTTTAATATTTTTTCATCTACGACCCATGATACAAAGGACTGTTGATTGATTGACCAAATCCATGATGCCATTGATATTGGTGTGCACCAAACCAGCATTGGGAACAATTCTAAAAATGAAGTTCATCAGTTTGAAGGGAGAAAATATGGAGGTGGTCAAGGAAAAGGTTATTCAAGGAGGTAGGAGTGAATTTCCCTATGGAACATGTTACAATTGTGGATCTACTGAACACTACAAGTGTGAGTGTCCATATTTGTTGCAATGCTCATGGTGTAGGAAGAAGCATAAGTATGAGGAGTGCCCTAAGTTATATGAGCACATGAGCCAGAACCAAAGGAAGTAAAAGGGCATGGGGATAGTGAGTGTGAAGAAATCTGATTAGCAAAGAATGCCTAGGGTGGCACATGACCCCGAGTTGGAACCTATCTTGGTAACTATGTAGGTAGAAGTCATGTGCACCAAGGAAATACCAAAGAAAATGCCTCTCATTACAATAGAAGAGGTGTTACATGGGAAATATCCTAATCCACCTCATCATAAGGAGGTTTACCAAGAAAACATGGAGGTAACTTAGAAACCTATAGCGGGAGATTCATTTTCTGAAGGAGAAATCCTTGAAGTTGGAGCAGAAGAATTATGTTGAGGTCCCTTGGAAGGACATAGATGAGATTAGAGAAGTGTGTAAGATGTTGCGTCAGGAGAATATTATCCCTCTGTTAAGAGATTGGCTAAGAGAAAAATTATCACGTGCTAGAGGTGAGTGTGAGAGGAGGGTCTTGCATGTTAATCTCCCCCCCCCCCCACAATATTGATTATGACAAAGAAATCACATTGAATGTAGTTGTGGATGGATGGATCTTGAGAAACATTTTGATTGACATAGGTGTTTGAGGTCAATGTTCTCACTTTAGATGCATGGAATCAGATGGGAAGGCCCCCATTATAGCCATCTTCAAATGTGTTGTACATGGAAAATAGGACAAAGGTTATGCCCATCAGAGTATTGAAGGATGCATCCATAACCATCCAAGGGGAAAAGTTCACTGGAGATTTTGAAGTCTTAGCATTTTCTGAGGTAGATAACTTTCCAACCTTACTTGGATGCCCTTGGTTCTATAAGAATAATTTTGACTTGCACTTTAACAAAGGGTACATAAGTTTTGAGAACAAAGAGGAGCGTGTCATTATTCCACTGATGGATGGGAATTTTGCACCCTATGTAGAGCCTTTGGGAGAAGAGGACCTGGATAGAATCTATGTGCGCACCATTAGAGACCCTGAGGTTGTCCATCCATTAGGAGAAGGATTCATTCAATGGGAAGATTATCAGTCCATGAGTGATATAGCTAGTGTTGCATGTGATAATTGGACGCATGGGACCTATGAGTTGGTCGAAAGACGATTAAAGGGCATTGTGACTCACATTGCTAGGGTGCACTCAGTTAGGCACCTGGGAGGAAATAAGTTACCTAGTTATACTGGAGAGGGTAACCCTGACATTCTTTCTACACATGATGGAGGTGCAATGGACCTATGTCAGATAGAAAGGAGGAATATGCTTACTTATACCTTGCGCATGGACAAGCAATGCACGTTGGTGGGCAACCCATTGAGATAATATTCTAGAGTGTCACGAAGTGAGAATCATTCTCTGTGAGGTTTCTCCAGAGCAATGCACCTACTGTAATACATGACTATCATGGGAAGGAGTACCTCATTCCACGTCTAGGAGTGTGAGAAAGTCTGGATGGTAGGCTTAGAAGCCTTACCTCCCTCACTATGGGTGCATAAGTTCTATTCCACCTTACAGGGTTATACACATGCATGGTATATCCATTCAGAATTGCATCATCAGATGGGTAATTGGCAAGATTTATGATGTATATTATCCAGACTTTTGAGTATCAATCTCCTAAGCCATTGGTGAATGAGGTGCTATAGGTAGTCAAACGCCTTACCTTGAGAGGTAGTGCCATGGCTAAGGACCGAATACTGGAGTTGTTAGGAGAACCTGAGTTGGGGGCGTGCTTTGTAGAAGAAGAACCAGAAGAAGAGAAATGGAGGAGATACAACTTGAGCACACCTTCTTGGAGAAAGAAAAGGGAAAGTTAGTCTACTTGATAGATGTGAGGAAGTAGAAAATTGGATGTTAACCATATAGAGGGTATGCATGAAGTATTAGATAAAGAGGATGATAAAACTGTGCCTACCATGAGCCTTTGAAAATAAAGAAGGTTAACATTGGTATAGAAGTAGAGCCAAAGGAAGTTGTCATTGGAGATTACTGGTTAGACTAAGAGGTTTCAAAAATAGTTGATTTTTTGCGTGACTTCCAAGATTTGTTCCCACGTGGGTACTATGAATTAAAGGAGTTCACCACTCTTTGGGGAAATGAGGATTAAGTTAAAAGAAGGTTTTTCCCAGTTTGGAAGAGACCTTACAGGATGAACCCAAATTCGCGCATAAAGGTTAAGGAGGAAATTGATAAGATGATAAAATTTGGTATCATTGAGGCAATTAAATAATCTGAGTGGGTGAGCCCAATGGTGATTAATATCAAGAAGGATGGGAGGATAAGGATTTGTATTGATTACAGGATTTAAATCTTCATGTGTGATAGATCCTTTTCCAACCCCGTTTACTGAGGATATCTTGGAAGGTGTTCGCAGGGTGAGAGATCTATTCTTTCACAGATGGATTCTCCAGATATCATCAGGTAAGAATTGTGAAGGAAGACTAGGAGAAGACCACTTTCATGATGGAGTGGGGAATATTTTCCTATATTGTTATGTCCCTTTGGGCTTAAGAATGCACCCTTGTGTTTGTGCATTCGTGGTTCAAGGCAATTTCAAGACTTCATCCACAAATTTTTACAAGTCTACCTAGATGACTGGATGGTGTATAGCTTAGTAAGGGATCATTGTGACAATTTGAGGTTGATGTTTGAGAGATGCAGGTAGTTAAGTATCTCCCTAAACATTAAGAAATGTGTTTTTGCTACCCATTTGGCACATTACTAGGTCACATTATATGCAAGGAAGGCTTATTGGTAGACCCTTCCAAAGTTGCTGTTATTTAGGGTTGGAGGAGCCTACCAGTCAAAGCATGGTGCATGGATTCTTAGGGAACATGGGATATTATAGGAAATTTATCAAAGGCTATGCCAAGATTTTTGCACCATTGGAGGAGTTGTTGAACATAAAAGTAAATTTCATTGGGGAGAGTGCATCAGAGTGGCTTTTGACACCTTGAAGGAAAAATTTACTACTGCGCCCATTTTGCGCTTTCCCTCTTGGGATAAGCCATTTCATGTACATTTTGATACATTGGGTATGGTCATAGGAGTAATGTTACCATATCCTATAGAGGGGATTATTGATCACCCCTTATGTTTTGTAAGTAGAAAGTTAACTGTTAGCAGACAAAATTATACTACCACGAAGCATGAGGCATTGTCGATGATCTATGCACTACATAAATTTAGGTAATATTTTCTAGCAACCTTTTATTTTTACACAGATCATATGACACTTAAAGTACTTGGTGAAAAATCTTTTTTTACAAGGGTGCATATGCCAGTGGATCTTATTGTTTCAAGAGTTTGAATTTTCGGTCGTTGTGAAACCAGGAAAGAGCAATTTGGGACCTGACCATCTATCATGGATTAACTCAGGAGAGGATGCATAGAGCATTGAGGACACAATTTCAGATGCACAATTGTTTAGATTGTAATACGCACCCTCTGACTTAGAGGATATTGTTATTTTCTTATGTACGGGTGTGGCACCAGAAGGAATGAAGGCCTTGGAAAAAAATACTTGGCTATACTCGATGCACCCTATATGTTGATTGGCGAAGACCTGTAAAAACTAGGTTAAGATGAGGTTTTACGTCAGTGTGTGTTAGAACATGAAATATTGCAATCATGGAGGAAGCTCATGGTAGCATTACAAGAGGACACTATGCAGGGAATGCAACCGTGCGTAAGATATTATTGGCAGTACTTTAGTGGGAAACTATTTATAATGATTGTATAGAGTATTGTAAGGCCTGTGACCATTTCCAGTGGCTTGGTAAGCCAGGGTGGAGAGATGAAATGCCATTAAGACCTATTACTAGTGTAGAACCATTTGAAAAATGGGCAATTGAATTTGTGGGCCCTATTTCCCTAGCTGCACGTAGGACAGGTTTGCACTATATTATCACTTGCACATATTATCTTAGAAGGTGGGTAGAAGTGGCACCTACAAAGGATTGCATGGTAGAAACAACAGCTAGGTTCTTATGGGAGAATATAATCAGCAGGTATGGATTCCCATTGAGTTTTATGAGTGACAGGGGTACTCATTTCTTCAATGAGACATTTATAATCTTATTGGCAGAGTTTCATGGTGGCCCATCACAAAACTATGCCCTATCACCCTCAGGCTAATGGGACTACTGAGGCATTTAACAAGATACTGAGCCACACGTTAACTAAGATTTGTGATGTCGGAAGGAGGGACTAGGATGACAAAGTCTCTACAGTGCTATGGGCATATCGCACGACTTATAAATGTTTGAACAAGGCCACACCCTTTCAATTGGTGTTTGGCACAGAGGTAGTTATTCCTGTGGAATTCATGTTACCATCCCTATGTATTGCATATGCAGAAGGATTGGCTGATGAAAAAGCATTAGAAGAGTGCATTGACAACATTATGATGTTGGACGAGAGGCAAGTCATTGCTAGGTGGAGTCATAAGATGGTGAAAGAAAAAAGGCATGACATGATCATCATATTAAGAAAAGAAATTTGAGGTTGGGCAGATGGTTCTACTATATGATTCTAAGTTTTTGCACCATCCTAGGAAACTCAAAGTGCATTGGTTGGGACCATATGTTATATCTTATATACTTGATTCAGGTGATTTCCAGTTACAAGCATTGGATTGGACATGGTTTCCTGTTATTTTAAGGGAGTAGGTTGAATACCTACTATAAATAAGTATTTTGTGTGTTTGTAAATAAGGAAGTCTTACCAGTTAGCTTAGGATTTCCCTTGATTAATTTTCCTTTATATGTGTTTCCTTTCTTTATTGCTTTTCTTTTCCTTTTTGATTTATGTTGTGTGCGTGTTGGTGTGCCAGTAGCTAATTACATCATAAGTGGTTTCATGCATAGAGGACCATGCATACTTTTAGTGGGAGGCAGATTATGGAAATGGTTAGCACCTTTCTAAGGGAGATTAGTTTGATTGAAAACTCATTTTGGAAGATTGGTGTGAAAATAGAAAAATTGGTTCATGTTGTATGAGAGGTGTTCTGAGGAAAATGAAGATAATTGAAGACTGTGTGGAGGAGAAACAATCGTGTAGTGTAACATGAGGTCGAAGGAACCATGGGAGATTACTTGGTGGATAATGCAGAGGTTATGTACTTTGGCACAGTAAGGGCACATGAAGGAGGTCTGTGGCAGTGAAGTAGTGTTTGTGCCATCATAAGGTTACAACTACACTGTGAAAAGGAAGGTCATGGAAGTTTATTTAAGTGGACAAAGTACTTTATTAAAAAGTGACTTTAAAACACGTGGGTCAATTACATCAAGGTTATGAAAAAGTATAAATAGGGGGTGAAGGTAGTCATTTAAACTACCTTTCCTTAGAAAAATTTTGTGCTCTTGAGCTTGAAGTACGATGAGGGTTTGATAAGGAAGTGAGGTAATTTTCATGAACCTGTGGAGTTTTGTGAACTGTGGTCAGATTTTGCGGTGTAGTAAAGGGAGAAGAAGACAGTAGAGTAGCAAGGGGATTGTGTGAAAGAGAATCATTTGAAGTCATCAAGTTTGGGTAGGAAGGGGAAAATCAGAAACACCTAGGGCATAGAAGAATAAAATAGAGATGACACCAAAGAAGGGAAGGAATAATAAACTAGTGGTGGAGGAGGAACCCATCAACGCATACTTAGAAATGTAGTACCCTCCAGGTGTGTTTAGGGTAGAGAAGTGGAGTTCAAATATTTATAGATGAAAAATTAGTGAATTTAACCACAGAATGGATGAACACGACAAGTCAATATGGGAATATTTAGTAAAGGACATTCTAGGGGTGGACGAGCTCAAAAACCCCAGGTTGGATGACTCAGTTTAAAAGGAATTGCAGAATACTGGGGTTTTACAGCTATGAGAGCTTTTGTTTTTTACAAAACCCACCCCATTCTTCACGTGGTTAATGTCACGGGTACATAAGGAATTCTTCTAATTTTCTAGGAGGAGGATGAGGATTACATGCCATTTTATTAGCAGGGTAATGGGCCTACAAAACACTGGTGAGGATATGGCCCTTGATTTAGGTGCCACTACAAAAGTGGAGGAATTGGAAAAATAGTTAAACTATGAGAAGGGAGGAAGGGCTCAAGTTATTGTGGATCTACCAGACCCAGCATTAAGGGTCACTTCTTGACTCAACAGCTGTAAGTGGTGCATCAAAGAGATGGACAGACATCAACAGAAGATTCTTGTATGTTTCCCATAGAGTTTCCAAGTGGGCACACTACAACTTTGTGTAATTTATTACGAGTAGTATTATTGAGGAGGTGCGAGTGCAGAATGAAGTAGGAGTGAAAATAACTTGGGGGTCTATACTGTTATTAATTATATTCTGGAAATTGGTGTCCCAGATGGACCAGAAGGGAATATATGGGTTCACCCACCAGTGCACTTCATCTCCTATAGTGCAGTTTGCATAATTTACTTGTGACGGGTCCATCTCAAACACTTACAAGGCATGGATGAACAAGTGGTATGAGAGACTGCACAAATATTTTGAAAATGAATGGTGCATCCCGCATGAGCTACCACAAATTTTTGGGGACCAGGTGAAGCTTGTTGTTACACAACACTTCAATTTGATACAGTTCATGATGGCCAAAGGAGAAATGGGGTCGTGGTGCAAACTTTCATTTGCATTCACCGCTAAATACATGAAGTGTGCCATCAACAGGTTGAAGGACGCGTAATAGTTGTCCTTCGGCATTGATAAAGTGGACACTGATGTTCACACCCTGTGTGTGACCTACAAATATAACTCGAGGTTGACATATGTGGAGACCTTAGAGCCTGAATTTTTGGATCTATATCCACATATCAATGTTACCATCAAGGGCTACATCCATAGGATATTTGTATAGTTGCACCCAAGACACAGGGAGGAGTTGAGGTGGAAGCTAGAGACTCCACCATCCCAAGGCCACGTGAAACGTCAATTCCACTAATGAAAGTGGTCCAAGCAGAGGGAGAAGAAGTAGAATAAGAAGAAAGTGAAGAAAATTTTGACACTTCTGAGAAGAGGAAGTACTATACGCACCGAATTAGTAGTGGAGGCATAGGAACTTCAAAACAAGGTAGCGCTAAGGATTTTCAAGTGGGCGTGAGGAGGTTAAACTAATAGAAGAGAAAGAGCTAGAATAGAAGAAATGTAGAGTACATGAATTATCCAATTCGGTAACAGAGATAAACTCAGAAGGAGATAACATGACCTTCAGAGAGGAAATCAAGGTAGAAAAGGAAAGAAGGGT
Organism: Taxus chinensis; assembly: GCA_019776745.2. NCBI lineage: Eukaryota > Viridiplantae > Streptophyta > Pinopsida > Cupressales > Taxaceae > Taxus > Taxus chinensis. The sequence goes on from CM034157.1 coordinate 32,550,970, forward strand.
TGAGGAAAACACCAAGGCAGTGGTTGATGCATGCGCCAAAGAAAAATATCATTCTTTGGAGAAACTTGAGGAGAGTCCAGCAAGAGAGGTTTATCCTACCTAGCCCACCAAACTAAAAGAGGTAGAAAATAAGGGGGACTCCTTTATCATAAAGGAGGATAAGGGGTTCTCTCCATGATCAAATAAATAACGTTCGAAGCACAAGGAAACAAGGAAGAAGTGGACACCCATGTCCCCTCACATGGACTTCATGGATGACCTCACAAAGGTACTACACACAAGGTTCCAAAGCACACTTTCCCCAGAAAATCTACATGGTTGGGATCTTTTGGACCAAGATGGGGCTATGACTATAACAAAGAAGATGATAAGCTTGAACATACAGTATCATTTAGAGGATCCTTAATTTGAGGTCAGTGATCACACAATCGAGACCATCTACTTGAATAAGAAGGAAGGCCGACATACAAGGTGGTGGATCCAATCCACCTCACTGATGAGCAGGCGTGTAACACGCTGACAAAATATGTCTCTTCAGAAGTGGTACAATGTAACTTGAACTCAAGGGAAACTGTTCAAACCCTGGTTATAGACAAGAAAGGGAAGGAGAAGGAGATAGAGAGATTGTGCCAAGTATTGAAATTCAAGAAAGCGTGAACCAAGGAGGCTTATGATCGAGCTAGCACCCTAGTTAAAATTATCTTGGGACAATGTTTGGCTCTGGTGAGCTAAGCCAGGAAAGACTATGGTGATGAAATGGAGTATCTGGAGGACTTAGTGAGGATATTTCTAGCCAACATCAGGGATGACACAAGTCTTACCATTGAGGAGTTCACTAAGGAAAGAGAAAACCATAAGATTATTGTAGAATTTTGGATCACTGAGTTGGAGGATTTTCTCACCCAACTCAAGGAAGTAAATATACTAGCAGATAGGGGTTTCAATAGTTGTCATAAATGTGAGCCCATCATTTATGGGTGGGTGACGAAAGAGGAGGAATCCCTCAAATCCTTACAAGAGAAGGTCCTGACAAAATAATTTGAGTGTGCACATTTGATTATTGACACTACTGTGCAAAAAGACAAAATAAGGACCAAGCATGAAAAATTAGATTTTTGAATCAGAAAACTCTGGGACTCCATCACTAAATGTGTGTATGAGTTAAAAGGTATTTTCATGGAGATGATGGTGGTAGTTCAAGAGCTGAAGGAGAAGGTGGAGGATATCACACCAGACCAAGTACCCAGCATTGTAGGGGAGGCACCAGGGAAAGCTTTTATCAGGGGATCATTTTTGATATCAAATTTTCCCTAAACATCTCTAAATGGTATCAATGCAGAAGATATTTTTTAGAGCTTTCCATCAACTATGAGAAAGCAAAAAACATACATTGTGAGCTCTAATTATGTCTGATTAAAGTTCAGTTAATAAGAAAGTCAACTTTGGTCAACATGTCAATAATGGACCAATAGGACTGCAAGACATGGCAAAAAGGTGTTGGAAAAATTGAAGAGCTTTTCACCGGCGGTCTTCGACGGTCATAAAATGATATGGCTCCTGGGAGTAAGAGGCTCAACTTTTGTTATGGAGGGGAGCCTAGCCGCTGTGAGGAAAATGGTATTATCACCAACGTGGTGGGTCCTCAAGTCACCGTGTGGCTTGCCACCACTTAGCCATATTTTATTTTGAATATCAGAGTATTATATGGTCAAATTTTATATTACACTTGTACTTATTCACCATGTTACTATGTTATTTCAATTTGTTATGTTTTGAGAATTGATCGAGTTTATTATCCCTACTCAGTATTATTTCTGTTAGCTCGGAGAGCTTATCACACCGAAGGACTCGACATATAGCTCAGAACATGGATCGATAAAAAAACTGACACATTAAACCAATTGACCACCACTCTAAACATAGCAGCCAACAGATATCTTCCAACCCCCCAGTGATAAGCCAATGACCATGTGGTGAAGTGGTGGGGCATGCAAAGCCCATGTATGGAGAAGTCCATGTGAAAGGAGGGGAGGATAAGGTTTTAAATACTTTAGCAAGACAAAAATTCCACCCCATGTGGGATTTTATCCCCTTTATCATGCAAGCCACCTACTATGGGTAAATAAACCCATCTACATGCTACGGTTAGGCTTTTAATAGCCTTAGGATAAATAATGTAACATTATTTTAGGGCCCCATTTGGGTATAAATAGGGGACCCCTTGCATTGTAAAATACACAAAGACACCAAGCTTATTATTTTTTAAGCTTATTTGGGTTAGGCATTTTTAATAGTTTTTTAAGGATTTTTTAATATAGTATTCAAACTATATTATAATCTTTAAAATTACTATAAGAAAATATTGTTTATTGGCCTATTAATTTTAGGCAATAGTATATGAAATATTTTTGATTGGGAGTATTTAGAAAATACCCAATAGGCCCATTGAGCCACAATATTTTTCACTTGTGACTCTTAGAGTATCAACCAGAGTGTTAAAGGATGCCAAGAAGCATTGGGAAGGCCAATAAAGTTTCAAAGGAGGTTGTGCATCAGGAAGGTGGAGAATGATTCAACTGATCATCGTAAGTTCTTCAAAGGACTGGCACACTACTAGGAAAGTGGAAATTCCATTAGATTGTATTGTAAGACATAACATTGTACTTACAAAATTTTACCAATGGAATGGTTGCAAAAGAACGGTAAGAAATAAGCCTATTAGAACTCCGTAATCAATCAGTGGTAATTGTCATTACATTCTTGCATTATTTTTAAATTGATTACTTAAAAGAGCAAGTTTCAGCAAATATTTTATTTCTAGTAAGGGTAATTGAGATCAGAGTAGATAAAAACTTGATCATTTTTGGTCAAGTTTGTATCAGAGCTGGTTTAACTCCATATTTTTTAGTGAGCAGGGTATTAGCTTCAAGTTGGTGCATTGGTTTAGTTTGTCTAATAGGGTACAAGTGAATGGGAAAGATGTCCAAATAGGAAATTGAATTGAATCGTATTATCACCAGATCTAGGAAGAGAACTCTCTCTTACGATCAATGTATTACTCCTTAGAAGAGGATAATGCTTGCTTAAAATAAGAATTGTAAACCAAGGATGAGCTCTTGGTAAAGGTTGCACTGTGGTGATCAGAGAAAGGAAACACCTTTAAATTTAGATGCAAAGACCATGGTAGATGATTGCATTATAAGTTGTTCACCACATGAATCTTCTTCCTCCCATTTAGTTTTAGATTCACGTAATGATGTCTTTGGTTCTTGTGAAAATAATACTAGAGGCATTTGATCCAAATTATTAGTTAAAATGGGATTTGATAGAAGAGGCCTTAGTAAAAATGGCCAAGACATTGTTAACCCAATATAGGTCAATGATCGTCCTCGTTTTGCAGGTTTGGGTTTTCCTATTGCACGAATGGATATTTGAGAATGCTCCAAGAATGCTGATGGGAGACAAGCTTCCAAAATAAAAGTGAATACCCCACTAGTCCTGTAAGAATATTATGAGTAGAAAACTTGTGCTTCATTGTCACAGGAAAGATGTGGTAAGAACAATCAGTGAAGGGGTAATGAGATTCCACCTCGAGTTTCTTACCATAATCACAAGCACAACAAAACTTTTCATCCACTTTTTCAGCTTAAGAAGTATGGTTATGATTTTCAAAAGATGTGGAATTCCTTTTCATATAATTTTAATGGATTGCATAATCATTTTGTGGTCAGATGCTGGAAGAGAAGGATATTGATGTCATTCGTCGAGAACAAGGAAAATCAGAAAGACCAATCTTGTCATGTAAATTTGAGAAATGGAAGAAAGAGTTCCTCATCCTAGAAGAAGGATAATAAGAGGAATTTTTTTGCTCATTACCAGAGGAATGGGCATCAGATAGAAAATTACTGGAAATTGCATCCATCTCACCATTAGAGTAATGGTAAGCCAAAGATGGAATGGAGGCCTATTGCAAAGGCAAAAGAGGTTCCTAATCCACCACCAGTTGAAAATTCAACCCAGGACTAGGTAATACCTTAAAATTAAAGTCCTTTAAAATGGGTAAGTCAACAATTTTTCAATTATATATTGCATAATTCAAATTGATGAATAGTATGCAGTATTTTTTTGGAGATCATATTTTGTGAGAAAATGTTGAGAGAAAGGTTTACCATACTCAATGGATTTTCTTACTTAGAAAATTTGATTAATGCTCCAAACATATCTTCTAATCAGCTTGTGAGTACTTGTTATAGCTTGGATACATGATTTAACTCATATTAATCTTGGAGATCTGTTAGCCAAATGTGTAAACTTTTGAGCTCATGGGTGTCATCTCAGAACTTCATTCTTTGTAGAGACATTGTGACCATATAGCATAATGGTAGCTGAATCAACATTGGCATTGACGTCGGGTCGAAACTTTGTTCTGTGAAGAGGCCATCATGGGCATCTAGCAAAATGGTACCTGATATTATTTTTTCAACAAAAGAAGCTCTCAAAGGATCATCTAGGAAGTTCATTTTGTGTAGAAGCATTGTGACCATGTGGCAAAATGGTAGCTGAACATCATTGGCATCTGACAATAAGTTAAAACTTCATTCTATGTAGAGGCATTGTAACTGTGCAACAGATTGGTACCTGATAGTCATCATTAATAGAAGGTTTTGTACCATGTAGAGGTAGTAGCTATGTAGTAGGGATGAATTCACCATTTTTGAGCTCATGAGAAATCACCTCGGATCATCATTCTGTGTAGAGGCATTGTGACCATGTAACAAAATGGTAGTTGATCATCAGGCTAGCATCATGCATTGGAGGCGTTGAAGTCTGAAAAGGGATGTGACATCAGGTCACAACTTCATTCTATGTAGATTATCTTTTTACCCTGTAGCAAGATGGTACTTGACAAGTCATTGTCCATCACCAACATTAGATCAATCATAGCTCTAAGTAACATGGAGTTCCTTCAAAATACTTTGGATTTTTTGGAATCAAGTCATAACCAGGCTCTATGTTTTAGAGTTAAAGAAGATCCGTGTTGTTATATATCTCAAAGCTAAGTACCACACCGTAGAGGCATGGAGGTCTTCTTTGGATATCAAAGTGGTGTAATAGAAGCATTGTGGGCTCATAACCCACAAGCCTAGGATCATAAAAAAATTGTCGAAGTGAGAGGGTTGAGGAGGAAGAGACTAAAGGGTCTACTATAACAGCACTTCCAAGGTGGTAGTAGAGTTTCTAGATTCAAGATAGGATGGCAAAATGTTCCAATATAAGATTTTTGGGACAAAAATCCTATCTCATTGAAGAGGTGTGATCAGGGTATCATTTTTGATATCAAAAGTTACCTAAAAATCTCTGAATGGTGTCAATGCAGAATATAGTTTTGATATCTTTCCATCGACTATGAGAATGTGAAAAATGGAAATTGGGAGCTCTAGTTATGTCTGGTCAAAGTTTAGTCAAAGAGAAAGTCAACTCTAGTCAACAGGTCAAAAGTGAACCAATAGCATTATGACACATGGAAAAAATACATTAGCAAAAGCGAAGAGTTTTTCCCCACCAGTCTTCAACGATCATAAAATGATATAGCTCATGGGAGCAAGAGACTCAACTTTTGTTATGGAGAGGAGCCCAACCGCCGTGAGGACAATGGTATTATCACCACGTGGTGGGTCCTCAAGCCACCACGTGGCTTCCCACCACTTAACCATATTTCATTTTGTATATCATAGTACTATATGGTCAAATTTTATATTACACTTGTAATTATTCACCATATTACTATGTTATTTTAATTTATAATGTTTTGAGAATTGAGCAAGTTTATTATCCCTGCTCAATATTATTTATACTAGCTCGGAGAGCTTATCACATTAAAGGACTCAACATATAGCTTGGAACGTGGCTTGATCAAACAATCAACGCATTAAACTAACTGACCGCCACTCCAAACATAACGGCCAACACATATTCGCCAATCCCCCAATGATAAGCCAATGACCACGTGGTGAAGCAGTGGGACATGCAAAGCCCATACGTGGAGAATTCCATCTGAAAGGATGGGAGGATAAGGTATTAAACAAAAATCTGGCCCATGTGGGATTTTATCCCCTTTATCATGCAAGCCACCTACTATGGGGAAATAAACCCATCTACATGCTATGGTTAGGCTTTTAATAGCCTTAGGATAAATAATGTAACATTATTTTAAGGCCTCATTTGGATATAAATATGGGACCCCTTGCATTGTAAAAGACATGGAGACATCGAGCTTATTATTTTTTAAGCTTATTTGGGTTAGGCATTTTTAATAGTATTTTGGGGATTTTTTAATATAGTATTCAAACTATATTATAAGCTTTAAAATTACTATAAGAAAATATTGTTTATTGGCCTATTATTTTTAGGCAATAGTAGATGAAATATTTGTGATTTATTTATAAACTACCTAATAGGCCCATTGAGCCACAGTATTTTTCACTTGCGATGCCTGGAGTATCGACCGGAGTGTCTGAAGGACGTCGGGAAGCATTGGGAAGGCCGATTGAGTTCCAAAGGAGGTTGTGCATCAGGAAGGTGGAGAATGATTTGACTGATCATCGGAAGTTCTTCGAAGGACTGGCATACTACTAGGCAAGTGGAAATTCCATTAGATTTTATTGTAAGAAATAACATTGTACTTACAAAATTTTACTAGTGGAATGATTCAAAAGAACCCGGAGACATGGGCAATTTCCGAACTCCATAATCAATCATGTGAAATTGTCATTACATTCTTGCATTTTTTAAATTGATTACTTAAAAGGAGAAAATTTTCGGCAAGTAAAATAAGCCTATATGGGTCCAAGATCAGGTAGATAAAAACTTGATCATTTTTGGATCCAAAACTTATTCACTTTTTAGACCATGGATAAAGTCGCGATAGAGGAATGCATGGAAAGGAAACTAGAATAGTTTATGGATAAATTTAAATATGAATGCTTATAGCTCAAGGAAAGAATATTCCATGGTATTATTATGGTTATCATGAAAAGATTAGGAGCTGTAAAAGTGGAGTTAGTTATGGTTAGCTTGCATACGCATGTTGAGGATACTTGAGTAAGGAAATACATGATGACATTTGGCATGTTCTTGGGTAATGTTGGAGCGGTTAGAGGATATTCCTTCGAGTCCCTTCTTATGTATTTATTTTCACATAAACAAGGGAGAGGCATATGGATAATGGGTGGATAGTAGGGATTGAGTGGGAGAGTGATAACAAGGGAAATAATGTGGGTAATCTTGATTGTAACCTTTGTAATGAAACCACTATAGGAAGAGTATTGAAGCTCTGTTGATGTATTAGTTCCATTGATGGATTGGCTACAGTGATGTTGGTGAATTAATACAATGGGGTTCTTCTAAATATTTTATTCTATGGATCTTAATCTATGTGTCTTCTATTATGTTTATAGGCCAAAACCCTTGTGTTCTTGATAATGCTCATGGTTTAGATTTGATCCTTCTATGTTATTATGGCATTTTCCTCTATGTTACATTGCATCCATGTTTGGATCTATTTCCCTTAACTTTGTTTGAAGATGTGTATATTTAATTTTGTGCATTGTTCCTCCATTAATGATAAATATTCTTGTAAATCTCATGTAAAGGAGGGGTTCAACACCTGTGCGCACCTCAAGTGAGCACATAATCAGGATGGGTGATATGTCGACACGCTTGGGATTTAAGTGAGTGGTAAAAGTGACTACATGGACTAAGAGGTGGGGTGAATACATGTAATTTAATTACAATTTCACATCACTCGTAAAAACCATTTATAAATTAGCCATCCATTAGTGTGTGCACAACAACATACAACATTAATTCAAATAACCATGAGAAAGAAAAACATCACCATGACACAAGATATATTGGGAAAACCTCAAGGGGAAGAAAAACATCTAAAAATTTTGATGACAATACACACAATAAAGACTCAAGTGAATATTACACATCAAAAGATATTTCTTTAGTGAGGCACCAACCCCATAATGAACACCAACCCCTAAAATCATGTTGATATTACTCACAATAAGAGACTCCTATAAATATGACTCATCATAAGGTATTTTTTAGAGATGATCACTGATAAAATTATGCAACAACTCAATTGATGGTGATCACAAGATTCAGCTCTAAACACCTTCAAACCCTTGCTCAAACCATGGGTCTTCAAACTTACATACTTCTACACTTCCTTAACTTCTTCAAAGAATTAAACCCTTGCACACAAAATTTATATAATTATTAAACTTTTCATACACTTGATCAGATCTCAAATCACGCTCATGCAATGCAAAAATATTACACCTAGGTTGCACTTTTTACACACACTCAACTAGTTCAAATTTGCACCCAAAACATCACTTTTATAGGCTCTCCTTGATTCAAATTAAAAATAGTTCGGTTTCCCTCCTTTAGTTAGACCTCATCATCTTAAAAAAATCCCGTAAAATTTATCATAACAGTCACAAGTGACCCAAGTAGGTCATCCTAGTTAAAAACCTTCATCCATGCACAAAAAATCCTCAAAACCCTACCATTGGAAAGAAAAAAATCCTCTAACACCAAAAATGTTCTTAGTCAAGATCTAAAAATCACCACACATGTTTAATATGATATTTAAACATCATTTATGGTCACCATTTACATGAACCAGTCAAATTATTTCATTTAATGGGCCCAATGGCTCATTTCCTTCACAAAATGGTCATTTCCAACAACCTAAATATATCTTTGAGCCTCAATACCCCTCAAAATTAACTCAACTATGATATTTGACCTTTCAATGTAAATACAAGAACCTTAAGAACACTACTAAACAAGTTATATCTCATGAAACAATCACATGTTTAAACCACATCAACTTTTGACTTCACCAAATCAAGCAGCCCAAAAATAAGTTTTACAAATGTAAGCTCAGTAAAAAAAATTTATAGGAACATTAAAGACCTATAAATTGATTAATTTTATGCCACATTCATCCCTCTTCACAATACAGGTGATATCAAGCATCACCCAATTCATATTATGCCTCAAACAACTCAAAACTTTCAGAAAAAACACACGTTGTCCTACACTTACAAAATCCTTCCAGTCCAAATAATGACATAGAAACCATACAAAAACACCTAATCATGATAAAACTCATATAATTTTAAATATCTTTGAATCATTTTTTCAACACATTTCGAATCATCTCAAAATTCTACATGTAGCTTCTGTTATGCTCACTTTACTGAACACTGTTTTTTATAGCCTCAAAATTTCCCTTTGACCAGTCAACCTGAATGGAGCTCATTTGAAAATTTACCTACATTAAAATGTCCTTAAACATTTTTAAAAATCAATATAAACTTGCATACATTTGTTTATTAAATATTTTATCACTTACTATACAATTAGTAAGTGCACACCGTGTAGCATTACTATCTTTGGTGCGTATTTTGCCACCTACAGTTTGGTATGCTTTATATATGTTTTCAACAATTAACACATTTTGATCAACAACATTATATGTTCTTAACCCTAGGGTCTTCATTATAGGTCTCATCTTAATTAATTTCATCAATGTAACAAATAATTGACATCTTTATTTGTCATTTAAATTCTCAAAGTAACTATCCCAAATTCCACTAGCTTTTCTTCTTGCATTTCTTTCAGACATTTTGTTAGGCATTAGTTTTATAATGTTTTCATCAATTTCAATTAAGTGAATTGGTTTTCTTTGCAAAATGGAAGGAGGTGTTCTTAGAAGTGAAGATTCGTTTATAAGGTTACTTTCTTCATTCAGTGTTTTCATACAAATTTTGGGGTTAACATTTGGATTCTCAAGTAAGGGTTCAACAATTGGATTCATATCAATTTTTTCATCTATACCAACATTATCATTCATTGAAAAATCATTATTCATTGCAAAATAATTATTCTCTACATTTTAATTATGTATTTCATCCTCATTTTCTAATACATTAGCTACATTTGATATAGCAGATGTACCTTACCCTACTCAAAGTTTTTGCATTCTCTTAAATTTCTTTATCCTCTTCTCTTCCAATTGCTCAGATGTCTTAATATTGAATTTACTCTTTTCTTTAGCTCGACGTGTATCACCCATGATTAGAAAAAATCAACTAGTGGGGTAGGGGAAAAATTGAACTACTAAAAAATCATGTAAGAATGTAGAGAAAATTACAGACAAAACCAAATGTTTGCAGAATTCCCGTGAAAGAGATGACAGGGACATTGGGGGGCCACAATATATAAACAAAGAAAAACATGTACACGTTATAATTCATACGCATTTTGTATTTTCTCTTTTTCCAAGCCATGCCTCAAGGCTTGGGATCCGGTTTGGATCCCTAAGCTTGAGGCATGGACCTGTACAAACACAACAAACAATGTGCTTTTGCAAAAAATGTAAAAATGTCACTTCCTCTATGATAAATAAAAATAAAAAAATTGATCCATTTTTAAAAAATTATACCACGACATAGAGTAGAGTTTCTTCTTTCTAAAAATATAGTTTTTTAAATTTTCTAACTAATATAAGGTTTTCATATTATTTATTTTCTAACTATGTCTTTTTATAGCTATTTTTTGAAGTGTAAATATTTCTATCTTTCATGTTGTATCTTTTTTTTGGGTGATATATACATATATATATATATATATATATATATATATCTAAATATATATATATATATATATATATATATATACACATATAATATATATACACTAGTCCAAACTAGGCATAATTCTATACATATTAAAAAAAAAATCTAATTTTTGATTTTTTTGAGGTAGTTAGGGGGGCACGATCGGAGTTCCGTTATTTTTCAAAACATAAAATTTTTGTACTAGAAAAATCGTAAGTAAATAAATATTCGCTATAAAAATCTAAAAAAAATGGAGCCTATTGTTGTAGGATCACAACACCCCTGAACGCACATCAGGCTTCTAGGTTGATGTTTCAGGCATCCAGTGTGATTGCACAACATTGAATCCTCTTCCCAAGTGTGGGACTTGCAAAATGGAAGAGGAATCTCCAGATTAGAGGCTGGTTCCTCAACTCCTCTGATCAGCTATTTCACTTGCACAATTGCAGAGGTTTAAACTCCTAAATCTACTCTAAATTCCAAGGAGACAGAGATAGAGAATGCAAAAAGAAAGAACTAATGCTAATAGGTGATGCACCAAAGGAGTTGTAGACACCTGATGCTGCATGAAATACACAATCCACAAGGAAACACAACACAAAACATGCACAAATGCTCAAAATGTAATGAAAGATCAAGAAAGCAATGATAGATATATGAAAGGATTGAGGGATTTTAATCACAGAACATATATCAACATCTCAGACCCAATACAGTACATTACAGTGATCCAGAGGCAAGAAAAGGTGCTGCATTACATGGAAAGGTAAAATTTCTTCACAAATTCTACCAAGGAGGAAGAAAAGGGAAGTTGCAGAGCTGAAAAAGTGTCTCTCCTTTGCAAAATGAACTCATTCTGGCTTTTACAGTGCAAACCACGACCCCAGGAGAGAGAAACATGGGAAAACATGCAAGGGGTTCAACCATTGACCAAAATGCCATCAAAACAGCATGGGCACCCTGACAGACCCATTCCCTGACATTTTTAGCCATGCTGGGAGAGAATGCGAGCCATTCTTCATTAAAAACGGTGGTTGAAACGTCATTTCTGTCCATGACCACGTGCCAGAAGTGTTTTTTGATTTTATCTCTTCAAAATCCACCAAAATGAAAAATTGACCCCATAATCTTGTAGATAATTTCACCAGCTTTCCATTGATATAAAGAACGTGAAAAACTGAGCTCTGGATCGAAAGATATGGCGATTTGAAGTTTTAGGGCAAAACAGGGCCAAATCGGGTCGGCGGGCAAAAATTCGAATTTTTGCACCTTTTTGGTCAATTGGAAAATTTTCCAAAATTTCCCCGCGCTCCACCACTCTAGGTGCCACGTGGCGGCATCTCATTAGCCGCGGGCCTTTCAGGGGAAAATTTTCCACAAAAACTCCGCCGAGCCATAACTTGAAAAATACATGGAGTTAGGAGGAAAACTTTACCTTTCTAGAAAGCTGAGAAAGAGCTCTATCCAATGGTGTCATTTCCAGAAGGTTTTGAGTGCCTGAAAAGCAAAATATTATGACTGAGGCACAAGAGAGGAAAAAATGAGAGGAGTTAGCCACAAAAAATGAGCAGGGGCACATTTTGGATAACAATTTTGGTGACTCAGAGGGGTCATCTGCCTGCTGGATGAAGTTACCAGTTGCCTGAAGCATCCATTGGGCATGGAGTCATGAGTTGTAGCCTGCAAACTGATTTGAACTTTGAAAACCTCATCTCTGAGCCACTTGGAAACCCACTGAAATGGACTGTGCAAGAGCAAAACCAGCACCACAAAAACTATGTACAAAACTGAAAATCATACATGCTCCAAATGGAACATGCAGAGTGTGCACAAGCACTTCTTTTACTGAAAGCAAACCTACCTACTCTACCCTAATGGAAACAAAGGTGAGCTAAACAAACCCTGCAACTGGTTGTGCAAAATAGCTTCCTTTCTTCAAAATTGGCAACCATGCAACTAATTTGGCATTGAACATGGCTGATTGGATGAATGGAAAATCAACAAGAAGCTGGTCTTCCACCCAAATCATCAAGGTATCAGCTGAAGGCAAATTCAATACCTCTTTTAGTTGTTCTGCATTTGGATTGGAGAGGTATGACAACTGATCCTTGGTTCTTTGTAGCTCATCCTCATGCTTAAAAGCAAGCATGACTAGTTGTGACTTCTCCTTTGGCTCCAATAAATCCAAATACCTGATTGGGCAAGGTATGATCTGTTTGATATGCCCATAGCTCTGATTTTCAACTCCAAAAATGGAGTCTTCTTGTAGACCTTCTTCAGTGGGTGATGTGGAATAAATGGTAGAACCTTTCTGCCCTTTCTCTTCTTCCAATGAAGAACATGAAAGATTAAAATCTTCCAATCTTAGTTCCAAAGAGCTGCTATAAGATGCAGGCTGCTGCAAATGAATGCTCTCCTTCATGACAGCAGGCTCAAGTATTTGGGACGTGGAAGATGAAAGAGAGAATGGTGGAAACTCAACCGGTTCTTCTTCATCAAAACAGTCCTCCAAATCTGACAGATACACTACCTCATTGTTGTCCTGATGCAAATGCTCAACTTCCTCCATAGTGTCCTCTTGATCTGTAACTTGATCATCATGGTTTCTTTCATCCTCCAACATTGAGTTTGAGAGATCAAACTCTTCTTCAGCACTAGAACACGAGAGGGATGAAGTAGAAAGAAGAACTGAAGGTTCTCCTGTAGCCTGCCTTGTGTTCAAAGCCCTTGGATCTGCACTTTTCTTCTTCACAGCTAGAATGTGCTCCTCTTCTTTCGCATTTGGAGCGGCTTCTCCCTCCTCTACTACTTGAAGGCAATCTTGCTCTTGATAGAACTCTTCTCCTAGCATGAAGTTTGTCAAGTCAAACTCTTCAATCTGCTGCTCTAGAGGACAAGTTGGGACTGCAAGATCTTCTTCTGAGCTTTCTTCCTCCATGGCTGATTGTGCAACTTGAATTGAATCGGAATTCCCTTCAAATAGAGTGCCAACATGGACACTAATTTCTGAGCAAACTAACTGCTGGTCTGCTTCTTCTTTTTGCTCTTCTTCTGCTGTCACAAAATCAGTCCTAACCACTACTTGTTCTCCAACTCCAACCTCTTCTGAAGGCTTAACCATCAAGGGGATCTTTTTCATCCCAAATTTAAGAGCCCAACTCTTCAGACTTTGAATTTCTTCATCTTTGTTTGGCTTCTCTTTTTGCTGTTGTTTTCCTTGACTGGCATTCTGATTTTTATCCTCCCAACATGGATTTGGGAATGCAAGAGGAGAAGTGGATTGTAACTCAATTGATTTGGCAATTTTTTGTGGTGGTGGAGGAGGTAGAAACTCTTGTTTCTTTGGAGGAGAGGGTATTTCTGTTAGCTCTTGTGGAGGGGATGACTGTTTGGAAGGAAAGGGGAAAGAAGAATCGAGATGTGGTGGAAGACTAGGGGATGGCGAAATGGAATTAACTCCTGGGGCAGCATTGACTGGATTTAGAATTTGAAATTCCAAATGAGATGATGCTGCTTGAGTAATGGGAAGAGAAAAACCAGATGATGGTGTAGAACTTACCCATTGACAAGGTTGTTCAACACCAAGTGTATAGGCCTCTATTTCTGTTGTCCATTGTGCAAGTTGGGGCAGCATCTTCATCATAAAGTCCAGCTTCTCCTGAGGGCTGAAGTGTCTTGGAAAAGGGCCTCCCCATGGACAAGGAGTCCTGCAACTAATTCTGAAAGCCTTCATTTGAGCTGCTGCTCTTGATTGCACCATCTTTGCCTCCATCTTTTGGATTTTTTCCACAAAATCTGCATCTTCCATTTGATTGTCTTCATTGCATGCGTACCCTTGTTCTTGATGTGCTTCACAACCAAACTGACTTTGGCACTGCTGCTCATATGGGTAGACATGCTGATTTTGAATTTGATCAAAATGCTGATTTGGAGGATTTGTAAAACATGTTGGAGGTGTGATATACTGCTGTTGTAAATGTGAATTCCATGATGGAAATGAAGTCATGATTGCACAACTTCATGGAATGGAAAAGAATGAAAATGATGGAAAGAAGAATGGATGGAAATGAATGGAAATCAGGTCTGCAACTTAGAGAATGAGTTGTTTACCAGATGGAGTCGCCAGATGTGCTTTTGAAAGTGCCTCCAAAAGGCTGAATCCTTAACAGGAACACACCAACCTGTCAAAGATAAAGTGGAAGACCTCTAAGGTCCCACCGGGCGTGCCAAAACTGTTGTTGCAAATCAGCAGCACCCCCTGGATGTTGATCAGATTTCTAGTTTGATCACCCTATGCATCCAGTGTGATTGCACAACATTGAATCCTCTTCCCAAGTGTGGGACTTGCAAAATGGAAGAGGAATCTCTAGATTAGAGGCTGGTTCCTCAACTCCTCTGATCAGCTATTTCACTTGCACAATTGCAGAGGTTTAAACTCCTAAATCTACTCTAAATTCCAAGGAGACAGAGATAGAGAATGCAAAAAGAAAGAACTAATGCTAATAGGTGATGCACCAAAGGAGTTGTAGACACCTGATGCTACATGAAATACACAATCCACAAGGAAACACAACACAAAACATGCACAAATGCTCAAAATGTAATGAAAGATCAAGAAAGCAATGATAGATATATGAAAGGATTGAGGGATTTTAATCACAGAACATATATCAACATCTCAGACCCAATACAGTACATTACAGTGATCCAGAGGCAAGAAAAGGTGCTGCATTACATGGAAAGGTAAAATTTCTTCACAAATTCTGCCAAGGAGGAAGAAAAGGGAAGTTGCAGAGCTGAAAAAGTGTCTCTCCTTTGCAAAATGAACTCATTCTGGCTTTTACAGTGCAAACCACGACCCCAGGAGAGAGAAACGTGGGAAAACATGCAAGGGGTTCAACCATTGACCAAAATGCCATCAAAACAGCATGGGCGCCCTGACAGACCCATTCCCTGACATTTTTAGCCATGCTGGGAGAGAATGCGAGCCATTCTTCATTAAAAACGGTGGTTGAAACGTCATTTCTGTCCATGACCACGTGCCAGAAGTGTTTTTTGATTTTATCTCTTCAAACTCCACCAAAATGAAAAATTGACCCCATAATCTTGTAGATAATTTCACCAGCTTTCCATTGATATAAAGAACGTGAAAAACTGAGCTCTGGATCGAAAGATATGGCGATTTGAAGTTTTAGGGCAAAACAGGGCCAAATCGGGTCGGCGGGCAAAAATTTGAATTTTTGCACCTTTTTGGTCAATTGGAAAATTTTCCAAAATTTCCCCATGCTTTGCCACTCTAGGTGCCACATGGCGGCATCTCATTAGCCGTGGGCCTTTCAGGGGAAAATTTTCCACAAAAACTCCGCCGAGCCATAACTTGAAAAATACATGGAGTTAGGAGGAAAACTTTACCTTTCTAGAAAGCTGAGAAAGAGCTCTATCCAATGGTGTCATTTCCAGAAGGTTTTGAGTGCCTGAAAAGCAAAATATTATGACTGAGGCACAAGAGAGGAAAAAATGAGAGGAGTTAGCCACAAAAAATGAGCAGGGGCACATTTTGGATAACAGCATACAAATTGAATTTTTTTTTTAGAAAAATGCGTCCACTTAAGACCCCGTTTTGGCCCCCCAACTTGGTGCACTTACCCATCAACTGAAATAATCTCACAACGCATTATGGAAACACTCCAAAAGGTCTTAACATACATGGTACATCATAAATCAACTAAATACATTCATCCATGATCTTATATAGTTCCACAAGTTAATCTCATGCATTCTAATAGCCATACTTAGTCCAAATGAGCACCTGAAACATGGTCACCAACTTGTATCTACACCCTAAAACTCACGTGGGTTACCAAGAACATTCCAAACATTCTCTCCATCAAAAATGTTTATTCTTCTCAAATCACTAAGATTATCCAACCACCATGCACTAATCACCTAGACTAGCTAGATCACCTGAATAGGCTTGCAAGAGCAAGCAATCCTCATTGAATCAATTATATCACCAAGATTGTACCTGAATCATCATATCATCATCAATATGAGCATCATATGACTCCAATCCATCATCCACTTTTTCATTAATGAGGTTTTGCATCAATGACAACACCTAAACAACAACATGCCAACAATCTCCCCCTTTGTCATTGATGGAAAACCACCTAAAATTCTCCCCCTTTGTACATTAATGAAAAATTAATACATGTACCTACATGATATTCACCTTTATTAGCTTCATAGGATCACCTCTTGGTTAGAAACATCAACCAAAGGTCTCATTTTATCTCAAAAACTCGAGATTATTCATAAAATCTAATTTTTTGCTTCAATTAAAACATGGAGACACTAAGCTCCCCCTAGGAAAAGCACATACACCACCTAGTCATACCAATAAACATGAATAAAACATCATCATACCTTTGATTTGGGCTAAAATACCATCATCCACCTTCTAAGCATACATAATTTTCCATTTCACCTCAAAATTATGTTTTTACCTCCATTTTCACTAAGAGGCCACCATAGCAGACCTCTACATGAAGTATATCACAAGTGAAACATGCCAACAATGATGAACATGAGTTCCAAAATAAAATCCTTACCTTCATTCTTGGTATTACTCAACTTTTCAAGGCACATTGACTTTTTTTTTATCATCTTCTTCTTCATATCACACTAGGACTGAGATCCCTAATGAGCCTTCAGTGCATTTTAGAAAAACTTTGATGATCTCAAGAACAATTCACAATGACAAACATAATACCACAAATCCCCCTAGACTTAGGAAAACCATATCTAGTAGAAAAGTACAAAATCAATCATCTTACCTTGGTATCTTGTCAAGAAACTGAATTAGCCACTTTGGCCTTGCCCTAAACCATCTTCTCAGTGCATCGCAGACACATTTGAATGAGATAAAGAAAATTTTGGTCCTAACATGCTTTCCCTTGAAGAAACACCAAAAACATATGTATAAAGCCTTTAAAACATCAATTCATCAATGCCACCTTTAAGAAGCACATAAACATGCTCCCCTATCAAAACTGGACCACACACACTAATATCCAGCCTACCTCTGTTCAACCTTCATTCTGTAGAACCATACCTCTTAGGTCATTGAGACTTGAATCCTAATAGCGTCTTTCATCACAAGTACCCAAATAAATTGTCACCTTCATGACTAATATTCCAAGATAAATTATATGAGCTTAAACATCCCCTTTTCAACACACCTCATACCTATCTGTCATATGTTTTGGATCTTTCAAGCATTATACACCTTAGTAAGTCATTTGGCTCAAGACACAAATAAGAGCATCAAATTTAATCTTTTTCACCTGCATGATATTATCTTTACACTCTTAATGGACTTTTAAACATTTTCTACCAATGTATACTCATCCTCCTTGACACACATACTTGCATCAAAATAGATATATTGCACCATTCTGACTTATCACATATAGCATCTCTGTGCTTCATTACCAATATCTCTAGTACATTTTCATCTCATAGTCACAAAACATCTTCTTCATAGAATATCAAGCTTATGAAGACTAGATACCTCATAAAATTTTACACTCTTCTGATTTCACCCAAATGTGCACTTTCTTTATTACCTGGACAATCCATAAATGGACTTTACAGACATCATTTTCCTGTAGAAACACCATAACATTCTTGCAATGCTAGCTCATTCAGTTTTATACCTGTAGATGACACAACTTAGGCATACCTGTAGACCACTGTGCTACTTTTGTCATAGCACATATTTAATGATCATTTCTTCCTCTTTTCAGTGATCCCATATACATGAAGACATGAAAACCATTCTTTACTCAAGATCACAATCTTAACTCCATTAACTCATGCATAATCCATTATAAGCACAAGAGATCTCAGAAGATGACCAACAGTGACTTACAGGCCAAATACTCAAATACATATTTGATGCTTCAAGAATACATAAGAGTAAACCACCTCATAGTTTTTAACCTTTATACCACATTTACATTCATTCAAATATTTAACATTCTTATCATGCATTTAAAAACTCTAAGAATCAACAAAATTTCACTATATCTTCTTTCACATCACCATAATGCACTACTCGCCATTACTAGCCCTTGAAAAAATAAAAAATCACACCTAACTTTTGATGAATACACTTTCATGAAGAAAACTTACCAGTTTTAGATACCCATTTAGCCATATTTACTCCCTCATGAACCTTGAATATTGGCACAGAAGAAAACATACCCAGTTTTAACAATTTCATTCTTTGGCAATTAGGTCTTTTGCACTTTCACTATCAACTCATTGTTCTGTCAAACCATAGGAACTTTAGGAAATTTCAAGAGTTTGAAACCACTTAAATCTTGAATTTCACATTGTCTAGATGATTTTTCCAATTTTTGGCTTTCACCTCCACCATTAGCTCCTTCAATCACAACATTTCCTTCTTACCACTTCAAATACACAGTCATAACCCAGTTTGAGTAAAAATAACTTCAAAAATGCACAAAATTTGGTTTCAAGAGCTCCAACTTAGACAACAACACTATAACCACATCACTTAATATCTTGAGAATTTTTTTCATGATTTGGAAGCATGAATACCACTTTTTACCTGAATCCACCTTGGTTTGCATTTTACAACCTTCAAGAACACTTGCACTAGACCATTCATTGAGATGATGGTCTGATCAAGTCATCATTTGATGACTCATTACCATCTTCAAACCCATATTCACAGAGCATTAGAACATTGACATCATGATGAACACATGCACTAAAAAGAATCCATAGAACATTTTGGACTTAACACACCTAGATGACTCATGACACACCAATGAACAACCAAGAGACTTTGAAGAGAGACTACTCACACAATAACTTTCTTTTGAGACACTTCATAGCTTCACATACACATCACACTCTTGACACACTTGATTCATGCACTTATAGCTCATGAAAAATCACTTTTGACACTTCATTCATGACTCATAATTGACTCTTTGAGACAACATATAGATCACTTGTCAAACTTAACACATGACAACCATAAGAAGACATTTTACATGAATGTCATGACATAATAAAACCTCTTATGAGACACAACATGACTCACACACTAAGTCATCTCATAGACATACAACTTTACCATGATAGTGCAAACTCATACTTCAAGTACTCAGACTTATATACTTCAAAGATAATAATATTTAGATCTTTCACATTCACAACATGATCAAACATATTGAACCATAAGAACATGCTTAATGACTTAAAATGACATACCTTGACATCAAGGGGGAGTCACACATAGACCAAGACATCTCCCCCTCACTCCAATGCTTCATATGAACCAATATACCTCTAAGAAGCATAGTAGAGGCATATGAACACCATGAAGACCTAAAATAAGGTCTTGAAGAGGTCCCAAGCCCTCTTAGACACCTATAGAAATCCTTCTTTCTTTCTATATCTGAACTCTGAATTATACCTTTCCTTCCATCAACTATTTTTTTTGATGAGACACCATGATCTCTTCTAGGCTCCCAAATCCTTCCTTGAATATTGTTATGCATTATTGTCCTTTGAAAGCTACTCTCTTGCACTCTAGGACCTTAAATCCCTCATGTTTTTCCTTGAATAACCATGATACAGTTTCTTGCAACATGACCAACTCCATTACAGTTGTAACATACCACTAAATTCTTCCTTTGTATAACCTCAACATGACTAAGATGATTCATTCAAGAAAAATCTAGCAACATGACCTACCTCATTGTAATTGTAGTATACCACACTCTTATCTTACTCACTCCTATTGTCTCTCCATGGATGAGCATATCTCTAGTAATACTTTCTACACTCTTTTTCCCTATGACCAAAACTATTACAAGTATAACAACAACCATTGAATAATATTTCATACCTTGAGGCATTAGGTTGCCTAATGGATTTTGGTCTTCTCATTTTCTTTGATGAGGTCTTCTTATTTTTCCTTCCTTGATGCTTGGTTCACCTACTTATTTTCTTGAAATGTCCTCTTGCTTCACTTCCTTTCCTTTGACTTCATCATTTGAATCCCAAACCAACTCTATCACCTGCAATCTTTCTTTTCCAAGAAGATCATCAAGATCCTTGGTACTTTTCTCAAATTTCTGAAAGAACATAGTTTTCTTACCAACATCAAGCAACTAAGCCCTTAGGAACTCTATATCTTCTTCAAATTTTGAGCACACTTTCTTTATCCTACAAACTTAAACAAGATACTTTACCTTTTCTTCTAACAATCTGATTGACTCATTTTAGCTTTCTTAGATTTCAGACTTGTACTTTTCTTCTAGCTTATGAATTGATTTTCATACTCCTTGACTTGAAAACTCAACTTCTTGTTCTCTTTTCAACATGCTTTAACTCTCTTTGAATTCCCTCAAGATCATCTTTGACATCCTCTTCATCTTCATCAGAATAGCTATGCAATAACCTGATATAAAATCACCTAACAAATGAAGATCCATCACTAGTAGATCTCATGCCATCTTTAGTCATGAACAATACCTCATTTCCAATATCTTCATATCAGATTCAGACTCAGAATCTGAAACACCACTACTAGCATTAGAAAATAATCATCTTCCTTTGAATAAAAACTCTTCTTTTTTCCTTCTTCTTATAGTAAAACTTCTTAAATATTTTCTTCTCTTATCATACTTGTTGTACTTCTTGTCATGATCACTATCATGATCATGTTCATCATGATCTTCCTTCTTGTGCTTATGAGGAAAATTAACAGAAAAATTCCTACCTTACCACATTTGAAATATTTATAATGAAGCTTACCTTTGTATTTTATAGATCCAACCTTCAATCTTCTAGCCATCATTGTAAAGAGTTCTTCATCATCAATTTCAGGAGCAACATCCTCTTTTTCCTTCTTGCATTTGGCATTCATTTCATATTTGAAAGAAACCTCTCTCTTGGTTGGTTTGGAATCACCTATTCTCATCTCATAAGAAGTCAAAGTACCATGTAACTCATCCATCTTCAAAGTAGTCAAATCCTTTACCTCTTCAATATAAGATACTTTAGAATCAAACCTAGGAGTTAGTGATCTCAAAACCTTTTCAATAATTAATTCTTCCTTCACATCTTCTCCTAACCCTTTCATGTTATTGACAACCTTGTCAACTCTAAGTAGATATGCAGCAATAGACTCATCATCATTCATCTTAAGAGACTCAAACTAATTTCTAAAAGTTTGAAGCTTAGAAATTCTTACCTTTGAGTCACCTTCATACAATACTTGAAGTTTTTCCCATGCCTCTTTTGCTGACTTGCAATGCATTACATTTCCCATCTCAGATTCTCCAAGACCACATATGATGGCACCAAAAAAATTTGAGTTATCAGTACATGCCTTCTTTTCTGCATCATTAGTTAGAGTAGTGGTAGGAGGAGTATAGCCATTCTCCATAGCTTTCCAAACATCAAACCCTAGAGACATAATATGAGTCTTCATCCTCAAGCTCCAAAAAGCATAATTCACACCATCAAACAAAGGTGCCTTTCTTGTTGAGAACCCACTCTGCTGGCTCACCATTTTTGTGCTTCAAAGGATCTCCTTTCAAGTGATCAAACTTCTCCAAAAGGACCTACTCTGATACCAATTTTTGGAAGCACAATGGACTGAGAAGGGGGGGGTGAATCAGTCCTTACAATTTAATTTACAATTTCAGATCACTCACATAAACCATTAATCAATTATCCATCCATTAGTGTGTGCACAACAACATACAACATTCATTCAATTAACCATGAGCAAGAGAAACAACACCATAACACAAGATATAAGTGGGAAACCCTCAAGGGGAAGAAAACCCACTAAAAAAATTTATTGATATTACACACAACAAAGACTCAAGTGAATATTACACATCACAAGATATTTCTTTAGTGAGGCACCAACCCCACAAGGAGCACCAACCCCTAAACCCTTGTTGATATTACTCATCCAACAAGAGACCCCATGAATATGAATCATCACACAAAATATTTTGATGAAATATCACTGATGATTATTACAACAACTCAGCTGATGGTGATCACAAGATTCAGCTCCAAACACCTTCAAACCCTTGCTCAAACCCTAGGTCTTCAAACTTGCACAACTTGCACTTTCTTCACTTATCAAAGCATTAAAACCCTTCACACACACTTTTTGTCATTATTCAACCTGTCACACACTTTATCATATCTCAAATCATGCTCACACACCTATAAAACTCTCACACCTAGGTCACACTTTTTGCACACACTCAACTAGCTCACAAAAGCACCCAAAACTATCACTTTTATAAGCTCTCCTTCATTAAAATTCAAAACAGGTATTTTTCCCTCCTTTATTTTGACCATCATAATCTTAAAAAAAATCCCATAAAATTTATCATAACAGTCACAAGTGACCCAAGTAGGTCGGCCTAGCCAAAACCCTTCATCCATGCACCAAAAATCCTCAAAACCCCATCATTAGAATGAGAAAAATCTCCTAACACCAAAAATATTTTTAGTCAAGCTCTAAAAATCACCACACATGTTTAAAATTACATTTAAACATCATCCATGGTCACAATTATCATGAACCAATCAAATTATTTCATTTAATGGGCCCACTGGCTCATTTCCTTCACAAAACAGTTGTTTCCAGCACCCTGTCTTTACCTTTGGGCCTCAAGATCACCCAAGAACACATAAAATATGGAATTTGAAAATTAAATGGAAATTAAAGAACCTTTATAACACTCTATAATAAAGTTATAACTCATGAAACATCCACTTGTTCAAACCACATCAACTTTTTCCTTCACCAAATCAAGTTGCCCAAAAATTAGTTTTACAAATGCAACTGGTTAACACCCTTTATGAAACTTTAAAGACCTAAAAATGGATTAATTGATTGAAAAATTCATCCTATTCACATTCCATAGGTGATATAAAGCATCACCCAATCCATTTCATGCACTAACCAACTCAATCTTTCAAAAAAAGCAGTCCTGTCCTGAAAAGCCAAAAAATTCTTCTTTCACAAAATTGACCTGGAAACCATATAAAAACTCATCATCATGAGAAAAAACTTATACCATTGGAAATATATCTCTGAATTATCTTTCCAAACATATTGAATCCTTCCAACTCCAAGTGGAAGGCCTTCAACCAAGTTGATCTCTACAAAACTGAAACTACCCCAAAACTACCCTTTGACCAGTCAACATAAATGAAGCATACTTGACCATTTATCAGCATCACCATGACCTAAAACCATCATATAAATCAATAAAAACTCACATACATCACATAATGGTCATTTAGTTTGCAACTCCTTTGGACAACCTTGTCCCAAACTGAACTTCTTCAGAAACTGACATGTTTGAGTGGGGTCCACTCATCACCACAACCTCTACCATACCTTTCTAGAAATATGAAGGAGTATTATACATGTTACAATAATCATCCATGCACTATCAATAAAAATTTCCACTTAGGAAGAAAATCTCTCAAACCACTTTCAAGCTAGGGTTTCAAACTCATAAAAAGTTGTTTACCTTCTTAACATTCGTTCATAAAAACATGATGATGAAATGACCTCATTATTTTTGTGAAACCTTATAGACTCAATTTAGAAACATCCCTGAAATCCAAAAGGTCCCATGCAAAGCACACAATTCAAGGTGAGCATCAGAAGACCCAATTCGAGCTGGAAATGACCTTGTTCTTGACCCTGTTTCACCAAAAACTGACATAACATGCAAAATACTCATCATGGGAACCTTATTTTTTCCTAGATCACCATGAACACCCTACATACATCTCCAATCATCACCATGTCACAAATTACTCTCCATATCTCCATCCTATCTCATTTGCATAGCTAGCCCTTAGGGTTTTACACTGTAAAGGCTAGGGTCAACTGAAATAACTCATAACTCATCATGAAAACACTCCAAAAAGGTCCTAACATACCTGGTACATCATAAATAAACTACCTACATGCATCCATGAGCTCATATAGCTCCACAACTCAATCTCATGCATTCTAACAACCATACCTGGTCCAAATGAGCACCTGAAACATGGTCACCAACCTGTATCTACACCCTAAAACTCATGTGAGTGCCTAAGAACTCTCCAAACATGCTCTCCATCATGTCCATCATGCTTCTCAAGTCACCAAGAAGCTCCAACCTCCATGCACTATCACCTAGACTAGCTAGGTCACCTGAATAGGCTTGCAAGAACAATCAATCCTCACTTAATAAATCATATTCAAGCAAGATCATACATGAATATTCATATCATCATCATCCTCAGCATCATCTGAAACTCCACTCCATCATCCACTTTGTCATTAACCTTCAAACACAACTTTATATTCATATCTATCAATAAGCACTTTTAAGACCCAATTAGGATAGAGAATACAACATGAATGCATAAATTTGATTTCAAGAGCCCAAACCTAAGAAATACCTTTATAACAACATCTCCTAATATTTTGAGAACCTTTTTTCATTATTTAAATGCATGAATAACACTTGTGGGCTTGAAACCAACTTATCTTGCATTTTTCAACCTTCAAGGACACTTGCACAATCCATGAAGATGATGGATAGACCAAGTCATCAAATTTTATGACTCAACACATATTCAAACCTTCTGAGTGAGTTAAAGATGCCTTTTGACAATATTTTCTTAAAACACAATGACAAACTACCATACACATCTTAGACAGCTCATCATAACCACGAACAAACTTCCCATAGTAAATGCATTCTCCAAGACTTTGGATCACATTCAAAAACCTTCTGAAGTAATTTCATTTCTTCATGCACATCATACACTCTTAGACACACTTGATACATACATAATGGCTCATGACAAATAATTTGACTCATAATTTACTCTTAGAGATTTCACAAACCCCTAAATAAGTCAACAATACTTAGACACAGAATCAGGCTACAAGAAGACTCTTTTCATGACATTCTAGACTTTCTTTGAGACTCCAATATGACCCATACACACACTAACTCATCTGAAACTGATAATACACCATGATAATGCAAACATAGATTTGTGAACATAGTCATACCATACTTTGAGACACTGGGACAGTGACTTAGAAAACTATAACTAGATCAACCATATATAACCAAAAGAACGTGCTTAAGAACTTGAGATGACATACCTTGACATCATGGAGAAGGCACACATAGACCAAGATAGATCCCCCTCACTCCAATGCTTTGTTTGAACCAATACACCTCTAATAACCTTAGTAGAGGCATATGACATTATGGAGGAACAAGAGGAAAGACCTAAAAAGGTCCCAAGCCTTCTCTTGGCTTCTTGATTGACTTGTTCTTTTCTGATTCTATAGTAAACTCCTTTTCTTGATCAATCTGATCTTTGAGATCATCTTGAAAACCTTGGCTATCCTCTTTCTTCTTCTTGTACTCATGGACTTGTGACTTTGATCCTTGAGTCCCTTTCTTTAACTTTCTTGCATCACAGAACCTTGTAATGTGCCCTACCTTGTGGCACCTAAATAATTCCATTTGTCTCCTCTTACACTCAATTTCCTTATGTCCATAACCATTGCAAGAAAAACAATACCCATACAACTTGCTTACATACCTTCTAGTTTTTTATTGTTCATTCTTGCAATACTTTGAAAGATGTCCCTTTACATAAAGAAGGTAACATTCTGCACCATATCTCTCACCTACTTTTTTCTCCTTCTTTCCTTGACAACTTTTTCATTCTCTCCTTAACAATGATGCTTATGGACATTTCCTTTGTAGTTTTCCTTCTCAACCTTAGGACTACACATATAATGTAGTCTAGAATTTAAGGTACCAGGTCCCTCTTTAGGGTTGTTGTAACAGGATGTTAACATGATGAAGGAAGAAACATATAGATTCATAACTAATCCATCATTCTATAATGCATGCTATCCTCAAGATCTATGAAAGAACAAGCTTAAATAATATTCATGATTTTACCATTAACATGCACTACTCAATTACACAGAATGACACTTAGATTCAGCCAATATCTTCCATCTATTAGTAAATACAAGAAGCTCCTTACAGTATTGTCAATCTATATCAATGCGTGTATGGATCTGATACACACATTCATACATCCAGAATCATACATACACCACTCTCTGTGATACATACATCTACTATGCACCTAACATCATATATATAGGGTGGGGACTTTCCCTTCACCACTTAACTATTCCAGAAATAGGTCGCATGCTATTGATAGCCACACACCATTTACAATCATAGCCACACATGCAAGTGCACTATCTATAGTCCTCTTGTAGTTAACTGAAGTGTCAATTCTATTCTTAGCTTGTCTCCATGCATAGATGCTTTGAACCGCTTCTCCAAATATAGACAATGCATGGCGCGCGTGTCTCTGCATCGTTGATGTGGTCTGCACGCCATCTTCCAAAAATAGATCCTTATGCTCAAAATTGGCTAAGTCCTGAAATCTAAACTTGCCTTCGCATGTGGGTCCTTCCTATCCTTCCGCACCCTTGGTTCTGGGCCTTCTATCCCACGTGGACTCCTCATGTGATTTTAGACAAGTATTCTTTGATCAACATTACCCCACACTAATCTCATTGTCATCCTGACAATGGGTATCTCCAAAAATTTGAAGGAAAGAATAAGAATGAAAGAATAAGAATGAAAGAATGTGGATAAATAAAGAATTTTTATGAGGTTATTTAGGCAACCTCCTCTGTATCAGTTTGTAGTATCAGCTCTGGATACTCCTCTTTTATTGTGGCCTCCAAAACCTGCCATTCAGTGAGTGCCTGTTCTGCTTTCTCTGGGATGTCCACAGCAATGGATTCCAACTCATCCCTCACAATTTCTCCTTTCTCATTTTGTAGAACCAACACAACACTGGACATGGATGTCATTCTTCCTTCCAAAAGGTCCATCTTCTGTGCAATCAGCTTTCCAAGCTCTTCCAACTGAGTCTTGTGTGGCTCTTGTGCTGCTGTCAGGGCCTCGCGCTTCTGTTTAACCATTGAAAACCTTTCTGCGTGGCCCAATGTCTCATCTTTCATTGCTTTCTGGACCTCATTATTCTCTTCCAAGGTCTTAATGTTGATGAGCGCCTCTGGAGCTGTGCATATATTTAAAGCCTGGTCTGCTTTCTTCAATACTTCTTGTAATGCCTGCAACAACCCTTCATAAGATGTGATTTTTCTCATCACAGATGCTTTCTCCCATTTGACATCTTGTTCTGATCTTTCTGGCACTTGCATACACAGAGTTTCATCTTCGAGCACCAAGTCCACCAACTTTCCCACATAGTGTATTGCTGAAGGAAATGTCTTGTGGTACCTTATGTTCCAAGTGTGGCCTTACTTTGATTACATTGTCCCCAATCTCCTCTGTGATGCTTATGAACACTTCATTCTTCTTCTGTGTGAAGTCCCTTTCCTGTGTTATGTGCGCTATCTTTGTGTCCTTCTCCTTCAACTTTTCATGCATCACTTTGATTGTGGCAGATTTGTCCATGTTTCTTCTAGCCACCTCAGCAGAAACTTTCACCAGTGCATTGCTGACCTGCTCGTCTGACATGACAGTAGGCTTTACTGTCATGTGTCTAGCCTGAGGTGCCTTCTTCAGTCACCTTGAAACACATGACTCTTCGCACACATCAAAATTAGGCTCATCCATGTGGGTATGCATCGACCATGATAGTTTCTTTCGTGTGCGCACAGTCACCATATCCTCATCCATCAACTCCCAGCCAAATAAATATTTCTACGTGATCGTGCTCTAGAAGTGGGTGTGGAAAATTTTTCCTGCATCCTCTGCATACCCCATGGCTGGTGGAATGTGCTCCCCACTTGTCCTTCTAGACCTTTGCTGCTTAGGAACTTTAGCCTCCAAATTTGGGACTTGTGTCTCCATGTCCTAAATATCCTCTGCAGTTGTTTCCTCTGGTCTTTTCTCTTCTTCTTCCTTCTCCTTTGATGCCTCACCCTATTCTTCTGTGTGCTCTGGAAGTGTAGGAGATGTAGGCATGCTCTCCTCTGACTCTTCCACCTCCTCATTCAACTTCAGCTTCCTCCTCCTCTGTGCGGTCGCTTCCTTTTGTGGGGAGAGTCGGGGTGATTTGCGCATAGTGGTTGGAGTAGCACCTTGGGTCCTTGTTCTCCTGAATACTCTTTTAAACTTGTGCTCCCCTTGGACTGCATTCAGGTCCTCATCATCCCCCTCTTGTGGCTGAGGTGGTGTAACAACATGCTCATCTTCACTCTGACTTGTAGGATGTCTCCTACCCCTATGCTCCAAACCACCACTATCTTCACACTCCTCCTCCTCATCCTGCACTTCAATTGGCTCTATGGGCTTAGGCACTGGGATGTTCTCCACTGTATGCTTTCCCTTTGGTGGTGCTGGAAGTGTGAACTCACCTTCCACATATTTGTTATTCTCCATTTTTGGCTTCAGCTGGAGATACACCAATGCTGCCCCCACATCTGCTACAGCCAAACTTATTGGTTTGATATTCAGAACCTCTGAAATGATTCTTTCTGTATAAGCACTTCTGCCAGGATATACATACTTCTTCCTCAATGTATGGTAGTCACAGTCTACCTTATCTGCATTGAAGATCAGTCGGCGTGTGTCTGTAAATCTATGAACAGATTCTTGAAAATACCTTGCAGTGAATGCGTAAGGTAACTTGCACCAAGGGCTCCAAACTCCATCTTTCATTGGAAAGTGCAAGATGCAGAAATGCTGATATACAACAAACTGAACTTGTTTCCCTACCACTACTGGTAGGTCCTTTGGGATGTGCCACTCTTCCCCAAATGCCATGCGGAGCCTGTCATACCACTTCTCTGCCCTTTGTTTTACTTCATCTGTCATGGTCCCCTTGCATAGGTATTTGCTGAATCTTTCAGCTAGGGACTTGTTCTCCATGGGGTATTCCCATATTTTCTCCTTTGGTCCATCTGGTACTCCAATCTCCATGAAGACCAGTGATAGTAGAACAGCCCCAAAGCTGATCTTCCCTCCTATGCATGCTTCTTCGACTATTTTCTCTATAATATAGCCTGTAATGTTGTAGATTGTCCCTTCTGACATCCTACATGCCACATGTAACCACATAGTGTTTACCTACGACCACCACTCCTGATCATTTAACTTGGTAACTAGGTGTGTTGCAGCTTGTACAATTGGACAGTTCTTCAATTTATCTATGTCCATTCTGCATGGACCCTTCAGGTATCCCAACTCCTGTTTGGTCTTTACAATCATGGATTTATCTGCAAGGTCACCTTTTATGTCTTCCCCTGTGGCCTTCAGACCTGTCACTGATGAGACAAGCACAGATGAAATTCTAACTCTGCATCCTGCAAAGTAGAAGAAGTCTTCGTGTACCCTACTCATGAGCCACTGATACAAGGGCTCATACTTCCCAAAATATGGAAGCTCATACAACTGATAGACCCCAATTCTCTTTAAAATATTTTCACCTGCATCATCATATACTGGCATGTCATCTACCATGTGCACTTGTTTGTTCTAGCCATGAGCAAGGAATCGAGCTCCTTCTTGTTCTCCGAAGTCCTGTGATTATATTCACTCACTTTTCTCTTTCTAATGGGTGAATCCCACTCTTGGCCGATGATGACTCCTTCTGGGTATTGCATTTCTGAAAAATGGCTTTCAGGTGCCATCTCTTCTTCCTCAACAACTACCTTCTTCTTTCCTTTTACCACTATTGTAGATGCCTTCTTTGGTGCCATTTCTACCTTGCAATTGTATCCTCTTCAACTCTACAACTTTGTGAATCAAACCCTAGCTCGATTCAATTATGCCCTAGGTGGAAACTTCATAACCTAACTCTTTTCTGTCTCCCTACTTCACTCAAACCCTTCACCACTAGGGATGCAAGCTTCTTATCACACAGATCTGGTTGTCACTCTTGGTTTCACACCCTTCGCACCTTAACTCGATCACTCGGCTCTTCACACTTGGCTCTTCTCTCAAATACTCTTAGTCGCAATGGTAAAAATGAATCTGCATCCCATCCTTATATAAATTTTTCAAATTTTGATGCATTTATTGCTCCTCACCTACCAAATATCCCTTCATTCATTGACCAAATCCCTTCATTCCATGTGGTACATCTTCACGCCCAGATATAACCTTCTAGCACACCTTCCTACCCTCTGGTCACAGACTTCTCTTCAGCATGCGCTCCTGCCTGAGTACCTTGTCACTGTACCTTCTCCTGGTAGCTATCATGGCCTCCGCTTACCTCATGTTATACTGTTCTTTCATTCATCTCCATCCTTGGTCACTTTTGAGAAGCAATCTTCTTTTGACTTAAAGCACACCTGTAGCAGCTTATTCCTTTCATCTTTCAATTCCCCAGTCTTTTTCTATCTTTTTCTTGGATTACTACAACCACCCCACACTAAAAGTATGTGCAATCCTCTGTGCATAAACATTCTTCATACAATAATTAGCTTCAGGTGTGCAAGAACACTTATTACACAAAAACAACAACTAAATTGACAAAGCATAAGTGACAATGAAGGAAATACATTTAAGGAAATACATGATTGAAAACCTAAACTAAATGACAATATTACCTTATTATAAACACCGATAAGACTTATTTATAGTAGGGCTTCAGCCTACTCCCGTTAAAGTAACTGGGTAGCCATGTTCCATCAAGTGCTTCTAACTGGAAAGCACCTGATTCAAGTATAGAAGTGATAACATACGGCCCCAACCAATGTACTTTGAGCTTTCCTGGATGGTGCAAGAACTTTGAGTCATAAAGAAGTACCATTTGTCCAATCTCAAACTTCTTATCCCTTATGTTTCTGTCATGCCATGCCTTCTACCTGGCCTTTTCCTACTTATGAATCCATCATGTTATGGCACGGTGCTCATCTAGTTGAATCATCTTTTTGATCCATTCTTCTAAAGCCTGTGCATCAGCTAGACCTCCAGTGTGCACAATGCGCAAAGAAGGTAACATAAATTCTATAGGAAGAACAACTTCCACGCCAAACACCAACTGAAATGGTGTGGCCTTGTTCAATCTCTTGTAAGTTGTTCTATATGCCCAAAGCACATCTGACACTTTGTCATCCCAATCCTTTCTTCCAACATCACATATTTTTGTCAAAGTCTGGCCCAAAATTTTGTTGAAAGCCTCAGTAGTTCCATTTGCCTGAGGATGGTAAGGTGTAGTTTTATGGTGTGCAACCATAAACTCATCTAATAGGATCCTGATTGTCTCATTTAGAAAGTGTGTACCTCTATCACTTATCAAGCTTAAAGGACACCCATATTGTGTAAGAACATTCTCCCATAAAAACCTAGTTGTTGTAGCTTCTGTACAATCTTTCGTAGGTGCTGCTTCTACCCACCGTGTGAGATAATCTATGTGCAAGTAATGATATAGCGTGATCCAGTCCTGCACACGGCTGGAAAATAGGTCATACAAAATCAATGGCCCATTTCTCAAATGGTTCTGGCACTAATAATTGGTCTCAAAGGCATCTCATCTCTTTTCCCTGGTTTTCCTAGGTGCTGACAATGATCACACGCCTTACAATAATCTTTACAGTCTTTATATAGTGTCTCCCACCATAATCCAACAATTAGGATCTTCCGGGAAGTCGCATCACCTGCATAATGGCCTCCTGCAATACCACCATGAGCTTCTTCCATGATATCCTTGTGCTCATGCTCTAACACACAACGGTGTAATACTTCATCTCTACCTAGCTTGTAAAGGTCACCACTGATTAACATAAATGGTGTCGTGCGTATAGCAAGCTACTTCTTTTCTAATGATTTCATTCCTTCTGGTGCCATACCTGTTCGTAGAAAGACAACAATGTCTTCTAATTCCATGGGTGCATGCATTGTAACCTGTATAACTGTGCATCTGGCATTGTTTCTTCAATTGTCTATGCATCCTCTCCTGAATTGATTCTAGATAAATGGTCTGGTCCAGAATTGCTTTTCCCTGGCTTCACCACAACTGTGAAGTCAAACTCTTGAAATAGGAGCACCCATCTGCATATGCACCTTTGTAATATGAGCTTGTTTACCAAGTACTTCAATGTCATATGATCTGTATAAAACACAAATGGTGTTGCTAACAAGTACTGTCAAAACTTGTACAATGCATAGATCATTGACAAAGCTTTGCACTCTATAGTTTTATAATTCCTTTCAGCAGGCGTCAGCTTCCTACTAACAAAAATAGATTGGATGATCTATAATACCTTCACCAGGTTGAGCTAACACAGTGCCAATGGCCATACCAGAAGCATCCACATGTACATGAAATGGTTTATCCCATGAGGGAAAGTGCAGAATGGGCGTGGTAGTAAGTTTCTCTTTTAATATCTCAAATGCGCACTGCTGCGGTTCTCCCCAATAAAATGTACCTTTCCCCTTCAGTAATTCTTCCAAGGGTGCAACAATTCTGGCATACCCTTTGATGAATTTTCTATAATATCCTGTATGACCTAAAAATCCACGCACCTCACTTTGACTGGTAGGTGCTTCCAGGCCTAAAATGACTGCAACCTTGGCTGGATCAACTAGCAAACCTTCCTTGCAGATTATATGTCCTAACAGTATCCCAAATGGCATAGAAAATATGCACTTCTTGATATTCAAAGAGATACTCAATTGTCTGCATCGTTCAAACATTAAGCACAGATTGTCACAATGATCTTTCACAAGCCCATATACTGTCCAATCATCTAGGTAGACCTGTAAGAATTTGTGAATAAAATATTTGAATGCCTGAACAACTATGCATGAGAATACAATAGGTGCATTTTTCAATCCAAAGGGCATCACAGTATAGGAAAAACTACCCCATTCAGTAGTAAATGTTGTCTTTTCTTGATCCTCCTGAGTGATCCTAACCTGATGATACCCTGGAAAATCCATCTGTGAAAGAATATATTTTGCACCCTGCAACTCCTTCTAGTATTTCCTCAGTGAATGGCGTAGGGAATGGATCTATGATGCATGCAACATTCAGCTCCCTGTATTCCACACATATCCTAATCCGTCCATCCTTCTTGATACTGATCACCATTGGGCTAACCCATTCTGACTCATCAAGGGGCTTGATAATTCTAGATTTCAACATTTTATCAATTTCTTCTTTCACCTTTTCGTGCAAATTAGGATTCATTCTGTAAGGTCTCTTTCTAACTGGTCATGCACCATCCTTAAGTTTGATCTTCATTTCCCCAAGTGATTCATGCACACCTTTAAGTTCATGATATCCTCGAGGGAATAAGTCCTGATAATCCCTAAGTAACTCGATGATCATTGCTACCTCTGAGTCTGACCAGTAATCTCCAATTATGGCCTCCTTAGGCTCAGCCTCCGAACCTATATTCACCTTCGTTGTCTTCATGGGTTCATGGTAGGCATGTGCATCCTTGTCTGCACTGTCCAAGACCTCGCACACCCCATGTGAATGTTCAATATCTAGGTTCTCAACTTCCTCATCTTCCATGATGTAGACCATCTTTCATTTCTCTTTCTCAAGGCAAGTGCACTAAAGTAGTATGGAGTCCATTTCTTCTTCCTTTTCAAAACTTGCTTTGAACTTTGTCTCACCGAATAATTCCTGAATATGCTCTTCTACTTTTGCACTATCTCCCATAGTTAAGTGCTTGACAAATTTTAATGCCTCTGCTACAGGAGGTTTAGTCGAGAAGTAGTCAAATGTCTGGATCATACCTGCAGTCAAATCTTGCCAGTTCCCAGTTTCTCTATGTAGTTCTACATATACATACCAAGCACGTGCGCATCCTTGGAGCATGGAATACAATCTATGCACCCAGAGTGAAGGTGGTAATGCTTCTTGTCCTATTGTCTAGAGTCTCTCACACTACTGAAGGTGATGCTGAACAGGTTGATCACCATTATAAGTGCAGATTTGTGTAGGTGCATTGTTCTTTATAAACCTAGTAGACAAGGCTATCCCAATTTCTTCCCAGTGTATAAGATTATCTCTGTGGACTACCCACCAGTGTGTTGTTGTCCCGCATAGTGTATATACTAACATATCTCTCCTTGTAACTTGGTCTACCCACTGTGTTTCCATGGCCTTCAGAAAGGCAGGAAGATCTTTTGTCCCTGTATACCAAGTTACTGTGCTGCCTATCCGTCGAATTGAATGAAATCCATTCTTGCGCAACCATGCTTTTCACCTCATGCCTGACTAATTCATATGTACCATGAGCCCAATTTTCACAAGAAATACTCATAGTATCACTAATAGAATGAGAATCCTCCCACTGTAGGATGCCTTCTTTTGATGGCTCATTGACCTCTGGGTCCTGAATAGTGCGTACATAAACTCTGTTTAAATCCTCCTCACTTAGAGGCTCAACATATGGTGTAGACTTTCCATCTATCAAAGGTATCACAACCCTCTCCTCCTTGTTTTCAAAGCTGACATACCCCTTATTGAATCTCAAGTCAACGTTATTCACATAACACCAAGGGCATCCAAGCAAGGCTGGAAAATTGTCTACTTCTGCAAGTGCTAATACCTCAAAATCCCCAGTGAACTTGGCCCCTTGTATAGTGATAGATGCATCTTTCAAAACTCCTATGGGTGTGGCCTTAGTCTGGTTTTCCATAAATAACACATTAGATGATGGCTGCAATGGAGGCCTCCCCATTTGCACCCATGCATCTAATGTCAGCACATTTACTTCTGCACCTGTATCGATCAATATGTTGCTCAAAATCCATCCATCCACAATAGCATTCAGAGTAATTTCTTTGTCATAGTCAATGCTATCAGGGGGAATATTTACATGCAGAATCTGTCATCTGGTCTCAAGACTTGTGCATGGAGTGTTCCCTTTCAACCAACTTCCCAATAGGGGAATAATGTTCTCCTGGCGCAACATCTTGCACACCTCCCGCAGATCATCGATATTAGTTTGGACTATCTCTAATGCTTTCTTCTACTCCTTTAGGTATTGTATCTCACCTTGAAGATTCCTTAGCACTTCCATGGTATCCTGGTAAACTTCCTTCTGATGAGCAGGATCTGGGTACCTCGCATGCAAAACCTCCTCCTTGGTAATCGTAGGCTTCTGGTGCAATGCCTCTCTCACCCGTGCTACTTCAGCATGTGTAGTAATATTCATTGTCAATGCCTCAGGGCCTTCTGTTATCTTGGGCATCCATTGGTCTTCTACCATGCGCTAGATTCTAACCATCCCGGCAGCTTTATTTTCTTGCTTATGCTACTTACTCAGATGCTCATATAAGTCTGGGCACTCTTCATAGCTATGGCTCTTTCCATAGAAAGAACATGTAATATTCTGAGGACATTCATGCCTGTAGTGGTCAGGAGATCCACATGTATAACATGTTCCATGAGGGAACTCTCCTCTTCCCCCACCTCGGCCTCATCCTCCATATCCACCACGATATCCATGTCCCCTTCCATGACCTCCTTCAAAATGCCCCTCATTCCTTGTCATAGTGCATTTGATTATGATCCCGATCCTGGTGCTCATTCCTACCCTTAGAATTATCTGTTATACTTGTCTATCGTACTCCAATGTCTATAGCATCCTGGATCTGACCAATCAACTGACAATCCTCAGTATCATGGGTCGTGGACCTGCAAATCTTGCAAAAGCAAGATACATTCTTCCTTATCATGCACTATAACAAAGGACAGTGACTCACATCATGATTCAAATGGAAAATCTCACAGTCCAGCAGTAATGAGTGTATAGATCTGTGAGGGAAACTATCCTTGGTGTGACCTTATACTTCACAATCTGTACACCAAATTCCTGAGCATGTTTCATGGGCTGAATTTGCTGATAGCTTCTCTAACTGCTTTTCCATAGCTACAATTTGTGCTTCTAGAAATGGGCTAATGCCAGTGTCAATGCTCCTAACTACCTCAGCATGCAAAGCTACTTCCAGTGCTTCACGTGGATCTGTGTATGTCTTATGTGACAGTGCCCTTCTAAAAGGTGTAATCAATCCTCCAATGAACCATTGTGCATGTTGGCTAGCGTGAATATCATAAGACAACTTAGATAGAAGTGTCTTAAAATGAGCATCATACTCACGTACACTCTCAGTAGTGCCTTGCTTGATATCTTTGAGCACACTTATACTCTTCTGCTCAAACTCAGGGATATGGAACTCTTTCAAGAAAGCATCCCTCAGTGCTGCATAATCCACGCAAGTTTGATCAGGGTCAAACTTCCTATACCAGCTGTGTGTGCACCCCTGTAATGTAGTGGTGAATTGACTTTCCTTTCACTCAGCAGCTGTAATCCCTTTAGTGTGCCACAAGATTTCACACATATGCACATGTTTGGCAGCATCCTCTATACCTCTATACTCTGGGAGATGAAGAGACATCTCCATATAGATATTTTGTGGTTGTTGCGGACCTTGACCACCTGATCTGGAACCTCCTGTGTTCCCTCTACCTCCAGAACCACCAGATCCACTAGAACTAGAACCACCTATACCTCTTGATCCACTACCTGTAGTTGGAATAGGACCTATAGATGTACTCCCCTATGCCCTGATAGTAGTACTATATAGAACCCCTAAAGTCTGTGAGGTAGTTCCACTTCCAGAGGTGAATCCAACATTATGCGTGCTCACATTCTGTGGATGATGCACCTAAGAATGCTCCTCCAAATGACATTGAAGCCGTCTATCCTGCCATTGATGTACTTGATCCCTAACTTACTCTTACTTTCCTACTTCCCAAGTTAGTTTGCTGGTTACTTGTCATACTAGATACTAAAAAACCAAGCACAAAGGCTAGGTCACCAGGTGGATTAAGATGTGCATCTGTGACCCAAGTAGTCTCTACTGGTGCACTTCCATGTGAGCCCTAGAAAGGATCTCTATCATGCTTTCCAAGATGGGGGAGTTCCTAATGCTCTGGCTCCACGTCTTCTACGTGAGCTGTAAATCCTTCACGAGCCATCTCTCTCCTCCATGCCATACTCTCTGCAATGGAACATTGCTTCTCTATCTCCCTCTCATGCACCTCATTATACTTAAGCCACCTTTCCTCTCTCTATTTCTCTACCGCTAGGTCTACCATCTTAAACCAAACCTGTACCTGCCTTCACGCATGGTGAAGTTTAGTTAGCCATCAGTTTACTCTCCAGGTTCAAAGTTACCATTAAGATCTTGATTGCCAGTGGAATACCATGCAAATATGTTCCTCTTGGATACCACAAAAACTGGAATTCAGCTACCTCTGGGCAAGAGTACGTCAAAATTGAATATTCCAGAATATAACTGTTTAGAACACCATGAAACCACATATCCACCATGTGAGTCCAGATCAGATCAACATCATAGAGGGCCTGAAATTCTTCCTGTGTCCAGACAAGTGCGCAATACCTCCAATTCCACTGAGATGCATAAGCAGTAAGCCACTCGTATAGTTCTACTGGAAAGATAGTGAAAAATATCTCATATAAGTTGTCATACAGGTTCTGTTCTACCCAAGTGTGTGCGTTAAACTCAGATCCACTACTGAACCATCATGCATATTCTTCCTCCAGATCATGTATCCATTCCTCAATACTTGCTAGAGTTAACTGGTATGTCTTCATCATGAACCATCCTGAAAACAACTGAAAAAGAGGTCCCGGAAATGGAACCAATGATGCAGCCTAGAATTTGCAAGATAACACCCTAGTCACGTGTTGGCACATCACTCAGCCTAGACTGAGTGCTCACCCGAAGCGCGCAAAGGTACCAGGTCCCTCTTTAGGGTTGTTGTAATAGGATGTTAACATGATGAAGGTAGAAACATATAGATTCATAACTAATCCATCATTCTATAATGCATGTTATCCTCAGATCTATGAAAGAACAAGCTTAAACAGTAATCATGATTTTACCATAAACATGCACTGCTCAATTACACAGAATGACACTTAGGTTCAGCCAATATCTTCCATCTATTAGTAAATACAGAAGCTCCTTACAGTATTTTCATTCTATATCAATGCACGTATGGATCTGATACACACATTCATACATCCAAAATCATACATACACCACTCTCTGTGATACATACATCTACTATGCACCTAACATCATATATATAGGGTGGGGACTTTCCCTTCACCGCTTAACTATTCTAGAAATAGGTCGCATGCTATTGTTAGCCACACATCATTTTACAATCATAGCCACACATGCAAGTGCGCTATCTATAGTCCTCTTGAAGTTAACTGAAGTGTCAATTCTATTCTTAGCTTGTCTCCATGCATAGACGCTTTGAACCGCTTCTCCAAATATAGACAATGCATGGTGCACGTGTCTCTGCATCATTGATGTGGTCCACACGCCATCTTCCAAAAATAGATCCTTATGCTCAAAATTGGCTAAGTCCTAAAATCTAGACTTTCCTTCCACACGCGGGTCCTTCTTATCCTTCCGCCCTTGGTTCTGGGCCTTCTATCCCGTACAGACTCCTCATGTGATTTTATACACACTTATAGCAATTTCCATTAAAAACTCCATACCTATATGCATTTGGTTGTCTAATACATGATCTTCTATGAGCATGAAGTTTTGAATTCTATCCCATTCTTGGATGTCTTCTATCATTAGATCCTTGACTTGATCCTTTCTCATTATTGACAAGACAATATTGTTCTAAGGACACATACAAGATTCGCATGCAATAATAAGGTACATTTGAAGGTGCAGAAGGATGGGAAAGGAAACGTGCATCAGGACAAGCTGATTTGGGGACTTAGCCATTATTTTTAGTTACGGGCTATTTTTGGAGATAGTGTGTGGAGCACACAATGGAATGGAGACTTGCATGATATACAAATGTTATTTTTAGAATGAGCATCTACTAAGCGCCATGCATGAGTTTGGGATAATAATAGGATTACTACTATTAGTTAACTATAGGAGATCTATTATTAGCACACTTACATGTGTGCATATTATTGTAAATGTGCATGGCTATTTTTAGCATGTGACCTATTTTTGGAGCTACATAAGTGGTCAATGGAAATTCCCTACCCTTATAAGTATGTATTAGTATGTGTAGTTAGAGAGAGACATTGTGTATGAGCTATTGTAGAGTTATGCTTCTATATCTTATGTGCACATATACTTATGATACTATTTATTGTAAGAAGCTTCTGTATTTACTAGGTTTAATATAATGGAGTGTATTGGCTGGATAAAGGTGTTAAATATGATAGTAAATGGTTCTTGTATGGTTGATATCATTATGATTATTATTTAATTCATGATTATTTAAGATCTAGATCTGGAATATGCTTGGTGGAATGTTTATGGTTAGTTATGGTTTTGGATGTATATTTTATCTTCAACACATTGAAATCCTACACAAGAAACTATAAAGAGAGGCCTGGTACCTTTGCACACTTCGGTTGAGTTCTCAGTTAAGGATGAGTGATGTGTCAACACACCTGGGTTTTTCATGGTGGATTCTAGGTTGCATCATTGGTTCCATTGCCAGGATCTCTTTTTCAGTTGTTTTCAGGATGGTGCACGATGAAGACATACTGGTTGACCCTAGTAAGTGTTGAGGAGTGGATAAAATATCTAGAAGAAGAGTACACATGGAGGTTCAACACTAAATCTGAGTTTGATGCATGCACATGGGTGGAAAATAATCTATATGAATGCTTGTACGCGAGCTTCTTTGTTATTTTCCCAGTAGAACTATACAAGTGGCTGGTTGCTTATTCATCTAAATGGAGTTGAAGGTATCACACACTTTTCTAGATGTAAGAATAATTTCAAGCCATGTATGATGCTAATATAATTTGGACACGTGATGTGGACACTTGGTTCAATTCTTACATTATCCTAGGGGAACTTACTTGCAAGGAAATCCAATTGCAATCAAGATCTTGATGGTGACACCTAACTTGGAAGAAAAATCGATGGCTAGCTAAACCCCACCACTCACGGGGAAGGAGTAGGTTTGGTTAAAGATGGTGAACCTAGTGGCAGAAAGGTGGCTTAAGTACAATGAGGCACGCAAAAGGGAGATGGAAAAGTAGTGAGATATTGCAGAGTGGATGGCATTGAGGAGAGAGATGGATCATGAAGGATTTGGAGCTCACATAGAAAGCATGGAGCCAGAGCATCGAGAACTCCCCCATCTGGGAAAGCATGATAGGGAACCCTCCTCAGCCTCACATGGGAGCACATCAATAGAGATGACCTGAGATATAGGTGCGCATCTAAATCTACTTGGAAACCTATCCCTTACACTTTTTTTCTAGTATCTAGTACATCCAATAGTTAGTAAGCTAATTTGGGTAGTAGGGAAGAAAGAGTAAGTCACATAGCAATTACATCCATGGCAGGGTAGACGTCTTCATATTTTTTGGAGGTACCTTTTTATGCGCATCATTAGCACAAAATTTGAGTGCACAAAATTTTGGACTCACTTCTGGGAGTAGTACCACCACGCATATTGTAGGATTTCAGCTCAGTACTACTTTTGGGACACATGGAAGTACATCTTCTGGTCTACTTCTAGTGTTTCACTATTTTCTTTAAGGATTTAGACGAAACTAGATGAGGGTATGGGCTAAGGAGGAATACCTATTATGAGGCTTGGTTTGAAGGTCATTGCACACGTTCTAACTTCTTAATCTAATGATGAATGTGAGAGCTCCTTTTGGCTAGGAGGAACTACCTAAAATACAAAACAAGACCATAAGAAAGAGTTAAACAATATATGTCAATGGGCTATGTAGCGTATATTATATCTTAGAAGTATGATACTTCCTTAGTGGTAGTTAACACACTATTTAATATAACTCAATGTGATAAATAACGTAAATAAACAATGTCCTACTATAGTTGATATGATTTAGGCATCTCATCCAAATACAATAAGAAAATGTAACATAACAAGATAAACTATGATTAGATTAGGGAGTAGGGTAAGTGGTCAAGGTACTGGGTTAGGTCAGGGTCAGATTATGGGTCACTTGGGTCAATTGGGTGAAGGTGCTTGGGTTTTGTTATTAGAAGAAGTTCCAAATAAAGAGACCAATGTTGGTCTGGTATAACCAATGACGGTTTAGAGGGAACTGACAACAATCATGGGTAACCGACATCGGTAAGGGTAGGATGATAGGTGTGGGAATTTTGAGGTTTAAAATTAGTTTTGTGTAGAGGTTTTTATGTAGGTGAGGTAGATGATGGAAAGGGGAATTCATAATGTTGATTTGGTCTGTGGAGATGTTGGAAGTATCTCAAACATATTTGCATTTGGGTCAAAATAGGTGATTGAAATGGTTGTGGGTGTTGGAAATGGAAGGATCAAAGTAATAAAGTGGTGACCATCCATGAAAATGGGACTACTAAAGAAGAGGATGGAATGGGAGGTGGAAATCCCTGTAAAATATGTCTGTGAGATAGGGAATTGGCTAGCCTCAAATTATTGTAGGTAAAAGAGATGAGATCATGTCAATGGGGTCCTGGGATGCTGGGGGAGTCAACTTGTCCCCAATAGGTAGTGGCATGTCTAAAGAATCTCCCATGGGTAAGAGAGATAATAGGTGGGGTGAGGTAGACTTATCCCTTAGTGGAGGAGAAGGCGATGATGATTCTCTTATGGATGGGAAAATAACAAGTGTTGATGGTTTAGTAGGCTGGGAGGTAGACGATGAAATGGACAATCTAATAGAAAGTGTGGGTTATCATGAGAGCAAGGGGAGATGAGGGGGACTCCTAATGTGGGTGGAGGAGTTTTGAGGTATGCTCCTCTATGGGTAGAGGAGCTCATGCCAAATTTCCCCAATAGATGAAGTAGGTAGGTTTTGAGGAACATTTGGTATGATATCAAAAACTGTGTGGACTTCATGGACATTGCTATCGCTGGATGAAGGTTCACTATTTTGATTAGAAAATGGTTTATGATTAGGGAACAAATTTTTAAAGATGTGAAAATTTTGATTTTCTGGCACATTCAGGTTTTCCATGACAAGGTCTCCATTATCTATCATCTCTTGAACAATGTTTTTAAAATTATGCAGTTACCATCACTATGTCCTTTAACACAATGGATAATTATAGTAGTCATGTTCTTTATACCATGTCAGCATAGGCTGAGTAGGATTAAAACCTGTATAAGGTTTTATGGGAGGAAGTGTAATGGTTTCATCTTTAAGAATATTTTCCAAGACAGATGAATAGGGATCTCCAATCAAAGTGTACTTCTGTTATTCCCACCAGAGCTGAAAGGCCTGGATAGGAGAAAGATTGGAAGAAGGTTGGGCCTGATTAGAAGGATGAGGTGGACCCACCTTGAGGACTACCACATTGGTAGATCCTTTGGGCTTTGAATAGTTATTTTGAGGTTTTGAAGATGAAGAAGAGTCATTTGATTTGAATGGGGTGTTCTTGTTTTGTAATTGGATCTTCTTTTCTTCAATGACGTGAATTTACATTTTTTGGGCCATGGTGAATGCTTCATCAAAGGTTCAGAAGGTTTGGACTTACAAATTTGGTGAGATGTGTCTGGCACAAGCTCTAGTGAACAACTCAATAAGTTCAGTCTGAGGTAGTTGGAACATCAATTGGTTAATAAGACTCTACCAGTGGGCAACGAAATATGT
The DNA here is from genome assembly GCA_019776745.2 of Taxus chinensis. Taxonomy (NCBI): domain Eukaryota; kingdom Viridiplantae; phylum Streptophyta; class Pinopsida; order Cupressales; family Taxaceae; genus Taxus; species Taxus chinensis. Next base: position 32,594,458 of record CM034157.1, read on the forward strand.
GATAGATTCATCTTCATACTGTCGGGTTGAATAGAGATTGGTCATGGTGACTTTCTTGGTAACATTGATTGAAAAATGATCTAAGAAAGCTTGGGCTACTTGATTAAAGGAATAAATGGAATGTCGAGGTAGTCCACTATACCAATCCAATGTTGGTCCTGTCAAGGACATTGGGAAAGTTTGTAGGAGAAAAGTGTCATCATGGGTGATTAGGTAACACCCATATTTGAATGACCACAAGTGTTGATGTAGGTATTCTTTACTATTGAAGTGATTGAATTTAGGCATTTCCTAATGCATTGGGTAAGGCTGAATGGGAATAGATGGATGGATAGGCTCGTTACATATTTTATCATACAGTTAAAGAATTACGGGAGCTAGAAATAGATGCTTCTAAGGTCTACATCTTCTCCATCATCATTTTAATGAGGTCATTAGTAGGTTGGGATGAATGGGTGCCCCCTGCAGAAAAAGGGGGTTGATGCTGAATGTATGAGGTGGGTGGTATGCTAGTGTATGGTGGCATTGAGTATGAGAACTACATAGGAGGAATAGATGTAGGTGGCACATAGCCAAAATTAGTGATAGATGAGGTCGGGGGTTGTTGGTAGTATGTGTAAGTGGGTGGGGTAGTCGTAACAACTCTAGTGGTGATTAGGGGTAAGGATTGTGGGATAGAAAGGACGAGGTTTTGAAAAGGGGTGTAAGTTCCTGACACCGAAGGTGGTTGCAATGCAATTGGTATATGTGAAGATGGGTGCAGATGGGGCTATACTCAAGTGGTAGGGATATTGGGGGACAATTGATGTCATGTGGTGTGATAGATGATGTAGACACTGCAGTTATAGTGGTTGTGGGATCTAGCTGAGACACCACAAGTGGTAAAGTGGATGATGGTAGTGCTGAGCTGGTGCTACCTAACATAGAAGTGGGTGCTAGAGCAGGAGGGATAGATATGGGCATGTCATATATTAACTATCCTGAGGAATCCCAGGTGGAAGAATGAGCAAGGTAGTACTAGAGGGTAGTGGGATTCTGGTCGAGGAGTCTCGCGAACTCCTTGTCACCGGTAGCGATGGGGATGAGATGAGTCAGATCCATAGGTGACAGGATGGATGGTGGTGATGGACTAGGTGGGAGTGGCTGATGGTTGGCATGAAATATGAGGGCATTAGTTTAGCTATAAGTCAACACCATGTGAATCAAGTGTATATCAGGTGAGGTTTGTACTCTGTAAATGACACAGGGAACAAAGAGATGAGACAAAATAGATTCTGAGAGGGAAAGTTGATCAATGTTTTGATTAAAATCAAAACAGAGTGACTGAAACTAGTCAAACTGACCGATGATGGTTAAGGGGTGACCGATGACGGTTACAGGAATTGATACTGGTTATTGTGAGAAAATAACAGTTTCAGAAAATGAGGCAGAAACTGATGACTGTCAGAAAGGAAAGTTGTATTTGATGACTGTTACCAGAGTATAGAGAATACAATGATACACAGAAACTCTAAACAGAAGAGAAGATGAGATAAGTGTCTTTTGGGTAAAATAACCAAAAGAACAAGGAACTGACATTGGTTAGGTAAACCAATGATGGTCAGATATAAACCGACGCTGGTCATTGGACCGATGCCAGTTACTATGAAATATGAAGAATGAATAAAAATGGATTTTTGTGAATTTAGATTAGATGAATAATCAACCCAGAAGTCTGGGGATGATAAGATGAGGTCCTGACACACTCTAAGAAAGTCAGAATACTCCAACTGTGATGGCAGAGTGTGAAATGCAAAAAGAAAAAGAAAAATGAAGAATCGTATCCTCACACCTCAAAATGCAAGTCAAGCACAAAGCTAAGAAAAATACGTAATCCAACAAGTGAATTTAGTGTGTTTAGCTTATGTTATTTAAAAGACTGACTCATGAATTTAGAGTAGAGTTTTTGGTTGGGAAGGCTTCCTACGAAGAAGGAAATTCTAAAGGTGAGGTTTCAGGTTATGTTATGGCGGGGGGTCCGTCCTCTGATGGGGTACTGGACAAAGATAACCAATTGGGTGCCCATTTTCAATCCTCTGATCATGTGATCATTGACAGCTTCTTCTGGGTGGGATGTTGTTTAAGAAGATGTATAAATTTCAAATTTGTGCAGTTTAGGCAAATAGAGAGAGAGAGAGAGAAGCAAGTGCTTTCTATGGTTCAATTATGTCAACCATCAGCTAGGCATGACTTCCAGCGTATAGGTTGCCCTCATTTTTAATGTGAGCTATAATGCAACAAATCAGAATGCTATGCAAGTGTTTTAAACCCAAATCGAAAGTGTGATATTCGATGTAGACAAGTAATGAATAGGAAGAGGGAAACTCTTTCACTAATGCAATACTGATGAAAGAAGAGAAGTATTCTTTTTATAACACCAAAAACACAATAGAAAGAAAGGAAGATTCCAAAGAATAAAATTAATGTGGAATATTTTTCAGAAGGGAAACGAACACACAACTTTCACCTAGGAATGAATAAAATGCAAGGAACCCGATAGATGGGTCCCACCGGGCGTGCCAAAATGTTTCACCATTTTCTTTAAGGATTTAGATGAAACAGATAAGGGTATGGGCCAAGGAGGAATACCTGTTGTGATGGTTGGTTTAAAGGTCGCTGCACATGTTCTGACTTCTTGATCCAATGTTGACTGTGAGAGCTTCCTTTTGGCTAGGAGGAACTACCTGAAATACAAAACAAGACCACAAGAAAGAGTTAAACAATATATGTCAGTGGGCTGCCTAGCGTATGCTAGATCCAGGAAGTGTGATACTTCCTTGGTGGTAGTCAACCCACTGTTTAATACAACTTAATGTAAGAAATTTTGTAAATAAATAATTACCTACTGTATTTGATATGATTTAGGTATCTCATCCAAATACAATAAGCAAATCTAACATAACAGGCTAGGCTATGATCAGATCTAGAATAAGGGTAGATGGTCAAGGTGTTGGAGTAGGTCAGGGTCAGGTTCTGGGTCACTTGGGTCAAATGAAGGTTATTAGGGGATCTGTTATTAACAGGATTGCCAAATACAGAGATTGATGTCAGTCAGGTATGACCAATGAAGTTTTAGTGGGAAATGATGACGGTCATGGGTAACCGGCATTGGTATGGTGGGATGATAGAAACTCAATAAAATCTGGTTTTGGGGGTTTGTCTAAGATTGAACAGAGATGGTAAGGGAAATGATTAGGTCTGTGGAGGTGTTGGGAATACTCAGAAGATATCAGGAATCAGGTATAGGTGATTTAATGGTTATGGGTGGTGGAATGGTTGGGTTCACAGGAAGGTAATAGGGGTAGGATGAAAATGTAAAATGGACTGATAAAGAGGTGAAGAAACCTTTATAAACTGAATAAAAATGAAATGAAACAGGTGATAAACACACTTACTGGTGTTATAGGTCTGATGGTTGGAAGATAATGATGGTTGATCTATGAAATGGTGGTCAGTGCCATGGTAGTGCCTCCTGGAATGCTACCGTGAATGCAAATACCTTCTGAATCAGTTGTGGTGTTGGTTATGGTTGTCTGGATGTGTTAAAGGCTCTGGTTCTTGCTTGCATGCAGATCTCCTTTGTTCCAATACTTGATATAATGTGTCAACCTCTTCAAACAAAGTTACCAAACTGGTTATATGGTAACCGATGATGGTTTAGGGTGACAGGCATCGGTTTCGGGTTGACCGGCGTCGGTTAAGGCGGGATATCCTAGGTTGCCTAAAATAGCAGATCTTGGCTATCTTTTTCTTTAGCTTTTCTCGTTGGTGTCGGGTATAAGTGGAATGTTTCACTTAGATAAGTGGGAATATGGTTAGAGGAAGAATAGGCATGTGCTTTTAGGGTTATACTAAGTCTTAGCTCATTAAGGTAGGTAGGGATAAGTCTTAGTTAGTTATGGAAACATGCTATGAATAGGTCTATGGTGAGGTTTATGGTGAGGTGTCTAGGAGAGGTGTGCATCCATTTAATTAAAGTAATTAAATTAATAAATGGGGTGAGGATGGGTATTAATTTAATTATAGATAATTAAATTAATATTAATGTGGGGTAAAAGGGGCCATGGTTAGGTGAATATATGTAAGTTAGTTATTCAAAAGGGGACCAAGGGGAGTGTGACCCAATTTTGGTGTCTACATTTTGCCCCTTTTTGTCATGTGGCTTGTATTGGTAAGCAACACTAACAAAAATAGGAAATGGTTGTGTCGAGTATAAGTGAGGGTGGTGTTGCCCCAAGTGTGGGGAACCCCCCTCAAACTAGGAACTGATGAGGTGTAAGATGGAAGTGATGAGTGGTTTGATAAAATGTAGAGGTGGGAAAATGAAGGTTAGTGGGTGCATTGGGTAAAGGTTAAAGGTCAAATCAGGTAAACAGGTAAATGGGCCAGGGTCAAAGGTAGTGGTAGTTGAATGCACACACACGTTGGAAATTGCACATGGTACCAGGTTGAAAAGCTTTCAAACTCTACATCGTCTAAGGTCGATAGGTTTATCCAAACAAGGGTTGAAGTGATTCAGGTATCCAAGGTATAGGATATGGTGTGGAAACACAACAGAGGTTAGGTGCAGGAATGTTTAGGTATGTTCTGGTACACCAAAGGTTAGGTCAGGATAAACAACACGACAATAGGCAATGTAAGGTTGGTAGGCTAAAACAACATAGGTAATAACATCACAAGGTATAACGAGCACATAAGGTCAAAGGTCACAAAAAGTAGGTTCAGGTCAAGGTATATAGGTCATGGCATGGGTAAGGCCAAGGTATGTGGGTAAAATAACAACTCCCTAAATGCAATTAAGGACAAGTATAGGGTAGGTTGGGCTTGTAGGTAGGTGGTCAATAAGTGTAGGTAAGATAAAAGGTGTTGGCACTAATGGGGAGTGAGGAAAAAAATGGGTAAAATGAGGTAAAAATGAGAATGGTAGTTAACTGATGCCGGTTGAAGGATGACCGACGTCGGTATAGTAGGGCATGACTTGACCGGTGTTGGTCAAGTTGATTTGGGTTTAAAAAAGGAAAATTCCATATTTTACAGAATCATTTTGTCATTTTCCATTTGTAGAAAAAGTCCAAAGAGCACGTGAGAGAGAAAATGGCAAGGTGAGCTGAGGTGGAGAGTAGATCTGGTGAGTGGGGAGCTATGTGGTTAGCGGGTCCATGAGATCAGGGGTCAGTTGATTTGATTGGTTAGAGGTGAGGAGGTGATTTGGGTCATGGTAGAGGTAGGAGAAGGTTTGGGTGGGCCACCAGTACAGTGACCAGACATACCACCATCATCGGCAATGAGATGAGGTAGGATCTGATCTGAGTTTATTTTTTGGGAAAAGAAATTGTAGAAATTGGGGTGGGTAAAAATGGTTTTGGGTAGGAATTAAATTGTGAATTTGGAAATAAAATGAATGAAATGGGAGGGGGGAGGTCCCAGGTAAGTGAAATGAGAGTGGGGATGAGGGTAGGTGAGGTTTGGGTAGGGTAAGGTAGGTTATTAGGTTAGTTTTGGTCAATTGCTTGAAAAAAAATGGGGGGTTTTTCGGGTTTGGTCGGCATGACAGAGACCGATGTCGGTCAAGGGTTGGCCGACACCGGTCGGTCTTGGCCGGCATCGGTCATGCAGTGGGTGAGTGATGTCAGTCAAGGGTAACCAATCTCGGTCAGGTGGAAGAGGAAATGGGTCCATAAGAGAGATAGGGTGGTAGGAAAAGGTAGGCCATGAAGGGTAAAGGCAAGTCTATGGGTAATAGGTAGGGTAAAAATGTGTATAGGTGAGAGGTTTGATAGGTGCTAGTATAGGGAAAAAAAGGGTAATATTTAGGGTTTGGGTTAAGTGGATGGGATATTGGGTATAGGGTTTTGTAAGAGGTGTGGTATGAGGTTTTAATAAGTTTTGTGGTTTGTTGGATGCAGGCTAGGGACCAGTTGCGTATGAGAGATAGGGTGCCACCTCTACTACTAGAGGTATGAGGGAGCATGACTGGTAGAGGAGTGGCATCACGTTACAGATGGTGGGGTTGATTGGGGTCAGAAATTTATAGGCATATACCCTGAGATGTAGCTTGATGGTCACACTCATCGATAGATGGGATTCAATGACCAACACATTTCATTTACCAACGGGTGAGATCACAGTCACCCTAGAGGATGTGTACAGGATCCTTGCTTACCGATAGTGGGGACGTGGGTGTATTCTATCACCTTAGAGGCATCAAAGGAGCCCATGGTGGCATTATTTGGAGAGGTGATGGCAGAGCTAGGGTACCATAGTGCCAAATTGAGCTATGGAGAGATGTATGCAGCCTATCGAGAGGAGATGAGGCTAGCGATGCTTATTATGGAGGCAGTGTGTTGTTTTGCACTACCTGATTCAGAGGGTGGGAGATTCCCATGGGCACTGATGGGGGTTCCATGATATGGTGGAGGATAGGACCTAGTTTTCATGGGCACCAACCTTTTGGTGCAGTTATACAGAGAGTTATGGGCCTACGGGTGATTACGGAGGTTCAGCTTATGTTGTACCTTCCTTCTTACATTGTTGGGCATATGAGCACATCGTATGTGTGCATGTCCCAGTTGGCCTGCCCCAACCAGATGCATTTGAGGTGGGGTTGATCAGAGTAGGTTACAGCGATGGGTGCTGGGGGAGAGCAGGACAACCAGGGCTACACATGATGTAGCATACTACAGGCAGCATGTTGGAGGGTTTATCTAGATTAGACATTATCTGGAGGCTGTATATCAGCTTCCCCTCATACAGGAAGATGGAAGATAAGCTAGAGGGGCTACAACTTTTGAGATGGATAGAGGGGCATTGTGCCGGTGAGCACGAGATGATCCCCATTGACAGGGTTAGATGGCAGTTGGGGTTGCCCCAGGACGTGCCACCTCCATTTCCACAGTATAGGAGGGATGACATGGAGAGACCTATGTCTCCACCATGACCTACAGTGCCGACCGGGCAGGAGGAGTAGCCCATCGACCATCAGATTGATGATGCAGGCTGTACAGATGCATACAGATGGTGGTGGGAAGCCCAGCTATGAGCAGCACCACCCAGGCCAGGTCAGCTAGATGTGGCCACCCTCACAGTTCAGAGGGATACACTACAGGGATAGGTGGCCACCTTACAGGGCCAGATTATAGGTTTACAGGGGTAGTTGGCAGGGTCACAGGTAGAGGTGGCCACATTACAGGCACAGGTGGTGGCCCTTCAGGCCCAGATTGTAGCACAGGGACAGGCACCTGCACAGGGAGGGGATGGAGATGGAGGGCAGGTAGCCACCCTACAAGCATAGGTAGTAGGGTTATAGGGCTAGTTGGCCACTGCACAGGCACAGATTATGGCCTTACAGGCCCAGGTCATAGCTCAGGCACTCAGGCACCAACACAGGGTCAGGGACAGGGTCCCATGGTATAGGTACAGGGTCTGAGACCGATGGGGCCACCTCAGACAGTACCGATGGCCAGATTCAGGGATGCCCTGAATGAGGCCATATATTATCAGGATCACTTGATGGTTGACAGGGATAGATGTCCCTCTTATGCAGAGTACATGGTACAACAAACCTCGAGTGAGAGGATAAAATATCACACACATAGTGCAGAGAGTACAGGGGGTCGGTGAGCCCATAGACAGGGTCAGAGTGAGGCCACTAGTTCATGGAGGCCTAACCCAGCTGTAGGCCAGGAAGAGGCCGATCCGAGACCTATGCAGGGTGGAGAGATGTTAGCAGGGTGCCACATGAGAGCGAAGGAGGAGGAGACAGATGAGATGGGGATGGACATCAGATGGGGAGATGACTGAGCCCCCGTGCACCCTAATTTTTTATTTTTTTGATATATATACCGGCCTGCGTGCTGTAGATGTGAGGATGTATATGAGAGATTTTGAGTTTGTTTATATTATACCGGCCTACATGCCGAAGATGGTGAGGATGTATATGAGATATGTATTGTCATTATCTATATCAGTGTATATTGGATGGACACACAAATATTTGAGATTGATATTGTGTATGATGTGATATATTTATGATATATGTTGTACAGTTGGTGTAGGCATGATTTTATTGTTATAGGATGGATAGGTAGGTCATGTAGGCATGATGGAGTCAAGTCATAGGCATGGTTGGTTAGGCATGATGGAGTTAGGTCATAGGCATGGATGGAGTCAGGTCATAGGCATGGTGGAGTTCAGGTCATGTTTAGGCATGGTGGAGTTAGGTCATGTTTAGGCATGTTTGAGTCAGGTCATTTAGGCATGATGGAGTTAGGTCATTTAGGCATGATGGAGTCATGTCATAGGCATGATGGAGTCTTGTTTTTAATTTTGATTTAAGTCCAAGTTGTTGGTAACATGGGAAACAAATGATGAGTTATATGTATGTTATGTTTTAAATTTCCAAATATTTTCTATTATGGAAATATGAAAATGATAAATGAATGATTGGTGATGTTTTTAAAAATGGTAGGTGTAATGTATGTTATTGATATGTATGCTTTTTGGTTTAATTTCCAATTGTTGATATAAAATGGAAACTAACTAAGGTAGAATGTGAATAGGAATAAAATGGGGAAAATAGGTTAGGGTAAAGAGTGGTCGAGCTAACCTCCAAGGGCCCCATGCCCTCAGAGTGCTGCCTACATAGCCCCTGGTGAAAAGGGGCCTCAGGCTGATGTAGTTCTCCCATAAGCTAGGGAAGAATATGATGAATTAGAGGAATGGGTTGGCATATTTTAGGTATGATTGAGTGTAGGTCATAGGCATGGTTGAGTTAGGTCATAGGCATGGTTGAGTCTTAGGTGATAGTGGTTGAAATATTTTGAAAATGTAGGTGTTGATGGTCTGGTCCTGTATAGGATAATCAATAAGTAATGAGGAAGGTGAATGGTAAGAGGTGGTAAAAGAGCCACTTAATTGATAAGAACCCTAATGAGTCTACCATACCCAAGATGGGCTTATGAATGTAAGACCCTAAAGGCGTTGCATAATGGACTATTCTAAGGGTGAAGAAAGTCACATGATCATGAAATGTCGCAGTTACAGCAATTCCCTTGAGTAGAGAGAAAATTAGGGTGAAAAGGTAATGAGGTGAAAGTGGGTGGTTTAGTAACTTAGTGTACGACAACATGTTTACCTAGCAAGAAACCCATGATCAAAAATAGGCAAGTCCATGATGAAAAAATTTATCATTTTCTTCATTTGTTTGTTTTTAATAGACTAATCGATGCGGGAAGTCTATATGGGATGAGTATATTATCTCCTTGAGGTCTTCATGAAGCTGATCGATGTGGGAAGCTTCTAAAATTTTTATTGTATTTTTGTAATGACTTTATATAGCGGTCCTTCAAGGGAACAGTCTATTTATAGCAACGAGATAGAGAGAAGAGATGTCCTTTTTGAGGGAGTCATATTTTTGCTAGAAGTTTGACTCAAGGAGTTGAATCCCATTTTTTTTTGGATGTTTTAAGTCATGGACAAGACTATAGAGGAAGATTAGGTTCTTGTTTAGAAGAAAAAAACATAACACATAGAGGTTAACTATGAAAGAGGTGGTTTCAAGTGATGAACGACCATGGGATTCCATATTTAAAAAGATGAAAAGTATCCATGAGAATCATGCTATGAGTAGAGCCGTGGTACTCATATTGAAGATAAGGCTGAAAGGTGATGGGTAATCACATGATTCTTGTTTAGTTGTTGATCCTCAAAAATAGGTAATATGGAAGGTGAAAATCACTCAAGGGATGCGTGGTCAATTGACAGAAAGTGATATATGACTTGATGTCAACAATAAAATGGTCGAAGATGCAAGGCATTGAGGGGCTCAGGTTTGGGTTTACCTTCGAGTGAAGATAAATGATAAGCACCTGATCCATAGGCATGGGTAATGATATAGGGTCCAAGCCAATTAGGAGTAAATTTTCCCCGTTTACTTTTCTCTTCTTTAGTTACATGTTGATTTTCCTTCAGGACAAGGTCTTTGACCTAAAATATTTGTTCATGGACACATTTTTTGTAGGCACGTTTGATACATTTTTGGTAGATTTGGAGATGGTCAAGAGCATTAAGACGGTTTCATCTAATAACTCAAGTTGCGCCAAACAATCCTAGTGAAATTCATTGTCGTTGAGCATGTCTTATAATGAGATGTGGACAGATGGAATCTGACTTTGAAGATGCAAGATAGCCTCGGTACCGTAGACTAGAGAAAAAGGTGACATTGGCAGTAGCAGAAGTGTGAATACTAGTGCAAATAAGCCCACAAGGTGAAAGGAATGTGTGAATGCCAATCCTTGCCAGTATCATGTCAACTACTTTCATAAGAATTTTGTTCAAGGTTTTATTGGTTGATTTCTTCTTGGCCATTGGTTTGTGGGTAATAAGGTGATGAGAAACTGAAGATGCCATCACATAGCTTACATAGGGTTTTGTTTTTGAATTTAGCTTTCCATTATCAGTGATGAGTGGTGAGGAACACCAAAGTGAAAATGATGTGATGGTTGATGAATTCACATATTTTCTAGACCTTTTGTAGAAATGAGGGGAATTGCTTCTACCCATTTAGTGTAATATTTAGTAGCAGTTATAATCCATTAATGGTGTTGTGAAGAATGGGGATTGATCTCTCTGACAAGATCCAAGCCCCATTGAGAGAAAGGCCAAAGGTCTCGTGTGACCTGTAAGGCATGGCTAGGTGTGTGATGAAGATTAGCATGTTGTTGGAACCAGTAATAGTTAGAGGAAAAATTCAGTTCATAGAGTTAGGTAGGAAAAATATCTTAATTATTTACACTAGAAACTAAAAATTCTAATGATTCTTACTGAACTGTTTGGGTGAAATACACTAGGTGAGATGTGCATCAACATTGGAGGCGAATAAAACCATGACTAATTAAGAGTATATAAATGCTCTTGATGAGAATGAATAAATAAACTTTAAATTATCAGGTAACTAAATATTTTCATTAATCCATGACTCAAAAGGGGATGGTTACAATGTCAATACCTATGTTAGTTATTTCTATCAAATGCATAACCAGTAGGAAGATTGTAACCAGAGGTTTTGGTTTTACACACCAAGGTTCTATATGGAGGATCATGTTGAGGGTAATAGGTGGCTCTAGTTCTAGTGGATCTGGTGGTTCTAGAGGCAGAGGTATCATAGGAGGTTCTGGATCATGTGGGTAGGGTCCACACCAACCCTATAATATTTACATGGAAATGTATCTCCATCTTCCAGACTATAGGGGCATAGAAGATGTTGTTGAACAGGTGTACATGTGTGAGATATTGTTGCATGTAAAAGGGATCGCAACTTCTAATTGCAAGGCAAGCCAATTTATAACTACATTATAGGGACGCACACACAGTTGGTACAGATAGTTGGACTTAGATCAAACTTACGTAAATTATGCAGCATTAAAAGACACCTTCCTTAAAGAATTATATATCTCTGAATTTGAGCATAATAGTATAAGCACACTCAAGGATATTAACAAGGAACTACTAAGAGAGTGTTTGGGAGTATGATGCCCATTTCAAAACACTTTTGTCTAAGCTTTCTTATGATATGCATGCAAGCCAATATACACAATGGTTCATTGGAGAACTGATCACACCTTTTAGAAGGGAACTGTCACATAAGACAGCCACTGTTTTCCATGAAGCACTTGAAGCAACTTTACACGAAAACTGAGGTAGTTGGATTTATAGACAATGGAGTCAGTCCATTCTTAGAAGCACAGATTACAAATATGGAAAAGCAATTGGAGAAACTATCAGAAAATTCAACACATAAGATGCGCATTGGTATTTGGTGTACAGACTGTGACATGGAAGGGCACACCAAGGATTTGTCCCTATCAGGATAGTGCATCAGAATTATTGTTAGAATGTGAGATATGTAATCTAAACCATAGTGTAGTACCATACATCATTATTACAATGCTACTGTGCATAAGGAAGAATGTATCCACAACTGTAAAATTTTCTGTTCCAAAACATCATGATTACCCAAGACATGTCAGGTTGATTGGTCAAGATCCATGATTCTATAGATATTGGTGTGCTATTCTAGAAGTGAGTAGCAGGAAATAAATCTAAGGGTAAAGGTGAGCACTTTAAGATTGAGGATGAATCAACCCTTCCCATGATAGGAATAGCAAACGCTATTAGGATGTCAGTGGTAGAATTCAAGGATACCATGGTGATTTCAGGGGTCAAGGCTAATATAAACAACATAGTCATGCGAGTTTTCCTCATGGATTCATGATTTACAGCAAATCTCCATACCACTACATACACATGAATGTCTCATAATATTACTTGTTCTTTTTATGGAAGATTATAGCTATGAGGAATTCTTTTAGACTATATGAACATCTGGATCAAGCAACATAAATAGGAAAATAAGGGCTCTGGATGGTTAGGATAAAATGAGCAATGACAGTGAAAATCAGTTCATCCCAAAATTGGCACAGAACCAGTATTAGGTTAGTGACTGTACTATACGAGCTAGAAACTCGAAGTGCAGCCAATTGAATACCTCATTAAGGAGGAACTACTATCACCTCTTCGATCCAGGACCTGTTAGGAAATAAGGAGATAAGAATATGTGGAACAATCCCTCATAGAATCACAATAGTAGAAACTAATATGCAGAAAATATTACAGATCTCAAATAAAAGTGCAGAATAATAAAATAACACAACACAAAGAGACAGTATTTAATATGGTTCACCCAATTTGGGCTATGTACACCAAGAATCACTTGCTCGTATTTTATTACAAGCCACCACTCTCTCAATACAATACCCAGATCTGTTTGGAGCTATGCTCAACAAACTCTACAGAATTTACACCCAAATTCAAAACACATAATTGCAATGTTACATTATACCTACCATATGCAGGAAAAACCATAACAGTAGACAACTGTATGCCTTAAGCAGTTTTACAAAAGACTAAATGGGTATCAAAACCATGGGACCCAAAAGTTATCCCATAGGAACCTATGGGTGCAAAAATCCCACCCATATGATTAAAAAATTGGGCTCACTTATGAGATTTCCTAGTATATCGGAGCATATTTACATGGAGGCACGTTTTTTTGTTTATCGGAGGCCATAGCGCTAAAAACTTGGTACCCCGCTACACTGGGGGAGAACCTCAAACGGATTCCTTCATGCCCGGCTTGGAGGAACCTTGGCGAGACAACTGTGGAAAGTGTACAGTACTCTTAGTGTGTAGTCTTCAACATAATTTGTACACATGAAAAGTCAGGCTCCACAACCTAACAATGCATCTACTCAAATGCTACACATATCCATGGAACTATGTCAACACCAGAAGGAGGTTTATCAGGAGATAATGGAGGTACTCCGAAATATTCAAGGGGAAATATAACATTTGAAGGAGCAATCACAGAAGAAGGCTAGTACAGACATTCAAGTCAGATATTAGATAACTTGAAGGAGGTATCAAACAAAATGTTTCACCAAGAAGAATATCATTCCATTACTAGGGAGTTGCTTTGCTAAAGGGAAACACTCTACCTGCATGAATATTGAAAATGGACAAGAAATAGGTCCTACATGTGAATCTTCCCCCCCCCTCATAGCTTATATTATGACAAACGGAAATCACTTTGAATGTTGTTGTGGATGGATGGCTCTTGAGTAATATATTGATTGACACAGGCACAAAGGTAAATGTGCTTACTTTATATGCATGGGTACTGATGGGGAGACCTCCATTGCAATAATCATCTAATGTATTTTTTATGGCGAATCAAACTAAGGCCACTCCTATCAGAGTTTTAAAATATGCATCCATTACTATATACAGGGGCCAAGTTCACTGGGGATTTTTGAGGTTTTAGCACTTGCAGAAGCAGACAGTTTCCCAGCTCTTCTTGGGTGCCCTTGGTGTTATGCAAATAATGTTAATCTTCAGTTCAACAAAGGATATATAAGTTTTGAGAACAAGGAGGAAATATTTATTATCCCTTTAACGGATGGGAAATTTACGCCCTATGTTGAACCTTTGAGTGAAGAAGATATGAATAGGATTTATGTATGCACCATTCAAGACCCAAAAGTACTCGAAGCCATCTAAGGAAGGAATCCTCCAGTGGGAAGATGGATAGTCTATTAGTAATACCACAAGTATTACTTGTGATAATTGGGCTCATGGCACTTATGAGATGGTTGGGCATGAAGTAAGGAGCACATTTGCGTGGAAAAGTAAACCTCATTGCATTAGGAGGATAGGTAACAACTCGGTACCTCAGTACACTGGAGAGGGAGACCCTATGGTATTCCTAAATGCCATAGAGGAATAGTGGATAGACCAATTTGAAAGAAGAAATATGTTAGCATATACCCTGTGTGGGAACAATGTGCTGGTGGGTGGTTCATAGGGATAATATTATAGAATGGAATGAAGTCAGGATTTCTCTAAAAACTTGGTTTTTTAGGAGCAATGCACCTACTCAAATCTACACATATCATGGTAATCAACCTAGTTTAGCACCACGTTCAGTAGTGTGAGAGGCTCTGGACAGAGGGGAAGGAAGCTTTACCACCTTCTCTATGGGTACACAAACTTTATTCCACTTTACAAAGTTGTGCACACGTTTGAAACATATATGTGGAGCTACATAGAGAGACTGGAAATTGGTAGGATTTGATTGCAGGAATGGTCTAGACTTTTGACTACTTCTCTACTAAACCTCCAGTAGAAGAGGCATTAAGGGTTATAAAGCACTTAACTATGGGAGATAGTGCAAAGGTGGAAGAACTCATTCAAGAGTTATTTTGTGAGAATGAATCAGGAGCGTGCTTTGATAAAGAAGAAGAGATAGATGCTACACTACTTAAGCACAATTTCTTTGAGAAATAAAAAGGAAAGATGGTCTACATAGTGGATGATGAGGAAGTAGAAGATCTGGATATAGATCATTCAATGGGTATGTACGAGGTTTTAGACAATGTGGATAAGAACATGCGTGTGCCTATCATGAACCCATGAAGACAAAAAAATTGAATATTGGTATGGATGCTGAACCTAAGGAGGCAATAATTGGGGATTATTGGTCTGACTCTGAAGTGGAAAAAAATCATTGAGTTACTACATGATTTGCATGACTTATTTCCTATGAGCTACTATGAATTAAAAGGAGTGCATGAATCATTAGGAGAGATGAAGATAAAGCTTAAGGAAGGTGTGCGCTTGGTTAGGAAGAGACCCTATAGAATGAACCCTAACCTGCACGTAAAATTTAAGGAAGAAATTGACAAGATGTTGAAATCTGGCATCATCAAGCCCCTAGAAGAATCAAAGTGGGTTAGCCCCATGGTCATCAGTATAAAGAAAGATGGTTGGATTAGGATTTGTGTGGATTACAGGGAACTAAATGTTGCATGTGTGATTGATCCCTTTCCTAAAATTTTTATAGAGGAGATATTAGAAGGCAATTTAGGGCATGAAATCTATTCTTTTATAGATGGATTCTCTGGGTATCATCAGGTCAGGATTGCATAGGAGGATCAAGAGAAAACAACTTTCACCACTGAATGGGGAATTTTTTCATATATTGTGATGCCCTTTGGTCTAAAAAATGTGCCTACTGTATTTTTATGCATAGTTGTTCAAGCATTCCAGGATTTTATTCACAACTTCTTATAGGTTTACTTGGATGATTGGATGGTGTATGGACTTGTTAAGGATCATTGTGACAATTTACGCTTAATGTTTGAAAGATGTAGACAATTAAGCATCTCTTTAAACATTAAGAAGTGTGTGTTTGCTACACCTTTTGGCACTTTGTTAGGGAACATCATCTGTAAGGAAGGTTTGTTAGTGGATCCAACTAAGGTTGTAGTTATTGTAGGCCTAGAAGAGCCTACCAGTCAGAGTGAGGTGCGTGGATTCTTGGGTCACACTGGGTATTATAGAAAATTTATCAAAGGATATGCTAAGATTTTTGCACCCTTGAAATAGTTACTAAAGGGAAAAGGGACATTCTATTGGGGAGAACCGCAACAGCACGCATTTGAGGCATTGAAGGAAAGACTTACTACAGCACCTATTTTGTGTTTTCCCTTATGGAACCAACTATTTCATGTACATGTAGATGCCTATGGCATGGCCATTGGCATGGTGTTATCTCAACGTGGACTAGGTATTATCGATCATCCTATATGTTTTTCTAGTATAAAGTTGACTCCTACAAAGAATAATTATACAACTATTGAGCACAAAGCCTTGTCAATGATCTATGCACTACATAAATTCAGACAATACCTGCTAGCAACACCATTTGTATTTTACACCGATCACATGGCATTGAAATACTTGGTAAACAAGCCCATTTTACAAGGGTGCATATGTCAATGGGTGCTCTTATTCCAAGAATTTGATTTCACATTTGTGGTAAAACTAGGTAAAAGTAATTCTAGCCTAGACCATTTATCAAGAATTCAGTCAAGGGAGGATGCACAGACAATTGAAGATACAATGTCGGATGCACAGTTGTACAAGTTACAATGTGTGCCTTTGGAATTGGAGGATATTTTTATCTTTTTATGTAAAGGTATGGCACCAAACAGGATGAAATCCATAGAGAATAAATAACTTTTAATTCACACAACCCCTTTTATGTTGATCAGTGGTGACCTATACAAGTTAGGCCAAGGTGAGATATTTCCTCGGTGTGTACTAGAGCATGAGCGTATGGATATCATGGAAGAGGATCATGGTGGTATTTCAGGTGGGCACTATACAGGTGATGTCACTACGCATAAGATTCTACTCATTAGATTATGGTGGGAGACCCTCTACAAAGATTGTAAAGCATATTGTAAGGCATGTGATCACTGTCAACACATTGGTAAACCTGGGCAAATAGATGAAATGCCTTTAAGACCTATTCCTAGTGTAGATCCATTTGAGAAATGGGCTATAGACTTTGTGGGTCCTATTTTTCTAGCCGCTTGTAGAACTGGATCGTGCTACATCATCACTTACACAGATTATCTTACAAGGTGGGTAGAAGTAGCACCTACCAAGGATTGTACAGCAGCTACAGCAACCAGGTTCTTATGGGAAAATGTTCTTACAAGGTATGGATGCCCGCTAAGCTTGACAAGTGATAGGGGTACACATTTTTTGAATGAGACAATCAGGATACTATTGGATGAATTTATGATTGTGCACCATAAGACTACACCCTATCATCCTCAGGTAAATGGGACTGTTAAGGCCTTCAACAAGTTTTTGAGCGATACATTGACAAAAAATTGTGATGTTGGAAGGAAATATTGGGATGATAAATTTTATGTTGTGCTTTGGGAATATAGAACAACATACAAGAGGTTGAATAAGGCCACACCCTTTCAGTTGGTGTTTGGTGTAGAAAAAATTCTTCCTATGGAATTCATGTTACCTTCTTTGTGAATTGTGCATGTTAAAGGTCTATCAGATGATAAATCATTAGAAGAAAGAATTAATAAATTGATACAGTTGGATTAGAGGTTCTCCATAGCATGTTGGAGTTAGAAGTAGGAAAAGGCTAGGCAGAAGGCATGGCATGACAGGCACATCAGGGAAAAAAATCTTGAGATTGGACAGATGGTGCTTCTTTATGATTCTAAGTTTCTACGCCATCCAGGCAAGCTTAAAGTGCATTGGTTGGGACCGTATGTTATCACTCATATACTTGAATCATGCGCTTTCTAGTTAGAGATTCTTGATGGAATATGGTTACCTGGTTACTTCAACGGGAGTAGGCTGAAGCCCTACTATAAATAAGTCTTCTTGGTGTTTGTAATAAGGTAGTGTTGCCATTTAGAATAGGTTTTCATTTCTGTATTTCCTTAATGTATTTCCTTCTTCATCGCTATGCTTTGTCAATTTATTTTGGTGTTTTTTGTAATAAGTGTGTTTGTGCATTGGAAGCTAATTACCATTTGAATTATTTTTATGCACAGAGGACTACACATACCATTGGTGTGGGGTGGTTATTCACAACTGGGTACACATGAGAACAAAACTGTTACAGGTGCTAGTTAAGTGTGGAAAGGAGCTGTTAGAAAGTAGATTTCTCTAAAAAGATGACCATAGATGGAGATAAATGAGGGAACAATATAATGTGAGGTAAGCAGCAGCTATGGACACTACTAGGGGAAGGTGCAGTGGTGAGGTACTCAGGCACATGGAAGCATGTTGAAGAGAAGTCTATAGCTAGAAGGTAGGAAGGTGTGCTAGAAGGTTATAGCTAGGGTGTGAAGATGTACCATGTAGAGATTGTGAAAATGGTCAATTAATGAGAGGATTTTTGGTAGGTGAAGGAGTAATAAATGCACTAAATTTTTTAAAATATATATAAGGACATGATGCGGGTTCATTTTTACCTTTGCGATCATAATTAATTGAGTGAGCTAAGTGTGATCGAGCCAAGTGAATCGTGTTGAGGTGCAGAGTGTTGTGAAACTAGACGTGGAGAGCAGACTATTGCATGGAAGAGGCTTACATCCCCATTGGTGAAGGGTTTGAGTGAAGTGGAAGCATTGAGAAGGAGCTAGGGCACGTCGTTTCAAGCTAGGGAATGCAGATTTGAGCTAGGGTTTGAGTTTTCTCATTATAGACAGTAAAATGTGGAATTTATAGGATGGCACCAAAGAAAGAACCTGCAACAAGCACGAAAGGAAAGAAGAAGGTAGAAGTTGAAGTTTAAATTTCTCCCAAGAGTAATTTTTCAAAGATGCAGTACCTTGAAGGAGTAATAGTCAGACAAGAGTGGGATTCCCACATCTGCAGATACAAAATAAGTGACTATAACCATTGTACCTCTAGCAACAAGAGAGATTTGGATGTTTTGTTGAATAAGAAGACCAACAAGCGCACAGTGGAGGATATGCTGGTGTATAATGATGCTAGGGATAAATTACTGAAACAGATAGGAGTTTACCAGTTGTATGAGCTCCTATATTTTGGAAAATATGAACCCTTTTACCAATGGTTGATGAGCATAGTCCATGAGGAATTATTTTATTTATCCTGACGAAGGGTTAGGATCACAGCAGCCCTATTTTTGACACTAACAGGATTGAAGGGCATAGGGGTATACCTTCTTAGTTATTTGATTGATAAGTTAGCGGTCGTAGAAAGAATAAAGGAGTTGGGGTATACCAAGGGTCCGTGTGGAATGGACATTGATAAACTGAAGAATTTTCCTATGGTGCAGGTAACCGCGCATCTATTAACCAAGTTGAATGACCAAGAGAGATGGTCACAGGTAAACACCATGTGGCTTCACATTACAAAGAAAATGTCTCAGGGAGTAGTATACAACCTAGCAAGATATATTGTAAACATTGTTGTTGAGGAAGTTCGCATAGGAGAAAAGATAAGTTTTTTTGATATCCTCCTTTCTCTTGTGCTTTTAGAAATTGGAGTTCCTGGTGGGCCAAAGAATAAGATCTAGGAGTACCCCTTGGAAAATAAGTCCCTCACAGAGAGGTTTGAAAAATAATTATGTGAAGGATCAATGAGTGGGCCATTTAAGCATAGGGCAAAGATGTGGTATGGCCAACTTTGTGTGGCATTTAAGGAGTGGCACATTATCAAGGAGCTACCTTTGGTGGTAGGTAAGGAAGTATAGTTTGTGGTGTACCAAAATTTTTGCATCACGCAGTTTGCTATGAGGGATGGGACATGGAGCCCACTGTGCAAACTTCCCTATGCCTTCACATTACACTACTTCTAAGCCTCAGTGCATAGATTTACTAATGCATGTCATCTAAACTTCAACGCAAACAAGTTAGACTGTGACTACCACACCCTCAGGAAGACATATGTGTATCCAGGCTGGACTGCCTACATTGAGAGGCTCATCTCAGATGTCATAAGTATGAGTTCAATAAGCTTGGATATTGGGGATAGTGGAGCCATGCTCGTATACCTTCATCTTAATCCTAAGGTGGAGAATAACAAGTATGTGGAGAATGATTTCATGCTCCTAGGGCCGCCTAAGGGAAAACATACAGTGGAGAATGTGTCAACTCCAAAGCCTACAGCAACTTAAAGCTAGATGGATTAAGAAGCACACATTAGTATGATTGGAGGCTTGGATCATAGAGGCCAATTTGGAGTGCCAATCCCATAGATAGAGTGGAGCCTTGAATGGTGTAGAAATATTTCACCTCAGAGGCAATAAGGAGATGAGGACTTGGACGTGGAAGCAGTCTATGAAGAGAATCACTTTAAGAGGGTATTAAAAAGAAAATAACCCAAGGCATGGGAACTCCACATCCTATACAAATATCACCACAAATCTCCCCTCAAAAAGAGGAAACTGAAGGATGAGAGAGGAGAAAGATAAAGTTGAATGAGGAGGTTGGCATTCTGTAAAGCACGCTTGGAATCCCTAGTGTAGCCAAAAGCATATGGAGGAGCCTGGAGAGATGAGGAAAGCTCAAGTGATGAAAGGAAGATCAAAGGAGGTAGAAGAATCAGAGCATGAATAACCTCACGCACATGACACTCCTTGGGACATCAAAGGGCTAACTCCAAATCTTGGCACCTAGGTTCCTAAAGGTCCAAAAATAAGGAGAACAAGTGGAGAATATGCTATGTCGAGTATGGGTTATGCAAAGGAAACAAGAAAAAATCATTTGCACACATTTTCAAAGTAGAGGGTGTTGCAGAGTAGAGTTCCATATGGGTTTGAGCAATGGACCCAAACATGGCTTACCATTGCTTATTCTAAACAGTTGTCCTAGTCCATGCAAACCTCATTTTCATGGATGAGCCAATTTTGATTATATGTGGGGTTGTGTTGAGAAGAGTGAAGAGTAGGAACCTAAGAGAGGGCACATGACTAAAATTCTCGTGTCATGGGAGCAAGGAGCATTTGAAGGTGGAAGGATAGGAAAGGAAGCGCATACCTAGACAAGCTGATTTTCGGACTTAGCCGTTGTTTTTGGTTATAGGCTATTTTTGGAGATAGTGTGTGGAGCACACAATGGGATGGAGACTTGAATGACACGCAAATTTTATTTTGAGGATGAGTGTCTACTAAACACCATGCATGAATTCATAATAACAATAGGATTACTACTATAAGTTAATTGTATGAGATTTATTACTATTGCACTTGCATGTGTGCATATTATTATAAAGGTTCATGGCTATTTTCAGCATGTGACCTATTTTGGGAAGTACATGAAGTGGCGAAGAAATTCCCCACCCCTATAAGTATATATTAGTTTTTTTAGTTAGATAGAGACATTATGTATGAGCTATTGTAGAGTTATGTTGTCAGATCTGATGCACGCATAAACTAATGATACTATTTATTGTAAGAAGCTTATGTATTTATTGTGTTTAATATAATGGAGTGTATTGGCTAGATAAAGGTGTTAAACATGACTGTAATTTGTTCTTGTATGGTTAACTTCATTATGAGTATTGTTTAATTCATGATTCTTTAAGATCTAGATCTAGAATATGCTCAGTGGAATTTTTATGGTTAGTTAGGGTTTTGGATGTATGTTTTAAATTCAACACATTGACATCCTACACAAGCGACTCTAAAGAGGGTCTTGGTACCTTTGCGCACTTCAGGTGAGTACTCAGCTTAGGATGATTGATGTGTCAGTGTACTTAGGTTGTCTGTGGTAGATTCTTTGTCAAACTGTTATATTCCTCTTTTGCATTGCAAGCATTGACATGTGATTTTCAGGACAAATGTATGCTTCGTGGTTGTTGAAAAATCATGCTTGCCATGGATAAATCATTTCTGCTCTTTTATTGTAGGGCTGATATGTTGTTGCTTGCAATAATCTATTTCACTTCTTATGAGTAAGTTGTAATCTGGTCAGAATGGTTGCAAACTTATCCTTTGCAATTGGACTCATCCTTGGATCAATTCCATTGATCCAAGGTATGTTTTAAATCTTCTTATCTAAACTGAATGAAAAACTGACATTCATTGATTAAGAGACTTAACAGACTGAACTTGTGTTTGTTGCAAATTCTTTATCATCTTGAAAGACTGTGCCTGCATTCTGTTTTGTGTTGTGCTCAGCTCTTCTTGATTGACCCTTGCAGGGTGCTTAATGATGTTAAGGGAAATAGAAACCTGCTTCGGGATTCTGAAGAAAGTGAGAATATAAACTTGACCTATATCTATTAAGGTCTATCCTAATGGATTCAAGACTCAGGTGATTTACCTAACTCTTTCTACACCACTCTACGTGGGATGACATCCTAACCTAAGTTGTTAACACTAAGTTAATATGAATGGGAAATAACCTAAGGGATGCTAAGTTATTTCTAACCTATTGTATTTGGTTAAACTAAGACCTAACCTAAGGTGACAATCTATTGTTTGAAGGTTATATCCTAAGGTTATATATTTTAAATTAACCTGAGATCTAACCAAAGAAAATTCTATCTATCCTAAACTAATTGGATATGAAAGGGAACCTATAGGTCATTGGCAAGTGGGACCTAAGCAGTGGTTCCTAGGCTATTAATGAGATGTGATTTTTGTATTTAAAAAGGTAGAGTACTACCAGACTTGGTAATTACATGGAAATTTGGAGGAACCTACGTGGAAGCATCACTAAGTTTGGAAATGCAAGTGGAAGTTAAATTTAGTCTCGCCAACTTTGGATGGCGGTGGCAAGGAGAGATAGGTGGGAATATGCAAATTAATGGCATTAATTCACCTCGGTTTTGGTGAGCAAGTTGTCTTGGAAGGCATGCTGGTGGATTTGTTGGGGGTTGTTTTGCTTTGCATGCTTCATGATTTTTGCTCTGCATGGAGCTATCTGGTTTTTCAAACCATCAGTTTGATCTGCACTTAGTGGCTATTTTTGAATTCTCTGATCTATTTTTGGTTCGAGGAATGTATAAGAGGCACTGTGGAAAAATATTATTGTTGTTTGATCTTGCTTGGAGAAGAAGGGGTGTTGGAAACTCGGCTGGAAGTCTTCTTCGAATCGGCAGAGGCACTATCAGGCATGATAGGCTCTACCCATTAAGATTTCTTGCTTTCTTCTAAATGATTCATTAAAACAACTCTGCTCACTGGAGATATTTTTTGCATGATGTATCTGGTTATTTACTTGCTTGTTTTCTTGAAATTTATGTGGGTTTTGGAATACGAATCCTTGGCTGTTAGATGGTAGTTCTTGTGAACTTTTATCTGTACTAGTTCTTGGTGGTATTCAAACAAACTTGTTTTAATAGCTCTGTAGCTTGTATTCAAGTCTGGTGTTGTCTGAATGGGCACGTGTTGCCATATGTTTCATTCTGAACTATCATTAAGAACATTAGTTCGTTGAGCTTGAAGTAGAGTTCCTTGGCCGTTCTGAACTGGCATTGTTGTTTGTTTGGTTCTGTATCTCTGTTTAAGTTTTGTGTTTCAGGGAGTTGTAATAGAGCTCCATGGATGTTCTAAGCTTGTGTGAAGCTTCATGCTTTGTTATGAGCTTTTGTTGGGGCCTTGTGATTGTTTGGACTGAATGGAACTTAGTATAGATCTGAACTTAGGTTGAGCCTTCATATTTCGACACTGTACTTATATTTAGTTCTCATGCTGAACTGGTATTCGAGTTGTGAGTTTTGCTCTATACTTTTACTCGGAGCTAAGGTCTTATTCTTAATTATGGAACTATGAATACTAGACTTGCATTGGAATGTTGTGTTGACTGAGCCGGTGTTAGAGTCTGGAAAAGTCTGAACTTATGTTTGAAGTTCATATTCGACATTGTACAGGTATTTTAATTTTGCGTGTTCTAGATCTATGTGGGAGTTGATGTGTTTACTTGTTTCATGAGCTGGGTTTTGGTTGGTTTTGGTTTTGTAAAGCTTTAATATCATTAATACAGTCTGCTCGAAGGGACCTTTGGAGTTTTGTATTGGTCAGATGTAGACCGAGTATCTTCTTTTCGAAACCTCCTCTGTCTTGCTTCTTGTGTGAGAATTGTTGTATTACTTCTGTCTTTCAGGCCACATGGTGTTCTTGAATATGACAAGGTGTGTGAGTTCGAAGTAAAACCTCTCCCTCTCTACCCTGAGTGAATCCCGTGTCGTGTAGGGAGCTTGGCTGTTTAATTCTCATGAATTAATGGACTGGAACTGCAATCTATTTTGGGACAGTCGTATCGATTGTAGAGGCGTATGGAATGTATTATTTAATTCCTTTTTGTCTTTGATGTTGAGAAAATTCTTACCTGTCATAAGCTTTTAATGGAACTCGAGGGGCTTGTGGTGATTCTATTCAGTCGAGTGGAGGAATTTGGGGACAATACTTGTCTTGAACAGTTTGTTTAGTTCCCTACTCTCTTCAGATATTTCATCTGATTCGTGGGTTTTAATTGAATGATGAATTTAAACCTATTTTCTATGTGTGTCGTTTGAAGGGAATATGGTATCCCTGTCCTGAATGCTTGGGAAATTCAGTCCCTGGGACCGTGAGTTTCATCGACCCTTGTCTATCTTGTACGGTTGCATATTTCTATTCCTTGTTGATTTCTTTGAATGGATGTCTGGGTTTTAGACAGGGAAGTGAATAGACCTCTTGAGGATAGTATGTTGTTTAGAGACAATACTGTGAATTTCATTTTGAGATTGAATTTGGATTTGAGCTTGGTGAATGAAAATAGGTAAGTAGTTGTAAGTTTTGTAAAGAATGTTGGTAATGTGCATCCTTTGATTGTGCATTCTGTTTGAGTTCTCTTTTGGGAACTAGCTAGAGAATTTCTAAGTTTGTATTTAATAAAGGATTTCATTTCATAGTATAAATGAAATGAAATATGGATTGGGTCCATTTTGGTTTGAGATCCTTTTATGTTGACTGTTTAAGTTCATTGATTGAACTTCTCGTTATTTGATTCTCTTCTAAGATGGAAATTTTCTAGTGGATTGGTTAAGAGATTTAATTGCCAAAGTATAGCTTGGATTTGTGGGCAGTCTGAGTTTCAGACCTTTGCATTATATCTACTAGCAGATAGAAGTTAGTAAGGCTTTCTTTTAGACTATTTTTAATCTACTTGGAATTGAATTGGGATTCTTGTTTTGTTGTAGCCTCTTTATGTTTGGACTCCTTATTTTGTCATCTTTAGACTGAGGCAGTGATGTGTGTTCTAAACCTGATTCTTTCCTTCAGAGAAATTGTGTCTGAGAAATAAATATGTATTGATTCTCTCCTTTGTCTATATGGAAAGATGAAGCATACTAATATGAGATATGTTGTAACTAACTCCTTTGCTGCTTGGAAAAGTTAAATGTGTTTTTCTATCCTTATGAATTTATGAAATAATGGAAGGACAAGACTTGTTGACTGTTTAAAAGTAATTGATAAGATCAATTAAGTCTTGTGATATAATTCTGATGTTGCAGATTATAATATGCTCTTTTCTTAAAAGTAAATTCAGATTTTCTTAATTGTACTTCTTTCTAGATGTGATTACTTATGATTATTGTATGTTGTATATTAATTGTTTCATTAAAGCAGAGTCGTTTAATGAAACAATTAGTGGAATGCACTTTACTTTAATGCTTAGTGCTTATCATGCTCAGTTCATTGAACTGACCCGTGCTAGCAATTTTACAGATGGACATCGTAAGTGATAAAGGAAGACAAGAACTTTCATGTTGTATTGGGCTTATTTAATTATGGATCTTATGTAAAGAGTTTCGGTTCATTCTTGATTTGTATTGAAAAAGAAAAGTTGTATTATTTTTGGAATAAAGGTTGTTTGTTATACAGTATGCCTGAAATACATAGTCTTGTAATGTATAGTTTTATAATGATGAATTGAAAGTTGAGATTTACTTGTATTGGTTGTGTAAATTATCTTGTATTTATGAAGAAGATGGAAAACCTATCTTGATGATATTTTTCATATCTGTTATATGCTTAATTCGGATAAACTTGATCAGTTGGTTAAAGGGAAATAATTGGATTCCCTTATTAAGATGCAGCTTGTTAAGTTGCATAAGATAACAATTTTATCTAAACAATTCTAACATAGTATGGAATGTGTAATGAATATGCAGTAAAACTATAGAAATTGTGAAAGATAAGAAGGGTACGACAAACCCTAACACTTAAATCATGTAGAGGAAGATTCTTCCTCGCTCAAAGAAATGTAATCTAAAGAATGGTGATATGATTGTTAATCGTTAGACTTCATTTCCTATAAAGTCTACTTCTAGTTGAACCTATTTGGTTGTTACACCTTCTTTGAATGGTTAAGTTACATTTAATGGGACTTTTGATGTTGTTGTCCTGTCCCTTGGATATCTGTTTGTTAAGCCAAGTAAAACGAACCTAAAAAGAAATCATAAGTTAAGGAAGTTCTTTAATGACTAAATGAATCAAATTTAGAAAAGAACTTATGGAGTGTTGGATTAGGGTTTAGCAGGGTTGTTGTAATCGGTGTAATAATCCAAATTATAAGGTATTAATAACCTCCTTGGAGTATGTACATCTTGATGAGGTAGTTTCTGTAGGATGTTGGCACATGCCAACTACAAGACTGTACCTTCGAGAAGACAAGGGTCTTCTCGAGGATACAACGTTGCAGTTGACATGTGGCAACACCCTTCTGCATTGATCATCTAGATCTACACACAAATAAGGACTTGAACTTAGTTTCTCTCTAGGTCAAGTTAGTGGCATGTTTAGGATAGGTAGTAGCTTTCAATGGCTCAGGGTACCTTGGCACATCCGGTTGACTTAGGTCAACCGAGTATGCCCATATACCCTAAGACATTGTGAGTGTCTTCCTATAATAAATTATGTTTCTAACCAGGGCTAGGGTTAAACCTTGGACAAGTGGACTGACGGTAGTCAGTAAAGACCATTCTAGATAACAGAAGAGTGAGGTGAAGGATGTATTCTGGAATGATGAGTATGTCATCTAGGAATAGTAACATGAACAGTATGTTGAAAATATTTGGCCAAAGTATCGCAAGCTGCTAGTTATGTTGTCCTATGTCACCTAGTTTAAAGCAACGTGATGTCAGATGAATATTGGTAACAAATATTCAGATAGGTTCTTTAAACAGATCACTCAGTACCTGGAATAGGGTAGGAGAACCAAGTATACGTAGTATACATAAAGTATTCTATACTTAAGTTAACATGAGAGATCGGTTGGTAACCGAGTCATGGAATGAGAGATCGGTATCATACCGAGTCATTACAGCTGCATATGGTTATCTGTTATGAGATTGATTGGCATGGAATGTGTGTTCTAAATGATGTTTTATTTAGAACAGAGAACATTATGTAAAAAAAAATCCCTTGTTTCTAAAGTCTTAAAATGGGAATGTTACAACAATTTTTCCTTCATAAATAAGACAACAAGATACAATCAAAAGATATCAATACAGTCAACTATGCCTCTTCAATACACAAGGGTATAATCCTCTTTTGCAAAATAATTAAACTCTTTATCATACCTACAATTACTTCAGAGAACTAGTAAATACATCAAAATTATCTAAAATTAGCATTCAAACACATGACACCAACTCTTCCCTCCTTTGTCAACTCGTCATCAAGGAAACTTCACCATCCTTTGCTTCAATCAAATCCACCTCATAACAATACCACAATCTACTAACCTAGAATGTAATTCTAGCAGTTTTGGGCTAGGCCCAAGGTGGTTTTCTTTGCAACAATTTTTCTTCAAAAGAAGATAAAAAGGGTATTCAAAATATTAGCAACTTTGCACCCAAAACATCACTTTTATAGCATCTTCTTGATTCAAATTCAAAAGAGGTAAGTTTCCCTCTTTTATCTTAACCATAAAAAATTAAAAACATCCCATAAGAATCACTATAACATTCACAATTGACCCATATAGGTCGGTCATGCCAAAAACCTTCATCCATGCACCAAAAATCCTCAAAACCACACCAATGGAATGAGAAAAAACCCCTTATGCCAAAAATATTTTCATTCAAGATCTAAAAATCACCACACATGAGTAATATGTCATTTAAACATCATCTATTCTCAAATTTTATTTTAACCAATCAGATTATTTCATTCAATAGGCACGTTGGCTCATCACCTTCACAAAACACTTGTTTCCAGCACCCTGATTTTACCTTTGGGCATAAATACCATCAAAAATGGTATCATGGCATGTGACCACTCAATGGATTTCCAAGAACCTTTATAAAACTTCTAAGAAATTCATACTTCATGAAACATTCACATGATCAAACCACATCAAATTTTGACTTTACAAAAACAAGTTGACCAAAATACCATTTTTATAAAATCCAACTGCTTAACAACCTTTATACCACTATCAAGACCTAAAACTACCTTAAATGGATGAAAAATTCATCATTATTCATATTCCAGGTGATATCAAGCATCACCCAATCAATTTCATCGCTAACCAACTCAATCTTTCAATAAAAGCAGTTCTATCCTGAAAAGTAAGAAATCTTCTTTCTCACAAACTGACCTGGAAACCTCATAAAATCAACTCATCATGAACATAAAATTATATCACTAGAAATATATCTGAATTATCTTTTCGATTCCCTATTATAA